>OX381707.1:66417033-67094845 GCA_947462335.1 Harmothoe impar | reverse complement strand
GGGGGCCCCTTTAAGATGCATGGGGAGGGGGGCGCTTTTAGGATGCATGGGGCGGGTGGGGGGGGGGGAGGGGGGGGAGGGGGGAGGGGGGCACTCTAGGGGGGTGGGGGGGCACTCTAAGGGGCGTTTGTCTCTTTTAAGAAAAAAAGAAAAGAAAAGATTTCAATCGAGAGACACGCTTCTTCCTCTCGAGAGGAAGAAGCGTGTCTCTTCATTTTGTTTTGTTTATCACGTGCCTCGACGAGGCGATCAGCTGCGACTGGAGGAAGTGACACTTTAAGAGGACACGCGTCTTAATTGTTATAATATTTTTTTTTACTTACTAATAAAGAAGACGTATGAAAATAAAACACAACAATTCACATGTCCGTCGTTCTCGTTGTTTCTTGCTTGATAAAGTCAAGTAATATCGCGATGCCGAGGTCAAACTTTCCCATGTCCTCAGTCAACACTCGAAGGAGTTCAAAAGGCGTACCGCCGGCACCGTCAGCTTCATCTTGCCACATTTTCAACACTCGGAAGGCCCACTCAGCGGGACTTCCTCCGTATTCGCATTCTTCAGCGATCTTATCTAACCTCTCAGGCGACAATTTTAAATGGTCCCCCACCTCTTTCCACCTGCTACCTAGACGTCTGCCGAGGGTGCCCAAGTGCTTATGCATCGCGCGCGAGTCGGGGTTTTCGAAATCCAACCCCTGTCTGTGGAGAAGGGACATCCACTGAGCCAACAGTTCCACGCGTCTAATGCGGGTGAAGACGCGACCGAGCTCTCCCCATCTATGACGATGCGGGGTTTCACCCCACCAGACTCGGAACATCGCCGTACACAGCTCCTCCGGTGTCTTGACACTGCGCTTTACTAGAGCATCCATACGGGCGGCGGTAACTTTTAAGCTACTGCCCAACTCTCTCCAAGAGCCGCTCAACTCTTTACCTAGTTGACGAAGCAAGGCGTCGCTATAGGCTAAGCACCGCTGTCCTACCTCTCTGTTCTCCCCATCGGTCTGCCTCGCGCGTCTCACGTCGTCAAGCCGCATTAACTTTTTTTCAGGTGGACAAGGCGGTGAAGGCGAGCTTGAAAGTGGAATAGCTTGAGCCATCTCGTCTCGTCTTGGCGGCGGCGGCGGCGGCGGCGGCGGCGGTGGTGGCGGTGGTGGTGGTAGTAGACGTTACTGTGGTCAGAGGCGATATGGTTTTTTTCCAACAGAAATCAGAGCTTTTATACAGAGGGAGTTTAATCCCATTTCCAACAGCACTCCAGCTGTCTAGCGACCTGTCCGCATGACGCTTTTTCAGCCGCTCCGCTCCTTAAGAGCTTAGATGACGAGGGGTATGTCATCGCTATCCGTGGAGACCAGCTGATCCATAGCCTTACCTCCTACCCCCTACCTGAGGACGTCTCCCTCCCTCTGACATTCATTGTAACAAACGTCAGAGGTCAGGTGAAAATCGGATTTTTTCATGCACAGCCTTAGTCAGCTGTCACCCCTCCCTATTGAACTAGCCGGCCGCCGCCTGGCCGGCCCGGTCTACTCACCACGGCAGGAGGTGGTGATTTTTTTTTTGTCTTACACTTAAGTCGCTCACCACATGCACACGCCTCTACTCACAGACAGACACGTTCGTCTTAGGGGGTCCTGCTTCACGCCACACGCCTCCTGTAGTTTTTTTTGTATACACACTCTAAGCTTATCACCGTTAATCCTTTATACAGCTAACGCGCGTTGAATTGCTGAACAGGGTGGTAAGTAGCTTAGCTCATGACAGTGGATCCCTCAAAAAAGAGGGGAAAGGGATCCAGCTGAAAACGTCATACCTTATGTCTTTGTGAATGGCCGCCGGTCAGTCGGCGGCAGCAACCGCTTAATCCTTTATACAGCTAACGCGCGTTGAATTGCTGAACAGGGTGGTAAGTAGCTTAGCTCATGACAGTGGATCCCTCAAAAAAGAGGGGAAAGGGATCCAGCTGAAAACGTCATACCTTATGTCTTTGTGAATGGCCGCCGGTCAGTCGGCGGCAGCAACCGCTTAATCCTTTATACAGCTAATGCGCGTTGAATTGCTGAACAGGGTGGTAAGTGGCTTAGCTCATGACAGTCGATCTCTCAAAAGGGGGGAAAGGGATCCAGCTGAAAACGTCATGCCTTATGTCTTTTGTTTCTCTTTGTGAATGGCCGCCGGCCAGCCGGCGGCAGCTGAACAGGGTCAGTAAGTAGCTTAGCTCTAGAAGCGAGAAGGCGTATATAAGGGGCCTGGAAACCTCCATTCACTCACTCATTCTTTTGCTGCTCTCTACAGTCACCACCATGAGCAAAAGACAACACCTAGCGCCGTCCAAGGATCTAAGCAAGTTCAAGAACAAGAAGACTACGCGGAACAGCGCTCGTTTAGCGTCAGTGCCTCCTCTTGCTACTGAAAATGAGACTACCGCCGCAGCCGCTTGGTCTTATCACCCTCCCGCTGTAGCGAGCGCTCGCAGCAGTAGTAGTAGTAGTAGTAGCAGTAGTAGTAGTAGTAGTACTAGTAGTAGTAGTAGTGGTAGTAGTACTACTGGTAGTAGTCGTCGTGCTAGCGACGTTGTTACACTCGCGACGGTACACATTGCTGCTAAGCGCGCTGCCGCTGCTACTGCCGCCCCGCCTGCTGCTGCTGCTGCTGCTGCTGCTGGTGATCCTCGTGCTGCGGCTGCTGCGGCTGCTGCTGCTGCACCTGCTACCGCTGCGCCTGCTACCGCTGCGCCTGCTACCGCTGCGCCTGCTGAGGCTGCTGCGCCTGCTACTGTTGCGTCTGCTGCTGCTGCTGCTGCTGCTGCTTCTGCTGCACCTGCTGCTACCGCTACTACTACTGACGACAACGCTCCTGGCACAGCGCAGTACTGGCAACCGGGTTTTTACCTCCCCACTACTGTTGATGACTTTGATGACCTGCCGCACGTTGCACAGCCCCTCTCCTCCACCACTACATCGACCGACGCCCTCGACGCCGCTCGCGCTGAGAGTTACAGCTATTCGGACACTCAGCCCCTAAACCGAGAAGAAGAGGAGGAGGAGGAGCAGCAGCAACAGGGTGAGACAGAGAACGACGCTGACGACGAGGCGTACGAAGAACCCGAAGGGAAAGGGGTGGGCGGTACGTTTTTCGGCTCCCCTCTTCGACCTTTCGACCTCACTTCCACTGGTAGCGCGTCTAGTCCGTGGCGACTGCCCTCACCGCCACCTTACGAGGGCGGCGGCGCTTCATCTTCTACCGCTACACTCAGCACCGACGGCGTGTGGCTGCTCTGTTCCAACAACGAGGCCTCGGATACCACCAGCGCTGACGCTGCTCCTGCTATCGGTTCTGCTGCTGATTCAGCTCACGCTGATGGTGTTACTCTTCCTGCGGGTGTGAAACGTTCTAAGGTGAGTTCCAGAACAACAAGGCCTACTAAGAAGAGAAAAATACAAGAAAAAGAACGAGATGGACGAGAAGAAGCAGAGAAAACCTTCTCCCGTCTTCTCGGGTTAGAGTTCTGCTTAGACGGAGCTTTGACGCTGGAGATCTGGGAGGACGTGGCTAGACTGTCTAGGAGGCCGCGCTACACAAAAGACGGCCAGGTGAAAGAGGCGTCTCTGACCAGAAGCAAGCGAGTGCACTTCACGGCCGACGCGCTGCGCGAGCTAATAGCACGCATCGCCGATATCCGCGCAGTGGTGCACATACGCGACACAGCGGCCGCGCAAGGAAGACCTAATCACACCCCCTGGTTCGCAGTGCTGGATGAGGAGGGCGAAGTGTACGCAGCTGTGAGCTACTACAGCGGTAAGAACCTCGTCCACGTGCGCAAGTACGAAGGTCCTGACAAAAACCCCACACAGCAGGGGGTGACGCTGTCCGCCAGAGCGCTCAAAGAGTTGGATGACAAAACAGAGATTATTCTCAAATATCTCGGTATAGATTCGGAATGAGAGACGCTCAACGCTCACGCGCGCACACACACACAGCGTTTGACGTACGCTGTATGAGACAGACAGACGGATACACAGACAGCAGACAGATAGATAGACAGATAGATTGATAGATAGATAGACAGATAGATTGATAGATAGATAGACAGATAGATTGATAGATAGATAGATAGTTAGACGGCTAAGTAGTTGGTAACTGAGTGAAAAAAACATGACACAGTACGTATGCGAAAAGTGTTTCAAAATTTTTAAAAGACCGTACAACCACGAGAGACACGTAGAAAATTGTAGAGTAGTACCTAAGTTTTGCCCTCTATGCGGCGAAGGCGATTGCCGAAAGATCGCCTGTCGACGCGAATCTCTGGACGGGGTGACCGTCCCTCCGCGCATATGTGCTGTACCGAACGGGGAGGAAACGTTCACGGCGAATTGGCCTGCGATACAAACGGGCGTCAGGATGCACGGGACTCGCGTGAGTGTAACAAACTTCAGGCTACCAACCGGCGAGTTGAGTGACGCTGTAGATACTATGCGTCGCATTCACTTGACACAAAGATTCAGATACAAAGTGGGTTTCTCGGTAGGCTTACTCTTACAACACAGAGAAGACAAGAGCAAACTGCGCTACTTTCACGCCTCCCAGAACAACGCAACTCTCATACAACCGCTCCCTACTATAACTAATTCAGAAACTTTGGAAGAGCTCCTCTCAAAGATGGAAAACACCGTCGCTTGCGAGGAAGTACGG
Source organism: Harmothoe impar (assembly GCA_947462335.1). Taxonomy (NCBI): domain Eukaryota; kingdom Metazoa; phylum Annelida; class Polychaeta; order Phyllodocida; family Polynoidae; genus Harmothoe; species Harmothoe impar. The sequence goes on along the minus strand of OX381707.1, from coordinate 67,090,150 downwards.
AAACTTTGCGACGCTGACACCAAGTGGCACGTTCTTTTTCCTACCAATTTGAACATTTGCGTTTACATGGGACCGGGGGAATTCCCCATAGGCGGTAGGATCACTCAGGCCGGTCGAGTTGGAAAGAGAAGCGGCGTGTTAGATTTTCCCAACAAGGACAACCTCTGCATCTTCCGCTGCATTTCCTTTCACTTATACAACACCAGCAAGCGTGCTTCAGATTTGTTACGTCAGTTCTGTCCCGCTGCCACACCTGAATCCTTTCCGGGTCTGAACATCCGCGACTTACCCGCGTTAGAGAACTTGTTTGACGTACAAATAGCGGTTTACACCGCGTCGCGTCAAGTGCCGGGGCGGAAGTTGAGAAGACGCGTTACTCTGATCAGACCGCCTTCCAGAACTCTGGCCGCCCGAGGTAAAGTCAACCTACACCTGACGGCGAAAGGCTGTTTGCACGTCTCTCTCGTCACAGACTTCAACGCGTACGCGGGCATATACGAATGTTGCAAGTGTAAGGCGGCGTTCACCACCGAGTTCTTGCTGAAGAGACACAGGAACCAGCTTTCCTCTTGCCGACAAGTCAAGTTGCGCTACGTAGGTGGCATCTACCAAAATTCGAGAACGATTTTCGAAGCGCTAGCAGACTTCTCCATTTTTCCCCCCGACGGACATTCCGGAATCTACCCTTACAAGATCGCCTTCGATTTCGAGGCTTTCTTCAGACCGTGCAAAGAACCGTCGACGGAACACGTGTCCCTGCTGTGGGATCACGTCCCTTTGTCGGCTAGCGTCGCATCCGACTTTCCGGGGTGGGAGGGGCCCGTCTGCTTCGTCAGAGAATCCGACGCAGATTCCGACCCCTTGTTGGACCGAGTTTTAAATCACATAAACGAGAACGCCAAAGTCATCGGGGAAGCTGTGCTAGAACTTTACCGACCGACCTTAGCGAAGTTAGATGCGGCGATAGGTGAAGCTCTCCTGCTGGAGGAGGCGACATTCACCCCTTCTCCAGGCGGCTTCGCTGCGGCTCAGACCAGACACCCGTTAGTTCAACTGAAGAAGCGTCTTCTGAGATACATCCGTCAAGCTCCAGTCGTGGGCTTCAACTCGGGGCGTTACGACTTGAACCTGATCAAAATACGCCTTCACTCGTTCTTTGCCTCCGGAGACCGAAGAAACCAAGAATTCAGCGTCATAAAGAGAAGCAATCAATACTTGGCGGTTTACACACAGCACACGGTTTTCTTGGACGTAGTCAACTATTTGGCACCCGGTTACAACTACGCGACCTATTTGCGAGCTTTCACCAGGAACGAAGAGAAAGGTCACTTTCCTTACGAATGGATGACGTCTACCAGGAAACTGGCAAACAGAACGCTGCCACCGAGATCGGCTTTTGACAGCGAGCTGACGGGCGTCAAAATGTCCGAATCCGACTACGCCGCATGTCAGAAAGTTTGGTCCGACGAGAAGATGCAAACTATGGAAGATTACTTGATCCACTACAACAACAAAGACGTCAAACCTTTCATAGAAGCTCTGAAAAATCACGCTAAATTTTTCCAAGATCGCGGCATTGACATGTTGAAAGACGGAGTTTCTCTCGCCGGTTGACTTTACGGTTCCTCTTCCAAAACCTAGAAGACGCGTTCACAACGTTCCCCCAGTTCGACGCCGTCCTCCACGCTCTGATCAAAGAAAATCTAGTCGGCGGTCCTTCCATCATCTTCCATAGATTTCACGAGAAGGGCACCACGCGGATAAGGGAGCACAAGTACGGCGAAGAAGCGAGACCGTGCCAACACATCCTAGGACTAGACGCTAACTCTCTGTACTTGCGCTGCATGAGCGAAGCGCACTGCACGGGCTATTACGCGGTGAGACGGCCTGAGACCGAGTTCAAGCCCGAAATTAGGCAAAGAAACTCTCACAGCGCTTTGGAGTGGTTACGCTTCGTAGAGCACGACCGCGACGTGAAACTGCGCCACGCTTTGAACGGCGGCGAGATGGTTGTAGGCTGTCGGAGAATTCGCGTGGACGGGTTTCACGCGGCCTCTAATACGGTTTTCCAGTTTCACGGGTGTTGGTTCCACGCTCACGAGTGCATACCGTCGCACCGATATCAGTGCGCTTCACTGAGAGAGGAGAGACGCGACAGAACGACTAGAGTAAGCGCTTACTTGAAAGCGCTAGGTCACAAGCTGGTCGTCGTGTGGGAGTGCGAATGGCGAGAGATGAAGCGTCGAGATGAGCGGGTTAAGGTCTCCCAACAACGCTGGAAGGTTGACGCTTTGAAAGTGTCTCGAAACGCAATGAGCGAGAGCGACATCCTTTCCGCTGTGAAAGAGGAGAAAATGTTCGGTTTAGTTCAAGTGGACATCACTACGCCGCCTCACCTACGAGACTACTTCGAAGAAATGACCCCCGTTTTCAAGAACGCGACCGTTTCAAAATCGGACATAGGACCTCACATGTCAGACTTTGCGCAGGAAGAAAAGCTGTTGAACACGCCTCAGAGATGTCTGATAGGGAGTTACCACGGAAAAAATATTCTCTTGGGAACGCCGCTTCTCAAGTGGTATTTAGAGCACGGTTTGATAGTCACCAAAGTGCAGCTGGTCGTAGAATACCTAGCTAAACGCTCCTTTGCCGGTTTCGCGGACGAAGTAACGGCGGCGCGAAGACGTGGCGACGTGAACGAGAACGAGAAAATTCTGTCAGACTGTTACAAGTTAATGGGAAACGCTACGTACGGTAAAACAATCTGCAACAAAGAAAAACACACGGCGGTGAGATACACTGACAGTCGGAAGTTTGAACTATTGGCCAATTCGTGGTGCTTCAAAAAGGCGTCCGAGTTGAGTTCCGATCTGTTTGAAGTCGAACTACAACCGAAAACAGTCAAGAACAACCTCCCTATTCAAATAGGGTTCATGGTATACCAGTACGCGAAGTTGAAAATGTTAGAGTTCACATACGACTTCTTGGATAGATTCGTCGATCGGCGCGATTATGCCCTTTGTCAAATGGACACCGACAGTCTTTACATGGCTCTCAGCGGTGACACGTTGGATGACCTAGTCAAACCTCGCCTGAGAGAGACGTACTTCAGAGAGAAACGAAAGTGGCTTCCGACAGCGGTGTGCGACGATCACTTAGAGCTTTTCGTGAAGACAAAAACGGAAAGAGTGCGAGAATGGTGTCCGCCGCCCGGCGGATGTTGTGAGAGACGGTACCTTCACGATCTGAGAACTTCGGGGCTTATGAAAGCGGAGTGGGAAGGTGACGGGATCCTAAGTCTCAACCCTAAGACTTACATTTGCTACGATCGAGTCAGCGACACCGGTGAAAGAAAATCCAAAAAATGGAGTGCAAAAGGCGTACAGAAGAAACAAAACCCTAAGGAACCAGACGACTTCTTGGATGTTCTTCGCCAACGAAAAACTCTCATTGCTGTAAATAGAAATTTCAAAGTGGTGCGAAACAAAATGGTCACCTACACCATAGAGAAAGACGGCGTGCGCTACTTGTATTATAAGCGTCGCGTGCATTCTGACGGTGTGACAACGAGTCCTTTAGAGATATGAAAAAAACAATAAGCGTGTGCATCTTTTCAAAAATAGAGTGTTTATCAAGATTGAAAAAAAAAGAAATAAAAAAATTTAAAAAAATATTGTTGTGTTTTTATTTTCATACGTCTTCTTTTACTAGTAAGTCGCGCAGTCTCTTAAAGCGTCACTCATGTGACGACGTCGCTTCCAGTCACGTGATCCTAAAGACCCTCACTTCCTAAACAAAAAACTTCTTCTTCTTCTTCTTCTTCCGGTCACGTGATCAATCAGGTCACTTCCGGTCACGTGATCCTCAATGAGGTCACTCACTTCCGGTTGGCCATTAGGTCATGTGACGTCACTTCCGGTCACGTGACTCATCAGGTCACTTCCGGTCACGTGATCCTAAATTAGGTCATATGACGTCACTTCCGGTCCCCTAAGTAGGTCATATGACGTCACTTCCGGTCCATAAGTAGGTCATATGACGTCACTTCCGGTCACGTGACCAAATGGCGGCCTCTGATTGGCTAACTAGGTCACGTGACGTCACCACTAATCCCCTAAGTAGGTCACTTCCGGTCACGTGACCAAATGGAGGCCTCTGATTGGCTGCATGTCGATTGAGTAATAAACAGTAGTTAACTATAGTCCCGTTCCGATACATACTATACTACTCATGAAAAAGGAAAGTGTCAAGACCTTATAGACAGAAGGGACATGCACTTATTATTTTACGCTTACACACTTGCACTAGATGACTCTAATTAAGTTAATAGAAATATTCCAACTAGAAGGAACATGGGTAGGAGGTTGGCAGTACCACGTTCATTAAAGCCGATAGTATTAAGGAGTGATTATTATAGGGCTGTATCTAGATGGAATCAGCTAAAAACACCATATACGCTCATAGAAGGCCTCAGCTCCTTTAAAATTGCCATAAAGAAAAACTATAAGACGTGTTTCATGTAAACCACCTTTTCTTTATTTCTATATATTTTAATCTTGTGGCATGGTGCCATCATTTGATAAGACACTCAGTCTACTCATCTCTCATCTCATCTCATTGTATTATTGCATTGATTGTTTAGTGAAACTTAATTTTCTCCTTTATAATGATGGATATAATCAATATGTTGTTCGCCATATCGTTTTTCAACGCTTTTCACATACAGAACAGTCAAGGGGTCCTAGCGGAAGTAATGCAATGTGCATGTGCTAGGTTAATTTCATTTTTCATTTTATTATGTAATTTGTTATTATTCAACCCAATAAAACACTTTTTTTAAAAAAGATGCGCAGTTGTCCATACTGCAACGGCCGTGACCCACCTTAAGTACCAAAAGACAATTTCCATATATATTTGCAGACCTCCGCAAATATCTGGACAGGGTATTTACGGACCCCCGCAAATTTGCGGACCTCCGCATATTTGTTCAGAAACAGGACCCAGGTCTTACATGAGCATGTTATTCTGAACCTTCAGGACCCAACTCTTCACAACTGTTGTGCTAGTAGTTGTATGTTATTGTGGGGATCTTCTCAACATGGTTTATCAAAACGGTCTTGTTCATGCATGCACATCCTTCTCCCTCTTATGATTATATGTGTTCCTTAACAAACATCCTTTAAGATAACAAGAGTCCAAAAGCCATACAACCCAAAGTCTCATATTCTATAGGTCGCCTGACTCTGCCAGCAGCGGTATATAGGTTCACTCTGGGAACAGGTAAGGTACGTTACTATATACCATGTTCAACGTAATATATATTTATAGTGAACAGTTTGTACAGCTATATTTTTTTTCTTGCTTGAATATAATAACATGTATGTATGTATATATGGTCAATTCTCACCAATGGTGGGGTCACCAGTTCTACAATACTAACGTATCGAGGATTATAACCTGAAAGTAAACTTTAATCTGAATAATTACCTATCTCGGTTCCAAATTAAGTTCATATATAACAAAACATCCTTTGTAGATTATAGGGACATATATGATCAGGCCAAAAAAATAGGCCTGTGTTTAAGGCTACATGGTCTGAACATCTAGGTAGGGTAGGTCGGACTTCTTTTTTTTTTAAATTATTTTTAAAACTTTGGCCTGAAAGTAGCCAAAAATTGAGTCACAAACTTTAGCGCCCACTCACCGACAACAGCATTGACTCGCAGATAATCAAATTAACTCTGAAATAGCCCAAAGGTTACTTGAAATATGATCTTTTTTTTTCAAAATAGGATAAAGATTTCGAGGGTCGGCCCTGTTTTGCTAGGTACCCAGCTAGCAAAACTCATGTAAATTACATCATTTTTACATCATTTTCTGATTGGTGGTGACATCATTGGATGATGTCAATTGTCGTTCCCAAGATGTCACATATGCAAGAAGTTTTTACGTGTCGCTTTGCATGGGTATTTTACATAAGTATATATATTTACATTTAAAAAAATACATATCAACGATATGTTTGAACTTAATAATAATGACGTATACAATTGACCAGCTGTAGGCCTAAAACATGTGTGAAACAAATAAATTTAGACATGTCAAAAAGATGTGATATGGAGATATGTACATGACATGTTGCAGGGATGACATTTATACCAGTTTTGAGTATACCCCCCTCCGAGTAGTGATTATAAATCAGATAGGATATTTAGGATAACTCTGAGAGATTGTAGACATCATATAGTTATGTCCATTTTATGTCAATGTATGACATGTACACAGGCACTCTGCATAGGAAGCAAACACCTGCTGTGAAAGACACTTTGCAGGCATTTTCCATTCCTTACAGACACAATTATCCTAGCCAGGAGGCCCAGATGTGATATCAGCCCAAAGCCAGAATTTCTTCTTATACAATTTGAAAGGACACAGAAAAGGTGTCCCATTATGTGCCTTGGCTGTCCAACTATAATTCACCAAGTCACTGTAACACAAGTAACATATTAAATGTTACTGAAGAAATTTAGTCCAATTTTGTCTCTTATTGCAGTATATAGAATTGATTTCATCCAACTTTTAATCAAGAATGGGGGAATGCTGATCAAAATGTGATCACATTGCAAAATGAGACGCCTAGTGTTGGAGCTCAGAACTATGATAGGATATAGTAATGTTGTAGATGTCATATTCTGACAAGATTGTGATGTCTTAATTATGTTATATTGGAATAAATCCATACTCCTATTATTTTGACGTCACAATCTTGTCAGACTATGACCTATTATAGTTCTGGACTCCAACACTAGGGGTCTCATTTTGCAAGGCTGTCACATTTTGATCAGCATTCATTCATTCTTCATTGAAAAGTTGGATCAAAATAATTGTATAAACTACAATGAGGGACAAGGTTGGACTAAATTTCCTCTGTGATATATAAGGTGTCACTTGTGTTACAGTGACTTGTTGAACTATTGTTGGATAACTAAGGCACATGGGTGGACACCTTTTCTGTGTCCTTTGCAATTGTATGAGAAGAAATTCTGGCTTTGGGCTGATATCACATCTAGGCCTCATGGCTGGGATAAATATGTCTTTAAGGAAAGGAAAATGCCTGCAAAGTGTCTTTCACAGAGCAGGTGTTTGTTTCTTATGCAGAGTGCCCATGGACATGTCATACATTGACATAAAATGGACATAACTATATGATGTCTACAATCTCTCTCAGAGGTATCCTAATTATCCTATCTGATTCATAATCACTTCTGGGGAGGGGTTATACTCAAAACTGGTATAAATGTCATCCCTAGAACATGCTTGTAGATATCTCCATATCACATCTTTTTGACGTGTCTACATTTACATGTTTTAGGCATCTTTTACAGCTAGTCATATATATGCCATTATTGTTAAGTCCAAAGGTATCACTGATAAACATGTCCCTTTTATATAAAATGTTTATATAAAATACACATAAATATTGTTACATCAAGAACCCATGCAAAAGGACACGTAAAAACTTCTTGCGTATGTGACATCTTGGGAACGAAAAATGATATCATGAAATTACTAGTTATTTTTATGTAAGGTGCTAGCTGGGTAGGGTCTGGTAACCTGAAACACACCTTTTTTTTGGCCTCATCGGATTTACAAGATAGTTGTTTTCTATGACCCCAGCCAAATAATATTACAATGTGTGGGAACTGAGAGAAAGTGGAACTGTGAACAGAGAACGACCCTAGTAGCAAAAACGGTGTGGCCCCGGACGGGGCCAGACTGTGTTTGCAAGTGTAGCCTGGAGTGGGCTAACCGATGGGCGCCCGTTGGTTTAGGGCACTGGGCTTTGGTGTGGCCCCAAGTGGGCTGCCCGAATTGGGCCTAGATAGGGTTTTGGACGGGCTTCCCGAATTGGGCTCAGATCGGGTTTTGGACGGGCTGAAAGCGGGCTTAGATCGGGTTTTGGACGGGCTGCCCACTGTGGGCTCTGATTGGGTTTTGGACGGGCTGCCCACTTTGGGCTTAGATCGGGTTTTGGACGGGCTGACAAATTTGCTGTCGTAGCACCACCTAATAATTATGGGTTTTTAGAATCTATTCACTCATTCCCAATATTTTCTTGTAATTGTTGAATAAAATATCCTAGGTCCTGCTAATCAACCATAAAGCATACTCTTCCTATATAATTGTGGATGTATCAAGCAAGCCTATTATCATAGGTTTAAGCCACATACAGCATAGACAAGTGTCTATGGTGTACATTGGCCTTCAAAGCCATAGTTTATACCTACATGGGGCAAATGAGTCTGGTATTAAGCAAATTGTAATGCCACAGAAATAGTGTTTACACTGGATAGCTGCTTAAAGAACCTCCTTTTCATCATTCAAATGTATAGTCTATCTTAGTTTCAAACTGTGAGAACATCTATTTATTGTTTCCTATTCTACATCACTTAAACATTTTATTGTATTATTGTATAATGTCAATTTCATCTGGCATTGTTGGAAAACTCTATATATTGTATAGTAGTGACATCTGGTATCAATCATCAGAACTACTAGACCAGTTTCCCTGTCCAAACCCAACCTCAGCCCTCATCGGCCCGTAGTGGGCTAACCGATGGGCGCCTGTTGGTTTAGGGCACTGGGCTTTGGTGTGGCCCCAAGTGGGCTGCCCGAATTGGGCTCAGATCGGGTTTTGGACGGGCTTCCTGTTATCTGCCAAACATGAACCCAAAGCAGGCAGCCCACTTCAAAACTGATGTGAGCCCAAATCAGGCAGCCCGCTTTGAAACTGATCTGAGCCCAAAATGGGCAGCCCGATCGGTGCCACACTTCAGCCCAGCCATCTGCCCAACATGAAACCTACCGTAAATTCTCGCGTATAAGCCTAACTCGCGTATAAGCCACACCCCGACCTCGGGCCGATCCTATAAGCCGCACCAGCGATCTGATTATGGTGACTTTTAGTACTATATCATAGTAGCAAAAACTCGCCTATAAGCCTCACCCTGACTCTGGGCCGATCCTATTAGCCGCACCCCCGATCTGACTCGCGTACTAGCCGCGGCTTCTACGCGAGAATTTACGGTAGCTCAGTTTTGCCCGACTTCAAACAGCCAATCCGAGCTAAACCCCAATTGGCCCTGTGCTACTAGGGCTGTAGCCCTTGTCCTTAACGACAGAAGTGTTTAGAATAATGGACGCAATAAGTGTTTAGATAAGTGTTTAGGAGCTAAACACTTTTTTTACAGTGTAGTACTCTCACGTGGCCATTTGGTATTTTAATTAATTATAATATTCAAATGGTATTTAAATCTTACATAAAGTTGCATTATAATATCGATATCTTGAGGTATCTTAAACAACAACTTGAAAATAGTTATGTAGTTTATTTACTCATGGTATAGCATATTTACAAATGAAGCGCATACAATTGCCTTTGCATTGCCTGGCTATAGTTGCACAACATATAACAGGTTTGCTTGCAAATTAACTCATATACCGTTCATAATGTGTTTTCTAATTATCATGAAAGGTACATCAAAGAAAATGATAAAAATATTTTAGAAAAGCCCTAAATGTACCATATCTCTCCATCTACTACCTCAAAATATTAGCTATATAATTTATAGTAAAGGATTTGTAAGATACTATAAATCTAATCTGACCTGCACTGAAAACCCTATGTTAAAATAAGTACTCACTGGTGAGGACTTTTGGGTGATCGTTTTGATTGGGGCGTGGGGGAGTATCCTGTTGATCTTTAAGGTGATCACAAGTGAGGACCCAGGTCATCAATATGATCACCCTTTTGACCCAATTGTAGAGCATGCTAGGTTGTCAATGGGAAGAGCCTGGGTACTCAATTTGATGACTGCCTTTAATTTACATTTTTTTCTCGTTATAAAATTGAATCTACCAATACTATTATAATTAAACCCCTCCCGATCATCAACTTCAATCATCGGGCCTTTTTTCGGCCACACTTATTTTTTAATTTGGGTTATGGCCAGCTCAGGAAATTTCAAAAGCACGGAGGACGAAATAAAAAAAAATTAAAATAAAATAAAAGTCGGGCTCTAGAAAGTTTACTTATATATGTTTAGAAATCTTGGATATCCGAATGTAGGTGGGAAATATGAAAGGATGATCCAACAATAGAAAATAATTGATGTTTTAGTTAACCGATATGCTGCTGTTTTTTCTTTAAAATTTTGAGAAAATTTGAATTATTATTTCAGCACAATGAGAGTTAGATCATTGGTTTCCTGTTGATTTTAGCTTTTTATTCCGATTTTGGCCTTTCCTAGTGCGGCGGGCCCATAACCCAAATAATAAAAAAAAGTGTGGCCTTAAGAGTATGTTTCAGTCCTCATAAAAAGCCATGTAAAACAGATATGTATAACTGATGGCTGTATCTTCACACTTCTAACTTTGGTTTCAGACACATAAATGGTGTCTTTGTGTATAGATATTTATAGTTTAGAAAGTTCTGACCTAATTTTCAACCAAATTACTTGATTTTAAATTGTGATAACTGTCTTCATATATCCTCCAACTTGTAAACATGCATGACCAATATTACTATAGGGTTTAATCAATAGATCTCATTGAGCAGGGGCTACATCTTATATTGTTGTATAGTAGGTCCCTCTAGTGGCTAAATTATGTCCTCAAAATGATCACCTTTCCTTATTAATCTGAAGAAATGACCATATAGCTAATATATATAAATTACTTACCATTTTATCCATACCTTTACCACAGGCTACAAGAAGAATGCTAGTTGTGTGGACATTGGTTGGGGCACTTGCCCTGTTTCTGCTACTGAAGTACCTGAGGCAGAAGAAGTATAACCTCCCTCCAGGTCCGCCAGGTCTGCCTTTCATTGGCAATGTTTATAAACTAGACAAAGAGAAGCCACATTTCACCATAACAAAATGGTCTGAGGAATATGGAGACGTCATTAAAATGAATGTAAGTAATAATTATGATATGTTATCGTATAAATGTGAGTGTTTTCACTTTGATTCACTCTGTGTTTAAAATCTAAATGGGAGTACGCCTACAGAGTAGTATAGCAATCCGTATGAAATATGCCCCTTACCGTCATAAAATACCATTCCTCATTGCGTAGCGTAATTAATCTGTAATGTTTAGGTCACATGGGTTTAGGAATTATTCAATTAATTTGATTCAATATGCAATTACAGTGAAATCTCGTTGTTAGGAGGGCCTTTTGGCAAGGCAAATTTGCTCCTTATGAGCAATGTTCCTTATAACCACTACTAAATATAGAGAGAATGGGTGATTGTGGCAATAGAAATGTGTTCTTTATAACAGGAAGTTCCTTATTTCAGTCTTCGTTATCACGAGATTTCACTGTAGTTTGAATCACAAGCTAAAAACAGTTAGGTCACTCCCCGGGGGTCACTCAGAAAATTGGTTTCTTACCACTAACCATGTATGCCACTGTGTGGTACATTTATAACCTATTGGTGACATTTCTGTGTGGCCCGGAATTTCTAGTATTATCACAAGACTATTGATGCAAAGGACAAAGCTAAATTAATTATCTGAATGCAGTAAATGAACTCACAAGAAACAACCATATGTTTGGACGTATTTTGGTTTATTTCTGTATTATGAAAATTAGTGTACATATTTCACTGACCGGTGTAGAAGAACGTGTTTAACCTTTAATGAATTTATGGTCAATAAACCTCTTTAAAAAGTACAGTACTCAGCATATGGCGAGGACGAATGTCCCTCTATATATATATTGGTTTATCAATTTGTAAGAGTTGTAAAAATTCAAGTTATCTCCAGCTTTATTATACGCTATAATTTGATATCAAATATGCCAACATGTGTCAAAGTAAATCATGGTTTTCATTGCAAATGTCCCAAAACTTGATTCCTGTGACATGTGAAGTGATGAGAAACCAGTTATTATTGAGTGGTGCTATCATGTTTATCATTTATCAAATGTTAACATTTGATATGACTTGTTTTGTTTGTTACTCCATACAATAGTCATTCGGGCGAACGACAGTGATACTGAACAGCTTTGAAACAATCTACGAGGGACTTGTTACTCAGGCTAACGAGTTTGCCGGCCGGGTTCCATCCTTCCGTAATGAGGTGCTACTGTGCGACAGCCATGACATCGAAACTCAAACATTTTCACCACAGTGGGTCTTCCGGAAGAAAATTGCCATGCAGACATTGAAGGTCACACATCTTCTAAGTTAATTAACTTCTTAACCATGTATGACCATTCTCTTAACCCTTTAAGGATGTCGCTAAAATATGACATTTGTCGTCATGATGCACGAATTCGGCCCCGGCGAGTAATTTATCGGTGCTGCATTTGTGCATCATGCCGACCCTTCAGGAGTGTCTCAACCCTGTAGGGTCGGCATGATGCTTGAGTGCAGCACTTACTCGACAGGGCTGCATCCATGCATCATGACGACCAAGGGCATGGTGCATTAAGGTATCATGCCGTCCTTAAAGTGGCATAATCACCAAGCGCATCCGACTCATAATTCTAGTACTATTCTAGTCTACTATGTGGTTAAGTGTGAGTGGTGAGAATCCCCCTTTAAGGGTTAAGGACTACTGAATTGCTCATGGCCCTTCTTCTATCAGATTAAACCATTGTACAAATGTAGGACTTCAAGAGCTTTTGTTTGATGTATGATTCATGCATGTACTTGTATTTAGGCTAATGACGTCCAACCTAACAAAAAATCGTTTTCAAAACGTTTGTAAACGTTTTTGAAACGTTTGGATGCAAACTTTTATCACAGGTTTGTGTGAGAAAGGTTTTCCTCCGAAACGTTTGCAAACGTTTGGAAAATATATCAGGCACATATCATCCTGAAGAAAAAACACTTTCTATATAAAACTTTACAAAAGTTTGTAACTGTCAACACAGTTTGTGGACTGACAGTAATTATATGACAACTTACTCTATTGTTCTGACGTAATTATATTACGCATTTGCTTTAATCAAACATATTGCTATCAATATCAGTTGGGCCATATGATATTCAGTGGTCTATAATTTGTATGGTGTATGCTTAATTGAGTCAGTAAATTAATCGTGTCAGAGGTAGAATTTTGGCTATATTAGCTCCACATAGATATTACACAAAATTGTAAATAATTACTTGACAAAAAGACATAGCAATTTCTACCTTAGAGAGCCCCCTATCTAGACTGACTTGTACCTCATTTTGTAAGTATGGGTGCACTGCTGCTAAAGGTACATTTATATAATTTCAGAGTTATGGGGAGAATTTGCTCACTCTGGAGGCGATTACCATGGAAATGATTGCAGACATGTTAGAGGAGCTGCAGGAAGCATCCACCAAGGGTCCATTGGATATTTACCCTGTATTTCACATGTGCATAGCTGGCATTATCTCATCCATTGTAAGTTTATATTTCATCATACACACGTTTACAGGGCATAATGATATGAGTAGCCTACAGACTGACTTGATCTCATGCAAACTTAACCCTTTAAGAACCGCATTTATGCTTTAGACCGTTATAGATTTATTACATGAGGCCGTATGACAGAAGGCCCAACTCATGAAGAATTATACAAAAATGTAATGGGATATTGTCTATGTCTGTGCATTTGACATATCAAAGAACAATTTAGTACACATACATGGTTAGTTAATTTTCAGATCATTGTATACAGCTTATCTATTCCAGCTGTATGGTCAGAGGATGAGTAAGGAGAACGTTGAAAAGTATCTGAAAGTTGTAGAAGAGTCAATGCCCTTGATCACACCGGCAGGAATGGGAGTCCTTATGGACATGATACCTGGTGCGCGCTATCTTCCGTTTGGGCCCCTTGAAAAGATACGACACTACGCAGAAGAATACCAAAGGCTAATAAATGCAGAAGTAAACAAGAGAAGGGTAAGATTGAATTTCTTTTATATGTTATTTTATATACACTAAAATCTACAATTCACTATTTACGATTACACAATGAAATACAATGATAACATAATGATAAGGCCGACTCATTTAAATCAATATTCGATACAGAAACTAACAATTCTTATCTGAAGTGCAGTAGATGAGTCACATGATATTATTTGTTTTGTTAAATTGCAGGCTGAATTTGAACCAGGCCATCCAATCTGCTTCAACGATGGACTACTTGATCATCAGCGGAAAGGTTTAGAGAATCCAGGAGAAATGCAACTCTCTGACTTGGAGATCTATGGAATAAACTTTAACATGATCCTTGCTGGTGAGAATGAACATTATGAAAATAAAGTCAAATGCCCAACATTTTCTTTTCATGTAGTGGCAGTAGTATTTCTAACAGAATGAATATCCTTCAGAAGTGGCATTATTGATAAACTGAATGAAATCGCTATGGAACATTCATGTATATTATATCAACTATACGCCTAGCTAGTCATCCAATGTATCAAGAAAATTTAATGCTAAACTATTTGTAGAAAACTTGTACTTAGTTATTACACGAATCACCAATTTAACCGTATCCGAACTGAGCGTGTTTAATTCAACTTTTCAACATGTTTTTTTTCCCATAGTAACTTTGTAGTCTGTACTCCTATAGCATTACTCTAGCACATTCCACAATACATTGTAGAGTGAATTATCATATTCCACAATAAAAGGAACATAATTCATAACTTAAATGGAACAACATTCGTCATGACATGTATTAGTATTAAAAGGTTGACACATTCAGGATAATAATTCAGTCATGTGCCGCATTCATCAAATTTCAGTCAAATGTTCTCTTTGATGTTGTGCCTTTCAAGGAACCTTTACAACTTCTGTTACTCTGAATGCTCTCCTTGCTGTCATTATCAACAAACCGGAGATTCAGAAGAACATGTATGATGAGATAAGAGCCAAGCTCGGGGACCGACCTCCACGTCTCTCTGACAGAAAGTCACTTCACTACGTTGAAGCTACCATACTTGAGACCCTGCGGTACTCGTCAATCTTACCACTCAATTCTGCACACTGCACGATGGTGGACACAAAGATCAATGGTTATGACATTCCCAAAGGAACAGAGGTATGGAGACTCGTAATGGAGAAGTGATATAATCTAAATCTGTAGAGAGCATATTGAGTAAATGCGAATGATATTTCACAACAGCTCTTTTATCAATATTCTCTATATATATAAACTTGAATAATAATTCTCATACTTTATTGACCTGGGTGTCAATTACAGGACTATACATACAAGATAGAGGACATGTTAACTCTCTGAACAGATAGCTAATTGTCTATATGATGGTTATTGATAAACTTAGCTGTAAACAAATTACTATATTTGTTGTCAGTGAAAATACTAAATATCATCAGTCACAATTGTTTAACTCCATAGAATTATTCTATTATTGCTAATTGGTGAATTTAAGTTATGCTTTGATATTGAATATAATAATACATGCTAAAAATAATGCTGGTAAAAATTGCAGAGCAGGTGTTCGTCTAAATATTGGTCGTTGATTTCATCATACAAATATTTGAGAACAGAGACATTTTACTGAAAAAGTATGATTTATATCATTTTTTCCCAACAGAAGATTCATATTCATTAAAGGTTATAATTCTCATTGTCAGGTGCTCTTCAACCTGTGGAAGCTGCACCATAACCCTGAGTACTGGGATGGCCCATTTGAGTTCAAGCCTGAGCGCTATCTAGAGAAGGATGGCACTGTGGTACTTGCCCACCATATAAACAGAAAGAGGTAACACATTTTCTAGTTGCAGCTTTTCGTGGTATAAAACTGTAATATATAGCATACACATTATTTGAGTATATGGCAATTATCACAGGCTCATCAGAGTGTTAATGGTAAGAAGATACAGTGGACTCCACTATGACACTAGGTGAGAAGTTTAAAGGTAAATTCAAGTTATATAATTCTAGCTTCAAAGCAAGGCTGATTTTTATAATGGCTTTTTTCCCTGAAATTTTTGTAAATATTTTAAAGCTAATCTCTGGTCAAGGAGAACTGTGAGTCAACTCCCCTGGTAGCAAACACACTGTGGCCCCGGACGTGGCCAGACTGTGTTTGCAAATGTGGCCCGGAGTGGGCTAACTGATGGGCTCCCATTGGTTTAGGGAACTGGGCTTTGGTCTGGCCCCGTGCGGGCTGCCCATGTCAGATGCGCAGATCTGGTTTTGGATGGGCTGCCCACTTAGGGCTCCGATCAGTTTTTGGCCAGGCTGAATGCGGGCTCAGATCGGTTTTTGGATGGGCTGAAAGTGGGCACAGATTGTTTTTTGGACGGTTTGAAAGCGGGCTCAGGTCAGTTTTTGGACGGGCTAGCTAATTTGGTGCCACAGCACCACCTCATAGTTATGGGCTTATAGAATCTATTCAATCATACCCCAATGATTTCTTGTATTTGTTGAACCAGATATCCTAAGTCCTGCTAATCAACCCAAGGCATGATCTTAATCTTTCTACCCAATAATGGAATCATTAAGCAGGCCTATTATAAGCAGGTTTGAGTCACATGCAGCATAGACAAGTGTCTAGGGTGTACATTGGCCTTCAAATCCATAATTCATACCCACATGGAGCATATGACACTGTGTTAGGCAAATTGTAATGCAACAGGAATAGTGTCTACACTGGATAGCTGCTTAGAGAACCTTCTTTTCATCATTCAAATACAGTCTACCTTATTTCCAAACTGTGAGAACATCTGTTTATTGTTTCCTAATCTATACAGCACTTTAACCTATTCTTGTATTATTGTATAAAATCAATTTCATTGGTCTTTTTTTTGGAAAACTCTATATGTTGTATAGTAGTGACACGATACATTGTAACTGTAACTGTGTAACTGATCAGAATAACTAGACCAGCTTGCACTGTCCAAACCCAACCTCAGTCCACATCAGACAGCCCGCTTTGAAACAGATCTGAGCCTGAAATGGGGAGCCCGATCAGGGCCACACTTAAACCCGCAGATCTTACTGCACGTCCAGTAACAGTCAGAGTGCAGTCGGGACAGGTACTCAGCCCTATATATAGAGGCACTGGGCCTTTAAGCCCAGCCAGCTGCCCAATGTGAAACCAAAACGGGCAGCCCGCTTTGAAACTGATCTGAGCCCAGATTGGGCAACCCACTTTGAAACTGATCTGAGCCCAAAGCGGGCAGCCTTATCAGGGCCAAACCTCAGCCCAGCCATTTTCCCAACATCAACCCCAACTAAGTTTTGCCCAACTTCAAACAGCCAATCCGAGCTGAAACCAAATTGGCCCCGTGCAGGCTCCCTACTATAGGGTCATAACTTGTCCCAGCAACATTGTAACAAATATCTAAAATCTACACCAATCTTGGGCCAGACGCCAACAAATGTTGGTCAATGGATTTCGCGCACCTTATTTTCCGAAATAGAAATTTAATTTAAAAAAAATAATTTGTCAATGGATTTCGCTCGCCCCCTTTTTTTCAAAGTTGACAAAAGAAAATTCTTAAAATTTTACAATTTTTTTTTCGCTCTCGCTCACACCATTTTTTGGAAAGTGAAATCCATTGACCAACTTTTTTTTGGGTGTGGCCTTGAGACCATGTTGCCTGAAACTTGACTACCTTTTATTTGCCTAAAATACTAATATAAAGATTCATTTCAGGCTTTTGGCCTTTGGTGCCAGCCGCAGAGTCTGTGCTGGTGAAGCCCTGGCCAGGAACCGCCTCTTCCTGCTGGTGACGTCACTCGTGCAGCACTTTGAGTTCCTGCCAGCGGGACCCGATGAGATCCCCCGTCACGACCCACGTGACTACGCACCCAGCTTTGGCATTGAACCTCATCGCTATCGGCTCAGGCTTCAGGTCAGGAAGTGAAACCCATCGGAGATGTATCGTAGCAATCTCAGCTAGCAAAAACAACGTTGTTCAATGTTTTGCTCAAAGGTTGCAATGATGTTTTTCCTTGTGAAATTAATGTTGAAATATCCTTATGCATTCATGTATCTTGGCCTTGGTCGTCATGGAACAAAAGAAAACACGTTATACCCCACGTTCAGATTTCCCTAGCATGGAAACACATTGGTTATGTATGTATTGACTGTATAAAAATGATGAAAAAAACACTTTACCATTTCTATATCGACCAAAAGGGAGCATTTCTTGGGTAAGTTCATTGAACTAATTACAAATTACAAGCAGGCCTATATCACATATCTACATGATTATTTTCAATGGTGATAGCATTGGAGTCATTCCATATATGTATGTACTTATCAGAACATGTCCAAAAAAAGACATGGAGAAATTGTTGGTTTCTTTATATGAGAATTATTGTTTTTAATACAAGCTAACCCCACTAGATATGTATATATGAAGGTTATATCATGTACAATAATCTGGGTGGTGGTCCTTTTACATGATTCCAGGGCTGGAATATGCTTCCCATCCCTTTCTATAACGCATGATTTGAGCAACTGCCCCTGCCTGAGTGCTGATAGCCGCTTATGGTATGGCACAGGTGACCAGTGTGCATACTCTGCACTATGTTACTACCTGCGCGACCAGGCTGTATGTGCGCAAAGGTAGCATAGGCCTTTAAAGCTTGACCGTCATGGTTGAAGTGAGGCCAAAAGCACTTTTGGATATAGTTCAGTTTTCATTCACAAGAGGGCTCTTAAGGGCTGAGAGCTCAGCTCTTACAGGCACAATATAGGGTGAATATGTTGTATCTGGACAATGCTCATGGTCCCCTGTCCAAACACTGCTGCCCTCTGGTGGAACTGTTATTTTAGGCCATGTATGGAAAATGCTGAACTTATTCCTTGACGGCCCAGCTTTAATATTGATCCGCTGCTTATAACATACGGCTATCAAATCATATTTCACAGACAACTGTATACATGTACTCCAAGGGGTAGAAGTTAATTGCATACAATATATGCTGTAAGCATTATACATTTTGTGTACCAATATTTGTAGCATTGTAGCGTGTCTTTATGAAAGAATATAGACTATATTTTGCAAGCCTTTTTGATACTGAGAAATCCTTCTGAACATGGCAATATCTGGCTGAGAAGTCACTGGTCGGGCAGTTCACCCTGTGTATCGGGACCAGGTGTTCATTAGGTTAGTGAATGAATCTTTTCAAATATTCCTATTAGAACGGTAGTTAAAGTAATTGAAAAATGTATGCTAGAATTGCTTTATTTTAATAAAATATGTTGAGAAATAATTTAACATTTATGTGTAACTTTTGTATAAAGTATAAGTCTGGTTTCATATACATGTATATATACTTTATTTGGACCAATAAATCTTTGAAAACTTTCATTACAAAGAGAATGAATTTGGGTAATGGCTGCCTTAATCGGACCCTACCCTTGTTCAATACGTTAAATTAAAATTCTTGCACGGTCGCCACTCCATAACATTCTATCCCTCATTGAGTGATGTCTAGGCGGCCAACACAGGGTGAACGGCTGCATTGCTTTACTAATAGACTGGAGGCAGAATTACAAAAGAGCTCTAGAAATCACTTTATGAGGAACGGAATGTTAGAGGGTGGCATCCATGCCAGACTTGTAGTGCAGTATGACCCCTACTGATCAGGTTTAGGGTGGATGCCACGCACACAAATCGTTTTTCTTTGAAATAGGGCTCGATAATGGCAGCCATTACCGAAAATCATGATTTTGGCCATATCTTGGTGAGAAATGATGTCACCGGGAGAATGATCTGTCGTCAAGGCAAAGAGGGGGTCTACTATATAAGAGCCAATCTCATTGGTCTCTGCTCATTGTGGTAGCTGTAGAGAGTCAGATAAGGTCTTAGCCACGTTTCAGCCTAGAAATGATGTTATTGAGTCTTCTAAGGTGTCTAAATCCACATTCTCAGGGTCTAGGAATACTATGGTGTTATTTCAAAATTCTGCCTCCAGTATATAAGGGATAAAAGGGCGGCCTACAAAGGGTGAGCAGCTGCAGTGCTATCTTGGGGGGACAAAATGGCTGCCTACACAGGGTGAGCAGCTGCAGTGCATTACTGATATTGACTGTTGTCTTCTTCATGATTAAGCATGAAGTTCCCCTATCCGGCAATATCAGGGTTTCCATCAAATCCCTTTTTGAAGGAGTATTGCTATATTCTAGGCTTCAAATGCTGAACTGTGCACAGTAGAGCCACATGTTTTAACAATACATCAGCTTGGCCAGTGAGGAGGCTATACAGGGTATCATGGGAAGGTGTCAACTAAAAGTCCACAGCCGTCCTTGGACGTGACAGACAGACCCCACATACCAGTAGCCCTACAACAGTCCCCAGGGTATGCAGTAGCACCACCTGGGGGCTGTAAAACAGGCTGGAAGTCCCTAAAATCTCCTATCCGACAATAATAGATTTACTATTTTACCACACACCTGTCTTTAAGATGTATGTATATCTCACTTTAGACCTGTATGCTATGCATAAATGACATTAATGCAGTGACGTTACCACATCTGTATATAGGTACTCCTTAACTACATGCATTAGAGCATACTATAGCACAGGCAAATCGGATAATTGTGTATCATAGAGTATCTTAATAAACAAGGATTCGTTTTAACAATAATAACTCCATAAATAACCAACCGGACCACCTGTGCAACTTAATAATCTCCAAACCACATTGGCATTCTGTTTTATTGTTTCTATAAACAAATGTACAAGTGTTGGTATTGTTATTTTCCTACTAAGTCTACATGTACAGTTTTAATGTTTTGCTTTCTATGTATTCTTCGCTTCTCATAGCTTCTAGTTCTTTGCAAATTCTAGATGAAGTTCCACATCTTACAACAGGTCATCGATGAAATTCCTGAAATTATAAATGTAAAGAAATATTAGGCCAATAAAAACTGAGTTATTCTTATATACCATATATTCTGTTCTATCAATTATAATATTGCCACATATAAACACACTAACTATTTTGTTTATACTGCAAAATACCGCAAGTTGTAAAATCGAATTCAAATATCATTATACTCCCAAAAAATATGTAATATTATGAACTGATAAAATAAGTAAAGTATTGTATATCCGAGAGCAGTTAATATGTTGTTACTTACTTTTGGTCTTGACTTAATTCCATTCCCTTTGAGATGTTGG
This sequence comes from Harmothoe impar, assembly GCA_947462335.1. Lineage (NCBI taxonomy): Eukaryota > Metazoa > Annelida > Polychaeta > Phyllodocida > Polynoidae > Harmothoe > Harmothoe impar. The sequence continues at coordinate 67,068,991 of OX381707.1, read as the reverse complement.
CAGCCACTGTGTCGACTTTGGGATAGGCACAGTCAGCCATGAGTTGCAGACATTGCTGTATTCATAATAAAAGGTCCATGGTCAATGATACTGTCACAAATACAACTGCATCAAAGACTCACAGAAAGATACATTTAATTTTTTGAATTGACTTCTAATTTCTATTGAATAGCAATCACAATGAAATATCACATATATAATATCCATTTATGTATCTTTAAACAAAATGGTCAAATCAAAATGTTAAAACATACTATGACTTGAAAACCTGGAACCTTCACTTGGAAAATAATTTAAAAGAGAATAGGTAAGTGCAGCTTCAAAACCACAAAGTACTGTGAACCCTTACCAGAGCCAGTTCTGTGTCCTTGTGTTGGATACAGGCGTCGGAGAGCGCCTCCAGAGACTGCTCACTGAAATAAACAAGCACTACACACATAACTACAGGTTCTGTGAAAGGAAAAGGTAGGTCTATGATTTTGTTATACATGTGATATGAATAATTTCGCTATATTCATGGGGCACTTATTTTTTCTTAAATGTGAGCAGCCAAGCAAAAAGGATAGTCCCCGCGGGATTAGTTCCGATTTTAGCCACCAGGGGGCGCCACTATGGCCTAAAATGAAAGAATTAGGCTAAAAATAGCTCTTTGGTAATTTTTTCTGGAGAATTCAATAGGATTACATAAAATATTCCATTTTTGGTAAAAAGCTTCTATATTTGGAAGGTAAAAGGAACGTTTTTAAGCCTAAATGGGTGTGCTTGTTGATATGTGTTGCCATGGAAACATGATTTTTATTCCAAATAGAGGAAATTAAGACATAAATTGATTTCTGAAGATTGCAATGGTGAAAACAAAATAAAAATATATAGCGGTTTAAAACTATATCTATTTAAGAGTAACACCAATGTTAACTAAGGGAGTGGGCTATGTCTGTATAACGTGTTATCTGATTATTGTATTTCCATTACATCTTGTGTTCAAATTTTCCAAATTGTAATTTTGAACCAAAATATGGATTCTACACCCTCAATAACCCTAAAATCCATGTAGGGGAAGATGGGGTAATACGGGCCATGGGGTAATAAGGGACACTCTCATTTCAGACTGATATTTCTTACTGAAAGGTAACACTAAGAACTCAGTTTGGGTTTTATAATAAAAGGTAGGCATCAGATCATACATATTGCAGCATTTATTATGTTGTTGCAGGAATTATTATTTGAATTATACGCGGAAAATAAAATTGAATACCTGGAATATTGAGGGCTGACATCTTGATTAGTACAGCATAATTAGACATATCATTATTCATGTAAGCCCCTAGTTTGAGCAAAATGGTAATCTTTTTTCTGGTTTCAGGTGCTAAGGATAAAACACCCAATAGCTTATAAAATTAAATATGGTTTGGTTATTTTCTGTGAAGTGTCTAGGAATTGACACCACTATTTGTATGGTGTCCCGTATTACCCCAACCTCATTTTTCGGTGGGGTAATATGGGTCAAAGGCAGTCCCTATGGCAATTTGTATGTATTTTTTCTACAAAAATGTTAAGCTATTTACGCTTATTTAAAACCTCCATATGAAAGAGTGCCTTTGCAGAAACTACTTTTTTTCAAGATACCTAAATAAACATAGTTCTTTGTGAGATTTTTTTCATGTTTTAAATTTGCATATGGTCATGCTTTGTGTGGCGGCCATTTTCCAAAATGGCGGCATAAAAATACAAGAAATTTCAGGGTAAATTTGAACATCACGGACAATTTACAATTTTTGCTGTTTCTAGTGTGCATCTCAACATAAATGGTCACAAAGTAGCTTGAATTAAAGCTATAGAGGAGCCCCATCTAATAGATAGGGTTTTGGGTATATCATGACACCCTGGTTACCATGGAAACGATGTAAACACTCCATTTTGGCCAAATTCTGCTAATTGTTTAATAATTTGACAAATTCTCTCGACAAGGATATGCACATAGCACTCATTGAGGTAACAAAGTATCTTTATAATGTTTTGGGACAGCTTAAATCATCATATATTTTGTTAAGGTACCTCAAAGGCTTCCCATTCAAAGAATTCCACTTATGCTTGAAAGATATTTGGCCATTTTCACTGACGATTCCTATTCCGTTCCGTCTTACCCCACAATGGCGACCCGTATTACCCCACCGTGGGGTAATATGGGTCACAAAATCTTTGAAATTATTGACTACAACCATTGTACCTTAGGGAGTTTGAGGAAATTTTTCTTCAACACAGTTAAATATAAAAGAGGAATGCTTAAAAAGTAGGTAAAAAAATATTTTGCCTATGGTCACCAGAAAGCCAGAAATTGCATGAAAACCCTTAGGTGTACCGTATTCCCCCATCTTCCCCTAATACATGAGGAAATTAGACAATCTTGAGTATTTGGCGGCCATCTTGGAATTTTCCAAATTGTAATTTTGACCCAAAATATGGATTCTACACCTTCGATAACCCTAAAATCGATGTATTACACAAGGAAATCAGACAATCTTGAGTTTCTGGTGGCCATCTTGGCAGCCATCTTGGAATTTCCCAAATTGTAATTTTGACCCAAAATATGGATTCTACACCCTCGATAACCCTAATATCCATGTATTACACAAGGAAATCAGACAATCTTGAGTATTTGGCGGCCATCTTGGCAGCCATCTTGGAATTGTCCAAATAGTAATTTTGACTCAAAATATGGATTCTACACCCTACATAACCCTAAAATCCATGTATCACACAAGGAAATCAGAGAATCTTGAGTTTTTGGCGGCCATCTTGGCAGCCATCTTGGAATATTCCAAATTGTAATTTTGATTTCTACACCCTAGATATTACACAAGGAAATCAGACAATTTTGAGTTTTTGACAGCCCCCCTTTTTGAATAGTCTAGGTTACAGTTAGTAGGCCTACATTGATAAAATTGCCTATAGCACCCCCCCCCCCCCTTTTCTCAATAGTCTGGACTACATTAGTAGGCCTACAGTGATAAAATTGCCTAGAGCACCCTCTCCCTGTGAAAACACCCTTTTTTTAAAGTGCATATATATATGTAAAAAATTGGCCCTAGAATTATTCTAACGAATTGATAAGTAAAGTCCAACTTCTACCTTTATGATAAAAAGATAAATGAAAAATAAATATTGAGTTTCATAGAAATTATACCAAAAAATGTCTTTTCTTCTGTAACTCGGTAAATGATGGCCCTACGGAGCTGAAACTCTGCCTGTAGACTCCTTATGTAAAAACACCTCCTTTGAAGGGCGGCTATGCAGCACCACAAAAGGACCTTAGGTTAACCAGTGCAACACAGCAGGTGTGACAAACATGAGCAAATACTTTATTCAACAAAATAAAGATCTTCGTTTAGCTACTGGACTAAACTTTTAACATGAAAATATAGATTTCTCACGCGCTCTCGGCCCGAGGCTCTTGGACTAATGGCGCTACTGTGTGCTGTTTGGACGCCCGGAATCACACAATGGCTGCAATTTTGAAAAACCTGTACGTCCAGTTCTGAATACCCCGGTAATCATGAGTCGTGTTACATCACTGGTACATAATCCTAGTCCAGGCGTTCTCATGAGGTGTTCACCGCTGTGTTCCTGAGCATCTATGGTTCATACGGGGGGGGGGGGGGGGGGGGGGGTAGCCAAGGTGCCGAGGGCAGCAAACAAGCAGGCAAATTGATGTGAAGCTTAGTGCCAGAATAAGTGTGTCTAAAAACCACAAAGGAACGTGTCAATGTCAGAAATGTTACAGTAAATATTGAGTAATAAAACACATTTAAAAAAGAAGTTCTGTGGAGGGAGGGGGAAAATAGAGGCAAAATCGTAGACTAGGCCTACATGCCTACCTAGTCAAAACACAGTTACAAAAAAAAAAGCTCAATACACATGCAACAATGCATCATGATATTACGATACCTGGTAGCTAGGCCTACTGCCCAATGAGGCGGGGGGGGGGGTAAAATGATTGTAGCCTATAGATATCAATACATGTTTTTAATCTAGGCCTAGGGGGGGGAGGGTCAAAGTGAAATGAGTATGTAGGGCAGGGGCGGATCCAGGATGTACTGGGGGTATTGGAAATTGCCAAATTAAAATATACAGAAAAATAGGGGGGGCGCACGCCGGGTCCGCCCCCCCCCCTAAATCCGCCCCTGTAGGGTGGGGGTTCTCGCAGGATGTGGGGAGAGGGGATTTAATAGGCCTTCCATAAAGATCACTATTGTAACGGTAGGCCTAGGCCTACTCCCAGAAAAAAAATCGAACGTGTGACTGCATCACAAATGACTCAGGTTCGGGGGGAAATGTAGTATCATCATATAGGAGTATACATATAATAATATTGTTCATCCCCAAATCCCAAGCTAATGTCCCAACCCCATGTCCCAACCCCCGAGTCTCACCCCCGAGTCCCACCCCCGAGTCCCAACCCCGAGTCCCAACCCCGAGTCCCTCCCCCGAGTCCCAACCCCGAGTCCCAACCCCGAGTCCCAACCCCGAGTCCCAACCCCTAGTCCCACCCTCGAGTTCCACCCCTGAGTCCCAACCCCGAGTCCCACCCCCGAGTCTCACCCCCGAGTCCCAACCCCGAGTCCCTTCCCCTTCCCCTTCCCCCGTTAACTAGACTCAGGGTCAGGTAGAGGTGTGAAGGGAAATGTATCATTTATCATAGTAAGAAAGAGAAAGGGTGCACTCTTGTATTAATGGGATTCTTAAAGATGTGACCTTTGACCTTGATTTTGACCTTTTTCCGACCTAGATATCATCCTACACATAACAGAAATGAATTCAGCACCTTTGGTTTACCCTAGTCCACTATCCATATCCATCCATTGCTCCCCCTATTATATCCTGGCTGGACTGTTTCGGATAGCATACCCAAATTGTGCGTCACAAGTCAGGAACTCACAACTACCTATAGGCCTGCACCACACAACCTATAGGTCGCATGACGCAGGTGCCCTAAGAAAGCCACACCGAGTGAGGCAAGCCGCGCAAAAGAAGGGTATACTCAAAAAAAATGTGGACATTGACTTTCTTTTGGGGGGGTACTTAGGCCCAAATTCAAATTTTCATGTTCCCCGATCTTGGCTATCTATGTCTTTTGTCCTCTCACGTCTATGTCAGACACACACTGAGTAAAAAGCTCCCATGTCCATATTGTAGTAGGGTCTGAGCTATATCCTACTACAGGGTTGTCTGTTTTTGTTCTCAAAATATTTGTCATGTATTGAACAACACTGGACAGCAACATATATATTAAATTACCATTAAATTACCATACCGGTATCTAACATACTGCAGCGTATGTTGGGCCTAGTATATGATATAGGATGGCATCTCCTTTGGGAAGTAGTGTAGTACTTCCCTGTGTTAAATTACCATTGGATCCAGTCAAAGCTTGCTGAAAAAAAGTGTCTCACCCCGGTTTGGTCGGCTGCCGAGATCTGTCCCATTGACTTAGCACTGAGCCCGTTCAATATGTAACTGTTAAATGTCAAGGGTTATCTACAGGCTCCCATAGGGCTCTATGCTGAAGCAAATTACCACCATTTTAGACACAAAATTAAAATCATGCTTTTCAGGGGGAAGCGTTTGAAAATGGATTAAAGCGCGATTACATAGGAAGGACAACATTGTACCGCATCTAATGACACAAAATTGAGAGAAAAAGCTCCAATTTTGAAGGAATGACAGCTGTTTTAAATTTTAGGCTGAGAGACCCCCTGCTACCCGTCGCACAAGACTCAGAGTAAACCTGAGTCAAATACGTTTTCTATGACAATTTCTTTCTTAGGTAGGGCCTACGGGTAAAGTGATCACATTTTCGACCATGTAAATAAATGAAACATTTAGAGATTAAGCAGACGATCAGTAGATATAGGCCTACTTTTATTCTGCTGTGTTGGAATGTGTATTGGCGCTCCAGTACGCTTTGTGATGACGTTTTAGTTCCTGTTCTGCCCGCCAGTTGTGGGCCGGCCCACTCCTCCTTGGGACTGGACGTACGGGTTTTTCAAAATGGCAGCCATTGCCGGCGGAATCACGCGGCAGACGTCACCATTTGGGCGGCAGGCGGCAAGGAAATATTGCGAATGGTGCGAATTGTGAATTCTAATTGATGCCCGAAGGGGAATTAGAGGTGGAATCGATGTATGTAGGGCCTATTTTGATAGTAGGTAGTTACTATTGCTCTCTGGTTACATGGTCAATTGATTGAAAACACCATCGGTAGAGATTGACGGACAGGAGACAGCGTTACTAATAGAGTAGGGGCCAGCTTGGGAACGTTGTTCGATGAACAAAATGGAGACTGGGAATTGCGTACCGAAAACGTGACTATTCATCACCGCTAAACTACATGAAGCAAATCACTGAGGACATGGCGAGATAGGTCGTTATTCATCCAATTTCCTCGAAATACGATGCAAATGGCAATTCCGTTCCCACCAAATCTTCGACTTCGCCGATCGCGATGCACCGCAGATTATGAAAATTACGCAAGCAATTGCAAAGTTCACATCAAAATATTGTTTTGATGGAGAATATTTTGAACAAACTAAGGACATATATTATCACCATTTTTAGTAGGGAATACAACAGAACAACAATCGAAATGGTACACTACTGAAATCATGTCGAAAATTAGGTTCTCCAAATGTTCACTTTTTTTGGGGAGAATCTCAGGGTTTTTTTCAGTTTTTCAAAGAAATCTCTTATTTTAGGTGATACAACTTCTTTTTTTCCCATTTTTTTTGACACATACAGATTCCTGAGGTGTTTTGCAAAAGAATGATATAGCTCAAATAGTTGACAGGATATTTCATCAAGGTGTAATAGATCAGCGAAAAGACGTCTGCACAAAAAAATAGGGTGACTATATAAGAGTGGGCTTGACCTAGTTTCACAGCGTTACAGAGAACATAGCCCACTCCAATTACCATTCCTAGATCGAATTTTATGACTTGAAGAATGAAAATGTATCATGAATTTCTAATTATCATAGATAATGCTAATTAAATAGGGATATCTTGGAAAATATGAGACATAGAGCTTATTGGGATTTTGGAAAGGGTGATGCCCACACAAATTCATGAAGCCATATCTCAAAAACTAGAAATAATATCTTCTAGTGTAATATATCACTAGAAAGCTTATGACATCAATTTCAAAGTTTGCTTTTTCCTTGGACTACCCTTTTCCCTTGCCTGTACACAAATGACAATATCGGGTCATTGGATCATGTTAGGGGGCATTTATAGAAATTGTGTTATGTGGTATAAGGATCTCTCATGATCAACTGTGGAGACGTTGGCCTGATAAAAATCTTAATGTATACCTGCATATATTACATATAGAAGAAGTTTTTGGTAAAGGTATAAAACACGTACTTACCTTGGGAAGCGTTCAATGTTCATCTTGTTGCCTTCATAAATATTGAAATAATTCCTGAAATAGAAAGGAAATTATCTCAACACAACTCAAAAAGTAAGGGTATGAGTGGCAAGGGCTGATATAAGAAGGCAGAATACAAATGTACTTAAATCAACTTCTTAAAGAACATTTGGATGAATCTTAGGATTTTAGCCAAGGCGGCTTTCTTTAAAGCTCTATTACTTGCAAAATGTAAAACTTACCAAATATTATCATAAATATGTCTACACTCATAAACTATTACTGCATCAATACTTACTTGGCCGCCTCAAAGTCCTCACTATTGGTACAAATCTGAATCAGGTCTCCAATCATTGCGCCCGTTAACCTGGAAATAAGATTGTTGAATTAATTATTGAATCTTTAAAGAAACTGCTTACAATACGCTATAGAAGAGGACAGAATGTCTCTTTTATTTCAAAAATCATATCACAGTGGTACTGGTCCTAGTACCTCTTAATTTTGGAATAGAAATTCTCAAGAGATATACCGGTAACTACTTGTACCAGTAAATGGGCATCCGGCAGTTAACGTGCTGTACTGTTATTTATTTGAAGTTAGAAATATTGCTAATGGAGAAAAGGGTCCCTTCCTCCCATACTACATACACCTAGGGTATATTGTGTATATAGGTAAATGGGTGGAGATTTTGCCCAACTCTCTGCTGGTTACGACATTAATATCGTTACTGTCACAACCACCGGAATACCATAGCTGATGAACATTACTGCCCCGATCGGGGAAACATCCGATAAACATACATTTTTATATATTTTTGAAAATAAAACTTTTTAGTTGAGAATTATTTTATACTTACTGGAATGGCCGCAGACGCCGAGTCAGTTTTTCTTCCTCAAACTTCTCCAGGATGTATTGTGATATTTGTAGGAACATGCTCTGAAGCTGGTCAATAAAATAGGCAACACAGGTTATAATAGGTGACAAACGTTATTCTGATCGCTTACCAAAAGTGATAAAAGTGTGATAAAAATGTTATGTACAGTTATATAAATCCATATACATTATCTTGTCGAGAGTAATCTGTATAATAAATCAACTTACCTCTGGTTCCTGCTTGGTTTTCCCCATAATGCGAAGAAGCTGCTCAATCAAGTCAGTTCGACGTGTGTAGTCAAACAGCACCAAATCTGAACAAAGAAAATGAATTTACACGACATTCGAGATATTTTGATTACAAATTAAACTCTACGGTATATGATTTTACCTCTGGTGAGGGTTGTTACTCAGATATTGTTCAATGCAGCATTTAAACACGAAAATTACAAAATTGGTACCAGATAGCTGACAAATCTCATATAACACGACCTTAGCACACTGGCTGGTGTTGGAGCTGCAGAAATCCCCCCAAAATGAATCACGTCTTCAATTTACATTTCAACTAGGGTACATGTATTATCTCCAACAATCCAGGTTAATCTTCCATGGCATTTGGCCAGCTCCTATGTATAAATGTCAGCATCTTACTTAAGCAATTATATGAAGAAAACCTACATTAAAAGAGTATATATTTGTATATTGTACTGACCAGACCAGATGTGGGGTAAGTACTGGTAGCCTTCGTTCAGTTCAACTGCTCGGAGCAACTCATCATATGCAGCAAACGTTGGCGTATAGACCTAAACAGGATACAGCAAATAACTTTTTATTTATTACAATGACTCCAGAATTAAAGAAGGATGAAAATTCTAGTAAATTGGAGTATAAATTCTGATGCCACACAATGTAATTATTCTTATTGAGTTCTAATTTCCATAATACCACATTTGAAAAGGATAGTGTATGAAATATCTTCAAACCAGCGGTCACGCAGACTATTAATATTATTAATTATCTTAAAAAGAACATAAGTGTACAAATAAACTGTTTGACGTACGTGTGGGGTGATCCGTTGGTAGTTTTCAAAGATCTTGTCGATTTGTTCAAATGTACACAATGTACGCAGGAAGTAGGTACTGGAATAGATACGAGGTCACCATTACAGTGTGCAGAAACAATGATGGAAAGCAAAGAGAACTCTCCCTTCTGGCTAATTCACAATATCCCTTCAGTCCTTATTGTTAAACAGAAGTGTTGTCGCCAAAGTTATAAATAATTACTGGTACGATTGTCTGTACATCATACTATTTGAAAAATAGCATACCATATGTATCCAGAAATTAAGGCCCTTAAATTACAAAATGACATTGCTGCATTCATTAGTGCCCTCCAAAAGATATATGGACCATTCCCAGTAGATTCATTGTATATTATGTATGTAATTTTAGTTCAAAATCCATCCATGATTGGGATGAATAGGGTAAATGTTGCTCACTAGTATATCCCCTGCTTGAAGCCGCCTCCAATCAGGTTGACATTGTTCCCAGTGTTGAGCAGCTTATCTATCTTGTACGCCAGCTCCAGATCCTTCAGGTTGCTGTAACACTATATAGATAGACACATGATGAATGTAGCACTATACAGATAGACACATGGTGAATGTAACACTATAGAGATAGACACACGGTGAATGTAGCACCATAGAGATAGACACACGGTGAATGTAACACTATAGAGATAGACACATGATGAATGTAGCACTATAGAGATAGACATATGATGAATGTAGCAGTATAAAGATAGACGCATGGTGAATGTAGCACTATACAGATAGACACATGGTGAATGTAGCCCTATACAGATAGACACATGGTGGATGTAGCACTATACAGATAGACACATGGATGTTGATGAATTTCATTTATTGGTATATCTGTCCTGGTAATTTCGCATAAAGATGCAAAGCTATATTTACTTCTGTCAATGTTAAACGGTGTAGCTTATAGTTTAAATATACAGCAGTCCAACATTATAGCACTCCAATGCACTATATGGATATATATCTAAAACTGGACATCGACATCCATGTAACAGAAAGCTATATTTATTAGAAGTAGAAATCCGTGAATATCTATATGAAGGAGAACACCATGTTCATGCCTATATGTCTGTGTGTATGTTCATTTCGAAATTCAAGATTGCAACCATTGATTGAATGCCACCATGCTTTCAATGTAATCTCGAATTGCAGTTGCAGTAGTTTGATACTAATAAAAAAAAAACTATTCTATTTTTCTTTCATGAACAGTTGGCATCCCATAGATTCAAGATGGCTATCACTTATTGAATGTCCCGATGCTTGAAATGCAATCTTGACTTGTAGTTGCATTAATTTGATACTATCAAAAAAACAAATCCTATTTGATTTTTCCTTCATTCAACCCATTCAAGATGGCTACCATTTACTAAATGCCACAATGCTTTCAGTGCAATGAAGAATTGTAGTTGCATTAATTTGATATCTATATAAGAACATTTCTATTTGATACCTTTTTCAAACACAGTTGGCACCCCATAGGTTTAGGATGGCCACCATTCATTGAATGCCACAATGCTTTAAATGCAATCTTGAAATGTAGTTGCATTAATTTTAAACTGTTAAAAACATCCAATTTAGTTGTTTTTTTCATGAAGAGTTGGCACCCCATAGGTTCAAGATGGCCACCAATCATTGAATGCCATAATGCTTAAATGCAATCTTGAGTTGCTGTTGCATTAATTTGATTCTTAAAAAAAAACTTTTTTTTTTTTCTTTCATGAACAGTTGGCACCCCATACATTCAAGGTGGCTACCAGTCATTGCATGCCACAATGCTTTAAGTGCAATCACAAATTGTAGTTGCATTAATCTGATACTAATAAAAAAACTAATTCTATTCTTTTTTTTTTATTTATGAACAGTTGGCACCCCATATATTTAAGATGACTACCATTCATTGAATGCCCCGATGCTTGAAATGCAATCTCGAATTGTAGTTGCATCAATTTAATGCTAATAAAAAACAAATTCTTATCATTTTTTCTTTCATGAATATTTGGCACCCCATAAGGTGGCCACCATTCATATTAATGCAAATAGAATGCTTTAAGTGCTATCACGACTTGTAGTTGCATTAATCTGATACTAAAAAAAAAAAATCTATTTGAATTTTCTTTCATGAACAGTTGGCACCCCATAAATTAAAAATGCACCCAGCACCCAGGTCAACAGCTATATACAGACACGTGTACCTCCCCTGCCTGTTCTCCTTCAATGCACAGTGAAGAGGGTGGGAGGGGGTGACCATCAACAGTGCATAAACACTTTGATTGGATGACAATGCAGTTTTTATATTACAACCTAAATTTGTGCAACGAAAATCATCAAGAAATACTAAGTATTTTTTCCAAAGAATAGCTTTTCTAGAATGGCTCGGTATTCAGGAATCCTACTGCGAATAAAAAAATGTCAAATTCTAATTCTAAATACCTGAAAATTGAGAAATGCTGACGTTCACGGGTTATGTAGGAAATGTACTAAAAACAGCAAAAAAGGGCAACAAAACCCTAATTTTCTCAAAAACTGTTCAGTAGGATTTTTTCTAACTGAGGTTCCACTGTTTTCTACCCTCATATTACACATTGGCATAGAGAATATATTGACACCTAGTCAGGATTTTGCGCTAGGAGCAATCTGTGAGGCGAAAAACAGCCAAAATGAGCCACTGGTCTGAAGTATAAAACTGGGCATCGATCACTATAGAGCTACAAAGAGACAGAGAATCGATGTCCAGTAATAAATGAATGGTATATGTGATATATATCACATGTGAACCAGGGCATTTTTATTTCAGGAACAATGAATTATTTGTCAATTCTGAGAGCAGGAATGTATCCCTGGGTCAAAACTACCCTCAAATCATGTGTCACACTAGTATGTTATAGCAGGTGGGTGTGGGCGAGCCGGTGGGTGTGGGCGAGCCGGTGGGTGTGGGCGAGCCGGTGGGTGTGGGCGAGCCGGTGGGTGTGGGCGAGCCGGTGGGTGTGGGCGAGCCGGTGGGTGTGGGCGAGCTGGTGATGTGTGGGTGAGCAAGTGCGTCTAGGCAAGCAGGTGGCTGTGGACGTCAGCGCCCGTCGGCGCAACCGCCGTTTTACGTCTCGGCCGAAAAGCAAGTCGATCAGAGCGTCAGCGGCGACACCATCTCCGCGTGAAACTGCGGTCTGCACTGTGTTGCTCGCTTTTATAGTCCACCTGAGCATGCACAATAATTAGCGCAGCATGTATTACATTCCATCCAGCATGCTACTGGTGAAATTTGTCTGTTTTGAAGTAGTATTTCACTGTTTTAATCCACTGCTGATCGGTGGATACGTTTGCATAGATCTGATATATTAAGGCTATGAATGTGAACCAGGGCATCTGTACTTCTCTTCATATGTTACAGAAATAAAGAATTTCAGCTTTTGTCAACAGGCCGCCCTGATGATTTTTGGTGTTTTTCGGTCATGTTCTGTGTAAAGTAGTGCTTTACCTTCGTTTTCATGAAGGTTACGGAAGGTACATGCAATATTCAGCCCACAGAGCGTCACAAAACGCGTCTCACCCTGTTTTTATATAAGAACAAAGAGGATTCTGTGTAAAGGGACACTTTACGAAGGTCTGTGCTTTACTTGAAACCCCACCCTTTAGCATTGCGCCGAAAAAGTTGGTTTTGTGCTATTTTAGTGACCCTTTTTCAATATCAATTTTATGTATGAAATATTGCTTTTTTGGTTTCAATCTTTTTTGGCATGGATTGGCATTGATCAAAACTTGTTTGTGGCAGCATTTAAATATTTTATTTCCAAATGTTTCACAGGAAAAAAAGGGACAGAAAGCAAGGGACTTTTTTGACAAAAAGTCCAAAAATACCTGTCTCTAAAGAACCTGGCACTACTGTGCCCTGGTTCAATTAAGTTGCTACACATTCAGTCTACTATAGTATCTGCAGTAGTTCTAGTAGTATTAAACATTATTAAAACCTTACCTTTGACATAGCAGTGCTAAAGAACTCATCTGAAAAGTAGTACAAATTTGTGTTAAATGCTATATTAAAAAAAATAGAGTCATATCATGGCATCGCTTTAATTTTATTCATGGCATCCTTACATGCTATCAAAACGTGCCAGAAGCTACCTATCCAGTATCAACATGTAAAACTAACCCACCATTACAATTCATATAATTTGATTAATGATAATAGTAGTTAAGTGTAAATTCTTCTTGGTATTTCACAAGATGAACAGCTTTCTTGATCAAATACTCACAGTCTGCCGGCTCCTGGCCGACCAGCTCTTTGCCTTCCAAATGGTCTATGATCTGGGTGAGTAGGTCACTCGTCACATCTGTATGACGAAAACATGACAAATGAACATTTTGTGTCAAAAACCTTTTCTTCTGCATTGCCTTTTTCTATTTTGTACGCCGATATTAATATGTATATTCTCCATATCAGCGTTGCCACTGTTTTTTTTTCACTCAAAGTTTTAACTGACATTTCACTGACCAATCATGACTTGAACTGACACTTTTAGTACTGTAATTCTGCACATATAACCCGCATTTCGCGTATAACCGTACCCAGATATAACTGAAAATCTGGAAATCAAATGGTGCATTTTGGTGCCTCTTTAATAGCATTTTGAAAAAAAAGTTTCCACAATATTTTTTATATTGACTTTTAACTGACAACATCTAGAAAATTACTGACAGGCGGGAACGCTTCTCTATACTTACAAAAGGCATGTTCAAGTTTATCTGTTGTAAACTTTAAGAGAGAAAGTTGGGAGAAGAGACTGTTGACTTCAGAAGAAGAAACCATTACGAGGACTGCTTACCTTCACTTCCATAGACGGTGCGGATAACGTAGTACCAGGTGGCCGGGGAAGGTTCTGAAACACACATAAGATGTTATTAATCAAAGCAATGTCACTAATATAAAATTAATCGAGCACTTACCTTAGGTTAGTGTGAAGATTAATTGTTGTTCCCTGAGCAGACAACAAAAGTTGTCTGCAGCGTACACAGGAGATATAGCGCCGCCTAGCGGTCACTTCCGGAGCAAGCGAGCAGTGGATTTTCTGTAAATTGAAAAGTACACAGGAAAAACCCCCCTTCTTTGTCTATGTCTTCAGGTTTGTTGTAGATTGGTATTGGCCCAGTTAAAACCCCCAATTCCATCTAGGGTAGGTAGGGTGGGCCTGTGTACGCTGCAGACAACTTTTGTTGTCTGCTCAGGGAACAACAATTAATCTTCACACTAACCTAAGGTAAGTGCTCGATTAATTTTATATTCCCTGTCGCCGTCAACAAAAGTTGACTTTGCGACACAGGAGATTTTAAAGTGCAGTCAATCCACTGCGTTCACCCCTAGCGACTCGGGGCAACTATTAGAAATTTCCAATTTCATTCATCAATTATCCCTGTCCCACAGAACACTGTGACTCGGTACATAGGTGATAATTAGACAGTATTTATTAACCTGACAAAAGTCAGATCATAACAGGTAACGGAGTGGCTCTTGCAGTGGCCAACAAAATAAACTAGTAGTTTTATCTAGCACCATACTCGGTGGAGGCATGAGCATAATATTGCTCCCAGTATGTAACTTATATGAGATATAGTAGCAGTTATAATGCTAATAGGTAACAGGTAGCACTTCAGGGTACAGACAACACAGAGGCGTTCCTCCTCATGGAATGGTTCCAGGACCAGTTCCTCCAGAGGCTCACCAGTGCGTGCTGTTTTCATTAAGCCCTACAGTATAGCCCTAGAGATCCAGGGCAGGGATGACCTGGCCCTCCTGGCCAGAAACTAGTAGTATGAGCACTACTACTTTAAACCCCAAGTACTGGAGAGACAGTAGCTCGTTTGGACCCCAACGCA
Source organism: Harmothoe impar (assembly GCA_947462335.1). Taxonomy (NCBI): domain Eukaryota; kingdom Metazoa; phylum Annelida; class Polychaeta; order Phyllodocida; family Polynoidae; genus Harmothoe; species Harmothoe impar. The sequence continues at coordinate 67,053,729 of OX381707.1, read as the reverse complement.
GTTACATATCCAACACTACCTGCACGTCCCAGAAGGTGTTATATCTCTTCTGTCACCTAAACAAGTGAAGGTATATGTAGTAAACTGCCTGAATTTCATGAGAAAACATAGCAGAAACCTTAGTGTGAAAGACCTTCCTGTACCCACTCTCATCCTTAGTAATTTTTCCTTCATGCCACTGGGTTAAGCTTTTGTCTAAGAGGGCAGCCCAACAGATACTCTACTTGGTGCTCCTTGTTGAAATTCCCTTCAACAAATTCCCCAGTGCTTATTGCAATAAATTGCAATTCTGCTTGAGAGCATTGAGTTTATCCTTCACCCATACGTCTAACATATAATGTCTATGACACGAGTGCCTACTATTATGTCTATCATCATGAGTGCCTGCTGCTAAGCATACCCCATGTATGGCAGCTTCAAGTCAACAAGTGAGAAGTGAAAGTCTTCTGCTTTGTTCATAGCCGGAGCACCAGCTTGCCGTATCTTCTAAACGAACGACAACTTGTTGTGTCCATAACACAATGCCTAGCTGTTAACGTTAATAATGTCCGCAAATAGGTGTATTGGCCATAATGAAGTTTATAACGTTAAAACACTCATTGTCCCTTCGTCAACTAGTTATAGTCATTTGTTGATACGTCACGCAGATACAGTCATAGGGCCATTGTAAGATCACCCAATACACCCTGTTGCGGACAAGACCCCTATCCTGCTTATGTCTATTAGCAGCTAGCAGCTGCAGCTAATAAGACAGTGCCAACAACAAAAGCACTAGCATCTCCTAGGACTGGAGCATCAAGTATCTACGAGAGTCCCAGCACCTACATCTACTCCGAGAGCACCAGTTTCTATCTCAAGAGCTTAGAGTGAACTTCAAAACCCCAAAAGAGTACTTGTTTACTCCAGTCACCCTTACTCTGTAAGTATTGGAGGCAGATAGGTGTATTGCTTTATTTTGAAGTAGAAATCATCCAGTTTTGCAAAGTCAATGGCGACAGCAGCATTAACAGTGATGACATCAAATAAGTATCATCTGTTTGGACGACAATTCCACCAAAATTCAAAAAAGGATGTCGAAATCCTCTGACTGACCAATCCACCCTGTTGCCTCCAATAAAGTTGTCTGCGTCTATGACAAGAGCGCCAGCTTCTGTGTCTACGACAAGAGTGCCAGTATTTGCGACAAGGACTCTCAGGACAAGAGCGGCAACGCCTGACACTCAGGGCGAGAGCGGCAGCGCCTGCGTCCCCCGACGAGAGCGGCAGCGCCTGCGTCCCCCGACGAGAACGGCAGCGCCTGCGTCTCCCGACGGGAGCGGCAGCGCCTGCGTCTCAGGACGTGAGCGGCAACGCCTGCGTCTCACGACGACAGCGGCAACGCCTGCGTCTCCCGACGACAGCGGCAACGCCTGCGTCTCACAACGACAGCGGCAACGCCTGCGTCTCACGACGACAGCGGCAACGCCTGCGTCTCCCGACGAGAGCGGCAACGCCTGCGTCTCACGACGACAGCGGCAACGCCTGCGTCTCACGACGACAGCGGCAACGCCTGCGTCTCACTACGACAGCGGCAACGCCTGCATCTCCCGACGAGAGCGGCAACGCCTGCGTCTCCCGACGAGATCGGCAACGCCTGCGTCTCACGACAAGCGGCAACGCCTGCGTCTCAGGACGAGAGCGGCAACGCCTGCGTCTCAGGACGAAAGCGGCAACGCCTGCGTCTCACGACGAGAGCAGCAACGCCTGCGTCTCAAGACGAGTCTGTACGCCGGCATCAGCATCTGCAACAAGAGCCCCTGCGCCTACAACGAGAGCCCCTGTGCCTACGACCAGAACCCCAACGACGAAAGCTCCAGCGTCTATGACCAGAGCGCCAGCGTCGGCAACAGGAGCGCCAACGTCTTCGACAAGAGCGCCAGCATCTGTGACAAGAGTGCCAGCTGCAAAGAGAGCTCAGGCGTCTGCAACGAGAGCGCCAGCATCTATGACGAGAGCGCCAGCGTCTGCGTATATATCTACGATGAGAGCCCCAGCATCAGTGTCTAAGAAGCGAGCCCTATCTTCTTCCTCTGTCGAGAGCGCCTGCATAAACGTCTACGACAAGGGTCTATGAAGAGACACCTGTGTCTGCATCTACGACGCCAGCGCCTGCCTCGACAAGAGCGCCTGCGTCTACGACGAGAGCGCCTGCGCCTACGACGGGGGCGTCTACAGGGCATCTACGGGGGCGTCAGCATCTACAGCGGGAGCGGCAACGCCTGCGTCTCACGGCAAGAGCGGCAACGCCTTGCGTCTCACAGCGAAATCGGCAGCCCCTCCGTCTCACAGCAATGTCTGCGTCTCACAGCGAGAGCGGCAACGCCTGAGTCTCACAGCGAGAGTGGCAACATCTGCGACTCACCGCGAGGGCGTGTCACACACGGAGAGCGGCAACACCTGAGTCTCACAGCGAGAGCAGCAACGTCTGCATCTCACAGCGAGAGCGGCAACGCCTGAGTCTCACAGCGAGAGCGGCAACATCTGCGACTCACAGCGAGAGCAGCAATATCTGCCTCTCAGAGAGAGAGCGGCAACGCCTGTCTCACACTCACAGCGAGAGCATGTCACACATGGAGAGCAGCAAGCCCTGCGTCTCACAGCGAGAGTGGCAACACCTGCTTCACACACGGAGACAGCAAGGTCTGCGTCTCACACGGAGAGTTGCGACGCCTGCGTCTCACAGCAAGAGCGACAACCAACGCTAGTGTCTCACAGCGAGAGCGGTAATCAACTCTTATGTCTCACAGCGACAGGCGGCGACGCCTGCGTCTCGCCACGAGTGGGGTTGACACACTCTCTATGACCTAGAAGTGGCCAATCAGTACAATTACTCGACCTGCTTTGCCCGAGTAAGACTACGAGAGTGCCAGCGGCTGTCTCTAGGACTAGAGTGACTGCGTCTACATCATAAGTATGACACCGGAAGCGGCGAAGCCTGAGTCACACATGAATCTGCGTCTCAGGGCGAGAGCGGCAGCGCCTGCGTCTCCCGACGAGAGCGGCAGCGCCTGCGTCTCCCGACGAGAGCGGCAGCGCCTGCGTCTCCCGACGAGAGCGTCAGCGCCTGCGTCTCCCGACGAGAGCGTCAGCGCCTGCGTCTCCCGACGAGAGCGTCAGCGCCTGCGTCTCCCGACTAGAGCGTCAGCGCCTGCGCCTCAGGACCTGAGCGGCAACGCCTGCGTCTCACGACGACAGCGGCAACGCGTGCATCTCACGACGACAGCGGCAACGCGTGCATCTCACGACGACAGCGGCAGCGCCTGCGTCTCACGACGACAGCGGCAACGCCTGCTTCTCACGGCGAGAGCGGCAACGCCTCCGTCTCACGACTACAGCGGCAACGCCTCCGTCTCACGACTACAGCGGCAGCGCCTGCGTCTCAGGGCGAGAGCGGCAACGCCTGCGTCTCACGGCGAGAGCGGCAACGCCTGCGTCTCACGGCGAGAGCGGCAACGCCTGCGTCTCACACCGAGAGCGGCAACGCCTGCGTCTCACACCGAGAGCGGCAACGCCTGCGTCTCACGGTGAGAGCGGCAACGCCTGCGTCTCACGGTGAGAGCGGCAACGCCTGCGTCTCAGGACGAGAGCGGCAACGCCTGCGTCTCAGGACGAGAGCGGCAACGCCTGCGTCTCAGGAAGAGAGCGGCAACGCCTGCGTCTCACGGCGAGAGCGGCAACGCCTGCGTCTCACGGCGAGAGCGGCAACGTCTGCGTCTCACGGCGAGAGCGGCAACGCCTGCGTCACACAGGCGAAGCCTGAGTCACACATGAATCTGCGTCTCAGGGCGAGAGCGGCAGCGCCTGCGTCTCCCGACGAGAGCGGCAGCGCCTGCGTCACCCGACGAGAGCGGCAGCGCCTGCGTCTCCAGACGAGAGCGTCAGCGCCTGCGTCTCCCGACGAGAGCGTCAGCGCCTGCGTCTCCCGACGAGAGCGTCAGCGCCTGCGTCTCCCGACTAGAGCGTCAGCGCCTGCGCCTCAGGACCTGAGCGGCAACGCCTGCGTCTCACGACGACAGCGGCAACGCGTGCATCTCACGACGACAGCGGCAGCGCCTGCGTCTCACGACGACAGCGGCAATACCTGCGTCTCGCGATGAGAGCGGCAACGCCTGCGTCTCGCGATGAGAGCGGCAACGCCTGCTTCTCACGGCGAGAGCGGCAACGCCTCCGTCTCACGACTACAGCGGCAGCGCCTGTGTCTCACGGCGAGAGCGGCAACGCCTGCGTCTCAGGGCGAAAGCGGCAACGCCTGCGTCTCACGGCGAGAGCGGCAACGCCTGCGTCTCACGGCGAGAGCGGCAACGCCTGCGTCTCACGGCGAGAGCGGCAACGCCTGCATCTCACACCGAGAGCGGCAACGCCTGCGTCTCACGGTGAGAGCGGCAACGCCTGCGTCTCACGGTGAGAGCGGCAACGCCTGCGTCTCAGGACGAGAGCGGCAACGCCTGCGTCTCACGACGAGAGCGGCAACGCCTGCGTCTCACGGCGAGAGCGGCAACGCCTGCGTCTCAGGAAGAGAGCGGCAACGCCTGCGTCTCACGGCGAGAGCGGCAACGCCTGCGTCTCACGGCGAGAGCGGCAACGCCTGCGTCACACAGGCGAAGCCTGAGTCACACATGAATCTGCGTCTCAGGGCGAGAGCGGCAGCGCCTGCGTCTCCCGACGAGAGCGTCAGCGCCTGCGTCTCCCGACTAGAGCGTCAGCGCCTGCGCCTCAGGACCTGAGCGGCAACGCCTGCGTCTCACGACGACAGCGGCAACGCGTGCATCTCACGACGACAGCGGCAACGCGTGCATCTCACGACGACAGCGGCAGCGCCTGCGTCTCACGACGACAGCGGCAACGCCTGCTTCTCACGGCGAGAGCGGCAACGCCTCCGTCTCACGACTACAGCGGCAACGCCTCCGTCTCACGACTACAGCGGCAGCGCCTGCGTCTCAGGGCGAGAGCGGCAACGCCTGCGTCTCACGGCGAGAGCGGCAACGCCTGCGTCTCACGGCGAGAGCGGCAACGCCTGCGTCTCACACCGAGAGCGGCAACGCCTGCGTCTCACACCGAGAGCGGCAACGCCTGCGTCTCACGGTGAGAGCGGCAACGCCTGCGTCTCACGGTGAGAGCGGCAACGCCTGCGTCTCAGGACGAGAGCGGCAACGCCTGCGTCTCAGGACGAGAGCGGCAACGCCTGCGTCTCAGGAAGAGAGCGGCAACGCCTGCGTCTCACGGCGAGAGCGGCAACGCCTGCGTCTCACGGCGAGAGCGGCAACGTCTGCGTCTCACGGCGAGAGCGGCAACGCCTGCGTCACACAGGCGAAGCCTGAGTCACACATGAATCTGCGTCTCAGGGCGAGAGCGGCAGCGCCTGCGTCTCCCGACGAGAGCGGCAGCGCCTGCGTCACCCGACGAGAGCGGCAGCGCCTGCGTCTCCAGACGAGAGCGTCAGCGCCTGCGTCTCCCGACGAGAGCGTCAGCGCCTGCGTCTCCCGACGAGAGCGTCAGCGCCTGCGTCTCCCGACTAGAGCGTCAGCGCCTGCGCCTCAGGACCTGAGCGGCAACGCCTGCGTCTCACGACGACAGCGGCAACGCGTGCATCTCACGACGACAGCGGCAGCGCCTGCGTCTCACGACGACAGCGGCAATACCTGCGTCTCGCGATGAGAGCGGCAACGCCTGCGTCTCGCGATGAGAGCGGCAACGCCTGCTTCTCACGGCGAGAGCGGCAACGCCTCCGTCTCACGACTACAGCGGCAGCGCCTGTGTCTCACGGCGAGAGCGGCAACGCCTGCGTCTCAGGGCGAAAGCGGCAACGCCTGCGTCTCACGGCGAGAGCGGCAACGCCTGCGTCTCACGGCGAGAGCGGCAACGCCTGCGTCTCACGGCGAGAGCGGCAACGCCTGCATCTCACACCGAGAGCGGCAACGCCTGCGTCTCACGGTGAGAGCGGCAACGCCTGCGTCTCACGGCGAGAGCGGCAACGCCTGCGTCTCAGGACGAGAGCGGCAACGCCTGCGTCTCACGACGAGAGCGGCAACGCCTGCGTCTCACGGCGAGAGCGGCAACGCCTGCGTCTCAGGAAGAGAGCGGCAACGCCTGCGTCTCACGGCGAGAGCGGCAACGCCTGCGTCTCACGGCGAGAGCGGCAACGCCTGCGTCACACAGGCGAAGCCTGAGTCACACATGAATCTGCGTCTCAGGGCGAGAGCGGCAGCGCCTGCGTCTCCCGACGAGAGCGGCAGCGCCTGCGTCTCCCGACGAGAGCGGCAGCGCCTGCGTCTCCAGACGAGAGCGTCAGCGCCTGCGTCTCCCGACGAGAGCGTCAGCGCCTGCGTCTCCCGACGAGAGCGTCAGCGCCTGCGTCTCCCGACGAGAGCGTCAGCGCCTGCGCCTCAGGACCTGAGCGGCAACGCCTGCGTCTCACGACGACAGCGGCAACGCGTGCATCTCACGACGACAGCGGCAGCGCCTGCGTCTCGCGACGACAGCGGCAACGCCTGCGTCTCGCGATGAGAGCGGCAACGCCTGCTTCTCACGGCGAGAGCGGCAACGCCTCCGTCTCACGACTACAGCGGCAGCGCCTGCGTCTCACGGCGAGAGCGGCAACGCCTGCGTCTCAGGGCGAGAGCGGCAACGCCTGCGTCTCACGGCGAGAGCGGCAACGCCTGCGTCTCACGGCGAGAGCGGCAACGCCTGCGTCTCACGGCGAGAGCGGCAACGCCTGCGTCTCACGGCGAGAGCGGCAACGCCTGCGTCTCTCGGCGAGAGCGGCAACGCCTGCGTCTCAGGACGAGAGCGGCAACGCCTGCGTCTCACACTGAGAGCGGCAACGCCCGCGTCTCACGGCGAGAGCGGCAACGCCTGCGTCTCACGGTGAGAGCGGCAACGCCTGCGTCTCAGGACGAGAGCGGCAACGCCTGCGTCTCACGACGAGAGCGGCAACGCCTGCGTCTCACGGCGAGAGCGGCAACGCCTGCGTCTCAAGTGTAACTTCTAAATAAATAGAAAGTGCTGGTTAACACCAGGCACCCTTACACAGTAAGCATTGGAGGCAAATAGGTGTATTGGTCTTTTTTAGAAGTTGGTGTCATCCTGAATTGCCACTGTCAAAATTGACAGCAGTGTGACAGTGATGACATTGAAAATATTTTCATATTTTTGGACGACAATTTTCTAAATTTCTAAATTATGGATGACAATTTCCTTTGCCACCAATACACCCTGTTGCCTCCAATTTGCCACAAATAAACGCAATTAGAAGCAAGTAGAGAAGACGATTTGGGAAAGCAGCGAGTCTAGCGCTAAAATTGAGCCACGGCCACGCCGGTGGGCGATAATACGTGTATTTGACGCATTGGCTTCGAATTTAGCGCTAAAACTCGCTGAAAAAGATCCTCCTGTGCGACAAATCGTCCCCAATGCTTCTAAAGGCGACAATATAACAAATATAGCGACAAATAAGGTTGAAATATGTCAAAAACATACAAAACTCACCATTTCGTCGCTGCTCTTGCTCCCGAAGCGTCCAGCCTTGACGCATGCGCGAACGGAAGTGACCGCTAGGCGGCGCTATATCTCCTGTGTCGCAAAGTCAACTTTTGTTGACGGCGACAGGGAACATCAAACAAGAATCTGTTCATCATTATGATTATGGAACACACTCTGTCTAGAAAATGGACTCAGTAAGATTGCTCCCTTACTGTTATCCATCCCAGATGCTTTGACGAGAGCTGATTTCTCGACTCCGATTATTAAAGCATTGAATGATGTAAATACATGCTCGATTTTTCTACATCAATGGAACTCCATTCTGCCTTGATGCAACCTAAGCCAGACAGAGGTCAAGCACTTATTTTAAACAATTCAATCTCTAAGGGAACGGTGAGATTACCAGATATATTGTGCCGCGACTGCCCCTGCCAGTATATCAAATGTAAGTTAAATACTGAGTGTGACAAAATTATTGGTAACCATGTAAAAATGTCTCACCGATGCCAAGGTCTTTCATTTCCTGGACAATGTTTAGTGCCCAAAGCCTCGACTTGCGGAACCGGAAGCAACGTGAAACGGCGTAAAGGGTGCTGTTAAATGTCTCGAGTTCTGGTCTAATCTGACGAGACTCCATATCTGTCAACAGCTCCTGTCACAGATTGTAAATAATGGTTTTAAACAAATGTAAATTCTCCCGTATAATTAATTACCCGCATCGAGAATTACCCGCAACTGGAATCTGAAAATTGCTACCTTAATACATTTTGGCATTTCCTATAACCCGCACTGGGATTCACATTGGTCTTTTGTCTGATGGTTATCCCCAGGAATTTAAGGTAGGAAGATAGTGCTTGCTGTTCCGGTGAGATACATGCATAGAATAATGTATTAATGTACAGTATGGCCATTTCTCAAACCGGATTTCCCTCCAAGAGCTGACCAAAGGTTAACTACCTTGGCACAAAGAGTGCTAGACATGGTAAGCATGACAAACTTACTGTGATGAGTTCCCATCGCGATTCACTTTTGTCCCTGAGGAAAGGCGTCACCCGAAGAATGGCGTTGAAGGCGTCAGAACACATACCAACATTGTTCTGTCGCATCTCCGTGAATAAGTCCCACGCACCGTCAACGTCATAGAACTGTCCAAGAAACCATCAACATCACTGTTAAACAAACGACTAGCCATACATTTAACGCCCACATGGTAATCTAAATATAGATTTTTCTTTGTGGTGTGAAAAATTCAGTAAGCCTGCTTGATTTATTTCCTGAACTCTATTATCAAAGGAAGAAGAGATTCAGTCGGAATCAGTCTGCATCATTCATTCACTCATGCACGGTACTATACACCCTTTGAAGGGGGAGGGGCAGACATATTTGAACCACTCTAGAGGCAATTGGAATTTGAACCCAACCAAACACATTTCTGTTAAATAATTACCCCTCCCTCGCCATAAAACAAGAATCTGACCTTCGCTCTCCCTTTGAGTAACGCAAGATATGCAGCGGTGGATTTCTCTGTCATCTCTGCATATAGCTGCTCTGCTGGACCGTTTGACCTGTAAGAAAAAGTGCCAACAACTTAGAGCTTCCACACTGAATGGGAGGGGGGGGGGGGGAGGGGGCGTGGAATAATGGGGTTTACTGATATATATGTCTCTACGGGTGTAATGATTTGTCTTCTAGTCTTTGAAAAAATTGGTCACTCACAATGTGTTCATAGAGATTTAGGGTCTGATATAAGTATATCAAAACATTGAATCCGAAATATCACCAGTGAGCCCAGCGGTGAAAAATTAAAACACAGAATAAAAAGTAAATGCCTACTTCCATGTCTTCCTGAGTGCCTGTAGGCTGTCGAGGTGCTCGTGGTGGAAGAACTGCTCGTCAGGGAGCAGCTCACTCTGCGGGTCCTCACTGTTGTAGAAACACATCAACTCCAGCAGACCCGTCACCAGCTCAACATCCACCGCCGTACCTGCAATATGACAAAATAACTCAAATTTATAAATGTTGGTTCAGTATTACTACTTACTGCAGTACAAAAAAACCCACTTATATTGTTGTTGTTGAAGATTTATTCGCATAGAAAATGTTGTTACATGGGAACTTTTTCATTAACTAGAGGGTGTGTAATACAGTTAGATATTCACAATAAATCGTACAAATATCAAGGATACTATCACATGGGCCAACATGTATATTTGATTCAATTGATACAATTCTTAAGCAACCGATATATGTACCTGTGAGGCAGCAGAAAATAATCAGGCATGTCATGTGAGTTTATCTAGCTAATTCAGTAGCATTTATATGTCTATGATAATTCCTTTTCAGAAGATCTCTTCATCTCTGCCATACCTGCTTCTTTGAGTGCCTGGTAAGACTGAAAGGCGAGAAGCGGCTCTTTACGGTTGATTCGCTCCTTGAGTCCGGCCAGAGAGTCTTCTGTGTGCTCATGAGGTGGTGTTGGGTTAAAGTCCTAGAGACAAGAAATTTAACATTATGAACTTCTCGGAAAATGAGCACATTGTTATGAATTTAAAGAAGCCTTTGTCCAATTGCTCGGGTTCATGTACACTTATATTATTAAGGAGCTGGAGGGGGCAAGACTGGAATAATGTCTCAAAGAAGGTGAACTTTGCGAACTTTGTGTATACATCTACTTTATTCTACACCTATATCAAACTCACCTCAATGCTAGGGGCAGCCACATCGTTCATGAAGCCCTGTGGGTAGTTAGCCATCGCATACTCAGCAGCCCGGTGACCAGAGGCACGCGATAGTGAGTAGCTCCTCTGAAACAAAAACAATATATTTTATTAGGCCAAAAAGACTATGTAAGAGTGTGTTTCAGGTACATGTAATAGGAAAAGTAACATATTAAATGCTAATATCATCTGTAACTTTAGTGTAAAATGTATCTTTGATAGAAATGTCCTTACCTTTTCAAGCGCACTGGCGGGTATGAGGTAGGGGTCGTCCACATACCGGTAGTGGGGAGCGCTGTAGTCCTTGAAAAAAATAATTTTAAACAATCTATCAGATATGCAATCACTCATCTTTTATAACAATTTGTACTAGATGCTGTAAAACCCATGAAACTGTGAATGTGTTGGGCAGTGCCGTAATACCTCGCGTATAAGCCTAACTGGCGTATATAGCGGCACCTAGAGTTTGAAAATACATATCCTATAAGTCTCACTGCAGAGGCGATCTGACTTGCGTACTAGCTGTGGCCTATACGCAAGGTTTTACTCACTTTTAGAGTAACACCGATATATAGAAGTTCTAAATGTAGACTATGCATGTGGTATGTTTTTAATCACTCAAATAATTAAATGAATGGATATTAATAGTTCACTAGTAGACTCCAAAAGCCCTTACCTTCTGGACAGTAGTAGCCAGAGCCTCTAATATAGAAGTGGCAGTTCTGTGCGGATCAGAGGGAAAGACAGTATGTCAAAAAGTAGACTTTCACAAGGTAAACGCACTGTAACATTTATTTCACATAAGAAATCATAACTCTAGTAAAAGCCAATGTAGCTATTGAATATCATACGTAGGCTAACTTAGGCAATGGTGATTACAGTCGACTCCCCCCCCCCCTCCCCCACCCACACCCACTCACACACACTGGAGCTACATATAATATCATTGTTATGCGTGGGTGATTTCCCTGAAATGATCTAGGGTGAGGAGAGATGGGGCTTCCTCACACCTTGACGCTACCTAATCCCTGAAAGGGAGTGACATTTCTTAGCCCCTCCCCAAACACTTCTTTGGCACACATATCAACAACACAAAGTGAGATCTGACATACCTTTGTTTCCGCTTTGGAAGTACAATGGGCGGAGCACCTGTCAAACAGAAAGTCTATATTTTTTTCATATTTTCTGAAGTAATATCCATATGGTTAATACAAAACCTTAACCAGATATACCAAGTGGTACCTATATAATGTCTTACTGTTTCATACAGAACAAGTAGAGTCTAGCCGGTACTTTAAATAAATTGTCATCCAGTGTAATATATGTTAACCAAGCACATAGCGCTAGGCTACAGACCTTTCTTATTCTCTAATTTCATATCGATAAACGTGTCATGATAATCAGAGGCATAGTACAGGGGGCGAAAGCTTACCCGTTTACATTCGATTGTGTGGGTGACGAAAACTCTCGAATCAGCACAGGAAGTCACGGCGCGGTATGCTTTAAGTATGGGGGCTTTTGAAAACTTGCAAATCTCTCATTTCAGGTGATTCTCTTATGTAAACCATAATGTGGTACCGAATGGTACTTGCCTAACACACAATTATCTCAAAGGAGGCCAGATAGAGATGCTTATTTGCTGAGAAATAATATTTTTTCCAAAAGCTCCCATAGCGTGACATCGCTTCCTGTCCTGATTCGAGGTTATTTCAACACCCGTTTTTTCCGTGGCATCGGTTACTTACGCACCCTATAGAGATCATACAGATTTATATTTAATAGACTTGTCACATGTCCATCTGTGCAGAACTTACCAGAACTAGCCGATGTCCTTGACTGAGCCTGCTGCTGCAGGGCGACATGACACCCGGAGAAGGCCCTGTGAAGTAAAGTTACATCATAGATCTTGTCAGTATAAGGGAGTGTTCATTTATTATTTACAGGGGGTGGGGGTGGTGAGATTTCGCGCGGAGGGGCGAAATTTTTTTACGCCCCCCCCCTCGAGAGCGCGTGGAACGTTTCGCGCCCCCCCTCGCCAAAGGCGGCGAAAATTTTTCGTCCCCCCCCCCCTTTGAACTATAGTAACGCGCGGGCTTTATTGCTAAAAAGGGGCTTAAATTTTTGCGCCCCCCCCCTCAAAAGGGGTCACAATTTTTTACGCCCCCCCTCGGGAAGGGTTGGAAATTTTTACGCCCCCCCCCCAAACCCACCACCCCCCCCTGTAACTAATAAATGAACACTCCCTTAAATGTAGGGGGCTATATCAAGAAATTGAAGATTGGCTTTAGGGAGTGTTCATTTATTAATTACAGGGGTGGGGTGGTGAGATTTCGCGCGGAGGGGCGAAAAATTTTTACGCCCCCCCCTCGAGAACGCGTGTAACGTTTCGCGCCCCCTCGCCGAAGGCGGCGAAAATTTTTCGCCCTCCCCCCTTTGAACTATAGTAACGCGCGGGCTTTTTGGCTAAAAAGGGGCTTAAATTTTTACGCCCCCCCCCCTCAAGAGGGGTCAGAATTTTTTACGCCCCCCCTCAGAAAGGGTCGGAAATTTTTACGCCCCCCCCCCCCCCCTGTAAATAATAAATGAACACTCCCTTATTGACAAACGAGAAGTACAATTACAGGCTGTTGGTAGTTGGTTTACAATGTTATAGATGTGTTTTACAAGGGTACATATATCCCTGCGAACAAAATCTCAAGCAGCACTCGTGCCATTCTTGAGTCATGACTCGTGATCCCTACGGCTATGAGAATTTGAGAACGTTTCTGGGATGTTTTCTGGACATATTCTTGTGTCCTATTCCCTGGAATTTCTTGTTTTTTGAACGAGTGAAACTCAGGATATTCAGAATGTTTCCTGGACATTTGCTTGAAATTCACGTCATCATTCTACGTGGGGAATTTCTTGTTATTTGCATGAGCAAACCTCGGGAATTACACATCACCATTGAACTAGGAACATTCACTATTTTCGAGAATCTCCTGTGTCTAGTGTACAGCTTGTGCGATTCCCAGGAAATACACAAGATACTAACTTGTGTCATTCTTGGGTTCTGTTTGGAGGGATGTCTTTCAAACTCTGGTCTGTCCTGCACTTGGCAGTGAGGATCCATTGATAAAACCTGCCTTTAATACTTTCTCTTGATTTTCCAGGGTTCTGACACTTGTGACTTGACAGATGAATTGAGACTGTGTCCGTGAGTGAGAGAACTGAGAGTGAGATGGGTGAGGGTCAGTAGGTGAGTTCGGTAGCAGGTTTTTATTGACCGGATCTACCAGCCTGCCTACTCCCCCAGACCACCCCTCGCAAAGAATAAGCTTCAGTAAAACTTAGCTGGGTGCTTGCGAGAGGTGGTCTGGGTGAGTAGGCAGGCTGGTAGATCCGGTCAATAAAAACTTGCTACCGAACTCACCTAGTGAGATGCAAACATCTTTTCAACTGAATTTACAGGGAAGACATCAACCAAAACCTTTGATTTTCAATATAAAATAGTGGAATACACAGAAGAAGACACAGGTACCAACATTCTCTTCATACACGCTTACCTATAAATATGAAAGCGTTTGTTTTGGGCCAGGATCCGACAGCAACATGCTCCCAAGGGCGCCGCCATCTTTCTTTCAGAATTTTTCGGTGGCGCCCTCTGTTGAACAGCCCATGAACTATTTCTAGTCCCTATGTTTGGAGAGTGAATTGTAGTGATCGGGTGGTTTTGACTCTGGAATTTGCTGGAATTTCCCAGTTGCTGGTGACTGACAGGTGCGCGTTATGCGCAAGCTCGTGCAACCCTCTCATTGGACCAGCGAAAGCTATTTTTGTCAGTTGGGGAATCCCCCAAACAACGTATATTCAGGAAGCTGGACAGAGGGAAGGTAACCGTCGTTGACAACAAAGTCTGAGGTAAGCACGTGAATTTCTAGTTGTAACCACTACTTGAACTGGTTAGGGTCTATTTAAGAGGTATGTAGAGTCTGTGTAGAAGTTATTTGCTGTAGCAAGGATGTGAGGACAATAGCACAGCCACTGGCACTGGCACTGCCAGTTGTACAGTACTGACAGTGTCTATGATTGTGACTTTGTGTGTAATACTGGGGGTATAGATGGGGGGGCCCCCATGTCGCATGTCGATTTTAAGAAATGGCCATGTCACATGTCCATGTCGCTTAATAATCCCCATGTCCCATGTCGATTTTAAGAATTGCTCATGTCCCCTGTCACTAACATTTCAAACCCCATGTCGCATGTCACTAGGCCTCATGTCACATGTCGATTTTAAGAAATCGCCATGTCGCCATGTCGAATTTAGCCATCCACCCCCATAATACTAGACTAGACAGTGAGTGACCACTAGTGGCACTAGTACTACTACTAGTACTAGTAGTAGTGGTATTGTGAGGCAACATTTGTGGGAGGCCTTTTAACTCTTTGGGCATGTTTTAACATTTAAAATGAGATAGATCTGACCGATATCACTAGCCTTTAGCCTAAAGTTTAGGCTGGTATCAAGATCTGTATATTCACTTTTATATCCCATAACCGTACTCTTATACTTGCAGGGATATTTCTAGGGCCGCGCAGCGCGCAATACACGCATTTAAATGCAAAATGGCGCATTAAAATCCCCAAATGTGCGCCCATTGGCGCATAAGGCATCATGGTATACTAAAAGTTTAAAGATATATTCCCCAAAATATGTGTCAGAATTCACAGATAGGGGGTATAGCATATCATCGGAAAGCCAAAAACAGCAGGAATTTGGTCGTATACATCTCAAATAGATATACTGAGGATCTGAATTTTCCTAAATTTTCTAATGAAATAAATAATCCCTAATTCCCTGATCATGCATGGTACCCATGGGTTAGGGAAACATGTGGTGAAGTTTCGATGGTTTGATTAAAAAAAATAAAATCTAAAGAAGTTGTTTTTTAGATTGATAAATTTCCCTTTGATTTTTCATCTAATGATATTTGTTCAACAGTGGTCTATATGATTCAAGGTGAGGAGAGCAGTGCTTGAAAATTTCAACGTAAAATTATTTTTGTGGGAGCACTGCCTTTTATAGCAAAATTATCATTTCCAAGAAAATATAGTTAATGGCCCATTAATTTAAAAAATGGCGCATTATTTTTCCTATAGATGCGCCATTGGCCCATTGCATAAAATCCTAGAAATATCCCTGTACTTGTATAATATGTTTCATTGTTTGTGTGTTTTATATACTATGGACCTTTGTAATACTATTGAGTCTGAAATAAAAATTGAATTGAATTGAATTCTTAAATAACTGATAGACTCTATCACCATATAATGAAGGAAGTCTCCACTCTAGAAAATGAGGCCCTAAAAAAAGCAAGCTACTAGTTACTTTTAGTCTAGTATTAGCCTAAACTAGGCTAATGATTCATGCAAAGTTAACTTAGTGATTACTTGGTAGGACTAGGGCTAGGTCTAGTTGAGACAACATCTTGAATGAAATGCGTGTCTAACTGTTCTCTGATAGTATCGTGTAGATCTAATAGTAAAGGCACTTCTAAGACTAAGTGTAAGCCTTACAGTAAGGGCAATATGCCCATTTGTATTCATGATGAATGCAAGCCTGGTGAGTGGTCACCAGTGCTGCATTCATGCATCATGCCGACCATAGTCCCCTTTGATAGACTATGATAGTCACTATCTATACGGTAATCATATGTAGCCTTATAGGCCTACTGGGTTTATGCACTCACTAGGGGACGACTGATTGTTAATGACGGCATCAGGGAATAAATCTAACAAAGGAATTAAATTTAGAGTCCTAGCATTGCCTGTCATTTTGCAATATATAATAAATAAGATGGATAAACTATCATTTAAAAGGGCGAAATATGATGGACTGTCTCACATGTCCGTTGTCATCAAATTGTTTTGGGTGAGTAGGCCTATTAAAGTAATAAACGTTGCTTTATGTAGTGATGTACTAGAGCGTTACTAGTATTATGTAGGCCTACATTATTTAAGGGGCTATATTCCCACCTAAATGATGGAAACCCCGACGTAAATGACATTGTAGTAAGCCCCTCATAGTGAGATGCCATGATATATCTCTTATCACGAATTGTAGTGGGTGGCTGCGATAACAGAGGACCCGAAATAGTTTTCTAAAATCATACAAAGAGCCACACAAGTGGTTCTCGTACGTGATCCGTCACATCTGTGCTATGTAAATCTAGCCTAGGGCTGCCAAATCAGCGGAGAGTGGGGAGGGGTGGGGGACATGCACATGTAGTTGTGGTTTTGGGTGGGTGGGTGTTTTGAGGTCACCACCTCTCTATATGAGTCTCTGTTAAACATAGAGCATTTATCAATGTGGGTTTTCCCGCCTACAAGGCTCATATAAGCTACATGTCCATTCAGGGAACGCTTCAGAACTGGAAGTTCTCATGTGCTATGGTGGTGGCACTAATATTTAAATCTTAAATTTCCAAATTCTATTCCCCATACTTTTAAGATATTTTCAGTGGAAAAGAAGAAATAATTGACAAAAATATAACCCTACTATTAACAAAAAAAAAAGGGTTTGATTAAGTTACACCTTGATTATAGTTCCCTTCTTGATGAAGCGTGAAGGAACCGTCACAATTGTTGTGTATTGGATCCTTCTTACCCTGAGGTAAGTTATAGGGAGTGTGTGATATATTGTGCGCAGTCAAACTCATCTCATGATACCAACATGATACTCAATATGAAGTATGATATGATACACAATTGACAAAAAAAACAAAACAGATAGTCATAATTTTCAATATGAAAACTAACCATGATTTTGGCTATCTCTTACAGTGCAAGTCTTAACCAAGAAAAGATCCCCGAGGCACTCTTCATCCAAACCGGATTACTTTCTAATAGCATGAGGAGCAAAAGTGTATACAGCCCTGCTTCGTCTCCCGGCACCGACGGAGTACCCAGCAACTCGCTCTCCCCACGTGTGGACAGTCCAAGTCTCTACTCGGGCGATACAGAGGAAGATGGGGTCGACGGAGATCCTTTTGAGCAGGCCCTATTAGCCGAACAAGAAGAAAATCGCAAGCTCAGGGAGGAGAACCAACAAACGAAGGAACAAAACAGAATCCTGATCAACCGTCTGCAGAACCTTGGTCAGTCCGTTTCGCCGACTGCCGGTGAAAAGGAGCTACTCATTCCGGAGATATCGCGTGAACTGTTGGACAATCTTGTACGGGAAAACCTTAGATTAAAACGAGAGATGCAAACCCGGTCATCCCCCGTGCACTCCAACCAGGTAAGGACATGTTGTTACTTCATAACTATATATACTGGAACATAACAAATATATTTCAATTTGGCTCCATGATATACTAAATGAATAAATAGATACCAGTACTAGTTAGATCTGCATACCCTGGGAAATACTCGTTTCCCATTTATACATGGTTTCTTGTCCTTATCCATAGACACAACACTGATCTTCTGCTTTCCTATTTGCTATTATATTTCGGTTTCAGTTTTATATCCAAGTATGATATAATGTGCAATGCTGTCAGTTGGCAAGGGGTAGCCCCATTGATTCTATTGCTAGTATATTTCTCGCGAACTATGGTTTTGTTAATGCTTTAGTACGGTACTAATATCAATGAAGCTATGCTCAGTCAGAGAACCGGCTTAAACAAGCCTCAGGGTCTGGTCCAAAAACAGAATCGTAGTCATCCATAAATCCTAGCATTCTATCAGCTGGCAATGTTTCCCCTTCATTTGCGAGGGGTATACATGCACATTTGAATCGTTAATCAAACGTCCTTGTGATACCTCCTCCATACTTAGTTATAGATATATATATTGGGAAATACATTTATCATACTGGTATCAGTGCCAGTATATCAAGATAAGGTAATCAGTGCTTGATAAGTGTATGAATTGTGTGATTCTGGTGCTATTTAAAGCCGCGACATGATAAAACAGGAATGGGGTTCGTGTCAGGAAGTAGGTTTCCCTTATCTGTTTGAGAGTGCTTGATAAATAGTCAATCTAACATGGGTGCAGTTATGTTCTTAATCATTGTTGATATGAGGCCACACGGAAGGCATTGCCATCCTGTTCAGTAATTTTGAGTCATGAATCTATACCAATACAAGCCCTTTTAATAAGACACAGCCTGTTTCCAACAGGAAATAGCCCTGCACCTAGAAATAGTTAGTAATATGACTCGTTCTTCCCTATTCCACCAGGATTAGGATGTCAGGTTTGTCACGTTGGTACATCGGGATGGATCACTGAGGGGAACCTCATCCTCCTGGAAATTGAAGATTACCATAACAGCTCACGTATACGCCCAACTCGTGTAGTAGCCACACCTACACTTTGGGAATTTACTATAAGCCTAATAGGACATCTGATAATGGCGACTTTGGTACTGTAGCGTACATCTAACAAGAATTGCGGTTGTTGCCGCGTAAAAAAATGCCTCAGGCATTTTTATACGCGGCAACAACCGCAATTCTTGCATTTGAAGGAACATAATGTCTACATGGTTGGTATATTTATAGGGGACCCATTCAAGACACCATATAAACAGGGCCGGAGGATGATATAACTGACAGATGTGACACAACAGGGGAAAACGGGCCATTACAGGGATTTAGTGTAATATACAGTGACTAGGTGGCCACCAGTGCAGCAGCACTAATAGAACCATTGAATTCCTTTGGTCCATGTTAGGGGGGTAGGTACGATTATAATCAACCTCAGGAGCATGGAAATGGGTGTTGCTAGGCAGATAAACAATTAGAATAGCTGATGCTAGGCAGCCAGCTGTCTTAGCAACAAACTAATAAAACCATTGAATTCCTTGGGTCCATGTTAGGGGGGGTAGGTAGGATTATAATCAACCTCAGGAGCATGGAAATGGGTGTTTCTAGGCAGATAAACAATTAGAATAGCTGTTGCTAGGCAACCAGCTGTCTTAGCAACAAACTAATAGAACCATTGAATTCCTTGGGTCCATGTGAGGGGGGGTAGGTAAGATTATAATCAACCTCAGGAGCATGGAAATGGGTGTTGCTAGGCAGATAAACAATTAGAATAGCTGTTGCTAGGCAACCAGCTGTCTTAGCAACAAACCAATAGAACCATTGAATTCCTTGGGTCCATGTTAGGGGGTATAGGTATGCTTATGATCAACCTCAGGATCGAAGGTTGATTAATATTAATTTTATCATTATATGCATAAATTTGTGTTGTGACACCTTAAAACAAAATGATGGCGGCACCCCTTAAAACAAAATGGCGGCACCCGTACTGACTTCCTGTCAAATGAAAACAATATAATGCCTCAACCTGGTAGTTCGCAAGCTCACCACCAGGGCTCCTCCGGGGCCTTTCGGCCTTAAAAAAACTCGCATATGAGCCGAACCCTGACTTTCCACTGGCAATCTTACTTTCGTACTACATTTCTATACCACCCATACGCGACATTACTTTTTAGTCGGGACTTGTCTGAAGTCAAAGCCATGCTAATTTGTTGCTTTTATTACCATGTCTTTCATCATTGTTTATAAATTGACATGTGAGGATTTTCCTTAGATAAGTATATTTAGTCATCTTATTAAGTCATGATTATGTATTCAAATATTATCTAATCTGCATATGTAGGATGGATAGCCAACAGATCATTGAACTGCTGCAGTCATAAAGCTTTCTTATCTCAGTTTGAAAGTTCTATATCTACATAGGTATCAATTAACCCTCAAAGGATGTATGTCACTAAATTAGGACATTTGTCGGTATGATGCACCAATGCAGCCCCGGCGAGTGACTCTTCGGGGCTGTATTGGTGCATCATGCTGACTCATCGGGAGTGTATCAAACAAACGCATAGGGTTGGCATGATGCTAGACTTGCTCAAGTCTGTCTTTATAGAAGGACCATCTACTCACTCCTTCCTCTTACCCCCCACTCCTCCCCTCTCCCTTTTGCCATAGACGGGGGTGGTAGGCAGTCTAGCATGATACTTGAATGCAGCACTGGCGAGCCACTTGCTAGGGCAGCATTTATGCATAATGACGACCAAGGTATGATGCATTAATGCACTATGCCGGCCTTACAGGGTTAACATGTCTAGTATGGATCGAAACCATTTAGCTATCAGTATGCTAACTGAGTTGAGGAGGTCCGTGTCAGTCACCTCCTATCAGTTGAACCTGTCCTACTTGTATGTAGTAGATATTATGAAGGTATTACGTTGTGGCATAGGTTTGAGAACGCTCGTAATCACTGTAAACTCTTGTATAGAAGCCACACCTTGTATAGGAGTCAGACTCATTTCACGCAGCGATTTATACAAGGGTTTTTAAAAGTGAACTACAGTACTAAATTAGTAATTCCTAGATCTAATGCGGCTTATATGATTTGGGGCTGCGGCTTATACGTGGGTTAGGCGTATATGCAAGAAATTAGGGAAACGTGTATTTATTCCTCGTGTATTTATTATTTAGTTTTGATCATGAGTCTTAACTGTTGTAAGGGGCAGGGTAAATGTTGTAAACATTAGTTATGAGCCAGCGATCCACTGCCGCAAATTTGCTGCGAATGTAACCGTACAAGAGATAGTTGTCCACTTGCAAATATTGGAGCATTTAGATTTCTGCGAGTGTAGTTGCATGTCGCTTGTCGATTGCGGAGACCTTGATGCAGGGACTTGCACCAGAAGATCCACTGCTGGAACATTCTGTCCGTGTGAACTCGAATGAGTGTCATTGCTCATACCAAAAACGGAGCAAATTCGCGACAGTGGATCACAGGCTATAGATCCTAAGCAAACGTTTTGAACTAGGGCGTTTAGAAATCTGCCCTCCATTTAAAAGGCCCCTCCCACATGGTGGATTCATACTTTTGGAATGGCATTTTTTCAAAATGTTAGTACCAGGTAGTCCATGGCGGCACAGGACAGCAAACCTGTATACATGTGTATTATGTCACCCCACGCCTATGTGTGCTGTCAGTTGTGGGTGTCGGTGTCACAGATTCCTAGAAATGTTGATATATAACCTACCGGTTGTCATGTGGGTGTGATGGTGACACACCATGGGTGGAGGGGGTGGAATTATATAAATATTTTACTATTACTCTATCACAGTGGGCATATCCTTCCATTAATTCAAAGGTTCCCATAGGGGATGGTGACAATCACTTTATAAATGTTTTACTATTACAATGTCTATCACAGTGGGAATATCCTTCCATTAATTTAAAGGTTCCCATAAGGGATGGTGACAATCACTATTGACCTATATGATTTAGTGTTTTACCCCATGGGAAATACCACAGCCAATATATTACAGTAATGTGCCAAATCCCACCCCTCCCTCCACTCTCACGATGGAATTTGATAACAGGGTCTACCCACTAGAGTAACCCCACCCATGCCGCACCCAGTGGAGTTTACCGCCGTGATCCTCCATACTTCCCACTCACCTACCTTCACAGTGTCAACACGTGGCGACATGGGTGGCTAGGTTATGCTAATAGTCATAGGGCACTATGTCAATAACAACAGTGGGCAGTAATGCCAGGCTCTTTGCCTTGGGGGTGAGAGGTCGCTGGTTCAATCCCAGGGAAACACACTATGGGTGGAATTATATAAAATTGCCCGAGTAGAAGTTGATCATCTGACAGCAAAAACATATATCGGATTCGACATAATAAGGGCCCTAGTTGCAGATACATGATACCTATCCAATTATTACAAGAAGAGAGGAAATCCCAATAATAGTCATGTCATTGTACCACCTTTCAGTCAATTGTGGGAAAATATCCCGATGATCAATAACCGATAGGTTGACTTTGAAATGTAAGCAGTCTCCCCCTGCTTTCCCCCAATATCTATTGATTTCATGTCATATCTGTAGGTTTTCCCAGGGCACCTTTAAATAGAGTCGAAATTGATTTGTGACCATTGTAATTTGAGCTGAAGTGTACAACAAGGTAGAAAACTGTGTACATGTGAAATCGTTAATGGACCATGACAGGCACGCATGGTGTGATAACCCAGTGTCCTCTGGACTTGGACGTCAAATGTGTCATAGCCATTGCGTCACTGACGTTGGTGATTTGATAAGATAAGAAATTTCAAGGACTTTGAGCTATATAAACCTGCTTAAATCAGACATCTGGGTTTACTATAAGTAGCAGGTACAGGTGTGTTTTAGTCTCACCTCTCACCTGTCCTCACCTGTGACCACTTACCCAGGTGTGCTCCTCCAGCAGTGGACAAGTGCTCACAGGTGACAGGAGCTAGTGTAGGGGTCCGGACAGTGGTCACTTCAACCAACACCTTCAGGATATTATTTCAATTCTCTGAACAACTTAAACAGATCAAGTAACAACTGGAACTCTTTGGATAAACATAGAAATTTTGATAATCATACAGCTGAAAAAGAAGATAAGGACATTTGAATAGGTTTGAATTCAAGACGTTACACACGTTTGGTATCTGAACTTGCTCGTTATGCCTCCTGCGGATCCACGACGCGGAGTGGGTGAATTCACTGCGCCACCCGCAGTTACAAAGGGAAGAACTGGTTCTGAGGTGTGTCTTTGTAAAATTGTGTTAATATTTGTTTATTCATGTTTTATTCTTGTTGCTGTCGTTCTTGACTACCTCATAAGACAGTTATATAACTAGGTTTGTGTGGAATCTTTACCTGATTTTTGTATTCAAGTGATATTTATTTGCCTTCCTACTCGTTGACGGTTATCAGGGCGTGTCATGTAACGCCAATGTAAGTGAAGGATGCGACTTTTCCTTTATTTTGTCTTCCTTCTTCCTGCGTCCTATAAGGCACACAATTAGTTATGGTCTTACACTTTTTGAATATGGTAATTTGCACAGATAGGTCATGGCCTGGGAGTGCCCGATGTTCCTAATCCACACATGCATTTATAAATGTGTTCAAAATGGTTCTCTCTGTCAATGGATTTTCCAAAGCTCAAAATAGATTTTACATCAATGTCATCTTTTTCTAGAAGATAAAAAGGTATACCTGGTACTCAAAGCAAAATACTTCCCATGATCTTCTTTCGCATTACCTTAGAATTATACCATACATTTTGTTTCAGCAGCATCCAATGTACTCTCTAATGTCCCCTTCACACCATCACAATAAACAATTATTTATCATAGATAAATAATATTGCTATATTTCTGTATTTTCAGGATGAGTTGCTGTCTCTAAGACGGGAGAAGGAGATGTTGGTGGAGCGGGTGCGGCAGCTGCAGTCGCTGCAGTCGGCATCAGCTGATGAGAAAGAGTCCCTAATTGGGCGGCTCACAGCCGAACTGCATGAGAGCAGGGCAGAGGTAAGACGCGTATTCTTTCTCCAAATATTGCAGAAAATCTTTAAAGAGAGAATGCTGGACATTTTGCTCTGTAGAGCTGAATTATCAATACTTACAAGATAATGTTCTTTTCATAAAATTATGATGTTTTAGGAACACCTCAAGAAGATTTTGGAAAATAGATTTGCTTGTCATTTTATACTGAACAAGGTGGGGTTATTTTGTGAAAATTCTATGACCATGCATCTCTTTTGTGATAAGTTAAACTAACTAACTATGAATTTGCATCTGCAGGTCCAGGAATTAGCTGCCCAATGTCGGCAGTTAGTCTGCCAGCAGCAGGAACAGAAGACAAGCAATGTCATCACAGACAACATCAAAAAGGTCAGTATTAATGTCCAATAGCTATCGACATATATATTGCAGACATACAATTTTCCTTCTTTTGCAGGAGTTCCTACTTTTTGGCTGGAATTTCTATATAATATTGAATTGACTTGAATTCAGAAAATTTACCATAATTTTTTAATTTCTTGTGGATGAGGGAGTGGTATCTCATTTCTACATAAAACGTGGTAAAACGTTTCTACATAGTGTTCAAATATCACACAGTTTCTACTGAGTGTTAAGAAAAATCTTGGTTTGCCCAGAATTTTTGATAAGGTGGAGCCTGTGAGAGCAATGTGTACAGAACCATGTTCAGTATACTCCCATTGGAGTACTTTCCGTGTAGGAAATGGTGGGACAGCGTAAACTGCCAAGTCAGTCTTCCTGGTTATGGAGCCAAACAATGCCATTGTCTACCCGGGGGGGGGGGGGGGGGGCGCCCATCTTTACCATTCAAACATTATCAAGGCTGTATTTTCCTTATTACACTGGCCAACCTTATAACAACCCCATACTGGGAAAAGAAGTACACAATACGTGTATTCATATAAAATCATGGCCACACCCAATAGTTTATTACAAATTATGGAGTGTTAAAAATGTGCAATGCAACAGATATATGGGAAGCTTAGTAAATGAAAAAGTTCAATGTTCCATTAAATTGATCATGGGGTATAGTGTACTTTATATCGCTGACTTTATTTATGACTGGGCAATCTATTTCAGTGAATTCATATCATATATGAAGTATTACTATTTTTCCATCTATATTATATATCTATGATTAATATACCTACATGAACTAGGTGTATGTACGTGTATACATGTATATATACGTAAATAAATTGTCTACATATTATAGGGGCTGTGGGCTAAACACTCAGAACAGTGAGCCAGCATGGTGTCCGCCATAGTATGGTGACCTTTAGCTACGAACTTTCACAAGTGATGCCTGGTATTCCATAATGGCCAGCTTCCATTGAACAGGTGGTACACACAGATTCACATAGCAGCACATATGTCATAACCTTTAGCGTTAGTTCCAAGTGCGAGGTTCACATGAATCCGTTCTGCTGAGCTTGGACATGATTTAGTCAGCGAGAATGATAAAATCAACAAATAATGTTATCAGTATTTGCTGATCTGGACTTCCCCCAGCTATCCATTAAGTCAGTCTAATCAAAATAATCAAAACAGCAAGGGGTGCATTATTTTAACCTTCTACGGGGAAATACTTAGGGAGAATTTCAAAGGTATTACATTATATCATTTACACCGTAGGCGTAGTAGTCTGTATTTCCCAGAGTCAGGATTACTTGTTGAAAACCAGAAGATAACAAATATGTTTTTAGGTGCCTGATATAGTCACAAGTATATATGCATGCACACACAATTTCCTGGAGTTTTTAAGGCTTTGATAAAAACAACCACTAGAAGGTTATTCTCATCCAAAACTCAGTGCATCAACAGGAGTTTAACCCTTTAAGAACGGCATAATGCATTGATGCATCATGCCGACCCTACGGGGTTGAGACACTCCTGAAGGGTCGTCATGATGCACCGATGCAGCACTGGCGAGTTACTCGTCGGGGCTGGGTTGCTGCATCAAATGTCATCTTTGAGCAACATGCCGTCCATAAAGGGTTAATTAAAACCAGATTTATAAACTCAAAATTAGGGTCTTACTTCACCAGGTAAAACCCCATTCCCTGCGGGGAACAATTCCAGGAAATATCCCCAGGGAAGACACAGGAAGGAAGTGAATCCGCTGGCATTTTGTTTCCCTCCGGTCACCCATTCATTAATAATACGTGACAAGCCACGGGGCATGAGAACTTCCCAGCGGAAGGGTGATATTGTTTCGTGATGAACCTCATTTAGAAACTGCAATTCACTGAAGGGCTGGAGGACATGGTGGAGAAGGGGGGTGGGGGGGGGGGGTACATTTCCATATGCACCTGTTGTATATGTATCGTGGGGATGTTTCAGACACTTCCCTTGTGTCGTGGTGCCTGAGATTAAATTTAAAACAAGGGGAGGATTCAGTAATGAGTGCATGATAATGCACTTAAAGAGGCCCTGTCACCAAGGGCTTATAAATCACTATTTACACTATTCTAGCACCATTGTCTATGGTGAGAGGGCCGATTTAGGTTAAGTGAGGGGAAACATACTAACATAGTAAAGGGAATAAAAGCCCCATGTCGACCTGATGATGACATGTACTGCACGCATAATGTGCTATTACTTCAGGAAAGGGGAAGTACCAAAGTATTCAAGTGTGAGTAGGAGAAATGTAAAAGTTTAATACAGCACCAAGAACAAACAAAAAAACGATGATAGTGATAAAGAGAGTTGCGCAACTACTTTTATTGCTAGGCTTCCTCTATTCTAAATCGAGCCCCTTCTTTTCTCAGAATAGATTGGGTTCGCATGAATGGCCCAGCAATCAATACTAGTAATTCATTCAACAATTTCTTTTTTATCGGCCTAACTCTGTATACACTGAGGCTCATGGGTGCCCAAGCACCACTTGGCTGCTGACTGGGGGGATTTCCCACCGACTAAATATACCATGTGGAATGTAGCCTGGTTGGACCCCAGCCAACTCTAGGCCAGTCAACACCGTAGGTGCCATGAGGCAAACACTGTAGAACAATAACACAGGCAAATAATAAGCTCACCCACTCTTTGTATAACATATTTTCTGTACTGTAGATTCTGACAGATGAGGCATTGGTCACAACCAAAACTGTGCCTCAACAATTTATGACATATCGGCCCTGCGAAATTCTCCCTTTTGCAATTTAAGCAGTGTCTAAGATTGTAATATGTCTAATATGAGGCGTGATAGCAAATGATAAAATATTTTATTGGCCGTTCTTGACATACATAATAGATATACAAATACTATGCATGGGTAACCATATATGTCGATGTCAAGGGGCGGTTGGAAAGTAATAAGTTAACTAGTCTGAAGATGATAGACCAATTATGGGGTTCTTTCTAGTAATCTGAATTTAATTTCAATCATATTTAAACATGAACTTTAGCTGAACCAAACCAACAACTTTATTAAAGTTTATTATTCATTTTAGACCTACCGATATGTGTTGTCATATTGTATTAAATGTAAATTTAAGAGAGAGGTTTGAAAAGAAGAGTTTGTAAAATGGTGTTTCCATATAGATGAGGTATATTCATATCTGGGGCCAAGTCTTACCAGTAATGGCTCTTGTGACTTTAAGTGAACTCATTTGACCATGACGCTACATAAATTCATAAGTACATACACTGTGTCACACTGTGAAATATCAGGATATCAGGTCATGTGTAACTGTGTATTAAATCACAAGGGGAAAAAATACATTTTTGAAAAGAGGAGAAAGTTAGATGCCATTGTGACTAAGATCACATGAACAGCTTGTGGAAATTTCCACTGTAATGTCCGTTATAGGATGTACCGTAGGTTACGTCCTGTGATGAAAGGGCTTAGTGTTCAGTTGGGACATTGGGTGTGGATGGGTGCGCGGGGGGGCGGGGGGGGGGCGCCTACACAGTTCACTGACGGTGTAATGTTGGTAAACAGTTGGAGATGGTCTCCACCCATGGTGAATGTGGGAGGGGGGGGGGGGGTAGTAGGATGTAGGATCAACATGAGTGTAAAGAACTGTCTAGTACATGTACCACTATGTTCAATCTCATTTTAAAATAAAGATCAGATGGAATTCTGCTGAAGTACATGAAACTAAAAATTACTGTTTCAGTATAGAAATCCATACAATAAGCATTGAGTCTGTCCTGAGCTCCCGCAGAGCAACTCCCCTGGGTACCATGGGAGTATCGGGGGTTTGGTGGGAGGAGAAATCCTATAATAGACTGTACAGGTTATTCCCCAGGTTATCCCCCTACTTTACCCTGGTAATACCAGACATGCCTGTGGGCATAACGTCTTTCCCATCTCCCCTTCCCCACTTACCATCTTGTCAGGTCTCACCAGTCATGTTAAAAATGCAAAGTGTCTTTACTAAATGCAAGGGTCTAAATTGCGAGGGAACTTAGAGGGATAAATCATGAGAATTTGGTGAAAGTGACCCTCTTTTTATAATTTCATACCGATTTACACATAAAGGGGAACTAAGCTAAAAAAATAAAGAAGATTGAAACCGTGCGGGGAACCCCAGGGTCTATACCCCATAGTATTGAAATTGGTGGAGGGGGGTGATATGCCTCAGGTGGTGTTGTGCGGGGGGGGGGGGGGGGCTTTAGATCTCACATCTCATGACTCGTCTTTAGATAGCAACAAAAGACACGAATATGTAAAGTACATTAATCTGGCATGTAGATTGGTGTTAGACCAGCAGAAAATCCCTTCGCAGTTACAGTTTTTGGGCTGTTTTTGAGAGATGCAGGCAGCCATGCTCCACTTACTTGGAGGTCACAAATATCTTATATTAGGAAGACAAGAATATACCCTTGTCAGAGACAGGTAGTCGATTCTTAGATAGGAAAAGCCAATTATCCCACTTTCAGCATTGAATTTTAGATACTGACGCATAGTATACAATACTAATGCCTATATAGGACTATCTATTAAAAGAAAAAAAAACCCGGGGAAGTAGTGACTTGCTCCGTCCCCTTGAGTTTCTCTCCCCACCTTATATAATTATTCCCTTTTTGCCACTTAATCTAATTGGATTGGGAACATGATAGTTTGATAAAAATTGGTAAAACTATCCAGTAAAGATGTACTTGTCAGAATTCTTACCTAAATATCATTATTTATTACAGATGACATTAGAAAACGGCAATGAAGTAGCCCTGGTAAAGCGACAGAACAATGAGCTCCAAGCTGAACTAAACCAACTCCGCGGCCAATTCCAAGAAGTCGTCCAGAGTAACACGCAGTGGCAGAACTATGACCAGCAACGGGAGGAGCACATTAAGCGCCTTGCGACCGAGCGACATGAGCTGGAGCTGAAGTTGGCTCGCAGCGGTCGTGGTGCCGGCTCTGGTCCCTCCGGGCAGGACAGTCATAAGGAGCTGGAGGACGAGCGGCAACACCTGCTGGACTGTAACCGGGCCATGGAGCACCGCATCCAGCACCTGGAGCGTGCCATCGGCAGCACCCAGGAGGAGCGCGAGAGGATCCACGCCCTGGAGAGTCAGCTGCAGGTATTCACCGAGGACTTTCACCAGGAGCGACAAGACCGTGAGAAGGCCCAGGCACGCGTCGCATGTCTTGAGGAAGAGAATAACCTTTATAAAACACAGGTGAGGTTATATGGAGTTATTCTGATAGTATAGGGTGAAGCAAAAAGGGAGGGGGGATGGAAGTATTCATTGCATCGAGGTCTTTTCAGTATCTATTTTACATATTTTTGCAAAAAAAACAAAAACTATTTTCAAAGTCACCAATGAAATGATAGAAATAGAAGAACCCTGGTAAATTATCTTGAAGGAAGCTTAAAACAGCATGAAAAACATTGTTCACACGATGCAGCTCCAGTTACAAGGTATCCTGGTTTAATAGGTCAGAACATCCAGCTCCATATTTTACTACATTTGTACTTCTCTGTTACAGACCAAGGAAAACTAAATTTGTGTTTCTCTTCGTTTTTCAGCTTGAGCAGTTTCAGGGCTCCCACATGGCATTTCTCGCTAACCGTCGGTCTGAGACGATGCAGCGATACCGCGACGAATATCAAAGACAACGAGGAATGCAAGGCAGCCCAAGTTACCGAGGGGTAAGTTATCCAGAACTTTCCTGAGTAAGATTAAAGAAAGACATAGATGTATCGATATTTATCAATATCAACCAATTTTAAAGCTAGAATCCTATATTGGAGATACTATGGGAGGGCATTTTTGAAACCTTTCTTATGCAAATTAACTAAAATCTGCTTCAACTTGTATGGCTGGAATTTATTTCTATCCTATCCATAATAACATAACTACCCCGGTAACTAGAGTTGCTTGAGCCATGTAATATCGTGGAGAAAGTACACATGTTTTGTCCTATTGTACCCAGTCAAGCTATATTATCTGGGCAATAGGCTTTTGTATTAAATCCCTTTGGGTGCCTTAGTTAAGTGCTTTTCTAATCTTTCCAAGTTAAAACTAATCAAATTTGATAGATGTAAGATCTGCATACAGGGTTAGGTATTGACACCACCATCTCTTGTGTCCTTTCACCCATTCAGAACTCACTGGTCTCACATGGTATTGGCCGTGCGCAGGTTGTTGCTGATGGCTCTGATGAAGAAGACGAAGACATCATCGACGTCCCGATGGCACAGACACTTCGTGGACACGGCGACTCAGCCCCACCCCCACCGGCCTCCCTCCCCGCCCAGCAGAACACACTCGAGTGCCCCAAGTGCCACCAGCAGTTTCCAGTGGACGACCCCATGCTGTTTCTCGAACACAATGACCAGTGTAACTCATGATTGCTGCGAAGGTGGTGGAACCCTGCTGTTTCCACGCCAGCCGATGGCTCGGCTCACAGGACGGTTACCGACGGGCCCGGTCCTGCGAGCTGCTCTTTACCTTCGCCCATTAGCTCCTCTGGTCATGGTGTGCCGGTTGTGGAAGGGGGAGATTCACTCAAATCAAAGACAGAACCTATGTACCACTCACTTTGTACTCGGGCTGTTTCTTGCCTTCGTCTGTTACAAACGAAACCACGAGTGGAAGACCTCGACCCAATTCTCGCTGAGCCAGTGGATGAGCGATCGGAAAACTCTGGCGAATGGAGATTGGAAAGGAAGGCAGACACATCAAATCCTAAGAACTAAAGTACAGCTGGAGCCTCAGTATCAGCTCACCAAACTGGCCGCATCTATCCCAGAAGCTGAATTTTCCAATAGTCAAACACACAACCACTGTACATGTGGGCATCAACAGGGGCACCAGCCCCAGCTTAAAAGGAAGCTCAATTCTATTTGGTTTATGGAGAAGCTGTTTTACCAGAAGTATCTGCGATGCGTGTCGATACTCGACTACCAGCTGTACCGGTTGTACCTCACCCTGGTGGTACTTATTGTAGCTGTCATGCTGATTTACGCCAACAGTTTCCATAGTATCAGACATGGCCGAAAGGATTATTATTTATCGGTGTAATTAAACATTCAAGGGCTGCATAGTGCTTCAATGCATTATGCCCATTTATTATCATGATGCATAAATGCAGCCCTGGCCCGTCAAATTGCCAGTGCTGCATTCAAGCATCCTGACAACCAAGGACATATTACATTAAAGCACTATGCTGCCTTGAAAGGGTTAAAATCATTTCTGTCATCTCTGGCCCCATGAAACTGTATGTCGTTCACCAGGATATCCGCTTTAAATCATCAGGTTATTTCTTTTTGAACCTGAATGCCTCATATTAACCAAGACAGTTTACAAGCAGAATAGCATCAATGTCCATGTGCTTTAGCATGTTTGTAGTCGTTCATGTAATTCTACACACATTTTATTTGTTCACAAAATAAAAACTTCGTTTACATATTGTTAAGAAAAGTTGTGTTTAGTTTTGCACTTTACTTTAACCGGTAATAAAGCCACATGTTATCGTTGCACATTTATGTTGCTCTTATCTACAGTATGTACACCAGCTGCTAGATTCACATGTGTGGACACATATTTGATTAAGATATAATAACTTATAAAACGTTGTTGCGTTTGCAATACCTATGATATGCATCCCCTTAAAATCAGATACCATAGATAGCATATCTGATATTAAGAAGAACAGATTAGATATGGATGTTCTATAAATAATAAAATAAAGAGTAGCAGATAAGGGCCTTAAGTATGTTGGAAATCCCATAGTTTCAGTAAAAGATACACTGCATTAAAAGATAAGGAAATGCAGGTCAGAAGAGAATCCAGCATATTGTGAATAAGGTAAAAAGATATCACATGAGAACGTAGGTATCTCGAAATGTGAACTGAATCTGGTTTTTGAAAAAAAAATGTCCAGGGCATTAAAGAGGAGTTGTGGTAGCTGCATCCACTTAGCTGTGTTATCATGATATAAGGCCAGCTGGTTTTAAACATGGAATGTAAGCGCCACTCACTACTGAGGATCATTCAAAATGTATATAACGCCAGAGGGAGATGCATCTAGGCCCGGAGTCCCAATTTCTTTTTCTGTGTATATAAGGTGTGGATGGGTAAGAAATTGGTGTTACATAAATTCTGAACGGTCCTGAAGCATTAACTTACTGTTGTGAACAACCCCAACATGAAGAATTACCAACATTATTAAAAGGTAATAAGTTCACATTTATTTTATACCTTGGAGGATTATCAATGTGCTGAAGATCAGCAAAATATCATTCCTCGGAGTGAAATATTACCATGCGCAGATTATGGCCAGTAACGGTCTGTTTCGTTGGTGCTACAAGGAACAGTTAGGTATTCAAATATTCATAATCGATTGCTTAATCTGAATAAGCACCCAAATAATACCTCACCTGGGAGAAAATATAGAGGTGTGAAAATTGTGATATTCTGGTTAATAAATGTGTAAGGAAAAACGATGGTATTTTATCCTTGGCACCCTTTCGTGGCTTCTAATCCAGAAGCTGATTTGGGTTTACGGTTATATCCAAAATACCGGAGGCCTGGATCTAAGACAGCTGAAAGTATCTAGAACAGAAATATGTGTCTAGGACAGTAGCAAGTATTCAAGATCATTATGAATCCATAGAATGAAAAATTCGTCCTAATGGATATTGTACATATGTACATACAAGTTATATCACTGCACACGATAGGAACTATATATCATCTAGTTGGTACTGTTCTGAATGTACACCTATATAATTTGAAAAGTCTATCTGGTAGGCACATAGTCTGGACTCTGTATTCTAGTGGTTGCACATGTACATATTATAAGTAAATGTTGTTAGTCCGAACATAGCTTCTTCCTCTATGTTTCACTTGTGGCCCATATTGGTCAGTTATTCCAAAGGGGTATCGTTCTAGATAGATGAGCAAATGAGGACCCATCTTTCCGATGTAAGGTTAAATTGATGATGTATATTAGTGCTTTGTAAATATCCCTATGTATTGTATATCTAGAATGAGTTAACACAATATAAAGATGTACAACAAAGAAAAGGAAATACAAAAAGGTTATATGACAAGGCTGTGAATCGCTTGATTACGTATTTCTCGGTAATATTATGTAAGCAGAGTTGTAATCAGTTATGATATTGAATTTAGTCATGAGTATATAGCCCCCTGAAATAAACTCCTGGCGTATTTGGTCATTATGATACACGGGATATTTTATTTGCAGTTGAAATACATGTAGGCCTTCCATGAGGAATCTGTCCAAACATATAAGAGGAAACTGTCCAAACATGTGTATAATTGCTAAACGTCCAGTTTTGAACATATATATTATCCAGTCTACACTTGATTATACAACAGTTCTCTTCCAATATAACTTCATCATTATGCTTGTCATTTTCTTCAATACAGGTAAAAACGGGTTGGAAACGGGAAAGAATAAAATATTATGGTGAATTAGAGCTCTATACAGCTATTGATAGATCTTGGTGTGGTACAATTAAAGAGAATGTCATATCAATAGTGTTGTTGTATTTTGCTTTGCAAAAACAAGCGTTTAATGGATATTAGGCAGAGGAATGAAGGAATATGACCTGTCAAATATCAGAATTTGAGTCGGATATCGATCTCCCTACTGCAATATCAAACTAGGCGTGGCTAGCTCAACTACCCCTCATAGAACCCATTCTCTCTAGGGAGAAGGCACGCATTATCAACAATGCTGACCTTAGCTGAACTCGGAAATTGAGTTTTCTCCGATTTAGTCAGAATCCTATACCCTGATTGGTTTAGAAGTGTGTCGTCTGCTAACCCAATGTGACCAGATGTAAGTGGGTGATATTAATTTAGTTTCCATTGACGCAGACGACATTTGGAGGTCATTCAGGAAGGTCATGTAAGAGCATCCGTGTAGCGCCGACCAGTGCCGGGTACGGAGACCCAATAAGGGGGCTTCCACAAAGTATGTACGCACCAAGAGGGTGGGGGTGGGATGGGGTCTATTTTCTGACAATCTTTGCGTACATAAACCCTTTATTTTCATGCGTACAAGAACTTAAGGGAGAGGGGGGGTCAATTTCTGGAGAAAATGTGCGTACATACTTTATGGAAGCCCCTAAAGAGGAGTGGAACTCTTTTCTACAGCGTCATTAGCTGCAAAATCAAAGTACATGATTGTACTGGGTGGGACTTAATTCATGATGAAAAGAGAAAGAACATGTACCAATCAATGATTGCTACACAGAAACTACCAGTGGATTTCCTCAATGCTAATAATCCATATGATAACCTTAGAAAGTGCTACATTTGTACATCAATATCCTAAACCAAATCTGAAATATATATAGCTCTGAAGATGGTCCAGAAATAAGGGACCAACGAGTAGACTCAACCCACTTTGTATGTGAGGCTGTAATATCTTTTGAATTGAGCATCAGTATTTTGCAAAGCTCAATATATCAAGGGATACATTACCAGTTGGTATTACTGACTCAGATTTTGGTATTTGAGCTACATGATCAGATGGCATAGGACTCATTGCTATATAAACCATGCTAACGTTTGGTGCATCCACAGGCTTAAACTGACTAGCAATCATATGCTTGGAGTAAATGCCTATATATATATATATTGTAAAGATATTTGTGGGCATATGATGAACGACACGACAGCCAGCCTTGCGGTTTACCAGGAGATCCTTTATTAACAAGTACTCAACAACAACTGACCAACTGGCCTCAAACGATCCCTTATATACCCCTCCCGCGTCCCTTCCCCGAGCTGCGTCCCGGCCGACTCCCGCTCCGGCCGACTCCCGTTCCGGCCGACTCCAGTTCGGCCGACCCGGTTCCGGACGGGAGTCCTCCCGGCCGAGAGTGTAGTTGCAGGGGCGCCCGTCCGGCCGACCCCCTCCTCCGCCCGCTACACTCTCCCCACCCTATCCAAACCCCT
Organism: Harmothoe impar; assembly: GCA_947462335.1. Lineage (NCBI taxonomy): Eukaryota > Metazoa > Annelida > Polychaeta > Phyllodocida > Polynoidae > Harmothoe > Harmothoe impar. The sequence continues at coordinate 67,018,743 of OX381707.1, read as the reverse complement.
ACCCCAACTTTATATTAACAGAGTAGGTACCCATGTAGTGATGTCCAACGTAACTTATTTTTATCTATCTGAACAGTACTTAACTACTACTGGGCCGAGGCCGAACCGTCTCCCTTCCCCCTTAAGCGTTCCCTCCCCGCTCCCCCGAATCATATCACCACCCCTACTAGTAACGCTACGGCCCGCGGCCGACTCTATCTTATAGTAACATGATAAGTAGGATCCGACGTGGAGGGGGCTCCGCTGCCCTCCGTGGTATAGTAATACGTGGCATGAGGCCGACTACAGACTATTTAACACATAACAATCGGCGTGGAGGGGGCTCCGCTACCCTCCGTTTCTTCCCGTAGTGTCCTTCCGGGCATGAGGCCGAACTATATAAATATAATAACACATGACTATCGCGGCCGACTATAATACTTATTTAACCAGCTGCCTTAACAATCGGCGTAGTGTCTTTACCGGCATGAGGCCGAACTATAAATAAGGTAAGACGTGAATATCCGCCGGCGTGGAGGGGGCTCCGCTGCCCTCCGTTTCTTTCGCCGTGGAGGGGGCTCCGCTGCCCTCCGTATCCCGGTGCCGTCCGCACCACCTTCGTTCCCGTCCGCCGGACCCCTCGAGGAACGGGCCCCGGCTATGCGTCCGTCTTCGGCCCCGTAGCTGACGGGTCGGACTCACTGAAGGTATATGTTCTCCGCTCCTCCACGATCCACTCTCCGTGGCCCCGGGCTTCCACGACGGAGGTGGTGCGGCCGCCCACCAGGGCTAACGGTCGGTCGTCCCGGCCGCCGGTGGTGGAGAGGTGTCGCCGGAGTGTTTCTTCTGGGTCGGCCGGTACCGCTCCCACCCATGGCAGGGCCACCCCACCCGGGCAGCGGGCGGGTGGCTGTGTGGCAGGGTCCCATGGCGCATTCGTGGCCTCCCTCCGCCTCTTGTCGGCCTCCTCCGTCTTCCTCTTTTCCTCTTTCCTTCTCTCGGTTTCCCGTGCCTCGGCCGCCTTTCGCTCTTCCTCCACTTTCTCGGCCGCCACCCGCTGTAGCCGGTCGGATTCCGCCTTCTCCCGGGCCGCTTTCTCCTTTTCGTCCGCCTGTTTCCGGTCTCTGTCGGCCTGCTCTTTCTCTCTTGCGGCCTTCTCTTCCGCCTCTTTCTTGTCTTTATCGGCCTGCTCCTTTTCTCTTGCGGCCTTCTCGTCCGCCTCTCTCTGGTCTCTGTCGGCCTGCTCCTTTTCTCTTGCGGCCTTCTCTTCCGCCTCTTTCTTGTCTTTATCGGCCTGCTCTTTTTCTCTTGCGGCCTTCTCCTCCGCCTCTTTCTCGTCTCTGTCGGCCTGCTCCTTTTCTTTCTCGGCCTTCTCTTGCTCCTCCCTGGTTTTCCGGGCCGCCTCGGCCTTTTTCTGGCTTTTGGTTTTCTTTCCTTTAGAGTCTTTGACCGGGTCCGGCTCCGGCTCTGCCTCCTGTTCCGGCACTAACGGCGTGGGGGGGGTGATCGGGGAGAACTGGCCATAGAGGTTGCGTACCACAGTCCTCTGGGGGGGTGGGCTCTCCGGTGGTGGCGGCCCGCTCCCTACCTCCACTTCGGTGACCGTCTCGGACGTGAGGGTTATTGTGCCGCCCGGTGTTGCCCCCACCTCCGTCGTCTTCCCCGAGCCTATCAGGGCGGCGAACACCGCAGGTGGCAGCCTTTGGAGCGTCTCCACCGCCTCTACTTGTCCCCCGTCTCGGAGGGCCCTCTGTATATCCGCCATCCTTTCCTCCAATACTTGTGCTGTTACCCCCTCCCGCTGCTCGTCCGGCACCGGTGCATCCTTCTGCGGGGTGGGGTCGGTGGGAGACGGGGACTTCGTCCCGTCTAATTCGTCCGAGGTGCCGGGCTCTGGCGACTGGTCCCGGTTACCCCGGCCCCGGACGTTACGGACGTCCACCGTTGATTCGGTCGAGGAGTCCCGCGACGACACGCCCCGTTTCCTGGCGGACTTCTTACCGCCCTTCGTTCCTCCGGCCGGGGCCCGCCCCCGCTTCTCAATATACGTTGCATCAGGTATATTGTTGGCGTCCTCCCACTCGTGTGGTATGGGGCCGGCCCGACCCCCGACCCTGTGCAAGCCCATGTGGGTGGCGAGCTCGCCCTTCCTACGGTCCGTCTTTTGGAGCTTGCATGGGTGGCCCTCTTTGTCGACTCCGGGGCAGTTCCAGCCCAGAATTAATATGGGGTGGTTGGCCAGGTGCCGATCGTATTCCTCGGCCGTCCCCTTCCAACTCCGGCCCTTCTGGTGACAATCCCCACAGGAGAATGTATTCGAAGCCATTTCGTCCGTCTCTGTCTCTCCTTCGGCTTCTCCGCTCTTATATAGCACCCCCGCACGTGGGGCCGACCCCACCCCCTCTCCTGATTGGTTGATTTCCTTTTCGGCCGGCGTGCCTGGCGCTACCCGCGCTGTGATTGGCCCGTTTCGTTTCGAACCGGGCGTGGGAGAGCGGGGCCGGGGCCTCGACCGGGCGTGGGAGCATGTCCCATCCACGAACCCCGCCCGCTCCGTGGGAACCTGGTTCGTTCCAAACCCGGCCGGTGGCGTGGGATCCTTCCTCTCCTTGCGGGACGGCGTGGGTAGTTTGGGGGGTTCCCCTTTTCCCCTGCTCTCCGCCGTGCGGCCTTCCCCCCTACCGTGTCCCCGGCGGCCGTCGCCCTCCTCCCGTCGGTCTGCGTGGGGCGCCCGGTGCCCCTCCCGGGAGCGGCCTCGCCCCCCCCTTTCCTTCCCCGATGGTTCCCGCCTGCCGGCCTCCTCCTTTTTCCTCTCTTCCCCGGCCGGTTTATGGGGCGACCGGGAGTGTCGGCTCCTGGAAGAGGAGTCCCGGCTGCCGCTTTTCTCTCGGCCCGTTCGCTTCCCGTCTTTTACTGTCGGCCTTCCCATTGTCACCGTCCTTATCTCTCGTACCGGCGAGTCCGGCGGGGTGGGTCGGGCGGCGGGCTCTATCGGCACCCTTATATGGTCAGATTTTCGTCTCCGGGCCCCGGACCCTATCCTTTTCTCCCCGAGTGACCACGTCACCGCTAGGGATTCGGTGTCGTCGTCCTCGTCCGAGGAGAGGCCGTTTATTAGCTGGAACTCGACCCTCTTCTCGTGGGCCTCCTTCCACCTATGGTACGCCGCTGGTGGCTGCTCCTGCGCTCCTCCCTCCACCCGTCCGACCCACCTCCTCACCTCCGGCACCTCCTTCCTCACCTGTCGTCCCCACTGCGAGGGAGAGTCCTCCCGGGCTTGCCGTCTCTGCTCTTCGTACAGCTCCGCCGTGGTGCGGGACTCGTCCGAATCCCCCTCGCTCGCCCACTGGCCAAAACCGGATAGGATAGCCGGGTAATACTCTTCTCGGGGGTGTAGCGCCATGACTGACTCCCTCGTCCCAGCGGGTCTGGTTATATACCCCTCCTCCTGGGCGTCCTCGCCATGGTTACCGCCGCCCCCCCCTTTTCCCCCAATCACGGGCCGGGTCGGAGATTCCGTCCCGCCCCCTCCCAGGCCCGGGGGGCCTGGAGGCTCCTCCCGGGGCGCCCCCACCCGGCGGCCGCCCGCTCTTGCCGCCCTCGTCCCCATGGATACTGCCGCGTCCCCCTTCCCGGGGACGCCGTCCCCATCCTCCGCCGGTCCCACCTCGGCTACGGCCGCCTCCCCCTGTTCCGGGGCGCCAGGTACCACCTTCAAGTTGTCGTAGTGTTCCACCCGTCTCTTCCTCCCCATGGTGATTTCGTACACTGGCCCGCCTATATTCCTTGCCACCTTCCACGGCCCCGTCCAATAACTCTGTAGCTTAGGGCTGCGGCCGATTTTCTTTATGGGGTGGTAAAAATATACCTCCGCCCCGTCCGGGATGACGTGCAGTTCCGCCCTCTGATCGTAGTTCCGTTTCTGCCTTTGCACCGCCCGGCCGAGTTGCTCCCGGGCCAGGTCGTGTGCCTCTGCCATAACCGACTGCAGTTCGGCCACATAACCCTCCCCCGGGGGCTGGTCCTTCAGTGCCTCCACTGGGTAAATGAGGCTGAGGGGGGCGGCAGTTTCCCTTCCCAGCATCATGGCGTTCGGCGACACCCCGGTGGAGGCGTGTTCCGTGGCCCTGTAGGCCGCCATGACGAAGGGGAGTTGTCGGTCCCAGTCCCGTTGGTCCTCCTGAATGACCGTGGCCAGCAGCGCCTCTATCGTCCGGTTGCACCGTTCCACCATTCCGTCCGACTTCGGGTTGAAGGGGCACGTCCGGGACTGTCTTATCCCCAGCAGCTTCACTACCTCCCGGAAGGTGGAGGACTGGAACTCCCGTCCCTGATCCGTGTGTAGTGTCACCGGGGTCCCGAATCGACATACAAAATTTTCCACTATGGCCCTGGCCACCGTCGGCGCCTTGTGGTCCGGAAGGGCGTACGCCTCGGCCCATTTGGTAAAGTATTCCACCAACACCAGTATGTATTGGTTCCCTCCGGCCGAGGGGTGGAGCGGCCCCATGATGTCTGCCCCCACCCTTTCCATAGGCATTCCCACCGTGACATGGCCCATGGGGTGCCGGTGCGGCGCCACGGCCGGCTTGCGCCGATTGCACTGCACACATCTGGCGCACCACGCCGTCAGATCCCTTCTGAAATTGGGCCAGTAGAAAAAGTCCTGGCACCTCCTTATCACCCGCCGTCTACCCAGGTGTCCGGCCAGCCCTTCCCCGTGCAGTCCATTCATCACCTCTGACTGCATTCCGGCCGGGACCAAAATCTGTAGGCGGTCGGCCCCGCCCGGGGTGTACCACTTCCGCGACAGGACCCCCCCGGGCCCCTCCACCAGACGTGTCGTCTGTCTCGCGTACGTCCGGTGGTCGTAGGACTCCGTTTGTTCGTCCGACCCCGCCCCGGGGTCTCCGCTCTGCAGCCACTCCCGTACCCGGGATAGAACCGGGTCCTTTTGCTGGGCCGCCACCCACTCCCCGGGGCTACCCAGGCGGGTTACTGTGTCCGCCTCCCCGTCCGACTCGTCCGACTCGCCCTCCGCTGGAGCCGTTGCGGCTCGGGTCACGGCGTAGCATGTGGCCGGGCCCGGGCCGCCCCGTCCGCACTGCCTGCAGGGCCGCCTGGAGAGGGCGTCCGCGTTGTTGTGGTCCTTTCCCGGCCGGTGTTGGATGGTGAAATCATGGGTCCCCAAAACTTGTAACCACCGGGCCACCTGGCCCTCCGGTTCCTTAAAGTCCGTTACCCACCTCAAGGCCGCATGGTCCGTGCGGATAAGGACGGGCCGACCCACCAGGTAGTGGCGGAACTTCTTCAGCCCGAACATCACCGCCAGCAGCTCCTTGCGGGTGACACAATAGTTCCCCTCCGGCCGGGAAAGGGTGCGGCTGGCGTATGCCAGGACCTTCTCTTGCCCCCCTTGCTCTTGGGACAATACCGCCCCCAGTCCGTAATTACTGGCGTCGGTGTCCAGGATGAGGGCCCCCTCCGGCTCCGGGTAGCTGAGGATAGGAGCGGAAGTGAGCAGCCCTTTCAGCTGGCCGAAGGCCGTTTCGCACGCCCCCGACCACTCGAACCTGCGGTCCTTCTCCGCCACGGCCGACAAGGGCTTGGCGATGGCCGCAAAGTCCCGGACGAACCCCCGGTAATACCCCGCCAGCCCCAGGAAACTTCTTACTTCTGCCACCGACTGCGGCCGGGGCCACTCCCTCACCGCCCTCACTTTTTCCGGGTCCGTCGCCACCCCGTTCCGGCTGACTATGTGGCCGAGGAAACTCACCTCCCTTCGGGCCAGCTGGCACTTTCTTGGCTTCACCTTCAGCCCCGCCTGCATCAACCTCTGCAGTACTTCTTGTACTCTTTCCAAGTGCGTTTTTAGGTCGGCCGAGAACACTATAATATCGTCCAGATATACGAGGCAGCTCTTCCAATGTAGTCCCCTTAGGGTCACTTCCATTAGTCTCTCGAACGTGGACGGGGCGTTACACAGGCCGAAGGGCATAACCTTGTATTGATATAGCCCGCTGTGAGAAGTAAAGGCCGTCTTCTCGCGATCCTCCTCCTTCATTGCCACCTGCCAATACCCGTTGGTAAGGTCCATGGTACTGAACCACGTTGACCCCCCCAGGGTATCCAGGGAGTCATCTATCCTTGGTATAGGATAGGCGTCCTTCTTCGTTACGGCATTCAGTTTTCGATAGTCTATGCAGAATCTCGGCCGCCCGTCTTTCTTCCTTGCCAGCACCAGGGGGGAGGCCCACGGGCTGGTGGACGGTTCTATTATACCTAACTCCAACATTTCCCTTATTTTCTTCTCGGCCTCGGCCCGTTTGTGTGGGGCGAGTCGGCGGGGTCGCTGCTTCACCGGCTGGGCATCCCCGGTCTGTATGCCATGTCGGACGACACTGGTCTCCCCCATGTCGTCTTCCCAGTGGGAGAACGCTTCTATGTTCGCCCTGATCATGGCCTCCACCTGCGGGCGTGCCCCCTCATCCACCCCCCGCAGGAGGGTGTCCACTACCCCTTCCGCCCCTTCGGCCGACTCCCCCCCCGTGGCCGCACACATCTGGGGGTCGTTGTCCTCGTCCTCCACCTCCTGCAGGGAGGCTATTCTGCCCAGTCGGGTGCTCTGGCGTAGCCACAGCGGCGTCGTCCCCACGTTTAGTAATATGACCGGGGTCCGGCCCCATCTGTTTGGTGACACTATCCCCCGGCCGACTCGGAAGCCTTCCTTCTCCTCGTTCTCTGGGAACCCCTCTATGACGCAGTGTAGTCCCTCGTCCGGATCCCATCCCGACAACTGGGCCGTCACCACCGCCTGTTGCCCGGCCGGAATGTAGCAGTCTTCCCACAGTACCGCTGCCCCCTGCGCGGGCCGTGCCTTTTTCTCCGCCGGCGGTCCCCCCCCGCCTTCCTCCCACAGTAGCCGTTCCCCATTCATATCCACCAGGATGCCGTTCCCCCGCAGCAGGTCGGCCCCGAGGATCCCTTCCGGGGATATGTCGGCCACCAGAAATGCCCCCTTCATCCTTTCTCCCGCTATCTCCAAAACGGCCTCCGTTCTACCCTTTACCGTCATAGGGCGGCCGTCGGCGCAAACCACCGTCCGGTCGTGTACCTGCAGCTCCCTGTCCGGGGTACGCCGCTCCCACCATCTGCTGGAGATCATGCTGATTGAGGCCCCCGTGTCCACCAGCATGTTAATTTCATGGCCCAGGACCCGGCCCTCCACTATCAGGCCGGTCCCTTTCTTCTCCCTCCCGCGTACGGTAGTGACCGACAGCTCCGGTCCTCTCCTCCCGGCCCCAGGACGCTCTATGCCTGGGGCCGGGTCCCGTTTCCCGACGCCGTCTTGTTCTCGGCCGACTGCTCCGGTTCGGCCTTCGGCCGGGACTCTCCCCTCTCCGGGCACTCCCGCCGGAAATGTCCCTCTTGGCCGCACTTGAAACAGTTCCGATTCTGCGGCCTCGCCCCCCCGCCGGGCGCATTAGCAGCCGCCGACTGCGCCGCCAGGTCCTTCCGGATGTTTGCCAGTTCTCTCATAAACTCGGACCGCATGGGGGCCAGCTCCCGGGAAAACTCCTTCCTCAACGACTCCAGTTCTTCCGCCATGGTGGCGTCCGTGGCGAAGACCCGATCGCTCTTCCGCCCTGCTTGTCGGTCCTTGTTGAGGTGAGCCTCCGCCCTCACCCCTACCGTGGCCGCATCTTCCAACGTCCTTGGTTGGGAGTAGAGAATGAAGTATCTCAACTGGCTGTCTTTTAGCCCGTCCAGGAAGCGGTCCTTCGCCAGGCTACAGATGGTGCCCGCGTCCGCGTCCGGGTATCCCAACCGGGCCAGTCGTTCCAAGCTCTCCGAGTACGAGACCAGGTCCTCGTCCTGCCGTCGGTCCCGGTTCCGGAATAGCGCCTTATGGGACTCGGCCTGGTTTCGGGGCTGAAATCTCTGCTCCAATGCGTGTACTAGTTGGGCGTAACCTAGTTCCCCCCCCGGGGCTACTCTAGATAGTAGTCGTCTGGCGCTGCCTCGTAAGCTGATACCCAGGAACATCCCTGCGGTGCGCTCGTCCCATTTATTCGCTTGTACGCACAGCCTGAAGTGGGCCATGAACTCGTCCAGGTCCGACGTCCCGTCGAACGGGGAGGGCATGACAACCGGCCGGGCCCCGTCCCCCGCCGGCGTGTTTGGGATCGTCACGTTTAATCCGCCCGTCCGTTCCTGTCGTTCCACCACGCGTTCCCGCCCTGCTGGGGCCGTGTTGGGGAGCTGCTCCGTCCCCCGTCCCTCCGTCCTTCTCTCCTTTCTTCTGGCGCCCATACCTGACCGCGGGAGATCCCCGCCTGCCCCAGCCGTCTCCGCCGACCACGGTGCCCGGCCCGACATCCTGTGACGCCCGTCCGTCCTCCATTCCAGTGAGCTCCGGCCCCCTGCCGCCGATCCAGGCCGCGACGACCCCCACATCTCCGGCGTCCGATCCCCGCTCCGATCCCTTCTGAGGAATATATCTTCGTCCGCACACTCCACCAGGTTCCCTCCGATCCTGCCTTCCATCTCGCCTCCCCGTGCCTCGGAGGTGGAGTCCCTGAAGATAGCCGTCCTCCTGCTCTCCGGATGCTCGTCTCCCGTCCGCAGCTCTCCGCCTGCCCCGCTGTCCGCTGCCGAATCTTCACCCCGTAACATCTCGTTATGTCCGTGGGTCCGTATGCCGTATAGTCACCGCTGTCACCAATGTAAAGATATTTGTGGGCATATGATGAACGACACGACAGCCAGCCTTGCGGTTTACCAGGAGATCCTTTATTAACAAGTACTCAACAACAACTGACCAACTGGCCTCAAACGATCCCTTATATACCCCTCCCGCGTCCCTTCCCCGAGCTGCGTCCCGGCCGACTCCCGCTCCGGCCGACTCCCGTTCCGGCCGACTCCAGTTCGGCCGACCCGGTTCCGGACGGGAGTCCTCCCGGCCGAGAGTGTAGTTGCAGGGGCGCCCGTCCGGCCGACCCCCTCCTCCGCCCGCTACACTATATATATATATATATATATATATATATATATATATATATATATATATATATATATATATATATATATATATATATATATATAGTAATATATATATATAGTAATATATATATATATATATATATATATATATATATATATATATATATATATATACAACGTATGGCACAGCTAGACCACCATCTTTCGACCCTAGGTGGCCCTGCTGTACCATATTTACGACCATAGAGAGTAGCACCATCTAGTTAGCAATATACAAACTGCTTATAGTCCACCATCATCTTTCCACCTCAGATGGTGCCACATGTCTATGGCCAAACACGTAGTACAGGGTTGTCCAGAGTTTAAGCCTGTTGTAACACAGTGCCTTCCATAGGTACAAGTATATGAGACTTTACAGCACTAACTCAATAGAGAGTTTATGGTCACAGACCTGTTTGTGCACTTGCACTCAACAACATGTGTTTTGATTAGTTAAGTTGATACTTTGTTACATTACAGTTATTGGTGGGTGTATCAGCCACATGCTACACTCGTGAGCACCTCGTGCGTCCAGTCACGTAGACCTTGGATACTGCGCACCGCCCCCAGGGCCTTTGTTCTGATATGGTATTAATAAACCGGCCGCTAGCAGGAGCGGCATTCTGATATCACCTCTACTCCACACCACTTCTGTGTCAGTACATTCCTCCTTCCTATGTACCATATGGGGTACTGTGGTACAACTGGTGCCGTGACCAGGATGGAGACCCCTGTGTCTCCATCACCTTAAGGAAGGAGATTTAAGCACCATCTACTGGTGGACACACTGCTGAACGAAGTAGGTGGTGTGTCCCACTACTAGGCTACCTCAGCCTGTGTATGGTGCTGGGAGTGGGTGTGTGAGGAGAGTGGTATGGGTAGCTGGTCACCAGTGGAGTAAGGCACTGTGACTCATACGGGAGGAGGACTGCAGGCTGCAGCCCTCCCCTAGAGGAGTAGAGTATACTACTGGGTCCTCTTGTATCGTATGTATGAGCACCATGGGGGAGTGCTCACAGCTACTATGGGGTGCTGTATGTAAAAGATTACATACAGTGTAAATCCTGTGTGTGGATGGAAGAAGAGTCCTGCAGTGTCTAGGAGCCTGGAGCAGTCTGGAGAGGAGTCCTGCAGCCCCACCATCTGGGTTGCTTGAGGTAGGTGGTTATGGTTATATAGTGTACACACTGATAAGGTTGTAAATCTGCAACATGGCCGAGCAGGCCTTACAAAACCAACTTAGACTTTTGGGTTTAGGTACACATGTTCAGAATACAAATGCTCTTGTACATTGTTTTGATGGGAACCCTAAGAAGTTTAAGATATGGCTCAAGGAAATAGAGAAATATTCAGTGTTAATGGGAGCTGCTGATGAGCAGAAACGATATATAGCCTACCAAGCGAGTTCAGGGCCCGTGTCAGACTGCATACAGCGTTTCCTAGGGGCTGACCCTCAGCCTGATTGGCCCACCCTTAGAGAGCAGTTACGTCAGCGTTTCGGGGAGGCCCAGGATATGGCCCAGTCGTTAGCTAAATTAAGACGCCTTAAGCAAACTAAGAGTGAAACAGTACAGGTGTTTGCAGAACGTATCGTTGACATCGCGCATGATGCGTTCCCGGGGGAGGATATCGAAAACCCCCTGATATCTAGGCAGTTGGTAGAAGTGCTTATAGACGGGTTAGCTCAGGCCTCCATCGCTCGTAGACTGATTAAGGACCCTCCCGCACAATTCCTAGCAGCCGTCAGGCGTGCGGCCGAGGAGCAGGATGATCTAAGTAGGATCCACACACGGGGAAGGGATGAAGCCCCTATGGACATAAATGCCGTAGAGAGGGGTCCAGCAATCAAGGGGACATGCCATGGTTGTGGGGGTCAGGGGCATTGGAAGAGGGAGTGTCCTTCTAAGGGAAAAGGCCCCGCCCAGCGGAAGGGACCCAAGGGGGGTAATTCCAAACCACCAGACCGGCCCCAGGCCAAAGGTAAGAAGGGTGCCCGGTGTTGGCTGTGTGAACAGACGGGCCATGTCAAGCGGGAGTGCCCGCAAGGCAGAAAAGGGGGGTCGCGGACCGCCCAGGGCGCCTGGGGGAGGCCGGGACGGCCGCCCGCCAGTGGCAACAATGGGACCGGGGGAGGCAAGGCGCGGCCACGGGCCGCTGCCGTAGCTGCCGAGGCCCAGGCCGCCGAGGGGGAACAGGAGCCTTCCCACTCCGACGGTGAGCCGGGAAACGAGTAGCACCCCCCTCCCCAAGGGAAGGGGGGCGGGGGACAGGGCAGGGGACAGGGAGGAAAGCGGTCATCTTCTCCGCGGGGGACAGAAATAGGTGTAGCTGCCAGGTAAGGGTAAAGGGACGGCCTTATCGTGCCCTCATCGACAGTGGCGCAGACCTTAGTTTTGTCCACATACAGACCTTCAAGCAAATGGGTGGCAATCCTGACAAGCTGAGACCCGCAGAGTACCAACTGTCAGGTGTTAAAGGTAACCAGATACCATGCTATGGTATGGCCACCCTCCCATTCCAGTTTGGAAAAGAAAGGAGATTGCATGAGGTTTGTGTGGTGGGGGAGGTGGGGCCAACCCTCGCCCTGGGATATGATTTCCTCCATGAGCACAAGGTAACCTGTAACTATGGCGACAAACTCATGATAGTGGGACAGGAGAGAGTGAAGTTAGATGAAGAGCGTTATATTAGATCTTTAATGCGGCTTACTGAACCTGTATACGTTCCACCACAGTGCTCAGTAATAGCACGTGTCCGCGCGCAGCGTCGACATGGTGTGTGTATGGTCACATCCATAGACACGGGGTTCTTGAGCAGAGAACCAGGTCTAATGGTGGGTAACAGTCTTGTGAACGTAGAATCCAAGAGGAGCTGTCCTGTACTGATAACCAATGAGACAGGGAAGCCATTTTATCTAGATAAGGGTAATGTGATAGCCCAGGCCATCCCTACTGAAGATAAAGAGGTGCTCGACCACATGGATGGTCAAGCATGGGATAGCAGTAAGGAGGCTGCCGTCATAGATTGTGACGCGGCCTACCGGGACACAGCGGAAAGGCTGGTGAGGGACAACAATGACGTATTTGCCAGTAGTGACGCAGAACTGGGTAAGACTAATATACTTAAGTTGTCTATAGATGTTGAAGGTAACAGGCCCTTCCAACAGAAACCTTACCGTGTCCCGTTGGCCAAGAGAGAAATAGTGGACAAACAGATTACTGAGATGCTGGAAGCAGGTATCATAACCCCCACACACAGCCCCTGGTGCTCACCAGTGGTGCTGGTCAAGAAGAAGCGTACAGGTGATTGGCGTTTTTGTGTGGACTTCAGAAAGTCAAGTATAATTGGCCACTGCCAGTGATAGACGATATACTATCATCACTAGGTAACTCCAGGTTCTTTTCAACCCTGGACCTGAGATCAGGTTACTGGCAGGTGGGAATGGACGAGGAGTCCAAGGACAAGACAGCGTTTGGCTGTCATCGCGGTATTTTCCGGTTCGAGGTCATGCCCTTCGGCTTGACCAACGCCCCTAGTGTCTTTACAGAACTGATGGGTCATGTGCTCTCTGGACTGGAGGCGTTTAGCCGTCCATATTTGGACGATGTGATTATATTCAGTCCAACGCGGGAGGCACATGAGCGCCACCTGGCAGAGGTCTTTGAGCGCCTGCGCAAGGCTAATCTCAAGATGAAGCTCTCCAAGTGCGAGTTCTTTAGAGATAGGATACACTATCTAGGTCACATCGTGACCCCGGAGGGAATAGCCCCCGACCCGGAAAAGGTCAAGGCCATTAGGGACATGAAGGTCCCGACCAATGTCAAAGAAGTCCGCGGGTTCATTGGCATGGTAAGCTATTATCGCCGTTTTGTTGATCACCTATCAGATATAGCTTTGCCTCTAACCCGCCTCACCAAGAAGCATGCTGCCTTCAGGTGGGATGATGCTTGCCAGCAGGCTTTTGACACTCTTAAAGCCAAACTCATGAGTCCACCTATACTTGCTTACCCTGACGTGACAAAGAAATTTGTGCTGACAACGGACGCCTCCATGAACGCTATCGGAGGAGTGTTGTCCCAGGACTCACCTGAGGGTGAGAAGGTCATCCAGTACCTGTCACATAAGCTGAATGATACTCAGCGGAAGTGGGCGACAGTGGAGAAGGAGGCCTACGCAATCGTGTACGCACTCCAGAAGATGAAACATTACCTCTTTGGAGCGCGTTTCACCATAAAGACAGACCACAAGCCACTTCGGTTTTTGCTAGGGTCAGAACAAAAGAACTGTAAGGTGCAGAGGTGGGCCATGCTCCTAAGTGAATACGACTGTGAGATAGAATATTTGCCGGGCAAGGCTAATACCCAGGCTGACTTCCTCAGTCGTCTTCCAGGTGCCGATGTAGCGGTCATCAACACAGATCAGTATGACCCGCTCGAACATTGGAACAAGCTTCAAAAGGTCAAGTTGAAGCCACCTGTGTTACCTCGGAAGGTGCCTAGAGTGCCTGAGAGTCACCTGGAAGATATGGCTACTGAACAGGAGACGGACCCTGACCTTAAGTACATAAAGGAACAGCTTCAGCTGATAGGCCCTAAGAAACCGGAGATCTACAGGTACTGTGTATTGGAGGGTGTGGTTTACTTTATATCTGAGCAAGAAAACAGGCTCAAACTCGTGGTTCCACCACACCTTCAGCAGGTAGTGCTGTCACAGGTCCATGATATATGTCATCCTGGAATGGATAAGACATATGATCTGATAAGAGAACGATACCACTGGAAGGGTATTTATAAATCTGTTGTACACTATGTCAGTCACTGTGTTAACTGCAGGTCAAGAAACCTGGTCAAGGAACCACGTGGGTTACAGGAGATGGAGTCAGTAAGTTTCCCATTTGAGAAGGTAGCTATAGATATGGCGGGGCCATACGAGGAAAGCTACAGGGGAAACAAGTACTTACTGACCCTAGTAGACATCTATTCAGGCTGGCCGGAGTTCTACGCCGTACCCGATAAGAAGGCAGAGACAATAGCAAGGTGCCTGTTGGACCACTTCATTCCTACGCATTCCTGCCCACTGATCGTGTTATCTGACCGCGGAAGGGAGTTCCTGAATGAGATAATAAACAGTGTCTGTTCTGAACTCAAGGTATACCGCATTCAGACGAGCAAGTACCACGCTAGCTCCAATGGAGCCGTGGAGCGCGTACACCGGGTGTGGAATGATATGGTCTCCAAGACGGTCGCCGGGGACATAAGGAACTGGGATGAAATGGTTCCCTCGGTGCTATTCGCTCTAAGAGTAGGTAAGAATGAAAGCAGCGGATACTCTCCGTTCTACCTACTGCATAATCGGGATCCGATTCTGCCACTGGATACTCTGATGAAGCCCAGAAGAAAATATCAAGGTGAGGAATTCCACCAACTGGCGCTAGAAAGACAGCATCAGAGTATGGTGGAGGTGGCCAGGAATAGAAAGGAGGCCCGCAGGAAGCAAAAAGAGTACCATGACCGGAAGGTCAAGGTGGTCACCTTTAAGGTAGGTGACTCAGTGTACTTGTACAACATGCACCGTGCAAACAAGCTAGAGCTACCCTTTGCACCATATTACAGAATAATAGCAAGGTGGGGAGATGTCAACTTCCGTGTGAGGAATGAGTTGACGGGTGCGGTGGAAGATGTTCATGCCGAACATCTGCGGCTTGCTTAAGATGAATGGGAGCAGTCGAGGTCCCAAGAAGAGGGACGGGGGTTAGGAAGGCGAGCTAAGATGGCTGCCGAACCCCTGGAGTCAGAGTCTGACACTGATTCTCTAAAGGATGAGGTATTACTCGGAGAGAGTCTTCAGGTGGGGAGAAGACACCGCAGTGAGCGTGTGCCCCACGTACCCGTCCCAAGGGGAGTGAACAGTGCCTCTGACTCAGATTCAGAAGAGGATCTGCCTCTGGCTGAACTTAAGAGGAGATTGCACGATACCAGCAATCCTCTAGGAAATGGTGAGGTAAAATCACCTGGAGGTGGCGTACTAAATCCACCTCTACATGGGTCTGATGGTACAGCAGGACCACCAGACAATAATAGTGGTCAGGCGATGGACAGAAATGTCCCTGCAGGCATCCCTGACACTATGGACGTTGATCCTGGAGATATTAAAAGATCTCGGGAAGGGGATCAAGAAGCTCCCTCTGGGAAAAGAAGGAGGGTAGAAGCGGTTAGGAAAAGAAAGGTCAAGGACCTTCTAACCCTTATAGCAGACCTTATACAGTAGGATGCAGTCCTTGAACTCCGCATGGTGTGGTGACCTCAGGTCAAAGTCAGTGCTAGAGAAGCCAACTGCCTCTGTGGTCACCAATGACGATGTATGATACTGCTCATACACGACCTTGTGTGAAGGGGGGGTAAACTGTGAATCCAGGTATAGTGAGCTATAACTGTATAGTATAAGTAATAAGGCTATTATTGTACTTTGTTCCAGGTATGGATAAGTTGTAGCTAGAGTCTTATGGTCTTTTATTTTGTTGTTTACAGGTAGCGACCATGGCGGTCCGACTGGTCAACCTGGTTACACTGTTGTACAGAGTCCTCACAGTTGTAGTGAGTGGGGAAGGTCATAATCATGTCTATTTTACAAGAGTCCATGAGACTCATGCGATGAAGGCTGAATGGAAGGTCAGCTTGGTAATAGACCTTGAACCCATTAGTGTCTACCTGGCTGAGGGAGAAACTCACCTGGAAGAGGTGAGCAAAGATATTAGTGGATATATGGGTATCAATTGGTTTGAAGAATCCTATTCCAAACTGAGTGCACTACAATTGCACGCTTTTAATAGTCTTAAGAAAAGGGCAAGTAGCCTTAGAGATATTATCTCTGACCTGGAAGGTATTAAGAGAAGAAGCAGAAGAGCTATACTCAACATAGGAGGCATTTTGAGCTATGCTTTTGGGGTAGCTAGCGAGGATGACCTGAGACGGTTATCTAATCATGTTGAAGTTATGAGAAGGGAGAGACTCAAAGAACGACATGTTCTTGATGAATCGTTATCTCTCCTTAACATAACACATCTTGAAGTGTCTAGGAATAGAGAGACACTGAATACAGTTTTGGAGATGACCCGTGACTTTCAGTCTCGTCTGGAGAATGTGACCAATGCTCTGGTCATTCCCTTAAGGAACTTCATGGTCATCCATTCTAGGGTAGAGGGTTATATTGACCAGATATCTTCCTTGTTAGATCAATGCGACGATTATGTGAAGGGAGTAGAGCTTATGCTAGCCAGTGTGGCCACAGGCCACATGACACCAATGCTCATTCCACCTAGCCAACTGCAGAAGTTACTTCTGAATGTCAGTAGGAATATTGCAGGTAGTCTCCTGCTGCCATTTGATCCACTGACAGAGTTGTGGAAATATTATCGGCTGTTAAGCTGTACATCTACTAGTGTCGGGCAGGGAATCTTGGTACAGATCACCCTGCCCCTTATCAGCCAAGAAAGATGGGAACTGATAAAGGTTGTTAATTTACCTCTGCCGGTGGAAAAGTCTAACTTTTCTAGATACTACGATCTACAGATGGATCGATTTGCAATTAACATTGAACAAACTCGCTACATCCGCATGGATAGGAGTGTTTTTGAAGTGTGCAGCCTGAAAGGGTTAACACACTGCATGTTTCACCATCCAAGTTTACCGGTAGCTACGTCCCGAAATTGCGCCTTACGGTTGTACCTAGGTCGCAATCCGGAAGCGTGTTGTAGAGTCATGATCTCTACACGAGTTCATCTTCCTATTGGTGAGTACTTGGGAGACAGTAAATGGGCTATAATATCTAGACAGCCCCAATCCTTTAGAGTCGTCTGTAGAGATACGAGGGATCGAGTGGAAACTCGACCCCCAATACAAGTAATTAAACTTACACCTGGTTGTGTAGCAACTAGTGACCTTATGCAGTTTAACACTGAGTACAGTAGGTCCTCTCGTTATCAGGCCCAAGATCGACTGCATAAGATAGTAGTTTCCCGAGCCATGAATGTGACACTCCTTGAGCCTATCTTAACGCCTAAGACCAAAATTCCCAGAAATCTTGAACATGTTAAAGAGATTGACGTGGAGATGTTAAAAAGAGAATTAAACAGAGAAGTTGATATTCCAAATTGGGATAAAATTACCAAGACTGGATTGCCCAGTCTCATGGGTGGGATGTTTGGCATTGCTTTATTAGGAGTCTTAGTTGGTATCTATTGCAAGAATAAGAAGGCTATGTGCGGCAGTAAACCACTTAGTGTTGACACTCGCCATGCCACCATTTGCAGCCTAGAAGGTGACGACGCCAGTCGAGGCCAAGCAGTGCAGACGGGAGCAGGTGAAGGACGGGAAGACGTGGTGCGGCCATCAGCACCACCTGAAGCGGTGCCACCCACTACATCCGGGGGTGGCAAGTTATATCCGTCCCTAATACTACCAGGGATAGACAATCCAGACAGACCAATGTCTTCTACCTGACTCACAGTTGAAGTCAGGAAGTGAACAAAGTTTTATACCACTTATGCCTGGACATATTCTTATTCTGAATATTGATTATGAACTTTCAGGTTGGACGTCAGCAGTGGACTTGAATAACTATGTCATAAAGACATTTAGTAATTAAGACGTTTAATTATAGAGTTTGAGTCTCCTTAGAACTTGACACGCGATACATATCAAGTTACGCTTAACCTAATTAAGGTGTAGAAATAATTAGTATTCAGGTACCCAATGAACACAACGAGAAGGATAAGAACTTTATTGAAAGGACAATGGACTTTGATCACGCCTTTATCTTTAATAAGATAGTGTAATATAAGTGATATAAAAGGGGGAGGAAATGTAACACAGTGCCTTCCATAGGTACAAGTATATGAGACTTTACAGCACTAACTCAATAGAGAGTTTATGGTCACAGACCTGTTTGTGCACTTGCACTCAACAACATGTGTTTTGATTAGTTAAGTTGATACTTTGTTACATTACAGTTATTGGTGGGTGTATCAGCCACATGCTACACTCGTGAGCACCTCGTGCGTCCAGTCACGTAGACCTTGGATACTGTGCACCGCCCCCAGGGCCTTTGTTCTGATATGGTATTAATAAACCGGCCGCTAGCAGGAGCGGCATTCTGATATCACCTCTACTCCACACCACTTCTGTGTCAGTACATTCCTCCTTCCTATGTACCATATGGGGTACTGTGGTACACTGTGGGTGCATTATAGGTAGATATAAGAACAGGGACAATGTTTGAGTTGAATCAAACGTTACCAGGTCCATAAATGCCTTGTATGTGCAAATCACAGCGTCAGTACAGCAACCCATCCACTGCAACTATGCCATTTGGTGAAGCATAAAACATTGCACATACTCAGTAAACTGTGTCAGCAATAAAGAGGTGCTTTTCCCCAGACAAACACTTCTCTTTTGCAAACAGCACAAATGTACATTCTTCTTACTTATATTACAGCTGATTTGTAGATCCCAGTTCTCAGGAATTTCCCCATACATACATGGGAAGTATGGTATCAGTTTTATAATGACACAAGTTACTGATATGTTTATGTATATGCCTTATTTCCATAGTAGACACTACATGTACTACACAAATAACGGTTACAATCACCAGCTAGAGCCCTGTATCTCACTCAAGGCTCCAAGGGTGACCATATTAGCAGGAGTTGACTGTACATACATGTATCTGGGACCTGGAGGGCGTTCCTCATCAGATATGATTTCCTTGTGATTCCTTATGACTGAAACGCCGTTCCTCAACTTCTGTGACTTTGCAAAACCTGTTCCTCATGAATTATGACTAGGGTGAGTCACAAGTCATAAGCCCTTATGACCCCAAAAAGCATAAAAAGTTATGAGCGTATCTCAAGGGTGAAATAACATTTCAAAACTGAATAATGTTAAGAGGAATCATCTGAATAAAATTGACAACCATTCTCCATCATTCCCTGATAACAGAACTATAGGAGAAAAGTTAAACTAAAATAATTTGATGATTATCATACTTGATAATTCATGCCTAAAATATAAATATTTCGGGGTGAGAAGGTTAAAAGTTGCGACTTATGACTTGTGACCCACAGCAACGTGAGGTTGGTTAATAGTGTTGGATCATAGCTAAAGGTTTTCTTCATGTTCTTTATTTACCTAACATTGAATTTGATCAATTACGAGCTGATCTCTGCAGATCTGAATCAGGGTTTACCCATCAACTTATACTTCTGTTATTGCAACTAGAACACATCCATAACCAATACGAGTGATGGTAATTTGACACAAATTACCATTGAACCATTTTTATTCAAGTGGTGGTAGATGGAATAGACCAAAATCACCTGTAAAATAAAGATTCACCACTAACTAAGTGGACATGAAATCTTGATTATCCACTTCTCACTTATGACTCACATTTTCAGAGTCATAAGTGGGTAACAACACTTATGATGTGATCTCTCACGAGGAACGGTTAAAAAATCATAGTCATAAGTGCACCTCTGATACAATCAAAGAAAAGTCATAACCACCAGTTAGATGAGGAACGCCCTCCAGGACGTTGGCACATGCTGGGAAATTCTGGCCAGTGAAGGATGTTGTGGCTTGTTTGAATACAGTGTCAACTGACATATAGCATAGCTATTTCTGAGTCAGATACTATTCCCACCAGGGTATGATATTTAGAACAAATATTTAGCTAAAGAGTCACATTATGATTACCTATAATAATACCCTGCTATATTACACCTAGTGTATCATATGCCATGTAGAGGACAGCACTATAATTGTTAAAACATGTAATGATGAACCTGGGGAGGACTGTATTGCCTTTAAAGATGGCCATGCATGGTTTACAGAAACAAGTTATATTTCTGCTTTAGGATTAAAAAAGGCAGGCATGCCTCCTGGAGTAAAAGACACACCAAGACCCACAAATGACCCACCTATTCAACACAAAACATGATTATTTCCCAGCACCTGTCCACGGCTACAGCTACCCCAGTTGGCAATTCAGGTGATCTCTCTATAACATATATTTGGTTTTCATTGTAATACTTGACAAAACCAAGATGCAATAGAGAACCAGTTTACTGGCACAGGGGCCAAGTGTAGCAGTGACACCTGGAGGAAGGAAGGTGAGGGTAGCCTCAGAGAATGTATGGGGAAAGAGCAGACTTGTCTAAGAAACTCAAAAATTATAAGGTGAAGGAAATCGATTTTCTTTTACAGATGTAACATAATGTGTCAGGTAGAGGCTATTTGTACTGCATATGGACCAGCAACTTTGACATTTATATATCATTAATTATCTAAAGGGGGTTTCTTTGTTTTTGTATGCATCATTCATCCCTCCAGCATCTGCCACCTGTTAGGGTTGACATGGCGACCAGCAGGAAGTTTAATCCTGACATAGCTCCCACCCCCTACTGCATATAGGCTACTGGGCATGGCCACACAAACACTAAGTCTTGTTGGGTGTATATATACAAGTATACATATATCAAACTTGTGGCATATTTCCTTGGATTTATATCAATCCTTTTTTTTTCATCAGAGCAAGCATCACAACATTTTGTTTTTTCTGTTTTACAAAGACATCAGACAAAACAGACAAACAAGACAGGACAAAACAAGGGTTCACAAGAGCTTTGGTAAAATAATGCATGAAACATTTGACAATACATAACTACACATAACTGATCAGACAAGAAAAAAGTACTACATGCTGTCCAATAATATCTGCAAATCAGCAAACCGTTTCAACTTTCCCTCTTTCTTTGAAATGTTTCTCTCTCTAAGTAACTTACATTTCAGCTCATATACCCATTCAAACAAATCAAGGTTATTACTATGAAAAAGTCTCTATCTGTAACTTTATGGAAAGAAGAATATAATTCTCAAGCTGAAACTGTCTCCCTTTATTTGGGTTGTTAAATAAGCGACCGGCTTCACTTTCCATCTTCAAATCCATGGATTGATATCGATCCTAATCATTTAGGTTGGTACCTGTCCCTCTGCTGTGGAACAAGTGAACAAACAAGATATGCAATTTAAGAATATGCAAGATATGCAAATGTGGATTTCATTGCACCATCTGGTGCGATTGACATGCTAAATTCAAGCACCTTTTTTTACTTTATCCCAATATGCCTCTTCTGCACCTTCAGGCAGGACCAGGTCCCTCAGTATTTGTCTGGAACAGTTATAGACAGGGTCAGGCTGAGTTCTGCTGGGAACCAAAATACTCCAGTCATCAAGATACATGTGGCTGGAAATAAATTATGCTCTCAACACACTAGCTCCAAAGTTATGACATCCTAATAGAATCCTCCCCCTCAAAAAAAAATCCGTGCCAAGGAGGAACCAATCAAGGGGTCAGACTTAAAGTTTTTATAGGCCCTGGGTATACCTGCCAGCTAGGGTAGGTGCTACTTCCTTGTACACACAATTACTTATTGTGTCTGGAAACGTAGTGTCACACATGTATTTGAGACATGCCCCAAATAGCCCATAAGACAAGTTAAGCCTCAGATAAGCTATTGGTGAAACTCCTGGATTGGTGAGTGAGCGGGTGGCCAATTTTGATCCGAATATTACATCTTTTATTGGAGAAATTATACATGTGATACATGCATTGATGTCAAATTAAGCTGCATGCTAAAATGATGTGATAGATTTGACATTAGTTATAAACATCATGTATACTTATAACATATGAAGAGTTTGGATGCAAATGACATATCTGTGAAGTGCTCCATGTCAAACAAAGGTCTCTTTACCAATAATAATAGAATTCAATCTACATTGGCAATACTTTGACTAAAATGAGTATCTATTCAACTCAATGAATTTCCAAAGAATATGAAACTTGACTAACGTTTGTCTGGAATGTATGATCTGTTATTTTTGTTCCTGCAGAATGATTATTTAGGAGAACCAGGAGTATAGCACAAGCACACCTTTTCTGAGGTCACTCAAACTATTCAAATCCCAAATACTGACCATGAGCTGGCATCACATCTTGGCCACTTTGCTAGGATCAATGTGCTAAGTCTCTGTAGGACTATTGGTGATGCCTACAAGCAAAAAAAAACTTGATTATGTTGATTGCCTGGATGTTACTTGCTTCTTATGGTGTACCACACAGAGAGAAAACAGGCGCCAATAATGTTTTAGTTTTACATTGTTTTAACATAATAATGCTGAGATCAGATTAGTGTCAGCCATGGCCATCTAAATTACATTGTGTATACATAGCATACATATAATTGTTAATGATGTCTACATCATGTAACTTATTTATGTAAGATACACAATTTCTTTACATGGATACTACATAGTCAAAACCGCGTCTTAAAGATTTACACATAGTATGTAATGAGTCCAACTTTACGACATAATCAAATGCTGTAAATATCTGTTGAGAAAAGACGTAAAGATAATGTGATTCATACAAGTTTGCTAGGTGGGTCATGTCATGGTCCACTTTGGCTATTGTAACAGGGCTTTTAGCCTACCCTATTACAAGTAAAGATAAGACCTGGTGTGAATGTAAGAAAGGTTTAATAAGTCCAAAGGTGTACAGCACCAAAGTTATAATTCCTCCATATAGTGTATGTCCAAATATAGCACAATAGTATACAATTCACAAGGTTCCTTTAAGTTAATAGTGTCCATGAATGTCAGTTGTAGATATGGTGTTGAACAGTTCTTGTGTAGTTGGTGTACCATAGTGGGGTATCCCTTTTGTCCCAGTAGTCACCACGTGCGCAGCCCGCACGCAGCTCGGTCTCAGACCTGCTCACAGGGAGAGCAGCTCACAGAGCATGTGAAGCCCTTTGCTGTTTCCATCCCAAAGTATCCTGTTCCCACACACCAGTGTTCTGTTTGGAAGATTGGCCTAAAGTTGTTTGGCAAGAGCCAGCAGCTATGTTTTGCCTAGCAGAATTACATATTCAGATTTGAACTTGGCGTAATGTCTAAAAATAGTAACAGTGTAATGCAGCTCCAGCCAATCCTGAAGCAGGAGCCCCAACAGGCCCCTCCATATAAGGAGACGTTGGTCTGACGTCATAGACTGCTATGACGTTGGAGGGCTCGGTGATTCCCCGTCATCCAGGGTGACTGGGTGTGAGTCCGCTCACAAGCCGTAAATCACCTGACGCACAACGCACCCGGATAGTCACAGAGTGCAGTCACATTAAAGGAGATGTGTAACAGTTACTGTTCAGATATAGAGAATATGCCAAAGTTATACTAAATGCAATACATT
The DNA here is from genome assembly GCA_947462335.1 of Harmothoe impar. Classification (NCBI taxonomy): domain Eukaryota; kingdom Metazoa; phylum Annelida; class Polychaeta; order Phyllodocida; family Polynoidae; genus Harmothoe; species Harmothoe impar. Next base: position 66,995,418 of record OX381707.1, on the reverse strand, counting down.
GGAATCTAGCTCTATCACACCAACCTTAACCCTTTCCCTGCTGGTGCTGCATATATATGCAGTACCAGTGTAAAACAGATACTGTATATATGCAGTGCTGCCTTATCAGCACCCAAAAAAACATGCATATAATTATATGCAGTATGAGGTTAGGGGCCATTCAAATATTACGTAACACAATTTTGGCCACTTTTTGACCCCCCCTCCCCCCTTGTAACACACTGTAACAAAATGTCAGACCCCCCCTTCCATAATTACGTAACACAGGCCTGTACCCCCCTCCCTCAGGTGCAGATTCAGAGGGGGGGGGGGGCGGACCCAGCGTATGCCCCCTATTTTCCGCATGCCAGTGCTAGCTCTCCTAGGTGCGCGTACAAACGTTAAGAGCGCAATCTTAACCTAAGAATTAAGATGCTCTTAATTGTCTTAAAATTAATACTGTCACTCCTCAATAGAGTGCGCCACCCATCTCAATTATCTTAAAATTAGTCTTAATCTTATGTTAACCTTATGTTAACCTATCTTAATTCTTCATTCCTGGTATGCCCTAACTACACAGTCCATTGTAGGATAGGCTAGTCGACTAGCATGTAAAGGGGGGCTCTGCCCCCCAACTCCTGTTTTTTTCTTTTTTTTTCTTTCTGGGTAGATTAAGACATTTTAAGATGTAATACTTGTGTATACTGTGCTCTACACATTAAGACATTTTAAGATGTCTTAATTAAGATTGCGCTCTTAACGTTTGTACGCGCACCTAGGAGAGCTAGCACGTATTTGCCTATTGCATATTTTCCTGTATATTTTAATGTAAAATACCCCCAGTGCATTGCCTATATCACGCCCCCCCTTTCCAAAATTCCTGGATCCGCCCCTGCCCCCCCCCCACACACATCATTGTATAAGTGGTATATGCAGGCCTATGTCTGACAGCAGGCCTAAGTGTATTATTTTGTTCTCTTTGTTATTTATAACAGTGTTCTACGCCAATTTATAACAGCGTTCTCTGTTATAGGTAATAGATGTTTTATAGATGAGGGACTGCTTGGCTGTATAAAGAAGTGCCTTTAATAATTTCAACCTGAAGTACAATAATTCTAAACTGTTTCCAATCTGAAGTGTTTTCAATACACACACAAATATATAGTGTCCCAACTATAAGTTCACAATCACAATTCCTGTTGTAGTATATTGTCCTGAAGAGTATTGTCTGTAGGATCAGCTTCTATGTCCTTTTGTGCTGAGTGGGATCCCATTGGTGTGGAGCCCCCATGGCTCCGGGCTGAGGACTGTCAGGGAGGCATTCCCCACAGTCCCGCACATGTCCTGTTACATTGTGGCAGAGCTTCAGTCCTCCGTGGTCAGTGTGTTTCCTGTCTTCTGTTGTATCTCCTTGGGATTCTATGAGAGATCTGTCTCAGTCTTATAGTTCACCTCATTCAAATATTAAAGTGGGTAATGCTGTAATGTTACTCAAAATAACCACTGATGTAATTCCTTCCCATGACGGGGTATCGTGACTGTCCGCACAGGGAAATACCCAGCGTGGGTTTAATGTGCCCTTCATCCAATGGGGCTCGGTACCATTGACGTCACAGAGGTTTATGGGTTCTGGGAAGTGGGTTCCCAATAATGTCTTTTGGGTAATTGGTAATGCAGAGAGTCAGCACTACTGCATCCGTAGTTCTGAGAATTGTGTGAACACACTCACAAACAAGTTTTACATTAATTTTATGAACGAGTAAATACCATTTATACTAACTGTACTATAGCACTATGACAATTTCTCAACCTTTAACTTTCTGTTATTTCAATGAAAAAATGGCAAACTATAATGATACAACACAACATAATGGGGGTGGACTCCTAAAATCGACAGGGCGACATGGCCTTTTCTTAAAATCGACAGGCGACATAGGGCTTAGTGACAAATAACAGGAGAAATTAAAAGATATTGACAAGGGAGATGGCCTTTTCTTAAAATCAACAGGCAACATGGAGCCTAGTGACAGATGACAGGAGAAATACAAAGATACTGACAAATGACATGAGCCTTTCTTAAAATCGACAGGCCACAACTTCTACTGTAGATTTACAGCAACTTCTACAGTAAATTTACAGTAACTTCTACTGTGCATCTACAGCAAAAGTTGCTGGCAACTTTTGTTCCAGTAGACTTTGCTGTACATGTACAGCAACTGGGTGCTGTACAGTTACAGCAACTTCTACTTTAGGTTTCATATTGTTGTTCTCATCAATTTATATCAATTAATATGCATGCATGGAGAGTACTTTCCTGCATAATAGTTCAATCTCAGCTAGAATAATACACACTACACAATATAATGGTTTAATCCTGCTTCAATACAGCTGAACCGTATTTGATACCAGCTTTTCCCCAGTCCGGGCACTTAAAGCTTGACCGTCATGGTTGAAGTGAGGCCAAAAGCACTTTTGGATATAGTTCAGTTTTCATTCACAAGAGGGCTCTTAAGGGCTGAGAGCTCAGCTCTTACAGGCACAATATAGGGTGAATATGTTGTATCTGGACAATGCTCATGGTCCCCTGTCCAAACACTGCTGCCCTCTGGTGGAACTGTTATTTTAGGCCATGTATGGAAAATGCTGAACTTATTCCTTGACGGCCCAGCTTTAAGTATTTACCTTTTCCCACCAATGTGGTGTCTATTCTATACTTTTGCTGTTTTTTTGTATTAGTCAACACAATTATGCAAATATCAATACACTTAATGATAACTGCATTCAGTCTCTCTCATCCATTCTTATTTTACGATGTTTAGAGAGTTTGCGAGGCTTTATTTGACCCGGGAAAGGGTTTGGTAGAATAATTAATACAGAAATAGTCTACTGCTGCCACCTAGCGGCGGAAATCTACAGCACAATGTACTGTTAATGTACAGCAACATTGCCGGAGACCCAATTTACAGTATATAATGCTGTAATTATACAGCAAATAGTGCTGTAATACCAACTACAGCAAAAGGTGCTGTAAATGTACAGCACATTGTGCTGTTTAAAAACAGTACCTTCTTACAGTGCACACCAACAATACATGCAAGAATGGTGCCCTTTAAAAAATGTCTTTTAAAAGTACGAAAGGTTATAAATTTTCCTCAAAGTCAAGGAAGAGTTACCTATACACAGAAATTTATGGTAACTAGTTGTCATTTTCCCATGCCCTTTTCACTGAAACCAGGTGAAACTGGTTTGTTACCCTCCCCCCCCCGTCTCCCAACACCATAATACCCCCTTAATAGTGCAAAAAAAGGTTGTAATCCAGTGGCCTATGAGTGATGGACAAATACCTGAACTGAGCACAACAGTCGAAAGAACTACTATTATCAATAATTATTGATCTAGTTACATAAATTCTAGAACATAAACATCAATTGGCATAATATGAAAAACGTATTGTATACGATTTATTAGTGCGAAATAAAAAATCTAAACTCAAACTGGTTTATTATATTATACTTAGGGAGTGGTCATTTTTTAACAACAGGGGGGGTCGGTGGATTTTTGCGCGAGCGGGTCGACATTTTTTTTGTTCCCCCCCTCAGGCAAGTTGAAATTGAGCGTGGCCGACCCCTTTGAGCTATAGTAATGCGCTGGCTTTTTCGCTAAAGCCCCCCCTCAAGAGCCTCAAGAGGAGTCCAAATTTTTTTGGTTCTCCCCCTTCAAGGGGTCCAAATTTTTATAGGGATGAGGTGAGAGAAATATAATGTTGCTGAGACCTGGTTGTAAGATGGTGCTGCATCTTTCTTGTATATTTTTTTGAAAATTGTTATGGGACACTTGGCCCTACCCCCCCCCCCCCTGTGCTGTTACGTAATGTTTGAATAGCCCCTAAACAATAGGTAGGAGTTTCACAGGTGCCATCTCCTCATTGGTGTGTGGGAGGGTGGGGGTTGGAGGGTGGGGGGGGGGGGGGGAGGGGAGGGGAGCTGTCAGGGTGGGGGTGGGTAGCCGCAGCTCCATCTATCAGCAAACACTGAAACCAATGGGCATCGTCAGCACTCTCCAATCACACTCCATGTCAGGGTGGTGATCGACTGGTATGGTCTTGAATCCTATTTCCAAGCATAGATGTGTTCACCAGATGACCTGGCTATTCACAAACTGGATAAATCTGCCCTTATTCTAGACCCAAAGGGTCCATAAGCCTATAATGTAGGCCTGGGCTTAGGTATTGGAGAAGTTTACCTCATTGAAATAATATCATAGGCTCCTATATCCCCATGTTTTATCAAATCACAGAATTTGTAGGATTGCTGTAGCCTATCAATACATTATAGTATATCATTCTAATGTAGGAATTTGGCCTAAACTATGACCACAACAAGGGGTAAGATCCCTCCATGTCTTAGAAATAAATTATACATATTTATTTTGACACTTGGGAGTATTGACATTAATTTCATTAGGCCTATTTATTTCATTTCCACATAAAAATATCTTCCTAAGAAATCAGTTTTAATAGTTTCGCAATAATAATGGATGGGCATCAAAATTCATATAATAGCATTTAGGCCTATTAGATTTTAGAAATGCATATCTGCAATGTAGAGGGTTGAGATTTGAAATATTGAAGCAAAGGCCCTGATTAAAGTTTAGGCCACCTTTTTTTGATAACTTGGATTACGGGCTTTTGGCTCCAGATTTTTGGAAGGGCAGAGGCAAAAAAAATGAAAAAAAGCTGCTCTACGGGGGGCACCAGATCACAAAATTTCCCGAAGGGCAGAGGCAAAAAAAAAAGAAAGAAAGAAAGGCATGGAAAATCTCATTTCTGGGCAATCTAATGAAGATATATTGAGAATTATCCCCAATCTGAAAGGCCTCATTCTACCTTTTTCTGATCGACATGTACTTTTTTTTTTTGGTAAAATTCTCAAAAAATCTCGGAGGGGAAAGTAAAAAAAAACAAAAAAAACATTTTTTTCTTTTGCAAAATGCCAAAAATCTCGGCGGCGGATCCGTAATCCATGTTATCAAAAATAAAACGGCAGCTATGACTGCTATGTTATTTTGGTATATCTATTGTATGTTGTTGTTATGATGTAACACAAGACGGGTTCTATTACTGTTCATAACATGTTTTATTCATTCCTTAATGAGTACCGACGGTTCGTTTCATATACCATCGTTATCATATTCGGTTACATACCGAGGTTATCGGTACTACCGACGGTAACATATCATTAACCCTTTAACTGCTGGCCTTGAAAAATGTAGTTTGGGACTTAACCACCGGCCCTATGCCATGGGGATATGCAACTTTACAAGTATGTGCTCCCTGTGATAGTGGCTAAGTAGTAACATAAGTTGTATTGGAGACATAATTTGGAATTTTCTGAAAAGGGGATGTAGTACTCATGTTAAATATTTTTGGATTGATTAAAAAATTCACATTTTTTGTTTCATACCAGGAGCTGCAATTTAGTGGTATTACTGCCATAGGGCAGCACTTTTGCTGCCCTATGGCAGCAGTGGTTTTTCAGGGGTATTTTAGATGCTGCCCAGAGGCAGCAGCGGCCCTTAAAGGGTTAAGGGTTTTATAACGTATTACATAACTATAACACTTGGTGGCGCTGATGGTACTGTCATGTGACTGCCACAGCCCTGTATATAAGGTGGACTGCTTCCCATTGGAAGTTCAGGGCTGGGCATGTTGTGATATACTGGAGCAAACCTAGAAGTCATTGGAGCAAAGTTTATCATGAGAGCAGGGCTACATTAGCCCTAAAATAAAAAAGGTTATGTTCCGGTATCCCGACCGACCCTCCAATTTTTGGGGCCGGCCCTAATTTTTTTTCGATATTTTTTTTATTTTTAGAAATATTTGGGACATTTTTGGCGATTTTACTAATAAAATTCACTTTTTGTTACTGAAGAAAAGTAAAAAAAAAACAAAAAAAAATCCGACCTACCGACCCTATTTATTTTTTGGGCATGTTACCGGAACACAACTGCCTACGACAATAGGCTTCTTCTCCCTTCTTCTAGGACTACCCAAAAACGATAGGATTTAATTAGGAAGATATTACCTTGGAGTATAGGAGGATGACCCCCCCCCCCTATATATTGCTTCTGGAAATTCATTTTAGAAAAATTACTTGTAAATTGGTGCATTCTGAGTGTTTGGGGGGTATTTTGGTTTACTAGCTCAGTGTATCCTCTAGATTTGGGGGCTCTTGGAAATTTACAAATTCCACCCTTTAGATTGAGGACTCCTGGGAGTATGCTGTATCAGGAAGCTTTTAAAATGTTACCTTTAGAATTGATATTTTATTGGTATTTGGTGGTATATTGCTCCAAGAATTTAGATTTTTTTTGTTTAAGTGGTGTTCCGTGCAGTATATTGCTATAGAACACTGTGAAAGGCATGTTATTGAAGTTGTCCTAACTTTGGTTCTAATTGGAATATTTGCAAAAATCTTTCAGTTTTGGAAAGCCCAGAATATTCCTTATGTCGCTGTCGCATTTTTCACTGCCCTTGTCGCACATTTTTTGCGACATTGCGACAGCTGCCCAGCCCTGCACTGGAAGTCAGTCAGGTTTGGGACTGCTGAGGCAACACCACCCTGCACTCCGGGTTTACTCTACGCTGTAGTTGTTGCCTACTTTCTTATTCTATAAGATCGGGTTCTGATCACTGTCATAACTGATGGTTACTGCAGTAAAATAATACTGAACGTTTTCTTTAATAAAGTCGCCGTATATCAAAGCTTAATTGTGTTGAGTATTTGACGACGTGCGAAAATGGCGCCGGATAACCAGCGTTCATCTCACTTCCGTTTTCAAATATGACGTCACTTCTGAGGCGTCCTTTCTACAGACAAGATGGAATCTGATATTTTCTCTGTGTAAATCTCAGTCTAGATCCAAGCTCACCATTGACGTGAACAGGTTATGGAAGCCCAGACTACGCTAAGATCACGGTTGAAGGTTTGAAGTATTAGAGTGCAGGGACCGGGCTTGGAAGTAAGAGATTGAGAGACTTGAAGGTCGGCGAATCGAGACGCACGAGGGACCCGCTGGGAGCGACTCTCCTCTGCAGCTTGAGACCGGAGGTAGGCAGGAGCAGGAGCCGGGCCACGAGTGACATTTCAGCGTGGGTAAATATCGCCAGATTGTCGTCATCAATTAGACCGGACATGTTCTGTCTCCGTGCTCCGTTTCTCTCCGACCAACTACAGTGACAACGCTGCCTATCATCATTAGGCCGTGAGATGTACGTGTGCTAGAGAAATGTGGATGGAAATTGAGACTTTGGAAAGTGAAAGAAGGCAGGGCCGTGGACGGCAGCAAGGTATTCAAACTGGAGGAGTTGATGTTGGGTACACATGGATTCGATGTGTGGTGTGTGTCTGGATCAGTTTGAACATTGGTATACGTTTTGAAGACGCACATGAGGAGACATGAGATATGTGTGCAGTGACGACGGGAGTGTATTTCTGTTTGTGCTGTTTTGGGGAGATCCACGTGAGAACGATGTAGAAAGCGCTGTGTCAGCAGTATCAGAAAACAGCTGACGTGGGAGGTCAGCAACAGCGGTCAGGAGGCCATGTACGATGTGCTGTTGTGTATTGAAGACACTAGAATGTGTCATCAGGGATGTCTATGTGTAATCAGGGATATGGACTTGGGGTGTGTGTAACTGCAGGAGACTGCAGGTGACGTCAGGAGACTACAAGTGACGTCAGGAGACTGCAGCCTAGTGCAGGTGACGTGTGAGAGACACAGATGATGTGTGAAGTGATGGCGTGAGTGTTTATTATTGTGTGTGTATTTGTTATGATCACTGTTGATGTGTGTAGACTTTGGAAGTGAGCAGTGACGATGTGTTAGAAGTTGTAGAAGACGTGTCAGAGGCACTGTAGACGTGTCAGAGGCACTGTAGACGTGTCAGAGGCACTGGGGGCGTGTCAGAGACATTGGAGGCATGTCAGAGACACAGGAGACATGTCAGGGAAGTGTGTGTTGATGCTGTGTTTATGTGTGGTAACAGGAGAACAGTGTGTGGATCTACAAGTGGATTGGTAGTGGTACCGTCGAGAGACACCTGGAGATAATGTTGTGTTAGTTGAGGCTGGACAGGAGTAAGATGTGACAGTGTGTATCATTTGTGTATTATGTGTATGTATTGTTCTGTGAACATTGAGATCGACTTGAGGATGTGTCTGAGTGTACTATAGGCTAGTGAAACAAAGTCAAGAAGAGAAGTGTTCTGCCTTTTCTTGAAGTTTGTGGAACTGGGGCTCGTGAAGCAAGTCATGGAGAGAAGAGTTTGCTTTTCCTTGAAGCTTGTGAAACGTAGCTTGTGAAGAAAGTCAAGAAGAGAAGTGTTCTGCCTTTTCTTGAAGTTTGTGAAAGGTGGACGAAAGTCAAGAGGAGAAGTGTTCTGCCTTTTCTTGAAGTTTGTGAAACATGGAGGAGACTGCCCTACAGCTGTATTTATAGTAAACTGTGGGTGTCCTACAGCTGTATTTATAGTGAACTGTAGGTGTGCTACAGCTGTATTTATAGTGAACTGTGGGTGTGCTACAGCTATATTTATAGTGAACTGTAGGGAGTGTCAATGCATGGATGATGAAGCCCACTACGTGTGGATGCAGGATGAAGCCCACATTATGTGGATGCCCATAGGGCTGAGTGCTTTATGGGGTTATCTTTTCAGTGTTAGGGAAGTGAGGGGTAAAGCCTCACGTGAGGGATAAAAACCTCACAAGGGAATGATGTGCTGGAAACCTCTCTTCCCAAGGTTAGTTTAATTTGTGGTATATTATACTGTAATAGCTGGTGTGTATGCTATTGTATATTCATATTTTGAAAGAACTGAAGAAATGGAAACAAAGAAACTGTGGACAGTTTATTTACTAGTTTGACTATGAAGTCAAGTCAAGGACTTTATCTCTAAAAGTCTTTTTAGTTTTCAACAAATATGGATGTATTTGTCTTTTATCCAACTTATTGGTGTTTCCATTATGAAAGAAACTAAACTACTTAACCAGTTTACTGGAGAACATTTGACAAAGTCAAGGACATATATTTGAGTGACACTAAACATTAATCTAAGAAAGCAAAGACACTGATTCAATATCCAGGAGGAGTGTTCTAAAGAAACACTGAAACTATGTTTTGAGGAGGAGTTTATTTACAGTGACATATATTCATATACATATTCTAAGTTTATTGTGTAGTGTTAACACATTATATTTTCACTTGTCGAGGAGGAGTGTTGAGTATTTGACGACGCGCGAAAATGGCGCCGGATAACCAGCGTTCATCTCACTTCCGTTATCAAAATATGACGTCACTTCTGAGGCGTCCTTTCTACAGACAAGATGGAATCTGATATTTTCTCTGTGTAAATCTCAGTCTAGATCCAAGCTCACCATTGACGTGAACAAATTGTACCTTGTCTGGTTTTTGTTCTCATGAAGTCACACTAGTAGTCTAGACCAACTACAAAACTAAGACATCGGCCTAGCACCCCTATTCATGTAGGCTAAGGCCCTGATCTGAAAAGTTTCATACTTTTTAATTAAAATGTTGTATAGGAGTAGACTGAGGTCTCATAGGCCTACTGCTAAAAAAATAAAAATTCAATAAATAATAGTCATTTGAGAGACCAAACAGAACACCTGGCGCACCATTTTTAGAAGCAGTCGTGGCCGAGTGGTTAAGGCGTTGGACTTGAAATCCAATGGGCACTGCCCGCGTAGGTTCGAACCCTGCCGACTGCGGACGATTTTGCAGCACCTAAAACGTCGAGGGTGTAGCATGCACCAAGAATATAGGCGTCTAGCTGGATGCATTATCAACCAATGAGATAATTCCCTGGCCTTCACTGCGGAATGTTTAGGGTGCATCATGTAATAGCCTGTACCTATTGTCACAGAAAAAAGTAATACACTATCGTACAGACGTCTTTGCTATTGTGATGGCTGTATCAGTGCTTGTCTCGCCGGTACAAGCTTAAGTGATGGAGCCGCCCACAGGACGACCAGCCTGACCCCTATAGAGTAAGATACCTCACTCGCTATAAAGTGCCCCCCCCCCCTATGAAAGTGCATAGATAGACAAAAGCCAATGCCCATTAGGTGAGTTCGGGGAGGGCCAAAATAATTACTTTGGTGATTACCAGCACCAGCGTGCCTGTACCTTCCGGTCAACACTCACACAGCACCAGCTTCAGCAGCTGAAGCTGGGTCTTTGCAGAAGTCTACCGGAAGGTACGGGTACGCTGGTCCTCGTAATCACCAAAGTAATTATTTTGGCCCACCCCGAACTCACCTACTGATACTGTCTCTGCCGTATTTCACTCGTGGGGGCGCGGGTGGGATATGCACTCTCAAATTCATCATGCCGGTGCATGCTAAAATGATGTGATAGATTTGACATCAACATCATGTATACCGGTAGGTCGAGTTACAATGTCATATACTTGATTTTTCTATTTATATGTGAGGTGCAGTGGGCAAACAGACCACTGGACTGTGACCACTAGGTAGGGTAGCTCTAAATCAACCAGTTATATATAAATATATATAGCCATACATGTATCATGAGATGCACATGAATAAATACATTTAATATAGTATATTGTAGAGTGAAAACTCTCTATTACTATAACCCAGGGACGATTAAAAATAGATTGTAATGTAATGCAACTTGCGAGTAGCTATCATGGTCAGATTACCTACTGGGATGAGGAGGCGGGGTGAGAGACAGGTAAGAGTATATAAGCAGGTCAAGAGGAGGGATAGGCAGTACAGGTGAAGGGGATAGGTTGGTGATATGCAGGGAAAGGCAGAAATGCAGATGGTAGGTAGGGAAGTGATAGGATTACAAAAGAAGGAATAGGTAAGAGTCAGGGAGCAGATGGTAGGTGATAAACAGCTGAAGGGATAGGTAAGGGGATATACAAGCGGAGATAGACAGGTAGTGGGAACAGAGAGGCAGTTGAAGAGACAGGTGCAGGGATGGTTAGGTGAGTTTGGGAAGAGAAAGGCAGGGCAATGTGACTATTATAATTGCAATCTAAACATAAACTACAGGATTTTCAAAGTATCTCTATAGTTTAAAACAATCAGGTCATGTGTACTCATACCTGCAAACATGATGTAGATACTATAATTAAATGCTTTGACCAAAAAAAGGCAATCAAACAAATTTCATTCCTTTGCTGGACTTACATTTGGGGAGGAAAGAGATAGGTAAGTTGGCAAATAAGGAGGGGATAGGCAGGAAAAGGGGCAGGGGGAATGGCAGGGGGAGAATGACAGGTGGAAGATGGTGATGAGGGGATAGACAGGAAGGGTGATATATTTGTGGGGATACATGGCCATACAGGTAGAATTCTAGATTTGATACATATTTTGATTTTTTTTACCTCATTCTTTTACTTGAATATGCCCAATACATTTATTGTAATTGGGTCTACATCTGACCTTGACATTTAACCCAAGATTAAATAAACAGGGCCACCATATTCCTGCATAAAGGTTCAAATTTGGAGTTAGTCTATGGGTCCTCCTAGGGAACCAGCCATGTTTCTTTTAGGATGTACCGGTACATTTAATGAATACGGACAAACTATATCCACAGTAGAACTCTAATTTGGCCAATATTTTGATATTTGACCTTGAAAAAGATGACCTTGACCTTGGCCCAAGGTCATTATATAATAGCAACTGTAGACTTATTTTAGTTGAACATACCCACAAAATATTAGACAGCCAGCTCAGCTTCCCTCATAAGTATACCCAATTCATCAAGATTTTATTGTAGCTGGGTCTTCATCTGACCTTGACCTTTGACCTCAGATTAAACAAACATGGCCACCACACTCCTGCCTAAAGGGTCAAATCTGGGACTAGTGTATGGGTCCTTCTAGGAAATAAGCCAGATTTTGTATAGGGTGTATATTTAATGAATATGGACAAACTAAATCAGGTAGAACTCTAATTTGGCCAATATTTTGATATTTGACCTTGAAAAATATGACCTTGACCTTGGCCCAAGGTCATCCTACAAGCAGAATTGTTAGAACAGTTTTAGGTGTACATACCCACAAAATATTAAACAGCTAGCTCTTTTTTCCTAGTAATTATACACAATTCATTGAGTTTTTTGGGGAAATTAGGTTTTTTGAATGACCTTGACCTTTGACCCCTGAGAAAAATGTCTTCCCCTCATTTTTTTTCTTAGGAGTTTTGATATGATGTACATATATGTCTAAGGATTCAGAAAAACCATGGTACGAAACTATTGCAATTTGTTTTGGGTTTACCCCCATATGGCAGTTATTTGACTGGACTATAAGCACGTGTTGGCTTTGTTTGCCCACAGTGTGACGTAGTAGAACTGTATATGTAACTCGACCTATAGGCCTAGGGGAGACCGGGGCAAAACGGACCCCCGGGGCAAAACGGACCCGACCCCTATCTCAGTTCTCAGCTATCTATTCCAAATTTTTGTCAAATTAGCTCATATAATAAATAGAAATAATGTGTTTCAAAAAAAAAATTTGATTCTACCTATGGTATTCCGGATTCCATAAAGAAAAAACTGAAAATAGAGATCTTGATCTAATTTTGCAAAAATCAGTTTATAAGCTTCTGAGATTTAAAAAAGAGGTATATGATAATGTTTTATGGCTAAAATAAATATAATAAAAAATTATATTTTAAGCAAATTTTTATTTTTGGGGGGTATTTTGGGGGTTTTGAGGAATTTTTCCTGAATTCATGGGGATTTTTATTGAAATGCATGATATTCAACGGTCATAAAAATCAATTAAAACCAAAATAAGATAGATAATGGTCCTGCATGACAAAAAATAAATACCTAAAGAGCGGAGTAATAACATAGCTAAAAGATGGGAGCAAGAAAATTATGAAAAAAGTTAATAATTCAAAATTAAGAAATTTCCAGGGTCCCTTTTGCCCCGCCCCAAAAACCCTTTTGCCCCGGGACTTTTGGCCCATGATCTACGTAGGTCAGAATATGTTATGCTATGCCACTATGCTATTAATGGAACTAGCACAATATTAATTATTTTCATGGATGACATAGGCTACTTCTATGCTTTGTTATGAAAAAACAAATGTTTCAATTCAGGCTTTTACCTCTGAGTTATTTGCCATCTTCCCTTAAGGGGTCCGTTTTGCCCCGGTCTCCCCTACTTAATTAACATATGAAGAGTTTGGATGCAAAACTCCTCTCCCCTAAACCCCTCTCCTTCCTACTCTTGCCTACTCTCTGTGCCTTAGTACCCATCTCTGAGTCTACCTATCCCTAATGTGCCTATCACTTTGCCTGTAGGCCTAGCCCCGGCCTGTAGCCTACCGGTATTTGATATTCATCTTATTTTAGTGTCATACAAAAGGCAAAAACGATGGCTGATTCCAGTGATTTCTTTTGTCTGTAGGGCAATGATAACAAGAATGAGGTTCATTTATTAATAAGAAAAAAAAGCAGCATGATATTATAAAAGGAAAGAAAAGTGTTATTTTTGTGTCAAAGAAAAAAAGGGTCATAGAAAACGTAAAATTGATGGCCGATTCCAGAGATTTCTTTGCCCTGACATCAAACGATAAAACGAGTGAGCTTCATTTTTTTTAAAGAAGAAAAAAAAGCAGCATGATAATAAAAGGGAAGAAGAGTGTATGACAGCATTGGCGCCCCATAATAGTTCCATACCTCCTCGATAGATAGCGCAGTGAGAATTTTCCCACGCGGTGGCGCCCTATGTTTCACTTCCGGTCGAAAAGGGGTGGAGCAGTCAACGTGCTCAAGTTTCACTCCCCTGTGAGCTTCCCAAAACTTGGATCTCCCCCGGCCCTGATACATCATAGATATTCAGGCTTCTCAAAAATACACACATCAGGATGGCCTCCTTGCTGAGGACAGTTTGTCAAGGCCTGTCCTCTCTGCCTAAACGTGGGGGGACGGTAGCAGTAGGGAGATGGTTGCAGACTTCTGCCCGGGGCCTGGCCTCCTCCTCCACCGGCAAGGACCTGGACATCAGCGGCATCTATCCTCCCATCGTCACCCCGTTTGACGAGGCAGAAAACATAGATTGGAAACAGTTGCAGCACAACATGGACCTGTGGCAGCAGGTAGGCTTCAAAGGTAGGCTCTAAAACTTATTGATAAGGAGTGGTCATTTTTAGGAGTGGGAAACGGCTCAAACGGGGGGGGGGGGGGGGGGGGCACAACCCATGGTTTTGGAAACCGGGGCCGGGGGGCAAAATTGTCACACCGTTTTTAAATACATTTTTAACAACACGGAGAGGAAACTAGAGGGTGGACTAGAACTGAGTATGGTATGTGAAACACCAATACATGTATGTATAATTTAATGGGCCTAACGTTATCCAGGTTACAGGCCTGGCATATCTAGTATTGGGAAGAGCTGATCTGGTCCCTGGATTATTGGTAACTCACCTAGACATTGTTATCACTCTGTATAGTGGTATCACGAACACATATCTATATAGGCACTCCACAGAGCTACCTTATCTTGCTGTGAGTGTGACTGATTATGTTTTTCGTGATTGTCTGTGTTAAGAATAAGAGAGTACTATAATATCCACCCCCTCCCCAAACGGCCAGAAGTCGCCCCTCCTACTTTGACACTGCGTAGCCTACCATGCCCCCTGAAAACAGCAGCTTCCTGAGCAGTTAGCTCTTTGATGAATGCATGATTAGGCCCTAGTGAGTGACTCACCAATGCTGCATTAATGTATCATACTGACCCCATAGTAATGCACCGTCATGATACATGAATGCAGCCCTGCTGAGAAGACTGCCAAGGCTGCATTCATCCATCAAAGTAAAACAACAAACTGCATAGCACATTGAAGCACTATGCGGCCTTAAACGGGTTAGTGACACAGTATATCTCCACATGCAGTAGGTAGCCTATTTCCACATAACACCCCGAGTGCCTGCTCTCATGTTGCAGGTTACGTGGTGCAGGGCTCCAATGGCGAGTACGCCTACCTCAACTCACAGGAGCGGGTGGAGATGGTGAAGCGGGTGCGGGACATGGTGCCGAGTGACAAACTCATCATCGCAGGCTCAGGATGTGAAGGTATTTAAAGGTTCAGCCAATCTCTTAGAAGGGAAAGTTAGATTCCATGTGAGAGAAATGAGCATCACTGGTATGACCGTACTTGTATAAGTACCGGTAGTACCGGGTACCTTAATTAAACACTGTTAAAAGCCTGATTCTGTTTTATATGAATTAAAGCTCTATGAATCAAACTATTTCAGAACGAAACCAAGCTCTCAGATAGTTTGCCAAGAAAGCTTGCAAAGAACAAAAGGTGATGTATTTCCAGCTGAATGCCGAAAAAAGGCTGATGTATCCATCAATCGTTTGTTGTTTCAGCGACTCGTGACACGATAGATATGACAATGAAGATGGCGGATGCTGGTGCGGACGCAGTGCTGGTGTACACCCCGTGCTTCTACAAGGGACGCATGACCAACTCCGCTCTTCATAATCATTTCCTCAAGGTACTTTCTTCCATTCTTGAGGCTAGCCCTTTAAGGTCCGCATAGTGCATTTAATGCATTAGGCCCATCGTCGTCATGATGCATGTCCTAGCAAGTAACCCGTCAGGGTAGGGTCGGCATGCTGCTTCAGAGCAGCCAGGGCTGCATTAATGCATCTTGGCAATAAAATCATTAAAAGCACTAAAAGGTTAAAACAAAGATGAACATGAATGAATATACAACTTAATCATGAAAGACAGTTAATGTAACTTACATACCCATCACTGAATGTATTAAAATGTGTATTTGGATTGTGCAGATACAACAATTTCTTGCCAGTCGTCATTCCATTTTCAATTCAAGTTTACCATTTTGATTATATTCAATTCCATCAGGTGGCGGATACAAGCCCTGTACCAGTGATTCTCTACAGCGTCCCTGGTAACACTGCTATCGACCTCGACCCCAAGGTTGTGACGGATCTTGCGCCTCATCCCAACATCATTGGGCTCAAGGATAGCGGTGGTGATGTGAGTGTTGTGGGTTTTTCAACCAAATGGATGTTATTGCAATGGTACAGCTATAGTTATAGAACTACAATATACCGAACATATTTGACCCCGGGAGCCTAATTATACCTCCACTTAGAAGTTAGACGTAATTAAAAAAATCTTTTTTTATTGTTTAAAAGTACATGTATGTGAAATAGAAAATTATCAAAAGAACATGTTACATTAAAGGTAACTGATATTCCATAAGCATATTCCCGTACAATTCTTTCTTGATTTCCCCACAGATCTCTAAGATTGCTAATATGGTGTACCAGACATCGGGAGAACAGTTCCAGATTCTAGCAGGATCTGCTAGCTTCCTCTACCCAGCCCTCAGTGTCGGTCAGTCCAGCAAATAATATCTATAGTTATATTTAAAATATACATGTACCAGTACTCCTATATAATGTTGAAAGATTAAGACCAAGATTTACATAAACTCCTACTCTACCATAACAGGACACTTATTGAGATATAAAGTACTACACACCACATTTAATGTAGCAAAATTTAATTATAGCTTTTATTGACAACAAAAGGGAGGTCAGGTGTCTCAGAAATATCAGCTTTAAGTGTAACCTGACTGCCCTGTGACAGGTTGTGTGGGAGGCGTGTGTGCCTTGGCTAACGTGCTGGGTAAGGAGACGGTGGAGCTGCAGACGCTGGTTACCGAGGGCAGGACGGAGGAGGCCCGCGCACTGCAGCACCGCCTGGTGGCACCAAACCAAGCCGTATGTACCACTCTACTCTTTGTTACCATTACTTCGCGTAAAACCTTGCGTATAGGCCTAACACGCATATTAGCCACACTTCTAGCATAGATTCTGATCATCACGACTTTAGTACTGTAGTTTATTCTACCTACAACAACAAAGCATATGGAAATTGAATGGTTAAAGCACTGAACCTCATATCCCTGTAAGCGGGCCGTATGACTGTGGTACACCACGCTGGTGTGAGCGGGGCATAGCACAGTCATCTGTTCATTCACCCAGGCACAAACTGAGCTGTAAAATGTTTATTTCTGGGTGGATTTTTTTAATTAAAAAAAAACACAAAATGATCGTATATGTTTGCTGTTGTCATTGTAGGTAGAATAAATCGAAAACATCACTTGATTGGCATATGAAACATTGTACGCCAGGGATCCACAAGTGGCGTTTT
Organism: Harmothoe impar; assembly: GCA_947462335.1. Taxonomy (NCBI): domain Eukaryota; kingdom Metazoa; phylum Annelida; class Polychaeta; order Phyllodocida; family Polynoidae; genus Harmothoe; species Harmothoe impar. The sequence continues at coordinate 66,978,175 of OX381707.1, read as the reverse complement.
GCGTTAATACGTATAATAACTCACACTCAAGCCGCACCCCACTGTGTGTCGATCCTATAAGCCGCATTGGTGATCTGACTTTCGTACTAGCCGCGGCCTATATGTGAGGTTTTATGGTCACTGGTGACTGGCGTTCTGACTCTTGTACGTGAATACATGCACACGCCTGATACGTCACTCTGTTAAACCTACCAGTATGGATGATACGTTCGCCTTGTTATCCACTCATTGAAGCCTACTCGTACCACCGAAAAGTTTACCCTTGATGTCATGATGCAGCACTGGTGTTAGAGTAACTCGTCAGGCCCAGGGCTGCATGAATGCATCAGACCCGACAGGGTTGAAACACCAACTACACGCCAGCGCTGCATCATGACTATAACATTTTTAAGGGTTACTAAACCATCATCAACATGTTCATAGTAATCAATTCTCCATCATCCATTGCAGGTGACCAAACAGTTCGGTGTGGCTGGTCTGAAAACCTCCATGGAGTGGTTTGGTTTCTATGGAGGGAGGACGCGTTCGCCGCTCCAGCCGCTAACTACGCAGGAAACGGAGGCCCTCAAACTGGCCTTCACTTCTACCGGCTTCATGGCCGAATGATGAAGCAACTCAAACCAAAGAGTTATGTGTACTTGCAAACAATTAGATATATCATTGAGATATTGTGTAGCAGTATTATTTTGAATTTCTTTCAATGAAAACTTACATTTTGGGATTTTGGTTTAGAATATAATTTTGAAGTTTAAAAATCAATCGGTGATACAAACTTCGCTCATTTCCACGACATAGTTAGAATGCATAATACCTTCAGTATGACATATCAGCATATTGTCATGAGCACTTGTGATCGATGAAGCCACTTGATTATGTAAAACTATATTTTTATATAGCTAGTCACTATTGAGTCCATATGTGATTTTTAAACACTAATTCTACTAGAATTAGCCAGATATGTGTTAAGGTTTCATGTAGAACAGCTTGAAGAAAATGGCATTTATTACAAGGAAGTTCTTGACCGTAAGAACGAATAGTTCCTACCCTTATGGTGTCTAACAAATATATATGTTTCAAATATGTAAGTTACATTTTTGAACAGAATAGAAATCATTAATCCGATACCTGTAAAGATGGTGATCAAACTGCTGAATCTGAATCTCTACATGATCAATGATTAGCATAGTTCCTATAGACCAGTATTAGTAGTCATTGAATCCAGACTGCCTCATAAGATGTTATACATGCCCCCTCTCATGCTGTATCCATGCAAGGTTATGATTATAAAGCAGATTTTGCACAGATCCATTACATAGTTGGTCCACATTTACTAGTCCAATGCTGATTATAATTTTGTTTTCACTTCATAACATTATGACAATGACATCTCTCTCATAATTTTGCATTCACTGATTCCTCGGCTATCTCAGATATACTTAGGCCAATAGTTGTACCTGTACATGTAGTACGCCAATTTATTAGTAGCATTACTGAGGGAAGTATATCAAAGAGAATGCATTTTATATAGCATAACCAGTAGTTTCTCCTGTTAGAGATATGAAGTTACGCTGACCAACCCAGGTGCTTTATCGCCACCTGTCTACATGAAATGGTGCTGAACGATAACCTGCAGATAAGCTGCATATTCAGATATTATAGTATAAAGAGTCGCTATTCGTCTTCTACAGAAAAGATCCTTTATGTAGATATTACAATTTAACATGGATAGAACCACATGAATAAATCACTAATATTAACAAAAACAGTTTTGTCCTATTTTATGCGACTCTAAAAGCTTTTAACAAGAATACATTATGCATGTCATTATGAATTTGGAAAGATTGCCACACCCCCTCTCCTGAAATCATTCCCTATCGATATGTAAATACAAACAAAACACGAGACGAAATATCATTAAATGTTGGATTTTATTCCCCAAAATATACACAACTGCAAATGAGTCCTTGAGTGGATATTCATACATTTGATTTTGTAAATGGATGCTTTAAGAGTTTCCCTGTTCTTGCTCCTGCACCAACCCGTGGCCTATCTTTCACGACAAACCTCGACAACCTTAACACGTTCACCAACCCACATACAATACACGTGTGGTCACAACACATATTTCTTCATTCTACAGGTTATACACAGGGTCTGTTTCTTTGATATTTAAACACCAATCTTTCTAATTCACAATATGGCACTCATGGCCTATGCATCTACATGGTTTATGTGTTAATAACTTTACGGTAATGGTATGGTTTTATTTTTTATTAACGCAAGGGAATCCAAAGAGTGATGTTTGAATTGAAGTTTGGCGGTCGGATTAGATATACTGACATGAAGTCGCTAAATTGTGTGTGAGACCAGCGTTAGCGATAAAAGTAAATGAGTCGAAACCATACTTATATTAGGGAATGGGCAGTAGTACACAAACTGTAGTTTGACAGTCGGCTTTAGGTAAAAAGATTGCCAAGAACATTGTGAACAATCCTTAACTTTCTTTGCCACAATAGGAAGTTGTACACCAACTGGAACTGTATGCCTCCTCAGTGATGAAATGAGTTTTGCAAGACAAACACTGAGAGAAGAATGCAGACCAAATTTACTTAGTTTCGCCAAATTGCTAGTAACTAGGATATATACCCTCTAGCTTTATTCTAGTATTTAAAGCAAAAGCAAAGAATTGATCTAACTCAAGCATATTCAAAAAGGAATGTATAATATTTTCTTAATATTTACAACAGAATTATGAATTAAACTATTATATCTGTATCAACTGAGAAAATTAGCTTATCCTGTAACGAGGGCAAATTCGATATCTTGGCAAGAATGTTAGTGTGTACTTTATGGACATACTTTATATGGACCAAAAGATTCCTCAACACCATAACATGGACTGTGAGCTGGAGTATAAACTGCCCATGCAAATGCATGGGTGTATGTCACTGGTCGAAAGCGTGCTATTCAGGGTGAAATCTCACCGTATCAAGGCACCTATAATATTTGGGCTCGGATTCGTCCAGGCATTTAGCGACAATATTTATGAAAATAGCGTTTTTAAGGAATATCGGAGCTCCAGTGTAACAACCACCAAAATATTATCATACCGGAGGACATTGTTATCCTAAAGAGGAGTGGAAATTCTAATAAATAATGAATACAGAGATGTCAGTTTTTCCCTTCCATACATATTTCTTATTGCTCTGCCATTTCTCTGTTTATTTGTTAAATTTCAAAGATGGAAAAGTACCCTGCATAGTATTGCATGTTCATATTAGAAACTAGCATTTTTACAAAGCAAATTTTCAAGGCAAAGTAGATAGGAAACATAGCCATTTAAGCATGCCTAGCCCTCTGTGGAGAAAGCTGAAATATCACTAATTGGTTAGAAATATTGATAAGTAGAATTTAAATATCACCAGTCATAGAGCCCCGAATCACTATCTTTCATTCTGAATTTGCGATTGAACTTACCGTATTCGACGTAATAAGCGCCCTCCCCCTAATAAGCGCCCCCCCCCCTTTTTCAGATTTTCCCCCAGAATTTTAATGTGTTCCTCCGATTTTGTTACTGATTTTCACACCTGTCTGTATATAACAGCCATGGGGGGCGCTTATTAGAATGATTATTTGAGGCTGATTTTTCCCCTTAAAATAATCTTTTAAGCGCCCAGGGCGCTTATTACGTCGAATACGGTATTCTAATTTCACAAAGATAGTCAGAAATGCCAGGATATTCTGTCGGTTTTAGCTTTATACCCACAACATATATAGGTATAATTGAGGGTTATTTTGTTGCATTTACTTAATTTATGAACAAGTTTTACATGAAATGCCAGATTGTTATACTGTTCTATATCAATTATATTATAGAATACATGTTACAATACTCAATATTAGGAGAATGGGTAGGGCTCTAGGATATACATTTCAATTGTGCTGATGTCACTTGTAATAAATAACAAAATATTCAACAAAATCTCTTCATGTCGATATCATTATCTGTTATCTGTCCCTATAACAATGCTTTATTCATTCTCGACCAATAAATGTTATATTAGCCGTCATATTTTTACAATAATATTACCTTCAAGACACTGTTCAGGAGGGAAACTCTCATAGAACACAGGGAATGTATTGGTTATAAAAAGTCTTATGTATTCATCTATTTTCCTGTTATGCAAGAGAACTTACCATCTACTAAGAGACTGTGAGAAATCGACCCCTATGTTGCATGCACAAATTGGAAAAGATACAAAGGCACAAGTCTATGGCTACTACAGTCGCATAGATTAGCATACTGAATCAACGCCCTTGAATCTCGATCTCCATCTCGAAGATAACTCTTAGAAAACGGCAGTAATCTTTAAGAGTAATCACCCATATGTTACGAGAAGAGCGAAAGGCTGTGAATAAGGCGCATATTCATTATCTTACCGAGCACTTTGACAGATACAATACCATTTTGACAATTCACAAACTTGAAGGAGCGAAATAAACTCGTCAAAGCCATACCAGTAACCATAATCCACAGTTCTCAAAATGTTTTTTGTTCTAACTTCATGTCCCCTGGTAGACACATAAGTTTTGACATTATATTTTGTTGACGACTTAAAGGTGATTTAAACAATTTCCAATACGATCTCAATATAATCCAGTACTGTTTGCGGTTTCAACATCCAATATAGATTTACACACTTGTTGTTAGCAGCATATTAAAAGGCACCAGTTAAGCAGCATAACCAGGGTGACCACACATCATCTAACGAAACCTCTCAATATAACTTAAGAGTTCAGAATTTGTTCATCTCTCTTTTGAATGATTGAAAAAGTTTTGCTATTTGCATCAAATAATACAACATTAAGCCTTTCGACATCCATTACTCAACGCGTCTCGCAAATGAAACGCGATGCGGTAATATGCATCCTGTAGGGGGCATCTTAACGAATATTCCACGACCAATTTTAGTTGTCAAACATTATAAACTCTGAGAGCTTGCCATGGGGAATGTGTTAAGTAGTAAGTAGTTAACCATGAAATAACTATGACTTTCTTAATCAAACCTATAACGGGTGCCAAAGGACATTTTTTGTGGGTCGTTGAAAAATCCATAAGACAGCCAAAATCTCTGATTGATATCCAAGTGTCCAGTAATCACTCTGGGTCATCTGTAATCTGTTTTTAACAATCACTGTTTATCTCGAAATCTATCACTAACTAGAAATCTTTTTTTGTTGTAAATTGCATGTGTTACTGATCACAGTATTAAACCAACCCAATCTCGTTTTTTCTCGATCTATCAATCAGGAGCATTGCAAGTACCGGTAGTACTGTTATCACGATTAATACGCTCTTTATACTTTTTTGTGCTTGTCGGTGCAAATTTCTTTATCAACAAATTAACAGTGGGCCGATCATATCTAATAATACAAAATGCTTGATCGGTATCTTCTATTTTAGGGATTCTATTAGACTACCATGAGATATGGGCCACCACAAGGGTTCATTGAAAAGAGAACAGAAAAAAAAAGAAACTTACAAAAAAGTCAGCACCCTTCATTTTATCATCCCTAATACATACAACATAAACTGTCTTCAAGCTCTTCTTTACATTAACAAAATCAAGAGCAGCAGCGCATACATTTATTACCTGCGTTAACTTTAAATACTACAAATACCACAATGATACAACTTACGATCCACTTACTACACATTATTATTCTACGTCTATTCGATTTACTCTGACACAGCGCCCATATTCTGGCTACTGCCTGAACGTAATTTAAGTGTAGCGCATGATACTTTTGTTTTATTTTAGTTTCTTGTCCTTTCCCTCCCAAGTATGACCATAGAGCCTAGATCGGTCTTCAAGTGTACAATAATCATACAACCAAAACCTCCTTCATCAAATTGAACGGAATGAACACTTGGACAGCCGCCGAGTTAAGTCTATTATATCCAACCAATCCTCACAATAATCACATACACATTATCTCTTGCTAGTTAATCGATCAAGTGTCTAAGCCTATGGACAATATGGTAAAGATTGAAATGGAGGGTAAAGAAACGAGTAATCATCAAATAAAAATGTCCAATTGTCAGCTCAATTAACTTAAGACGAATGAGGTGTTTATCTACATTATATTTCTTCACCTTCATATTCAATAAAACAAATTAGTGCGTATATATACAGTCTCAGTATTATCCCAAATGACATAAGCTTAATACGGTTACATAAATTATATATGGATAATTCACTTTATCCATATCTGCGCCAGCATACAAATTGGAAATGAATTACATGTATTTTCTAAAGAGGGAGAGGTTACCTATTTTATAATACAGGTATCCCTTAGTATTACCCACCTTTGATTATACAATCAATTAAACAAATAACATTTTGGCAAAGTATTATATTTGGTCATTTCAAATATGATCAAACTGAGCAAAATATATTAATTGGGTCATTAAGCATTAAGATACCTTTGGTGGGTTATTTAAGAAAAAGAAATTGCAGCTAATATAATACACATAATACATGATACATGTATAGATCATTTACATAATAAAGCATGTACAGCGCATTTCCATAATCGGTAATGCGCACACATGCTTGCGTAACCCGCGCGCGAGGAAAAATCAACAAAATAATAAAAGGATGGCAGCCAGTAAAGTCAAACAAATTAAATACTATCCTCACAAGATTGTATGGAAAATGCAACATCATTTTTGTGATTAATTCCTGAACAATTACGGTGATTGCTTATGCTGGGTGCCTGTTGGGTGAGGTCTGGGTTATACGTATGGAGTCGTCTCACATGGCTGTGGAGTGGCGGTTGGCGTTGTTTGCCTTGGACGGACGGTGTAGAGAGTTGGTGGGGTAGTTGGCTCCCTTGCCGTCCGCTTGGTAAGCCCCGCTATAAAACCTCTCCTGCTCCAGCCGCTGCCGAGAGAACTCCTCTTCCAACGCCTGGATGGGAAATAAGGATATTGAAGGAATTGAAGGATATATGACATAATTATTCAGCAGACCAACGATTTAGATTCATGCATGATAATTAATTACATTTTTAGGTCTCTGTAGGTCTTTAAAACTCTTAAAATTCTTCAGATCCAGAAAATCTATGGATATCCCCAGAATTTTAGTAGCATGATGTGGGGATTCTGATAAACATTCCGAGTTCCAACTATGAATGTGAATGGGTGATACCAAACAAATTCTCTGAAAATAACTGAAGGAAATTTTCATGACAGAAGCAGGCGTCCATTCTTCACCCATTAACTGTCTCTCTTTCTGTTATAACTTGATGAAATACACATATTACAAATAAGCATATACAGGGGCATTCAATAGAGAAACAGTAACATAAAACACATATTAAACTGGAACATTTCAAATATGAACTTTATAGCAAACTTCTTTTGAACAAACCTCTTCACCGGTGAAGTACGGTGTAGATTGGTTTTAGCCTTCACAAAGAAACAAAATCATCTAGAATTGAAGACTATGTCTAAGTATAGATGCCCTATATAATTCAATGGTTGTAGCCATGCTCTATATTAGGTAATTCTGGCAACTTCTGAACACTTTTTCTAGCCTATTTCCTTTCTCCAAAATTTAGATTAAAAAAGAAAAACACCCTTTTATTCTCTTGATCTCTGCGGGTCGAGAAGTCTTATAGCTGTGGTCAATGGTCAAATTTGAGACCTCAAATAAACCAAACTTCTCACCCCATTAGCCCCTTCCTCCAGTGTATTTAATTGAAGTGTTAATGAAACCACCCCTCCTGTCCCAAAGTTTTATGGCATTTAATGGTAAAAAGGGATGAGGCTGGCCTCCTCCTGTAGGTGCTAACACTACCCCTAATAAAGGTCCTAATGCCCTCACAGTCAGGGGGCTCACCAGGATAAGCCAGACAAGGTATAGGGGTTAACGACTGACCTGCTTCCTGGGCCGGAGGTGTGCCTTCCACTCACGCAGCTCTCCCTGGTACTGCTCGTCCATCTCCTTAATCTTCTGCGTCTCATGCTCCATCAGCATCTTACGCTTCTCACCCTGCAAGGTCAAGGTCAAGGGAAGCTTAAGTCAAGGTCATGGAAAGTATGGTTCAAGGTCAAACAGGAATTGTCAAGGTCATTGGAGTATCATGCTATGGTCAGTAATACAGGTAACTCCATATCACCAAATGATCAGGCCAATGTCAAACATGAATCAGGTCAAGGTCGAGTATGGCATCCATTAAAAACGAGGTCACCACAAGGTCAAATATGTCACATTAATGTACTGGTATCTACATTACTATAACAGTTAATGATTTGGAAAACTGTGTACTTTTATCTATAGCCCATCTTCATAATAAATGTTACTTTGAAGCTACTTCTGACCCCCCCCCCTCCCCCCACATCCCACCCTTGCATACTATGTGTTAAATAACCATTCTCTTTTTCTTAATCAAAGTGAGCTGTACCTGGAGTTGCTCGAGTTCCTTGAGAGCGGCTTCATTCTTGGCGCGCATCTCGTCCCACTGCTTCTTGTGCTTCAGCTCCTGCCTTAACTGTTCAGCCTTAACGCGCTTCTTCTCTGACTCCTCAAACTGAAAGGGGAACATTTCATCCTTTTTATTACAGGCTATACATTTTACGTCATAGCAGCGCATTTGCAAAAAGACCGGTGATTCTAAACATTCTAACCAATATTGTATAATTTATAATGGAACATTTTCTTTTACAAAGTAATAAGTGTATAACATACAATGGGGTAAACCTTCCGATAAGTTATATATACTGTATTTGATATATTCCTCACCTCAGCATTCAAACCAAACCTTTTTATAATTTGAGTTTTTAACATTTAAGATTGTTCTTAGGCCTAAAAAAAAAAAAGTTGTGTTCCGGTAACATGGCCAAAAAATAAACAGGGTCGATAGGTCGGATTTTTTTTTTTTTTACAATTTCTTTTTGGTCAAAAATGTCAATTTTAGTAGTAAAAACGCCAAAAATGTCATAAATTTCCTCAAAAATTAGAAAAAATTAGGGTCGGCCCCAAAAACGTAGGGTCGGTCGGGATACTGGAACACAACTTTTTTTTTTTAGGCCTTATTAAAAAGCTTTGTGTCATCTTTATAAATAATATCAACCATCAACTCGCCTGTCTCATCTTGTCCCGTTCGTTATCGGGTGAGCCGACCTGACTGATCCGAAGACTCTGCTTGAAGAGCTGGTGGCGTGTCTTCATCTCTGACTTCTGTATCTTGGGGAGTCGCTTCTTCTCCAGGGCATGCCGTCGGAGCATCTCCTCCTCCTTACGCATGTTAACGCGTCGCATCTGCTCCAACTCCTGCAATGTGGAAATGTCAGAATGAGTTATATTTGGAGAAGACTCATTAATACTGTAACTTCCATTCAACAGTCAGCAAATTCAGAGCTATTCATAAACTTAAGGAGTCCTCAATCAAGCGGTTACTGCAGAACTGGTCAGGTACCCTGTACAGTCTCAATATTGTTACTGTGTAGATATAACCAGCGTATATGTTCAAACCAGAACCCAGGCGCGGGTTAAAAGTAAAAAGGAGCCAGTTATATCCTTAAGATGCGGGTTATAAAGGAAAATCTATGGTGAGTTGGCAATTTGATGTACGCTTTAAAAGTAAAGCAAGACTGCGTACCTTTTCGTGTCGACACAACATTTGGTGCCGCTTTAGGAAGAAGAGATCCTTGAGTTGTTTTTTGGCGAGTTGGTGTTTCTCGTGTAGTTGTCGCTCTTCTAACTCCCAGATCGCTGCTTCTCGTGCTGGAAATAACAATCAGGACTTTCACAATCAGGTGTACCTAAGCATGTATACTGACTACATCTAGTGTCAGAGTGGGTAATATGTTCTTATTCTGTCGATTTCGACTTGCAATAGACGCATTGCTACATGCTGTTGGGGCTTACGAGTCTCTGATGAGACTGGTTATGGTAAAGCCTATCCATAGTTTGTACCCATAATGGTATGTCTTTATCAGTGAAACTTTGAATGGCGGACCCCCTGGGTATGGCTCTAGTCTCCTATATAAGTAGCAGTGGATGAGTTAAGTAGCTTTAAGTTTGTATAGGCAGGGTGTACATTGTACTTACCTCTGAGCATCTGTTGTTTTTGTTGTAAGAACTGTTTCTCTAACAAAGCGACCTTCTCCCGGTGTTGGTCAGCGAGGCGCTTCATCGACATGTCAAAGTTCTCCGACTGCTTCTCCAGGAAGCGACGCTCCTACAAACAACACAATGAAACATGAATTCGGAAACATTAACGTTCTCAACACAAGCATTTGAGGTCTCTTGTCAACAAGGGTTAATCATAAAATATACATAATACCACATGTTCAGGATAACTGTTGTTTTACGACCGAACCCTTTCTATTAAAGACAATTTGTCATACTGATATCACTGCAAGAGAGTTAGCATGAAAAGGTGGTTTGAAATCGGTAGATTTAATTATTATCATTTATTTTGGGTAACTGACCTTCTCGGCTTGCTCGATCTCTTTCTCCTCCTTCCGCCGACGTAGCTGGTCTTTGCGCTGGTCCTTAGGTAACATGTCTACTTCCTGTTTCATCAGCTTCATGTCCTGCTTCAGGCCTTCTTTGAAGTCCCGTACTTCCTTCTCCTACGGGGGAAATAATAATTTTGCTATTCTGTTTCAAAAATTATTATTCTCGAAAGATCATGCGCTTCCAATTTACACATCATGCGTTTGAGATCAGATGAGTCCAATTTTAAAGATCATTTTAGATTATCAAATATTAGATTTTCTATCCTATTATACAATGATTAATAGTTCAGATGCATGACATAACGATTGGTTCGACCACCATGAGGCGTCTGCATTGTCCCCCTCTTTTGAAGGGTTCAAATTCCTTGGCTACTTACTAGTAAATGTTAAAAAAAAAAAAAATTTAGTATTTAAAAAAAACCCAAAAAAAACACACACAAAAAAAACAAACTTTTTTAATGGCACTTAAATGTTTGATGTTTCCCTGACTGTGACTCTCAGTCACCACACAGTTGATAATTGAATCATACAGTTGTATATAGAGCTGCAGATGGGTGCCGACCACCCCCTGTCCCTGCCTACCTGGTCCTGTTTGAGTTTCTTGGCGGCCTGCTTCATGTCCGTGTTCTGCACCATCTCGGCCCGCTCCACCTTCTGTTTCTGCTGCTTGTTGAGCGCCTCGATATCCGTCTCATAGCTCCGTAACAACGTCTGGAAGTAACACGATTTTTATTATCATCTTATTTACAGTAACTTGGGTCTAACTCTGGAACGCATGGTGTTTTAATGCATTATGCCTTTTGTCGTCATGATGTATGAACGCTGCCCTGGTGAGTTTACTCACCAGGGCTGCATTCATACATCATGCCGCATTCATGTATCATACCGAAGTGGGCTGGAGTTAGGCGAGGGCTTAGTAAGTGTGGTAGAGGAAAAGGTTGACGCTGATATTCTGGGAGGTTCTATGTCGATTTTTTTTTCACTAGAATATTTACTTGTCACCGACTGCTAGAAATACCTTTCCAATGAAGGTAGAGGGGATGAGTTTTCCATTGTTATGAAATTGGCCAACAGAGACACACTTTGACATATATTCAAATAGAGGCCCCTGAACAGAGGCCATCTTAGGCCAAAAAAAGAATTTTAGGGTCTTCGGAGAGGACGGCTAGTACTTTCATGTTTAAAATATAAGTTAAAAAAAAAAAATCCGACCTACCGACCCTACATTTTCTACCCATGTTACCTGAAACAAACCTTTTTTCTTGGCCTTACCTGAGTTTCCTGCTCAAACTTCTTGTCCTGCTGCTCCCGCATGTACTGCGCCTTGAAGACCAGCTCCTGGTACTGGCGGTTCTCATGTTTCTGCAGCAGCTTCAGCTCCCGCAGGTCCGCTTTTCTGTAAATACAAACACACACAGAAGCGTTAAACATTGCTTAAACCCCAACCGCCCCTATTTATAGGACAGAGTACCTGTCCCGACTCCACTGCAATTGTCGCTGGAGTGGTACCGAAATTTGCGCCTTTAAATTCAGCTCTTGCAGGTCATTGGATTTTTTCAAGTATCGGGTGCGGCTTTTAGGTGCGGTTTTACGGTAGGCACGTTATTATAAAAGTATGTATCTAAAAGTGATATTCTGTGGATCTACGTTCCTGAAAAGCAAATGCACAGAATGCTGGAATATTCATCAGGGGGCTTCCAAGTGGGGGGGGGGGGCAGGGGAAGTCTATTTTCTAAACATTTTTGCGTACATAAACCCTTTATTTTAATGTGAACAAGAACCTTAGGGGGGTCTGGGGTCAATTTGAGGAGAAAATTTGCGTACATACTATTTATGGAAGGCCCCTTCTGCTAGGACATCTGCCTCCTAGACAAAGGTTAATTAGTTTCCTGTATCGACAAAAACTCATTAACTCTACTATGGTTGTTGGAGTCAAAGGTCCTATAACATTGGTCCCAGGAACTGATGTACCCCACGGACCAAGGGCCCTTAGACAGGGGGGACATCTGGATGGGACAGAATTCTAAGGCACAAATTTACCCTTCTGACATGGAAGTGATTTCAAAAGATTCATTTCAAAGGACCTGTATTTCACAAATAATCTCAACATACATCACAACTCACTCTCCATAACCAAGACCTACCCGGTTATGTACATATTATGGAAAGCGTCCACCATGAGCGCAAGTCGCTTTTTGAGTTCGGCCTCATCCATTGGTATAGTCTCCTCTATGGAGCTTCCTCCTGCCCCATACCCCATGTTCCCTACCCAACTGGGTTCCTCCGGCTCAGGGGGGCTGAGTTTTTTCTCCAGGTACTCAATGACTACATCCAGCTCCTGCTCCGAGAGTCTCCTGTAGGTGCCATACACCACCCGCTTGCCGTTAACCGACAACCCTGGAGGAACCATCCGCCACGGGCCCCGGTATCCGCGCCCCTTGATACCAGAAGGACCTGCTTTACTATTAGGAAGCCAGCTGGAGGGTGGGGTCCGCTCAGAGACAGTGTCGGTCGGGGTGGCTCGGTCGCTGTCAAATGCCATAAATGAGGTGGTGTGAGTCCACTCGTCAAAGTCCTCACTCAGCGTGAAGGAGCTTGCATGGGAGCTGCTCGTGCTCAAACTAGTCTCTGTGTCACTATTTACATTTTGATCCTCCTCCTCATCTTCCACCAGAGCCCCACCATCCCCCTCCACCTCTTCCTGTCTGTGTACCAGAACAGGGCATTCTGGGGCTGGGTGGTTGCTATGGGGACGGTACTCAGGTGGTAGCGGCAGGGGTGGGGGGTAGCGACCGGGGTACATGGCCATGACCATGGCAGCTATCGGGATGTGGGTATCGGGCCCAGTTAGCCCGCTGGCTGCAGGCATCCCTTGTTACCGACCAGCGACCCGCTAACCCAGCCTCCAACCTGTCAGCTGATACCACCTAGCCTTGGTCTGTGGTACACCTACCATTGTTACCATGGCAACAGGTCAATTAGATCACATCCAATTAGCACTACCGACCCTATGTGGATATGTTACACACTAACATATATTGACCTGTATCTTACTCAACTGACTAAATCATTGGTTCAATTTTAGGACTTTACCTAAACTTTATCCAAGATAAAACTCAATTCGTGTGCATATTCTATCCTCCTGTTTATGAGGATACATGTGGGGAACGTTCTATATCCTCTGTTTGCCTGTAACCTTTCTTCCCTGACAGTTGTATCATTGTCACACGTTTCTATGACTAGTCAGTTGTAGTATCCATTTAGAACAAAGGCTGACAACAAAGAGATCAAGTCCCAATCTAATCGTTACTAACAGTTCATCAGGACTCTATTACAGTCAGATTCCACATCATTGATTACAAAACAGATTCCATGAACGGTCCGAGGCACAATACAATGTAGCAACATCTGAGAAAGGCTACATCTAGAGCTCCTATTTCGACCATGCTACTCACTCCTCGGTATGGCTTTTCCAAGGCAGTCTTTCAGCCAGTTGTGCTCCTTCCAAGAGTTGTGGATATATGTGAACACATCTATAGTGGCACCATCGGATCTTGTTCTTTCAAAAAAAATCCATAGCATCGCACGAAACATCTTATCCGCTCTAATACTGTATATGCAGAAAGGGATATTCCTACTATATGGAAGTACACAGAGGAAGGTCCCATGAACATATCCAGGTAGAATGAGACTGAAGTGATGATTTGACGAGAGAGGCCGCGGTAATTACTAATGGTCACCTCTGGCCGGGATATACACTGGCCGCTGTGGTCTCGTCACAGCACCGCTGTCGTGTCGAACACGGTCCGGCCGCGACTGGCCCATGTCACCTCCCTTACCAGCTGTCACCTCATGGCCACTGGGCACTAGCCAAAGATGGGGGAGGGAGGGAGGAAGGAGAAACAGAGGTGGGGGTGGGGGGTGGGAGGGAGATGGAGGGAAGGATAGTAAGGGAGGGAGGAAATGGAGAGGGAAGGGATGGTAGGGAGAGAAGATGGAGGGAAGGGTAGTAAGGGAGGGAGAAGAAAGGGTGGGATAGTATGCGAGTAGGAATGGAGAGGAAAGGGTGGGAGGGAAGGGAGGAAGGTGGGAAGGGAGAAAAGAGATGGGGAGGGGAAACAAGGGAGGGAGGGACAGAGCAAGGAGGGAGGGAGAGTAAGGGATGGAGATGAAAGGGAGGGAGGGGACAGGGAGGCAGATATAGTAAGGAAAGGAGAAATAGTAAGAGAGGACAGAAAGAGGGAGAGTGGGATAGTAAAAGAGGGATGGGAAAGGGAGGGAGGAGGAGAAGGGGGAGGAATAGTAAATGCAGAGAGAAAAGGGAGTGATAGGACAAGAGGGGCAGGGGAGCTCTAGAAGGAGTGGGAGGGGCGATATGGAATGAGCAGGTGGGGAATAATGACCACAGTCATTCACCTCAATGCCTAGGGCGAGGTTAATATCCAGGCCTTTTTGTAAACAAAGCTGTGCACAACACAACCATAACTAGTTTGTTTGGATACGTTTGATGCTTGTCAGGTGGGTTCTCTTTGAGGCTCTTATGTGAATTCGGCCTAGGAGGAGCTTGCTAATTCATCCCTTCTGTGTGATGCCACGGTGAATATGGTGTGGCGCAGTTTTGTGAAGCTAGATTGATATTTGAGTACTTAATCATCCCTAGACATACTTATATCTAAATCATCATGGCCTGTTCTGTGAAAACAGAATAGCAAACTCGCGTGTGAGAAGACCATGTAGCTACCAATCCGCTACCAGCAATGAAATAGATATATCCTGTAAAGTCTTGCATATATAAGCCGCTGCTTGTACGAAAATCAGAACTAGGTTTAACTTGATGCCTATATAGGATGTGGCGTATACCAGGGTTTTTAGAAATATTTTACAGTACTAAACTCGAGATTATCAGACTTCTGTTCCTCCACCTTATAGAACTCTCCAAAGCTAGGGGCGGAGCTTATACACTATACACGGGTTCGACTTATACGCTGAACTTTACGGTTAGTATATTTTAGCATGACAGATGTCGGTACACAGAAACCTCTTTATTTCGTGTTTTTCTTTTCTTTCAAATACAGCAACATAAATAAGGTTGTGTCATGCTCAGACAATGCGTGCTGATGGATCATCTATCTGCCATGTACCTCATTTGCTCTTGAGCCAAACCCGACATAGGGGTCCAACCAGTCGACACGAGCGCTATGGTAGCAATGGCAGCGTCTGGGATGAGAACTAAACTGTATCTGTTTTTGTGCTTTTCCACAATGTTTTTCGTCTCAACTCCGTAAATAGTCAGGCTGTGACGATTATCCCTTTAAAGATAGGTGTCACTAAAAGATGATATTGGTCGTCACAATGCACCAATGTAGCCCTGGTGAGTAACTCGCCGGTGCTGCATTGGTGCATCATGCCGACCCTCCAGGAGTGTCTCGAACCCGTAGGGTCAGCATGATGCTTGAATGCAGCCCTGGTGAGTTGCTCGCCTGGGCTGCATTCATGCATCATGACGACTAAGGGCATGATGCATTAAGGCATGATGCCGCCCTTAAAGGGTTAAAGAACCAGCCATGTCGACAAAATGGTGGCTGGCGTATTTTGATCAGTTACCACTATACCTTCCACATAGCCTGCGACTTCAGCCAACCTCTACTTCTATTTCTCTTTATGGGCCAGACACAATATCCAACAACAACCTGTCACGACAGCTGGCCTTCCGCTCCCCATCCACACGTCATTTTTATATGTGTCATATGTATACAGAGTATCCTCTTCTCTAAAATTTCTATTTCTTTTTTTGAATATTCTTACGGCTATGTATGACTTTCAATCATTTCTCGTGTGCAACATCTGTTGTTACTACCTTCTGGTGGACCTCAGGGTCAATTACTTTCCATGCTTTTTTTTAATGAGATATATTGGGTTTTCTTTTCGATGTTGGATTATATAGTGCCCTATATACAAGTAGTATATTGTATTGTATGTAAGTTAGGTGGCATGTTACATTTTGTAGTAGAATTAACACCCCCCCCCGCCCTTTTCCCTTCTTGATTAGAATGGTGTGTGCGTGCGTGTGTGCATGATCTATCTTTCTTTCTTCCAATTGTTACGATTTATGATATACTAATTAAAGGTGTGGTCTGGTATGGTTTTACAAATATTAGATGTTTCTCTAGACCATGTGTTGAACACAGTGAACAAAACAAATTCATCGCTATAGCAACAGTCCATGAAATGCAATAAGATGTGGTGTAAAAACATGTCCTCTAATATTGTATGCCTGTATTGTAACCCTTTAAAGATTCTAGTTCTTAACTTGACATTCAGGTGTCAGTAGTGTGCTGTCTAGACCCGTTCATAAAACATAGATCTGTCACCAAGGTTAGCAACACCATATGGTATACCGTATAAAAATAGATCACTCATCCAATAGGTTACGATTTGTATAACTTTTGTCAACAGAAGGGGAGATATACGTGGCATGCCTTTAATATAAAAAGTTGACAGTCATTTAAAAAGAGGGCCTGCTGTCCAAGATATATATCGATTAAAATATGAAGTGTATATATTCAACCATGTTATTCTTTATCTTCTTCTTAAAAGGTGTAACCTGCCAAGTCACTAGGTGCTAGATAGACTATAAATCTGCCGGCATGTTTACATTTGAGGGTACAGTATTAGGCTATATATTAGACAATGGAGCTTCTGCTGAAATCTCTTTGTGTTAGGGGGTGGTCATTTTTTAACAACAGGGGGGTTGGTGGATTTGGGGGGGGGGGGGACCAAAAAAAATTGGACCCCTTGAAGGGGGGGGGGGGGGACCGAAAAAATTTGGACCCCTGTACAACCGTGATCTGCAGTAACTGACGTGATCTGCAGTAGCGCAGATAACGGCAGACCATCCAAACGTGATCTGCATCAAAATAACATGATCTGCACCAATTTATGTGATGCAAGAAAACCGTTATTTGCATCAAGGGAACTAGCCCTCTCCCTGATGCTATCTGCATCAAAACATGTAGACCTATGTGTTGATTATCTAGGGGTATCTAGAAGTAAATAATATTATTTATGCAGAGGGACATATGGGACATCTGGGAAGTATTTTGGGGTTGTTTCACATTATCCAGGGACAACCTGGGGCATCTAGGAAGTACAGACTGGTTGTTTTACATTGCCCATGGTCCCCTTGTGAGGTTTCTTTCCAAAAATAGTCAAAAGGTCCATTTTACTGAAAATGGCTAACTTGGTGAGAAAGGTGCTAAAAATTGCAAAAAGGTCAATTTTTTCTAATAATGGCCAATTAGGTGACAGAAGTGTTCAAAATTGCGAAAAATTAGGTAGATAACGATTTGATGGTTTTAGCAGATCACGTCAATTTGATGCAGATCACGTAATGTGATGCAGATCACGTTTGGATGGTCTGCCGTTATCCGCATTACTGCAGATCACGTCAGTTACTGCAGATCACGGTTGTACAGCCCCTCCTGAGGGGGGGACCAAGAAAATTACACCCCTTTTTAGCGGAAAAGCCCGCGCGTTTAACTATAGCTCAAACGGGTCGACCGCGCTCAATTTCAACCTGTCTGGAGGGGGGGACTGAAAAAATTTCGACCCCTCTCGCGGGGGGGACCAAAAAAGTTCTGACCCGCTCGCGCGAAAATCCACCAACCCCCCCCCCCTGTTGTTAAAAAATGACCACTCCCTTATTGTTAACCCTTTAAGAACGGCATAATGGATTAATGCATCATGTCCTTGGTTGTCATAATGCATGAATGCAGCCCTGGCAAGTAACGTTCTGCATTGAAATATCATGCTGACCCTATAGGGTTGAGACACTCCCGAAGGATCGGCATGACGCACCAATGCAGCCCCGGCGATTAACTCACTGGGGCTGTATTGATGCATCATAACGACAATTGTCATCTTCTAGTGATATGCCGTCCTTAAAGGGTTATCTTAAAACCTCGCGTATGAGCCGCAGCTAGTACGCGAATCAGATCGGCAGTGCGGCTTATAAGATCGGCCCATGGTCGGGGTGCGGCTTATACGCGAGTTTTTGCCACAATGGTAGCCTACAACACTAAAATCGCCACATTCAAATCGGCAGTGCGGCTTATAGGATCGCCCCTAACTCGGAGTGCGGCTTATACGTGAGTTAGGCTAGTATGCAAGGTTTTACGGTAATCATATTCCAGCATCACTGGGCATTACTGGAACTAACGTGAAAAACAACATTCCTTCAGTGTAATGCTGGCACTCATCCCATCATGACGATTTAATATGACTATATGACTCATTCAGAGCAGTGACATTGGGGGTAATATTCCTAAACCTTCACTAGTAGTTTTTTTTGTATCATTATGATGCCTTTTAATGTGTGCTCAGACGCCTGAGACGGAGGTCATTACGCAGTAAACCATATCACACCAAGCAACTAACACCCATTGGTTAAGTAACTAATTTAATTTACACAGTCTTTACATCGCCCGAGAAAAGTTGACACCTGCTATTTAAAGTGGAAATGTCCCTCTTTTATATCAAATAGATGGCTTATTCTTCTTCATATTTACAAACGCGAATATGATGAATAGAGCCCCCTGTGATTAACCAAAAATCTTTTTTTCAGCAATATTAAAACACAGTAGTGTTTAGTTCCACGTAGATTCACCAGAGGGGGCCACTGTTTGTTATCCAGGTGTGTGTAGTCTCTACTCTCCTCCCTGGGTCCATTCACACGTGTGACACGGTCATCTGACATACTACGTCTAGTCTATTTAGCCGTACTTCATGCACTAGTTAGTATAGAGATGGCAGAAGCCTACCCAGGGACCTAGCTGTATATCATGGCTCATAATGTCCAGAGCACAGAAACCACATACATGTACATAATTATAGAAACCATATCTCTCGGGCTACCTGCCTGTCTGCCTCCCTACTTTATATCCTCCATATCTCTTCTACATACATATCTACTTTTCCGTCTCCTTCTCCCCTGCCTACTTGGCAGATCTTCCCGTCCCTGTCCTATTTTCCCCTGCCCGTCTGTCTGTTCCTGTTGGGCTGCAGATCTGCCCATTTCTGCCCATCCCTGTCCTCTTCTCACCTGTCCCTGTCCCTTCTCGTCTGGTTGCCTGTCCCAATCTTCTTCTCGCCTGTCTGCCCCATCCCCACTTCCTCTTCTAGCCTACCTGTCTGCCCTGCCCCCGTCCTACACAACTACCTGCGTAGGCTATACATCCCAACACTGCATGTAAGTAGTACCAATAACGGCCTGTATTAATTGGTAATACCTTTCCTGTACTCTGTAAATGTACCTGTAGAACGTTGGCTGCATGATACATTACCACTAACTGAGTGACTAACCACAGTAGTTGCCAAATACAGCACTACCTACATAACTCTCCATAACCCACACGACACAGATAGTCAACCCATTAACCTTAAAGTATTCCATAACCATTTAACGGTAGTATAATGCTTTACTACATGATACATGAATACAGGCCTGGTGAGTAACTCGCCAGAGCTGCATTAAAGCGCCCATGCCAATCCTACAGGATTGATACACTCCCGAGAGTCTGCATGATTGCACCAATTGAGTGCCTGCGAGTTACTCGC
Source organism: Harmothoe impar (assembly GCA_947462335.1). Taxonomy (NCBI): domain Eukaryota; kingdom Metazoa; phylum Annelida; class Polychaeta; order Phyllodocida; family Polynoidae; genus Harmothoe; species Harmothoe impar. The sequence continues at coordinate 66,958,026 of OX381707.1, read as the reverse complement.
CGGTACTGCATTAGTTATCATGGCGACATATGAACAGGAGCCCTTGATACATCATGCCTGCCGTACAGGTCAAGCTGATCCTATATTAATGATGGCTACGACACTGCACCTGGGAACGATGCCAGAAAGTGCTTTCTTTATGGCCCTCCCTTCAAACACTGATATATCATCTCTCACTAGCAAAGTGGACACACAGTAACTTGTGTCACCTGTGTATGGTACCCGTACACTGTATTCGTATCATCATGGTCTAATGGTTGTTTCTACATTGTTTTCATCTATCCATACTCATTACAGGAGCACATGCTATATTTTTCTCTCGACCCAATGATCTTCCTAATTCAAAAGGGCTCTTTCTCTATGGGCATGTAGCTGGATGCATTATCAACCAATGAGATAACTCCCTGGCTTTCTCTGCGGAATTCTTAGGGTGCATTATGTAACAACTTGTAATCATGTGACCGCTGGTACCAGTGCTTATCTCGCCAGTTACAGGCCTAAGTAATGGATGCGCCCACCGAACGTCCAGCTTGACCCCTATAGGATCCATCCAGTTTAAAGTCAGTTACTTTAGGTCTTAAACTTAAGTTAGATAGGGACTGCACTTTTAGGTATAGATCTACTTAACAATCAAGACAGTCTACAGCTCAAGAGTATCAACATTATGGAAAGGAGTGGGAACTGCTACGTAATAGCACAATGTATGTTTTTCTAATAGAGGTAATAACGTTTACTGCTTTCCATGACGCACAATGGCACTCTGCACCGGTCGGCCCGTTATGTACACTGTAAGCTTACTAGTCTAATTCTACCTGTCACTAGTAACAACCGACTTCTATATGAGTACACCTCTCAGAAAAGACATAGGAGGTCTTTGCAAGACAAAAAGGAGAGGAAATAAAATAAAGTAAGACACACTAAAACGATAGCCTCCGGTGGAACACTGCCTGAGGGTGCATGTATACACACTGCCCATGCGTGAAAAAAGAATCTGTGCGTAATAGTCTATAAAGTATTAGTAGCAATTCTCAGACCCCAGGTGTGGGTTCTATCATGATTTCCACAAAGTCTAGATACAGGCTATATATGCGAGGTGCAGGTAAGATGTAAAGCGTTTTTTTCTAAACACAATAATCTTCTTGTTTTTAACAACATTTGGCGATTAATACGCAGATAGTTACACTTGTTGTTCTCTGAAGAAGACAATTTTAGTTTTAAATTGTAAAAGTAGCAAGGGAGACTATAACGCCGGCACTAGTGCAAATTAAGAACTAAATGATTTTGTCTAGAACGAGCCAAATAACTAAATACCGTTTCACGAGCCTGCCAAGCGTATGTGAACTGCCTTACATAGTTTAAACTTAAAAGTGGCTACAGGGTGGCTGTCCGATATTAAAATTTCTAACACTGATTAGCAGTTTCTCGATCAGTATTATTAAAGAGGCATGACCACTTTATACATTTATATATTAGAATTCATCATCTATTAGACACTGTTCCAGTGATGATATTGCCATACTAAGGGGACATTCATTTAAATAATTAGAAGCCTTGGCCATATATTAGACAGGTACTAAGCTCGAATGAGTTTCTCATCACTAATTGATCTGGCGCATTTAAATCCAGATGGTTTATCTCATGATTGATGATCATGTTTGGGTAGTTTGAAGTCCCGTTGGCCCATGACATATGAGACTGTCCAGCCTCAGTGCATATCCACCACCAATCTAAAGCATAACGGCTAAACTAGTAGGGGTCATCCAAACTCCCTATAGGACTATATAGGGGACTAGTTTCTATTAGCTCTCTCTATGATAGCTCTCCTTCGAATTTGACTCCTTCTGTCACAATTGTGGTTAATGGTAAGGAAAGGGTCAACTCAAGGGCCGCATCCAGCTTTCATGCAGTACGCTCCTAATCGTCATGATGCAGGAGTACAGCTCTGACGAATTTCTAGGGCTGCATTCAAGCATCATACCAACCTGAATGGCACAGTACATTAAAGCACTATGCGGCCTTTAAAAGGGTTGGCAGGGCCTGTGGACATTGCAGCTGGCACTGTGCCCTCCGCAAGTACACTACACCTAAAGTCAGGCAATCTCTGATATAAGTTGTCTCTTACTGCGCTACACCCAAGATCAGTCTGATGTCAGTGGTGTCTTAGTGCGCTACACCCATGGAACCAATCTCTAATGTGAATTGTGTCGTTTAGTGATTCTTTACAGATATAGGTTCTCCAATCGCCTGGCAAAATATATCTTAAATATCGTACACGAAGCTATCGCCTTCAATTAAGCAAAAACAGATCCTTTACCAATTTTCAACTTCTTAACATTTACTTCATGAATCTGATAGTCAAGTAGGTTCTCTATGCATACTTTAAAGTGTTTTCAAGTGACAGTGCCTCTTTAAGAAGTCTGACGACACCCCAGCCCTATTTGGCACTGTGCCTAGAGCCGTCAGCCGAGCAGACTAAACTAAAAGTGAGGCAACCTCTACCGTCCTCGTGCCTCCCTATGGACTGAAAGGTGAGCAATTTAATAGTTAATTCAGGTAGCGGGGGGGGGGGGGGTGTTGGCACGCAACATGAAGGTCACCCACCCTATTTGGTGTAGTATAGGCTATACATTAGCACTAGTACAGGTAACAGTATACTAACCCCTTATGGGGCGCATAGGCCATAGCGCTTTAGTGTGCGATGTTCTTAATCTTCATGATTCATGGATGTAGCCCTATCAGATCTACTCACCAGGCCTGATTGATGGGCATTTATGCATCATACCGACGCTTTGAGAGTGTATCATCCCTGCAGGGTTGACATAGTGTCGGCTGCCCCCTCTCCCTTGTTAAGTAATGACCACTGCCTACACAACGGTACGTTACCGTAAAACCTCGCTTATAAGCCGCGGCTAGTACGCAAATCAGATAGGCAGTGCGGCTTATAGGATCGGGTGCGGCTCATATGCGAGTTTTTGCCACTATGGTAAAGTACTAAAATCGGCAGATTCAGATCACCTGTGCAGCTTATAGGCGTGGTGCGGCTTATACGCGAGGATTTACGGTAGTAGGAGTAGGGAGGTGCCATGTAATGCTGCTGGCTACAGTTTAATAGTCCTCTTATTTCATGTCCAGTCAGGCGTCAAGCCGACGAGGGACTGGCGATCCTCGGCCATCTGCCTCTATTTTGATCAGTTTACAAGAGGATAAAATTCATCCACTCTCAATCTGGAAGACGCTAGACTGTGTTGGTAGAAAATCCCTCTTCTTTCTTTCCCTAAGATCCACCCTCACGAGGTTCTTACCTATAAGATCATATCTTTAACTTAACCCCCAGCGTTTATCAAGGCTGCAAGTGACTAATCGCGAAATACATTGCATTGTTTCAAAATCAAATGGAGGCCCCCTATGACTTGAGGTTCCTTGTATTAGGTAATTATAGGTTTTGTAGGTCTATTGGTGACATACTTGAAATACAGGAACAGAGATGAAAGTGACCTATCTAAAAAAATACTTTGAATGTTTAAATTAAGGCCCATGAAAATATACAGCAGTCCAACATTATAGCACTCCAATGCACTATATGGATATATATCTAAAACTGGACATCGACATCCATGTAACAGAATCCTTCTAGCAGAAAGCTATATTTAGTAGAAGTAGAAATCCATGAATATCTATATGAAGGAGAACACCATGTTCATGCCTATGAATATGTCTGTGTGTATGTTCATTTCAAAATTCAAGATTGCAACCATTCATTGAATGCCACCATGCTTTCAATGTAATCTCGAATTGCAGTTGCAGTAATTTGATACTAATTCTATTTTTCTTTCATGAACAGTTGGCATCCCATAGATTCAAGATGGCTATCAGTATCACTCATTAAATGTCCTGATGCTTGAAATGCAATCTTGGCTTGTAGTTGCATTAATTTGATACTATCAAAAAAAAAATCCTATTTGATTTTTCCTTCATTCAACCCATTCAAGATGGCTACCATTTACTAAATGCTAAAATGCTTTCAGTGCAATGAAGAATTGTAGTTGCATTAATTTGATATCTATATAAGAAAATTTCTATTTCATACCTTTTTCAAACACAGTTGGCACCCCATAGGTTTAGGATGGCCACCATTCATTGAATGCCACAATGCTTAAAATGCAATCTTGAAATGTTGTTGCATTAGTTTTATACTGTTAAAAAAACTTTTTTTTATGAAGAGTTGGCACCCCATAGGTCCAAGATGGCCACCAGTCATTGAATGCCATAATGCTTAAATGCAATCTTGAATTGCAGTTGCATTGATTTGATTCTTAAAAAAATACTTTCTTTTTTTTCTTTCATGAACAGTTGGCACCCCATACATTCAAGGTGGCTACCAGTCATTGCATGCCACAATGCTTTAAGTGCAATCATGAATTGTAGTTGCATTAATCTGATACTGATAAAAAAAACTAATTCTATTCTTTTTTTTTAAATTCATGAACAGTTGACACCCCATATATTTAAGATGACTACCATTCATTGAATGCCCCGATGCTTGAAATGCAATCTCTAATTGTAGTTGCATCAATTTAATGCTAATAAAAAACAAATTCTTATCGATTTTTCTTTCATGAATAGTTGGCACCCCATAAGGTGACTACCATTCATATTAATGCAAATACAATGCTTTAAGTGCTATCACGAATTGTAGTTGCATTAATCTGATACTAAAAAAAAAAATATTCTATTTGATTTTTCTTTCATGAACAGTTGGCACCCCATAAATTAAAAATGCACCCAGCACCCAGGTCAACAGCTATATACGGACATGTGTACCTCCCCTGCCTGTTCTCCTTCAATGCAGAGTGAAGAGGGTGGGAGGGGGTTACCATCAACAGTGCATAAACACTTTGATTGGATGACAATGCAGTTTTTATATTACAACCCTAAATTTGTGCAACGAAAATCATCAAGAAATACTAAGTATTTTTTCCAAAGAATAGCTTTTCTAGAATGGCTCGATACTCAGAAATCCTACTGCGAATAAGAAAAAGTCAAATTCTGATTCTAAACACCTGAAAAGTGAGAAATGCTGGCGTTCACGGTTTATGTAGGAAATGTACTAAAAACACCAAAAATATGCAACAAAACCCTAATTTTCTCAAAAACTGTTCAGTAGGATTTTTTCTAACTGAGGTTCCAGTGTTTTCTACCCTCATGTTACACATTGGCATAGAGAATATATTGGCACCTAGTCAGGATTTTGCCCTAGAAGCAATCTGTGAGGCAAAAAACAGCCAAAATGAGCCACTGGTCTGAAGTATAAAACTGGGCATCGATCACTATAGAGCTACAAAGAGAGAGAATCGATGTCCAGTAAAAAGGCCCTCTATAGTTAAGCACAGGTCTTCACGTCATAAAAAGCCTTGAAATCAGGGGGAAATTGAAGGTTTTCATTCCTGCAAGAAAACTGTGAAAATGTTCATCCCTAGTTTCCTGACCCCTCAATACTGTATGTAGGATAAGAATCAAGAGGCTGCCCCCCCCCCCCCCCCCCACACACACACAGCTACGTGAAAATGTTCATCCCTAGTTTCCTGACCCCTCAATACTGTAGGATAAGAATCAAGATGCTGCCCCCCCCCCAACACACAGGTACTGGGTCACCAGCACACCACATTCTCTGTCCTACAAAGGACAACCTTAGGGGCAAATCAATTAGTACGCTCTACACTCAGAGATGTAAATGGTTCTTTGACGGGTAGTACATACAGAATCGGACCTGCCAACAGGGGGAGGTCACTGTTTGGCATGAGATTTCTTTGGAATGGCCTTAGGATGAAACACCTCCATGCTCGATCTGTAATGGGCCTTGCATCACCAGACACCTGGGCTGGTGTGAGACAATAAGCTTGAGGAGTGGATAGCACATAAGTCATAGGCCTAATACCGGGGTATTCATTCACACTTTTTCTGGTCAAGTCAGTTTGATCTGGCCGTAAAAGAATGTGCAGTGGTAAATTCATCTGAATGCTGTCATTGAAAATTCATCACGGTTACTGAAAAGGAATGAGACCCCCCCCCCCCCCACACTTTTTTTTTTTTCTAGAAAACGACCATACACATTAAGCCAGGATTCCCCCGTCCAGGATTCCATTTTCGACTGACCTATGGAATGGGTCTTAGGGTAAAATCAAAGTGGTTTTGATCTTTAACTAGCAATCGTTGGTTCAATGTTTTCCTTAGATTTGGTCAAATCCAGGTCTTAAAGACTACATGACATTGTTTAAGATGGCAAAAACCTGTTGTTAACTGACCTGTTTTCGTGGTCCTCTTTTGTCCTATTTTCCTCTCCGGAGACAACTATCCTCGACGTACTCGTTGTAACTACTTGACCATCTATTACGTATTTCCTAGTCTTTGTTAGAGTCCTGTAATGAGCTTTGTTGTCCTGTGATAAATTAAAAACAAAACCAAAAAAACACATTATGAGTTTACTCAACTCGAAAAGCAGTACACACATTATCTTAAATTTGTGTGTAGAACCTGCGGATCTTACAAGATCAGAACTTAGGTGCGGGTTATACTGGTTTAAAACTGAGGGTGTGGGTCAAAGGCAAGGTATTTGTACAGTAAATAAAAGTTCGTACTAGAGTAGATATTTCCAGACTCCAGCTGCATGTTATATAATTTGTTCAACGTTAAGGTGTAGGTTATAGACGAGATTGTCTAGTGGCTACAAAAACCTATAGAGGTAATCCTTAAAACAACACTCAATACACCTAATTATGACTATCACAGAAGCTGACAATGTAGGACCCACCTGTTTTGTACTATTTTGTTTATCCGCCTCGTTGCGGCTGTCTTTGCTCTCCTTTGATCGATACAGCGGTCCCCGCCGGTCGTCGGTTGGCGTGAGCGGCGAGGTTGGCGTCTGTGGAGCCCTCTCCTGTTTACCAAACACCTTACGCTCTGGAGGCTTCGTGACCTCGGCCGGAGACGCCAGATCTAACTGCCGCGGTACGTCCCTTTGGTTATTATCCTGCGGGGTCCTGGTTTGTACGTGGTCCCCAGCGGCTGGTGAATCAGCAGTGGGGGAAACCACTTTCTGACCACCCGCGTGTCCATTGATAATCAATGTAGGCGTTGTATGATCTGGAGGACGGTCCATGACTGTCCGGCCATTGGGCGCATGAGGCGTCCTTGTCTCCTCGGGAGTTGTAGGTTTAGAGTCCTCTCCATCGTCAGGCACATACATGAGGACTTCTTGGTCCTCGATGTTCTTTGTAGATGTTGGTGTTGTTACTGCTGCAGTCGGCTGCTTGTTCTGCAAAGTGTGTAGGTGTAAGGAGTGTATGAATATAATATCTATCTCTAATAGCCATAATAAAGCTATGGACCTGCACACTTTATTTTGACTTTTCACTGGGAAAAGGCAAATCAAGTAATGGTGCTAAGAATCTTTATAGATTATAATAATTCTTTAGTCATAGAAACAAGTTATCGGTGATTCTTTTTGGTAAAAGGTGATGATATTTGGGGTGAAAAGGGATTTAAAGGGAAAATATTATATTTCTAATTGGTCTATGATATATATGTAATAGTACCAATACGACCTATTCCACCTCATTATCCTCTTTTTAATGATGCATTGCATGACTCTCAGGTGTCAGGTACATTTTCTTGTAAATACTCTTGTGGACCACCCTAAAAGTATGGGCCATTGGCTCTCGGTCCAACATTACTTTGTCTATCCCTGAAGCCTTACCTGAGAGACCCCTGACGGTGCCATGTCATCCAGCGACGTGTCGTCTGTTGGGTCACTCATGATGATGTCATTAATGGCGTCAAGGACTATGGCGGGCACCGACGGATGCGTCGTCTCGGACTTGATGACCTCATCAATGATCTCACCCAAGACGACCTCTGTGCTCGCATCCTCCGACAGGTTGGTCCTCTCTGGGCTCGACCGGTCAATGGCCGGAGGCTGCGGGCTGTCCGCCGTAGACGTCTAGATAATGGACACAATATCATGTAGTTTAGTATAATGAAAGACTGAAGAATGGAATCATATTCGGCAGAAAATTGTCAGAATCAGCTAATTCATCTCCACTTTGAATTTAATTCCATGATACTGTTGATTTAAATTAAAGCTATTGGTAGATATATTGTTATCTTGATTTCAAATGAGACTTGTTTTTCCTTAAAATTCTTTCCATGCACGTCCACTGCATACCCTATACCCATGCATTTTCATAGAAAGTTACCTTATAAGTACCAAACTGGAAATACATGCTTCATAGGTATAGAGACCCCTTCCTGTGCATTGATATACTTAATAATATCTGCCGGCGTAATATCAAACAACAAGTGGGAACAATTGAATATTACAACTGGATTAAAATTGTAACAAAGGTTTGTAAAACGCATTAATGGTTGTGGATCAATTAACAGGACAACATATTATAGATCAGTGAATGGGAAAAAGCAAATTAAGTTATAATGCTAAGAATCTTTATAATTTCTCAGAAGTAAAAGCAAGTTTTCCGCAAAATTGGTTGGTTAAAGCTAATATTATGTAGGGGTAAAAGGGATTATAGGACCCCCCCTCCCCCAACCGTCAAGATAAAATAGGCCTCGTAATGTAAAGATTCCATTTTCAATACAAAAGTTTATGAAAGTAAATCAAGATTAAGTCTTTAATCTATGTATGCATTTGTCATACCACTCTAACCCCTCTAACTGTTACTGTAATATAGAATTTTACCACGGTCGACCATAGAAAACATATCATCCACTGACTACCATTTTAGTCTCCACATCGTAACACTAGTTCCCTTTGTTATCTTAAACGTTCCACATCATCAAACCACAAAGCAAGGCCGTATTTGTTGGGAGTCAACGACAGCCTGATTATAATTTAAAGAGGGAACAGAGTGGTGTCATTGAGTTAGTTGTCAGTAGGATAAAGCAAGTGAGTAAGGGTAAGGTTATCATATAGCAAAGCCAAGGTTTTACCGTTCACTTATTCTCATTTCCAATGCATCCTTTCTATTCATTTTTTCAATTCTTTCAATTTCAGAAAGTTTTACAAAGAGCCAATTTTATATAAGGATGGCAGAACATTGAATAGATGAACAGCATTATCTTAGGATCTAAATCTAAGTTAATATGGAAGGTTGAATAACTAAGGCACCGTACATCATCTATGATGGTCTTTGGAGTTGAAAATAAAAATTACTGGTAGATATTGAAGATGTATTATGTTGATAGATTTCATATTTCTTAGAATTTTGAGTAAAATGATTCAAAACACAGAAGGATTATGGATTACATTAGACATGACATTAAAATCGTATTTCTATTTGAGCTCCTAGACCATCCAGCTTTACCTTATTTTGCCTTGGTTTTTATTTCAATTTAATACAGGGAAAGGCATAGGACACCAAGCAAGGGAAACAGTGATAATCCACAGACCTCGGAGGAGCTTCTATCACTGTCAGGTATAACGGTAACCTGCGACTTAGCCACACCCTCCAACTCCCTACATGGAGTTGCTCCCTCGCTCAGCCCCACCTCTAGCGCCTTATTTGGAACTACTCCCTCCTCAAGCCCCGCCTCCACCTCCTTATTTGGTAAATCAGCCGATTCCACCACCACCTCTTCGGGTTGCTCGGGTGCGGGTAAAGGGGTGTCAGGGTCATTAAGAAGAACTACATCATTATCGGGCACCTTGGTACGTTCTTCCATTTGTCTTATCACATCCTTGACACTAGCGATACGTGAAGGGCTCGTGTTCGGGGATAGGCCATTGTCTACCTGTGGTACCTGTGGGCTTGGGTAAGGTTCGACGATGGCATCTTCGTAATCGGGCGGCGGCTCAATCACCTCAGTTGGTAGTTCAATCGTGCTCTCCACAACCGGTGGGGCAATGTCACTCAGTTTCAACTTTGCTAGCTCCTTTTTCGGTCCCACCGGCGGTGGAATTTTCTTTTTATTATTATCCGGTGTCTCGACGTGTTTCTTCTCTTCTTTGTTATTCGACACATCCGGCAGGATAACCTTGGGTGGTGAAGGTGCCTCCTTTTTAACCTCGGCAACGATGGGAACCTTTGGTAAAGGCGGGCCCTCGTTCTTTGTCGGCGGTACAACTGGAGTACCGGGCACGCTAACCGGCGTGGTGAACCCACTACCCGGGATCGAGGTTTGGCTGCTCGGGGTCGTGGGCAGGCTGCCGATGCTGCTCTCCGTCTTGGTGCTTGCGTCTGACTTTGAGCGCAAGAAACTGGGCGCCCGACTGTCGCCGCTCTACAAGGGCAGGAGGCATAGAAGCACCTTAACATGGCGTGAAGCACACAAGCACCAAGAACCCGCTCCCACTGGGCCAATGGTGCAACCCAGGGACAAACAGGTGAAGTACACATTTACAGTTTATACACATCATTTAGAAGAGAATATAGCTATATTCAAAGGCTATATTTAAGACTTCACTAGTGATATTGACAGCTTCCCAGTTGAAGTAACGTTTAAGTGGTTACTCATTGTGGGTTGGGAGGGTACCGGGAGACACTATGTACTCCCCTTTGTAACGGATCTCAGCATTAACTCCTCGATGTACAGTGTACATGTATTATGTACAACTCTCGGACATCAACTGAATCGAGATTCCCACTCAATTCTATATGACTCGTATGCGGAGAGGCGAACACCAATTTTGTAGATTGGAAAGCTGCCAATATAACAGTGTAGTTTAGATATATAGTAGCACATTACTTCAATATAAGTGGTAATCTTTTCCAACGGCTAATAATTTAACGGCTATGATACATTACACGCCCATCAACCAAAATGATTACATGATTTTGCGTCTCAAACAAAAGAATATTAAATCTTATGGGATAGACCTTTAGAAATAATTGGTTCCCAGGAAAAAGAATTCTATAAATTTATAGAACAATTAGCTGATGTACGTTCAGTAGGGGATCATAGCCTCAGGTTGGAATAGACCACTTGTTCTAAATCTTACACAACTATTGAGGAATCTATTCAAAGAAATGTGGGTCAACAGAAACGCTATAAACAGCTAGCTGGAAGCGAAACATCCATTCTATTAATATGCACAATTACATTGTAAAATCCAACTGAATTGAGAAAAATGAATTGAAGTTAATCTGACCAAAACGTATTTGCTTTTGCTTTATCTCTTCTTTTTTTTAAATACAGGTTGTATAGTAATATATTGGGACCATATGTCAATCTCCTAAAGACCGGTTTATATATTATTTTCTCTTCTTCTAATGCTTGTAAGCGTCTTTTTTCTTCTGATCTTTTTTTTTTATTAAATGGGGGGAAACAAGTTGGACATGTTTCGAAAGTTCACTGGCTTCAAAAAGGCTTAAACTAAAAGATAATAATGTTCCAAAGGTACTAAATAAACATGCAGAATTAGAAGTGAAAGATATGTAGTAGAATCTTTATATTTGATCCGAGTACTGACAGTATCTAATTCCAATCATAAATTTATATCTATATATTGGTAAATGTTGATGAGAATTTTCAGTACTACCGGTAATAAAGCTGGATTTTAAATGTTAAGTGGAAATCGAAAATGGGAAAATCCAACCCCGCAGTTACGAAAGTAACAGTAAGCAGTTTGAAACAGGTTAGACAGGCAATATACATGTGCAGTCAAACAAAGTTCTACATATTACACAGACTTTATCCTGTCAACGCAACAGGGATTACGTCACATCCTCAACTCATAAATTACGCCAACCTCAATCGTCGGAACCTCTAATTCATTTCAAAGGCAAAGACGATTATCTCAAAACATATATGGTAAAGTGCCTCTGTCGCAGTAAGCTGTAATAAATACATGGTTATTATTATTATGAAACATATAAATCCTCCCTGTTATTGGGGAAAAACTTACCGTTGGCGTTTCTGGTTCTCCCGTACTTCCCGACTTGCTTGACTGTGAAATACTGTCGCTCGTCATGTCGAGATCTGCCGAATGACTGTCTGAGTCCTTACCACTGATGACCGCCTGCGGGAAAGTTTTTAAAAATCGGTTAGAGATAGACCATAAAAGGCTTCTTTTGTTGTGAAAATAGTACAAATACATAACAAAATCCGTACATAGAAAGTGCAATAATAAGATTTTTTTAAATCAACATGATTATGTGAAGTTGAGGATTAATCACGAAATGCAGAAATAAATTAAATAATGAAACAAATGCTTAGATAATTAAATGGTTACCTTGAGTGCCCTATCATCGACCTCGGTTTCTATAACCTCGACCTCAGCCTTGGCTTCACTGATCAAGGCGACAATTACTTTCTCGTCGGTAGCATCCTTCACAAAAGGATGCTGAAATAAATAGCAAAAGATCAAATTATGATCGACAGAATTTTTTTCATTCGGTTCGCCATAAACTGACTCCTGTTGCTGCTGTTGTACAAGTTTTAATTGGTTATTTCCTACTTTATGTTTGCTATGTTGTTATGTGACCTTGAGAACACCTTCCACCCTGACACTACATTCTGTATTTAAAATCATCACTCCAGCAGAAAGAGGTGTACATACTTAATTGCTAAATGGTTTTTTTCTCTCTCGTTTTTTCGCTATCCACATGGACATAGCTGTCACCACACTTATACCCCATGACTTTCAGTTATTAGATAGTGATTTTCATCAGGGGGTTGACATTTTTATGGAATAAACAAGAAATATTTTACCTGTAATAGTGCTGTTGCGTCTGGCCTTTGCTCAGGAGATTTTATTAAACATTTCTTAAGGAAATCGTTGAAGTGTGAGCTCCTGAAAAGAAGCATACCCCAGTCGTAAGAATTCGCATCTGAACATCACGATTAAGAAATATACTTGTTGGTAAACACATCATTAAGAGTATGGTATGAGTACATTGCTTAGAAGTCATGCAGATTTCAAATAAAACACACAGGTGAGTTGTCTGATGTTCATTTTATTCATCATTATTGATATTTAACACACCGGTGCCTAAGAGAGGAGCGCACTGGTATAGTGCAACAGGCACCCTAACTACTGTCAGAGCATTTCTTTTTTCTTAGTATATAAACCCTTTTGTTCTAGGTGAACATGGTATTATATTGCGCGTATTTACACTCAATGCGGAGGGAATGGAGAGGACATTCTATTTCTGAGATTTCCATGATAGATTAAGCACCAGATTCCAGCAGTTCTTTGGGACTCTCTTACTGACCCCCCCCCCCCCGTATAACCCGCACCAAACATTCAGGAAGCAACCCGCACCGTGGGTCTAGAAATTGCTACTTTAGTTCTGTACTAAAAACCCTGGTATCACCCGCATCTAGACTTTGAGAATATTGTATAACCCGCAAGTGCAGGCTTGGTTTGCCTATACTAAACGCGTGGGTTGCACTTTTTTCAGCTCAGTGGTAGTGCCTGGGAGCAGAAAGTCCAGGGTCTCACGAAGATCAGTGCAGTCTCACCCAGCCTACTACACTCCCAGTGCTATAGCCATACTATAATAATGTACCATACCGTACCATAACAGACACACCATCAAAGGACTAGCGGGGTTTTGACGTGTTGCCAGGTTTCGCTACCCCCAGTGCGTTAACCCCGACCCTTCCACTGATCCCACAAACTCCCTCACGCTTTACGCTCTCTTATCAGTCCCTGGGTTAGCAAGGGATGTAAGGGTATTATGGGGCGGGAGCAGCACCTTCCGACCTTAGAGCCAGTCAACGCTGAGTTGGTTCATGTACCAAAGGTGCATCTGAGGTCCTATGACCCCCCTGCTCATACAGAGGTTAATGATACTTGAAAATGGAAACTACCGTACCGTCGCGATTAAGCGCCGGGGCGCTCTTCAATTTGAAGGGGCTCTTACCCAGGCGCTTATACAAGACAGGCGCTTATTCAAGATCACGATTTTAGTGCTTAAGAAGCATTTGGAAGCCCCTACACCCCGGCGCTTATTCAAGACCGGCGCTTATTCAAGACCAGGCGCTTTATCGCGACGGTACGGTACTATGATTGCTTTATATGATATATTATATCAAACGTGGAGGAGTTTACAGTAGTGCTAAATTGAAATGAAGAATTTTCAGTGACTGCTAAACTGTAGGCTGCTATTTTTAGATACCAAGAGCATTAGTAACTGCCATTGGATATTCTTGGCATTACTGATAGCTGATGATAAAAAATATCAAATAACATCAACGGTAGATACAGAAACGAATATATGATTCAAGATTCTTGAAACAGCAGTATCAAATGGGTAGTTAAGAAATACACAACCAATGTCATTTACATCCGCTTATCAAACTGCTCACTTTATAAAATAAAAATAAATCCAAGAAAACCAATCGCATGTAAGCAGGTCATACCACACTTCCGCAAAGTCTAAACTGGTGGGAGCCGTGTGGTGGCCGGTGGGCTGTGACTGTACCCGCGCGGGGCGCTGCCACACGATGAATGGGAAGCGGCATGGTTGGGCGGTCAGGCAGACAGCGTAATGCACACGACATGTTAGCTGGTATGGGGCAGCGGCTGAGATGGGTGGGTAATAGGGCCGGCTGCCTGGGGAGCGCTGTATCGGTGTAACGCACCGTTTTAACCATTCAAGGCAGAATAGTGCTTTAATGTGCTATGCCTGCTTGGTATTGAAGCAAGAATTCGGCACTGGCGAGTCTACCCGCCAGGCCTGCATTTAAACATTATGCTGATCATATGGGACACGCCCACTGCATTCATGTATCTTGACAACTGATGGCATACTGCATTAAAGCACTATTCGGGCCTTAAAGGGTTAATGCTACATCAGTTCGGCTTGTATCAGACTGAACATGTATCTATATTTACCCGTACACAAGTGGAATGTCTATCCTGGAGAAAAAGTAGGGAGAGCACTTGCTTTTATTTAATGAAGCTTACGGTTAAGTCGGACCCTTTTTTAGGGCTATTATTATCAAGTTGATAAAAGGGATAGCTATTTGTCGCTATCGACCTAGTAGTCCCAGTGAATACAGTAGCTCTGTAATATTTACATTTTCCTTTGCCCCCTTACTCTTCTTTTCAATTCTTTCTCTACTATCCACCTGCCCTCCCGCCATCTTCTTGTTGGTCTATTCTTTTTATCATCCCATGCTCTCCTTTCTTCACCTTTGCTTCCTTCAGTCCACGTCCCCTCCACCCAACATTATCAGTACACATAATGACCTCCCTCAGCCCCCTCACCTACACAGACAACCCAAACTTACTGCCCCTCCCTCAGGTTGTCATAGACCCCCCCCCCCTCCACTCCTGGTTTTCTTATATGTCTCTATAGAGTCTAAGTCTCAGCTCGGAATTCTGAATTCCGGATATGTTAGGAAAAGTGCCATCTTTGCTGAATATGAAGGTGTCCTTGCTGCTAGAGGGTTCAGTGAGTACCCAGTGGGGTGAGTGTAGTAGGGGCGGGGGACGGCTCACTCCCCTAGCACACAGCTAGGATGCAACCACAGGGGACTGGAATTGGTGTAGACTATACACATGTACCTTGGTACCCGAAGGGAAAGGCTTGGATGTATTACGGTATACACGTCTACAGTATATGACTCTCAGTTATTTCTGTTAATTCTAAATACCAGCAGCTCCGCTGCCGGAGACATTGGCGGGGGAAAATTGTGCAGCAGCGTTCATCTGCCCTTCATAAGTGCATGGCGGGAATGCCTTAGCATATCGCAAACAGTATGGGGATTGTCGTGAAAAATCATTCTCCAAGCAGATGTTAGGTCTGTTGTTTTCTACACTTGAACGCAGAGAGTAGGATGGAGAGTGAACATGCAAATTGCATTCTTGGGTAGGCTCCCGATTTCCCTGTTGTTTAAAAAGTGTATTGAATATGGGTGGTTCAAGAGACTTTCAATGGTTTTAATTTTTGTGTTTATGTTTTAAGATGATGTATCTATACAAGGGACATAGTAGTTGTAGCGGGTCCCCAAGTAACTGTATACCAAACGCCTGTTTCTGTTTCTGAATAATTAAGTAGTTAGGGCTTAACTGTCACACTTCCTGGTTCATATACTTCCCGCATTGATTGGAAACCCCTGGGCCTGGCTTCGTGTGAGTGTGGATTAACCCTCTAAGAGCCGTATCATGCTTTAATGTGCTAATAATAATGCCCCTTGTCGTCATGATGCATTCTTGCCAGTGCTGTATTCATGCATTCATGCATCATGCTGACCCTACGGGGTTGGTACACTGCCTAAGGCTTAGGGTCAGCATGATGCGAAATGTTGATTTAATCCAACATGTGTCCTGAAAGGGATTTTGGGCAGACCTATTTAACATAGAGCAGACTGTGACAGATCGGATAGCATCGACTGTGCTTACGCAACCATCAGTTCATATTATAACGACAAGTATGGAATTCACTGTGGTAAACAAGAAAGCTAAAAAGCTAAATGACATCTTTCACTTTCGGTCAGAGCTATTATAAGGAATTTTTTGTTTTGTTAGCAATGGATAGCTATGAAGTCAACCAATCAATTTCGCTCAGCCATAGCCAGCCAGATATATGGCCGAGCCCTTCTCTGAGTAGCCTGAGCAAAGCGCCATCAGGGTAGTTGCAATGCTTCAGTTCGCTTTACCCTCTAGTGATTAGGGCGTGACAATTCTTGTCAGCCCCCAAGAAAGGTCAAAATTTACCTCCCACCCCCAACCACATATATACGAGTCAAACTGATTTTCCTGTGGGTGCGGCCATTACTTGAGCTGGTACTGACGAGATAATCAATGATAATACTGTCACAATGGGTACCAGTTGTTACATAATTTACTCTCATAATTCTGCAGTGAATGGAGGGGAAAACGTTGATAGCCCTCGTTAATTATTTCATGGGTCTAAAAGGTATCCCTCTAGTGGCCTATGTGTTTAAAATGACCGCTCCCTAACAGAGAGGTGACCGACAGGTATAGTAAAGTAGGCCTGGCCTCGTTAAGGAGTGACAGGTGTTACCGGACAACACGGCCGTTTGGAATCATGGCGTGTCGCGGGTATACGTCGTGTTTACCTGGCCTGCCCAGAGGTGTCACTACCGTAGCACAGTGAGGTGTCAGGTGGTCCACTGCCAATCACCACACAACAGGTGGGCACTAAAAATAAGTCTTTGATTTCTCATCATCATTTAAAAAAGAGGCACAATTCTTACTGCCCCTCCAGTAAGAGTCGGAGTAGACTGAGAACCGGTACTCTGGGTCTATATATCCTTAGGACTGCCAGTACTTTCTGAAGGCGCACTGCCATAGCGTATTGTTTCCAATGCAAACGCAAAATCCTGGCTTTCAGGGGCCCCTTTTTACTATACGCATTGGCCCGCTATGGTAGTGCTAAGAATCTAAGGGGAGTTGGGGGAGGGTGGTCACTTATTTACAGAGCCGTCAATTTTAATTGTATTGCTGTGCGGGTGTTGATAAACTTGCCAGGATGATAATGGTATTTGATGAAGGCTTCAATCTACAATAGGGATACATCATTAAACCCCCACCTCGCCTATATAAAGCCCAGAGTACTGCCCCTCGCCCCACTCCGACTCTTGCTGTAGGTGTAGCAAGGCTTGTGCCTTTAAGGAGCACAAGGACTCTCTACAGCTATCCTGTATAGCAGTAATGAGGTCAAGTATCTACATCATAAGCCCAGACTCCACTAGGGCGACACATGTACCTGCGAAACGAGGCAATCATTTTCTATGTTTTGATTTGCACATTTTGCTTCATCTCGCCCCATTTCGCCTCATTTCGCTTCATTTCGCGGCAGTGTCGCCCCAAGGAACGCCAATAGTAGGGCGAAATCAGGGCGAAATGCAGAATAAAACATAAAAAAAGGATCGCAACGTTTCGCAGACACCAGTGTCGCCCTAGTGGAGTCAGGGCTATTGTGTATGTGAGTACACTCAGCTGTAGAGTCTCAAGGAACTCTCCAACAGAGGTGCATTGGGGCATTACCACAAAGTGCCTGGAGGGGGAGCCTGCTAATGGTGAGGGACATTGAGCGGCTAGACAGCTCAGATAGTTCACATCAAATAATGATATAAAGATCACAGTGACCAGGAATGTGCACGGTACTTACCACCGACTTGGCCGATCAAGATGGGGAGGATCTGATTTGTGGATTTTGATGAGGACGCGCATCGGGTGCATGTCGTGGTTAGGCGGCTCCATCTGGGCAAACTCTATTAATGTGATGCCTGGAACATACAAAGGACGCTTTAGTATATCAGGTAACTTTACATGAATTCTAGTGGAAACATATTATCGGATAGGTGTAAATTTAAAACTGGAGGGCAGAGACAAACTGATGCGAGAGTGTGAGTGAGTAATGGATGTTTAACGCCATTTCGACAACTAAGGTCATATTCATGGCGAATGCGAGAGTATACCTGTTCCCAACTACACCATGTACAGTATGATATTACCAGCTATACCCTGATATTTTGCTCTCCTACCAGGTTGAGATATACATCTGTTCATGTTGTTTGATGTTCAATTGGCTCTTTAATGAGTTTTTTATTATTCCCTTTCTAGGTTAGAGAACATGTGATGTAAGTTTAATTGCGAGTAGAATTGCGAGTAGAATGATTGATGGAATAATCTTATATAACTTGGTGCATAAGATGTATTTCATCATATTATCTGTCGATGTCTCGTACGCGTATACTACTACACATGTTCCAATTTCAGGCTCTGAGCGTTGGTTTTCCTGCTAAACTTATGATCAGCTTGAAGGTACCTATGCTAAAAGGCGGTTGGTAACAGGGGTAACTATGTTGACACATGTGTTGCCACCTGGTGACGTCACATGTCAACAAACATGGCTACAAGCTGGTCACCATGACGAGGCGGTATCCAAGTAACACGGGTACACGCAGCCCGCGTGGTCACTCAACGGGCAACCTTACTCCGCATGTAGAGAGGTTGGGTGGGTGGTAAAATCTCATTACACTGCCTCTAGAGCACATGGAATATTTCACCCCCCCCTTGAATAGTAACTTGCTGGCTTTTTCTTCTTTTTTTCCTCTCTCTCTTAATTTTTTTTTTTTTTCCCACTAATAAGGGTCATCACTTTTTACCCACTATGCGACCCTTAAAGAGTTCTGAAGGTCCTGGCATTTTAGGAGTGATTTCAACTACTCGCTACTCAATTGATTATACCAAAACGTCGGGTGCTCTTCCCCTGTAGAGCAAAGGAGCCTCTCCCCCTCCCACCATTATTAAAGAGCTCTTTTTAACTAGATTTACTCAGTACTATATACATACATAAGTCAATGTACTAAGAGTTCCTTACATGTTTTACCAGGGGAGCATGCAGGCAATATAATCAATGACATCTACTTGGAAAAAGAACGTTAGTGCACCCTGCACTAAGGTCCATTTTCGCAGATCACGTCACGACTGTGCGCAAAACTAATCTTGTCTTCAATATCACAACCTCAAGGCATAACCAGTTTACATATCGACTAAATAAACGAGCTGTCTAATGGTCTTCTCAACAGGGTCCTTTAAATCTCTTATCTCGATTCAATACCTGTTGTCTACTCCATAATCCATCAGTTTTGGTACAACACAGGACTTAAATTGGTCTGGTCTCTATACGTTTACTTTTTGTATGTTAAACATGTTTTATCTATATCTTTTCATTCCCAATCAACCTACTGTATTCATAGATTTAAATCTAGTTACTGCTCTTTGAATCGCAACTCTGACAGTGAGGAAGGGGTGAAGTCACTCAAGCATGACTGGGAAAATAAAACCTGTGTCTGTAACCTTTATTTTTATTTTTTTCTCAGAATATTACCACAGAATGGTTTATAGAATTGGCACAATAGTCTCTCTTTGATGCATCTAAATATATAGCAGTTTAAAACTATATCTATTTAAGAGTAACACCAATGTTAACTAAGGGAGTGGGCTATGTCTGTATAACGTGTTATTTGATTATTGTATTTCCATTACATCTTGTGTTCAAATTTTCCAAATTGTAATTTTGACCCGAAATATGGATTCTACACCCTAGGAAACCCTAAAATCCATGTATTACACAAGGAAATCAGACAATCTTGAGTATTTGGCGGCCATCTTGGTAGCCATCTTGGAATTTCCCAAATTGTAATTTTGACCCAAAATATGGATTCTACACCCTAGGAAACCCTTAAATCCATGTATTACACAAGCAAATCAGACAATCTTGAGTTTCTGGTAGCCATCTTGGCAGCCATCTTGGAATTTCCCAAATTGTAATTTTGACCCAAAATATGGATTCTACACCCTAGGAAACCCTATAATCAATGTATTACATAAGAAAATCAGACAATCTTGAATTTTTGGCGGTCATCTTGGCAGCCATCTTGGAATTTCCAAAATTGTAATTTCGATCGAAAATATGGATTCTACACTATTCTACTGAATAAAGGGCATTATGGCCTTTATTCAGTAGAAAAGAAGGATATGGTCAGTAGGCCTACCTATTAAATGTAACTAAAACCTACCACATTGGCTGCTCTGCCCTATAGGGGAAGCTGGTTATAACCCATGTATGGCATTCAAAACTGTATTTATAGTACCAGGTACTCCACTGTTTTCACTGAATAAAGGGCATATTGATCTTTATTCAGTAGAAAAGAAGGATATGATCAGTAGGCCTACCTAGATGTACCCAAAACGTACCACAGTAGCTGTGCTGCCTTAATAGGGGAGAAGGTTTGCATTGCAGTGTCCTACTGTAGCTGACCATGTAACAGCCCCCAACTGGCTTATATATCATCACAACGTTGTAGATTTCAGGGAAGATTGGTGTGTGTGGGGGGGGGGGGGGGGGGCAGATGGCAATGACATATTAATTGGGTTGGAGTGTGGGCGCATTACCGGAGGTTGTAAGTTTCAGCGATCCCTGATATAACGTTGTGGACAAGGTGTGGAGCTTTGATATGGGGACTCTGTACCCAGCTGACTGACAGAGCCCCCCGGCAGAGCCCCCTTGGAAGACTCAGCGTACCACTCTGGCCAATTTCCCTTATAGGAGGCCAAAAAAAAAAAAAAGGGTTTGTTTCCGGTCACCCGACCGGGTCTAGCAAAACAGGGCCGGGTCCCCCTCTTTTTTTCTCTTTTTCAAATTTTTCCCTACATACCAGTTTTTACGGTTTGTAAATCGGATTATTTTTAAGGATTTTAGAGGAAAAACGCTAAAAATAGGCCTAAAATGAGAAAATTAAAAAAAAAAAAAAAAAATCCGACCGGCCGGGTCTGGGTTGTCTGACCATGTTACCGGAAACCAACCTTTTTTTTATTTGGCCTAGGAGGAGATGTGGAATGTGGTACGTGCCCACACCCCTGTGACTATACATGGGTAAAAATCGACACGCGCGACACGGCGACACGGGGGGTTCTTAAATTCGACGCGGGCGACACGCCACTTTTAAAATTCGACGGACACAGTCAAATAGAGCATAATGCACTAGATAAAAATCGACACAGCGACACGGCCCTTTAGCTAAAAATCGACACGGCGACACGGTCAATTATTTGGGGACCCATGTATAGTCACACCCCTGCCCCCCTTACACCCCACCCCACCTGCAAAGTGGGCCACAACGTCATCCTTTAGTTTCGGTCTGCCAAATTGAAATCAATCACGTTCTGTTTACCCAGATCTGTGTGTATGTGAGTATGGACGGCGGGGGTAGCTACCGTGGGGTCGCTGAAAGTTACAACCTACGGTCATGCTCTGGTGGGTGCATGGTGCCATGTGCTAGTCCGTCTGCTGTGTTCACATGCCACTTTTTGACCAACCCCGTACCCCGCGCCTTGGATACCCCAAGTGGTACAATGCCGGGCCTACACATTAAAGTGAGAGTACCCCCCCCCCCCCTCTCTCCACGACGTGAACTTTATCGATGAATTTCGGAAAAGATCGGAAGAAATGCCACACTTCACACCAAAATATTGCTTAGATGGAGAGTGTTTTGAAGAAACTAGTGACATATATCATCACCATTTTTTGTATAGAATACAACTGAAAAGGAATGTCCAAAAATTAGCTTCTCCAAAGGTTCACTTTTTTTTGGCAGAATCTCAGGGTTTTTTCAGTTTTTCAAAGAAATCTCTTATTTTAGGTGATAAAACTTATTTTTTTCCCATTTCTTTTGACAGATACAGATACCTGAGGTGTTTTGCAACAGAATGATATAGCTCAAATAGTTCACATGATATTGCATTAAGGTGTGATAGATGAGAGAAAAGACGTCTGCACGAAAAAAGAGGGTGACTATATAAGAGTGGGCTTGACCTAGTTTCACAGCGTTACAGAGAACATAGCCCACTCCAATAATATAGGCCTACACAGGCCAACTCATTTTAATCCAAAACATATCCCCCCTCCAGTACCATATGTAGGCATAGGCCTATCGGATCCTACAGACATTTTCATTAAATATTTGATCCCAATGGATAAGTAACGGCTACGTTTTAATCCAAAACTCCCTCAGGCATATATATTCTATTTCCTAAATATAATTAGTTCTGTGATCGCCTGGTACACGCCACTTGTCTGTAAAACTGTTGTCATAATGAATGGGTGTAGACCCCTAAAATCGACAGGGCGACATGGCCTTTTCTTAAAATCGACAGACGACATGGGGCCTAGTGACAAATGACAGGAGAAATTAAAAGATATTGACAAGGGACATGGCCTTTTCTTAAAATCGACAGGCGACATAGAGCCTAGTGACAAATGACAGGAGAAATACAAAGATACTGACAAATGACATGAGCATTTCTTAAAATCGACAGGCGACATGGGGACCCCCCATCTAGACCCCCATAATGAGGCCCTCAGGAGCCCAATTTTTACTAAGGAGCCTAAACCCACGACGTCATTTGCGTACAAAACTCGGCAGAGGCCTCTGCCCGCATTGGCGCCTCAGTTCAGTGCTCCTTAAAACAATAAGGGCAGGCTTGTATGATGTAGGCCTAGGCAGTTTTAAAATGTAGTTTTAAAATGTATCATCGTGGGCCTAGGCTAGATATCGGCATTGGTTTGACCCCACCCACTCCCCGTGGGTTTTGGATACCCCCTGCCCGCCCCTCCCAGGCCATGGCCAAAGGTTTATATAGGATAGAATCATAGATGGTTGATTGTCGTCAGCTCCAAACAAACAAATAACTGATACATGTATCAATTTACTTTAGAAACGGGACCATGTCACCTGGATAACTTCGCACACTAGGCAACATGTTGATTTCAGGTCTTTGTCTGTGATTATAGATAGGACATTCCCATGCGGTACGCACAAGTGGCGTAGTTCGGGACGCCGCCGCTACGCGTTGATCACGACCGTCTTTCCTCCTCTTCAAATAACCTTTATTTTAACCCCGACCATGATAGATACTGTACTGGTACTTAGCCCATAGAAGCGGCCCCTCTTGATATCTGAGCCAGATATTGATAGAGGGGCCATATTTATTGTCTATACTGGTACTACTCGTCTAAGCCCCGACCCTGTGCTCCTTCCTTGCCGCCTGCCGCCCAAATGGCGGCGGCTGCCGCGTGATTCTGAGCCATCCAATCAGGTGACAGCTGAGTGGCGCGCCTTCGTAAGCAACGGAGTCAAAGAGCACAGTGATGATAAGAGCAAGCACTACCATTCTCTCCTTGCACGGATCGACCATTATTACCTGCGTCCCGGACGGTATCCGGGCGCCGCCTTTCCAGCGTTATTAATAAGGATCGCTGGGAACAAGCTCTTTATGGCGCAAATTTTGAAAGCGAGGTTCAGGCAGTGCTGCCGCCATTCTTCCTATACTTTAGCATTACGGTTGGGTTATTATGGCCTTAAACAACTTATTTATGGCTACCTGACCCTAGATATTTTATACGTCGATTCAGTGGAATGAAACCTTCAAATAATCCACGTTTTAGGGCCATATTTCATGAAAGTCAAGTGATATTTGGTCTAGAAAATCCGATGGGCGATAATATGAGCTCCGGTCACATTAAAATAAATCCCATTCTGTCAAAATTGAATTATTTCCAAACATTTAATGATGTTTATCAACCTAAATCATCAATCTACTAACACATACTTCATAATTATCACGAACATTCATTGGAAAGAGCTGATTTAATAAGTTTCTTTTGTAGTTGATTCAGACGTCACTGCCTTTGCCTCGTTCTGGCTACCGGGAAAAGTGTAAACGCTGCTCCCGCATTCTAAACTTGCACGGTGGGTACTGTCACGTAAACACCACGCCGATCGCAGCGCCCCCCTTGTGTGCAGGGAGAGGTAGTATAGGTAGTATGGGATTAACATTTAAAAAATACGTTTTTATGACACCAGGTCAGAGACGGCACCCGGTCAGAGACGGCACCTGGTCAAAGACGGCACCCGGTCAGAGACAAAAACATTGGCTCAAGGTCGTGAGACACAGCCTACTGCTCAAGGAAGAAAAGCAAACCGGGACACAGTGCACACTCTTATGCAATATTTTATCTTTGATGCAGTTGACCGACTTCGCCGATCGCGAAACACCGCAGAAGATGAAATCTTCGTGAAAAAAACGCCAACTTTACATCAAAATATTGTTTTAATGCAAAGTATTTTCATGAAAGTAAGAACAGGAGTTATCACCATTTTTAGTAGGGAATACAACAGAGCAATAATTGAAATGGTACAGTACTGAAATCATGTAGAAAATTACGTTCTACGAATATTCACTTTTTTGGGGCAGAATCTGAGTTTTTTTTCAGTTTTTCTAAGAAATCTCTTATTTTAGGTGATATAACTTCTTTTTTTCCCTTTTTTTTTTACGGGTACAGATACCTGAGGTGTTTTGCAAAAGAATGATATAGCTCAAATGGTTGACACGATATTTCATCAAGGTGTAATAGATCAGCGAAAAGACGTCTGCACGAAAAAACAGGGTGACTATATAAGAGTGGGCTTGACCTAGTTTCACAGCGTTACAGAGAACATAGCCCACTCCAATTACATCCATTATAATTATATCAATCAACCTTGTTGACCATGATTTAGATGATCGCAATGCGGAACGAACAAGTCATAGACACCGCTACACAACAAGACAATGCTTAGGCAAATTTGCTTACGTTACGCGAAAATAATATCAGTAGCTGGTTCTGGGTCTTTATATAGCCTAGACACCAGACGGGTTGACAGTAATGAAGGAGATTATAATATACTGACCTAGTGACCATATGTCGGCGCTGTAGTCGTATGGAGAGTCCTTGACTGTCTCACACATAACCACCTCAGGAGCCATCCTGCAATGAGAGAGGGAAAATGCTGTATCAATGATAGTTTTTTTAGTTGCTGAAATAATAGCAACCAACAAATATACAACCCAAACTACAAAATTTGTGGCACCACAAACTATCAAGTTTCTAAAATTAATCTAATTACAGATACACCATTGGAAAATCATAACTTCAGATAAAACTAAAGGGCCTATTTATAGGCCACTTATCTAATGAATTTCCCTACCTAATAATCATGAGCACTTTTATTTACCAAATTACATATGTGTTTAACTGTGCTAAAGCTCACGCCTGATGAGACACTAAGCTTGAAACCACACAATCATTTCTTTAAAATAGAAACACCAAGTATCTGTAAATCTGGCCCAAAGACTATGCTTGGAGATCTACTATCAATCCAACTACTACACTCTCCAACCTGCTTTAGCAAGCTGGACTGTGATTGGTCAGGAGCCAGCATCCAGAACGAGGCTCTACCTTCTGATTGGTTGAAGCCCTGTTGCTATAGTTTACATCAGTGGATGCAAAGAGCCAGAGAGCTCACTTTGTGGTAGCGTAAAGACGAGACAGTATCATATACCGTTCTCTACTGTATCAATGATAGAGGGGGGCGAACGGTGTCCGCAAAACTAATAGAAGACTTTAAGTGGCGTATATTTAAACAGCTTTCATTTCGATGCAACATTTCTGAACGTGTTTTTTCCTTAACCCTTTAAGGGCTGCCTAGTGCTGTAATGCTTTATGTCCTCAGTTGTTATGATGCCCCTACTTCAACAATCGGAGTGGAGAGAGAACATGTACTCAGGGCTTTATATAGGGTGTGTGAGAGCTTTCAGAAGTCTTATGGCTTACCAGTATGGAGTGCCAATGAAGGAGTCTCGCCTTTGCTTTGTTCTTGTGTTTTTCGCTGATACCCCGAAATCAGCTGAAATATCAAGACAATAAAATATTGATTGATCTGGTACAATGGTACCCGCAGATGAGCCAGGTGTATCACATGAACTAATAGGCTAATATTTATTTATTTATTTATTGTGAATTGATGTCTCCTTTTCCTTTGTATTTATCTAACCCATTATGCACAATGAGATTAAAAATTACTTTTAACCATCTTTATAGACAGTATTTTAATACTTTTAACTTTAAAGGGAAAAACACTATAAAAACACCACAGTTTCTAGTAAATGAGTGATTTCTTAAGACTCTTTTTTTCTAAACTTTTAATTTAATATTTGTAGTGGTTCTAATTCCCTTTACTGTCACTCGTAATTTATTGCACACATCAACACCAAATCTGACAAACACCTTCTGACACCTACCTAGCTTGACCTCCCCGGTAGGCTGTAAAAGTACATTGCCGGCCTTGAGGTCACGGTGTATGACTTTGTTTGCGTGGAGGTACTCGAGACCCTGGAGCATCTGCCGACAGACGTAGCGGATTTGCGGCTCCGTCAGCGGCTTCTCCAGCTCCAGCATGATGTCGTCCATCGCACCACCTTCGCAATACTCGATATAGATCTGGAATAAAAGTTTTTTTCCGATATATTTCTATTTACATTGTATTATGAAATAAATGATTGACAGCTAGCATCTTATCAACATACCTGCAAACTCTTGCCCAACCAAGAATATCCCCTCCCTACACCCCCCCCCCCCCCCCCACCGCCCATTTACAGTGGCCCAGGAGGGTCAAATCTTTTTGCAAATTTTGAAATTGCAAATTCACTTCAACTTGCAAAACATCAACTAGAGTTGAAGATGAAAACTCTAACTTCAACCATTTACTGTCACCTGTCAACTGTCAATTCAAGTAAAGCAACTTGTGACTGCTATCTTTCAACACTACATCAAACCAAAAACAATGCAAATGTCAAAGTTGAAAGTGAAAACTCCAACTTCAGTCACTTACTGTCAACTGTCAACTGTCAATTCAGGAACAACAGCTTGTGACAGGTATCTTTAAGCACTGAAGTTCACTCCATGTATCTTGTGAGTGTTATCAAGTCTCAATAAAGTATCAATCAAGTGTCAATCACATCTCAATCAAGTGTCAATCACATCTCAATCAAGTGCCAATCAAGTGCCAATCAAGTGCCAATCAAGTGCCCATAAAGGGCTCAATCAAGTGTCAATCAAGTGCCAATCAAGGGCTCAAACAAGTGCCAATCAAGAGCTCAATCATGTGCCAATCAAGTGCCAATCAAGTGCCAACCAAGTGCCAACAAAGTGCCAACCAAGTGCAGGCACTTGACCGGCACTTGACCGGCACTTGACCGGCACTTGACCGGCACTTGACGGACACTTGACGGACACTTGACGGACACTTGACGGACACTTGACGGACACTTGACGGACACTTGACGGACACTTGACGGACACTTGACGGACACTTGACGGACACTTGACGGGCACTTGACGGGCACTTGACGGGCACTTGACCGGCACTTGACCGGCACTTGACCGGCACTTGACCGGCACATGACCGACACTTGACCGGAACTTGACCGGAACTTGACCGGAACTTGACCGGAACTTGACAGACACTTGACCGGCACTTGACCGACACTTGACCGACACTTGACCGGCACTTGACCGACACTTGACCGGAACTTGACCGGAACTTGACCGGCACTTGACCGGCACTTGACCGACACTTGACCGACACTTGACCCACACTTAACCGGCACTTGACCGGCACTTGACCGGCACTTGACCGGAACTTGACCGACACTTGACCGACACTTGACCGGCACTTGACCGGCACTTGATTGACACTTAACCGGCACTTGACCGACACTTGACCGACACTTAACCGGCACTTGACCGGCACTTGACCGACACTTGACCGGCACTTGATCGGCACTTGACCGATACTTGACCGGCACTTTACCGACTCTTGACCGACACTTGACCGACACTTGACCGACACTTGACCGACACTTTATCGGCAATTCACCGGCAATTCACCGGCAATTCACCGACACTTGTATCAATCAAGTGTCAATCACATCTCAATCAAGTGTCAATCACATCTCAATCAAGTGCCAATCAAGTGCCTATCAAGTGCCCATAAAGGGCTCAATCAAGTGCCGATCAAGTGCCGATAAAGTGCCGATAGAGTGCCGATAAAGTGTCGATCAAGGGCCAATAAAGTGTCGATCAAGGGCCAATAAAGTGTCGATCAAGGGCTAGATCAAGTGTCGATCAAGTGTCTATCAAGGGCTAGATAAAGTGTCGGTCAAGTGTCGGTCAAGTGTCGGTCAAGTGCCTGTCAAGTGCCGGTCAAGTGCCGGTCAAGTGCCGGTCAAGTGTTGGTCAAGTGTCGGTCGATCGTCGGTCGATCGTCGGTCGATCGTCGGTCGATCGTCGGTCGATCGTCGGTCGAGTGTCGGTCGAGTGCCGGTCGAGTGCCGGTCGAGTGCCGGTCGAGTGTCGGTCGAGTGTCGGTCGAGTGTCGGTCGAGTGTCGGTCGAGTGTCGGTCGAGTGTCGGTCGAGTGTCGGTCGAGTGTCGGTCGAGTGCCGGTCGAGTGCCGGTCGAGTGCCGGTCGAGTGCCGGTCGAGTGCCGGTCAAGTGCCGGTCAAGTGCCGGTCAAGTGCCGGTCAAGTGTCCGTCAAGTGTCCGTCAAGTGCCGGTCAAGTGCCGGTCAAGTGCCGGTCAAGTGCCGGTCAAGTGCCGGTCAAGTGCCGGTCAAGTGCCGGCACTTGGTTGGCACTTGATTGGCACTTGATTGGCACATGTTTGAGCCCTTGATTGGCACTTGTTTGAGCCCTCGATTGAGCCCTTGATTGGCACTTGATTGACACTTGATTGAGCCCTTTATGGGCACTTGATTGGCACTTGATTGGCACTTGATTGAGATGTGATTGACACTTGATTGAGATGTGATTGACACTTGATTGATACTTTATTGAGACTTGATAACACTCACAAGATACATGGAGTGAACTTCAGTGCTTAAAGATACCTGTCACAAGCTGTTGTTCCTGAATTGACAGTTGACAGTTGACAGTAAGTGACTGAAGTTGGAGTTTTCACTTTCAACTTTGACATTTGCATTGTTTTTGGTTTGATGTAGTGTTGAAAGATAGCAGTCACAAGTTGCTTTACTTGAATTGACAGTTGACAGGTGACAGTAAATGGTTGAAGTTAGAGTTTTCATCTTCAACTCTAGTTGATTTTTTGCAAGTTGAAGTGAATTTGCAATTTCAAAATTTGCAAAAAGATTTGACCCTCCTGGGCCACTGTACCCATTCCCCTCTAGTCCGAGAGCATTTGACTGTAACTACTAGGGAAGTAGGCCCAAAATATTATTATAGATCATGTACGCCGTCCGTTGTTTTGGTCACGGAAATGAAGTAACCCCCCCCCCCCCAAACACACACCAACCTCCTGCCCCAGCTACTGTTATGTATTCTGTTATTCCCTGGTTTTGGCCAAATCACATTATTTACTCGTGAGTAGAAGTTCTGCCTGGCGTGCACACAACAGCGCCTCTCTGTCAAATTTGACCTAATGTTCCCCAAGTGCTGAGGGGGGGGGGGGGGGAGTGGGTAGTTGGATCTAGTTAGTTGTTTGATTAATGTATGACTGTTTCTATGAACCTTAAAAGGATCCAGGTTTGTACAGTAGAATACAGCTCTTTTGCATTTCATATATGCTTGACCCTTTTCCCTTCACTGAAAAAATAAGTTGAGAGATCATTGATTGTCATTGGCTTGGGCAGACCGGTGCGTGGGCTATCCTATTACCAGTTACACTAAAAGCACGGGCGGAAGTCAATCTGAAGTCATTTCCGCAGTGTTCAGGGCTAACTATGTTACAAAGGGAGAGCCGAGTGAGAGAGACAAGAAAAGTTCTGTAGCTTTAGCCAAAGTAGATATAGCCATTTTCCATCTTTTTTGATTGTTTATCATTCTATATCTCATTCTAAGCGAATTTCTAGACCGAATGGTTCTTATATCCCACACTTTTGTTCCACAAAAGGTCAATGATGATCGATGTAATCCTTTTATGAGATTGATGTTCAATGGGTTACTGACCCCTGACCTACGGTTTAGCCCACACACATACACACACACATAAAGTCTATACCTAAAGCCGGGCATTATTATCCCCCCCCCCCCCATTGGCCTATATATTGAGTAATACCGGTCTCAATAGCATTCCTGAGGTGGGCCCATTTAACCTCCCTGACCTTAGCTGACCATTATTCATATAGTGTTCAGTCTATATAGCATGGTAAGTATAGCAAGTTCTGCTCGTTATAAATGACCCATTTAAGCCCCCCCCCCCCCCCCCCCAATAGACGTGTAGCCTATAGGTAAACGGTACATGTACATTTTGTTATCCAGGCTGAAAGCACGTAACGGCCATGGGTGTATGTAAAGGTTAAGTACTAAGGGTGATAAAAGACATATTGATCACTGCTTTATCAGGTAAGCCAAATTGAAAGTTGGCTCGATCTACTAGGGGCAAGAGCAACATCATCTAGCTTAATATACACCTGATTTGGAGTGGGAGAACTCAATTTTCTCACATTCCAACCAACTACTGTATTAAATGTGCCTCTACATGGGTGCTCTACCTTTTGGCCCTGTCGCCGTGTCGACTTTTAGCAAAATGGCCGTGTCGATTTTTATCCCTATACAATATACTAGGCCCTTTTAAACAAGTCTGTGTCCGTCGATTTTTAAAAGGGCCGTGTCGCCCGTGTCGATTTTTAAAAGGGCAGTGTCGCCCGTGTCGATTTTTACCCCATGTAGGGGCACTTAAATGAATTAAGTATGCTCTACTGAAAATTCAGACACATTTGTATTAGACTACATCTCTGTTGGGACCATATAACTCAATCTGGGAGTAAATTCTATCAAAGCATACCAAAAATATTAACATATGGGTATAAAAGAATGTCACTTACCCATAATTTTTCGTTAAATAAGAAGGCTTCGAAGAGGCCGACCACGTTGTGGTGTTTGCACTCAGATAGAATCTCAATCTCGACCGTGAAGTCTTCGAGCTCTTCTTCGTTCTGGATGTCGACCTGTTTTAGAGCGGCGTAAAGTCCCGTCTCCTTGTTTCGCGCCTGAAATGAGGAAAGAAATCACACATTTGATCTTTAATACTGAGGAGATCTTTATTATCAAACAGTGCTTTATCATATCCCACCCCATGTTATCAAAATATCACCTCTTTTTTTTAACAGGACCAAGATAGTGGCAAGGTGCGGATGGCCCCCTCAGCGGAGAAATCAAACATCACCTCATAATATACTACCTATAAAAGTTCAACCCGGACATTTGTGGGTTATGATGCATCATGATTATACCAACCCTTCCGGACACAGGACTACCTGGTATATCAACCCGTAGGGTCGGCACGATGCATAAATTCAGTACAGGTGAGCTATTCGTCAGGGCAGCACTGATGTATCATGACAACAAAGATCATAGAGCATGAAAGCACTATGCAGCCCTTAAAGGGTTAATGGTAAGTCATTATGCACTGTATCCGCCTCCCCCTCTTACCTCCCATGTACACGGTCATTTCAGTAGACAACATCACTCGTCCATGCATGTACGCCTATCTAGTCAACAAATTGGTCATGTATAGAACGACATGAGACCATGAATGAAAGTGTACCCTAACCGACACCCCCTTACCATTCTTGTGATGGAAATGGGGAGTTTATTGGGCCGTATAGTGGACCTGTAAATTTAATTTGAAACCAAACATGCAGGCCTATATAGGCGGATTATACGAGGGTCTGATTACTAGCTAGGGAACAACACTAAAGTCCCAATTATAGCCCAGGTATGGGTTATACAGAACCGCAAGTTCAGGGCTGCGGGTTATACGTGAGATGTGGGTTATGCGCAGGACGTAACAGTACATGGGAGGAGAAAGGAAACTAAAATGCCCAGAATAGTATAGAAAGCAAACTATGCATACAACATGTACTGTCTAAATGTAACCATTTCACCTGGCTGGTGTAGGTATCATGTACTATCATGTCAATGACCTCATTAGATTCTCCTCCTGTGCTCTATGTCAGTACACCCACACACTCACAATTAGATAACTCTGGTGATAAAAAGCCACAGTCATGTCGGCTATGGCAGTTGTTATCATAGGTCGTGAGTGTTCGAGTTTCGGAGACTATTTTGGACCTGTATGTCGATGGACTTGTCTACTAACAAGGACATGAAATATATCTTTATGCCAATAAGCATCTACATAGAATGAGAAATAGGATTTCAGTTCCTTAAAATCATTCATTCTCATTCAAATTTACCCCCACCCCAAGGAGCAGGCCCAGGAATTTGAAGGGAGTGGGGCTTTAGACACCAAAGTATCGAAAAGATCAAAAAATCGAACGTGTGACTGCATCACAAATGACTCAGGTTCGGGGGGAAATGTAGTATCATCATATAGGAGTATACATATAATAATATTGTTCATCCCCAAATCCCAAGCTAATGTCCCAACCCCCGAGTCTCACCCCGAGTCCCACCCCCGAGTCTCACCCCCGAGTCCAAACCCCGAGTCCCTCCCCCGAGTCCCAACCCCGAGTCCCAACCCCTAGTCCCACCCCCGAGTTCCACCCCTGAGTCCCAACCCCGAGTCCCACCCCCGAGTCTCACCCCCGAGTCCCAACCCCGAGTCCCACCCCCGAGTCTCACCCCCGAGTCCCAACCCCGAGTCCCTTCCCCTTCCCCCGTTAACTAGACTCAGGGTCAGGTAGAGGTGTGAAGGGAAATGTATCATTTATCATAGTAAGAAAGAGAAAGGGTGCACTCTTGTATTAATGGGATTCTTAAAGATGTGACCTTTGACCTTGATTTTGACCTTTTTCCGACCTAGATATCATCCTACACATAACAGAAATGAATTCAGCACCTTTGGTTTACCCTAGTCCACTATCCATATCCATCCATTGCTCCCCCTATTATATCCTGGCTGGACTGTTTCGGATAGCATACCCAAATTGTGCGTCACAAGTCAGGAACTCACAACTACCTATAGGCCTGCACCACACAACCTATAGGTCGCATGACGCAGGTGCCCTAAGAAAGCCACACCGAGTGAGGCAAGCCGCGCAAAAGAAGGGTATACTCAAAAAAAATGTGGACATTGACTTTCTTTTGGGGGGGTACTTAGGCCCAAATTCAAATTTTCATGTTCCCCGATCTTGGCTATCTATATTTTTTGTCCTCTCACGTCTATGTCAGACACACACTGAATAAAAAGCTCCCATGTCCATATTGTAAGTAACAGCGAATAGTGCTTAGTAGGGTCTGAGCTATATCCTACTACAGGGTTGTCTGTTTTTGTTCTCAAAATATTTGTCATGTATTGAACAACACTGGACAGCAACATATATATTAAATTACCATTAAATTACCATACCGGTATCTAACATACTGCAGCGTATGTTGGGCCTAGTATATGATATAGGATGGCATCTCCTTTGGGAAGTAGTGTAGTACTTCCCTGTGTTAAATTACCATTGGATCCAGTCAAAGCTTGCTGAAAAAAAGTGTCTCACCCCGGTTTGGTCGGCTGCCGAGATCTGTCCCATTGACTTAGCACTGAGCCCTATCAATATGTAACTGTTAAATGTCAAGGGTTATCTACAGGCTCCCATAGGGCTCTATGCTGAAGCAAATTACCACCATTTTAGACACAAAATTAAAATCATGCTTTTCAGGGGGAAGCGTTTGAAAATGGATTAAAGCGCGATTACATAGGAAGGACAACATTGTACCGCATCTAATGACACAAAATTGAGAGAAAAAGCTCCAATTTTGAAGGAATGACAGCTGTTTTAAATTTTAGGCTGAGAGACCCCCTGCTACCCGTCGCACAAGACTCAGAGTAAACCGGAGTCAAAAAAGAAAAGCAATAGACGACATGTATTTTACCTCAAAGGTAGGGGGTGGGGGCAAACCCACTGGACTCCTCCCCCTGGAAGACTCCTACCCCTTCCCTGGCCCCGTTAGAACAACCATTCAAGAAAGGAGGCTCGAGCAGTCATAATACACGTAGAATTGCACAACCAAGACCAAATAAAACGCTGTTGTTCTACCTACAGACACGCTAATAACTGACTATCCATCTTCCTTGAGTATCATGGTGGGATGCAGCCTATGTAACCCAGTTACACCGAGTTAACCCTTTAAGAACCGCATAATGTGTTAATGCATAATGTCCTATGTCGCCATGATGCATGAATGCAGCCCTGGCGAGTAACTCACCAGTGCTTTATTCATGCATCATGACGACCTTATGTGGTTGATACACTCTGGAATGATCGAGTTACTCACCAGGGTTGCATTTACGCTGCATCATGATGACAAGGGGGATATTTCATGAAAGCACTATGCGGCCCTTAACGGCTTAAGTCCCTGTAACCAGCCCTATCTAGGTCAGCTGGTACCAGGTTGGAATGCCTCAATTTAGCTGTCTCTTGTCAAGTCAGGACTGTCCTGTCCTTACCTGCCACTAGTGCCTTCAGTGTGTGTCACTAGTTTATAGTAGACTTGGTGGTACCGTCAAGACCATAAACGACTTACAAACAAGGGGGTCATCTACTAAGTCAAAGGGTACAAGCACTGAAGCTGTGGCCCGTTAGACTTTAACAGAATAAGAAGCACTCTGTTGGGGCAATTACTGAGTGAAATGTGCATGTTCTTAACTATTTTAAATCCATATTTCATATAAGTACAATGAGGGCAAGAAACAATTTATTTAGAATAGGAAATTCTGGATTTAATTTTGAGACCGAGCGACCAGCATGAAATATACAATGGGTACCTCTCTATTAAAAAGGCATTGATCACAGTCGAATTTCTGACAAAAATTGTCAATACAACTGTCCAGGTACAGAAAGCGAAATGTGTTTAAGTATAACTTAAGGTGTCCCAGCCCCTGTTTAAACCAGGCTGTATGTGCTGTACTACCCACTCTGTGTTGTCACCTAATCCCATTGGAATCCTAAAAGCTGCCAACCTGGCTCTAAGACCCGTGGGAGGAGAACTTCAGAGAAGCTCTTTTTGTCGTCTAACTTCTAAGTTGACGATCAATACAGTTGTAACACTATTCTGCGTTTGACCGATACAAACTCAAAAAGTACCACGCAAGACATATGCATTGTTTGGAAGAGAAGTGAATCTCATACATGTACCATTTAGACAAGTCCACACACAGCAGAGGGTCTAGATCATCAGCTGCTGCACTATGGTCGTTCACTTCTAATATGTATTTTTTTCATTTTAGATTCACACTAGACAACTGTCCTAGCTTAGTGGACAAAGATGGTGGAGGACCTCTCACCTCTGTGCTACTTTGATGACTGATGATAAACAACAGCCAGACCAGACCTCGGTCTCTCAGCAACATGTTGTGACATCAGCAACATGTTGTGACATCATCAACACATGTGTAGTTACAATGTGTTACAATAGAGAGCTATCATGTGTGGGAAATGAAAGAACCCTAGCTACAGCCGGTATACCGGAATATACATGTACATGTGAGCCTCCCCCCGCCTCTCCACACATAGATTCAATGACATGTATATCACCCATGATATCAAAGATACCATGACTGCACAATCTAGCAACAGTTCCAATCACCCTCTTTGGGCCTAAAAAAAATATATATACAGGGTCGGTAGGTCGTTTTTTTCCCTCAAAAATTAAAAAAATGTCCGAAAAAAGTTAGGGTCGGCCCCCAAAAACGTAGGGTTGGTCGGGATACTGGAATACAACTTTTTTTCAGGCTTTATTACACGGTACACAGGGGCACCAAATCAGTGTACCACACCTCTGTACACCTATACATAGATGCTCTACAGGTGAGGCAGCAGGGCGTGGTTACGCAGTATCGGGAACTAAGCCGCTACCCGGGGTGGTACCGAGTAGGCTAATCCTGTGATCCGCTGATACGAGGCACCGCGTGTCACACTAACCAAGGTAATTGTATTGTGTTGTGTATACTTGGCAGCCAGCCCCGCCCAGTCACCTGATGATGTTACTACGAGTTCGCCAGGTAGTGACTGTATGTCAGCCTGTGGTCATGGGGTAGTTGAGCAGGTGTAAATCATTACCGTAAACATATTTTATTACACGCTGTACATACAATTCGCGAAAATGAAAATCCTTATGTTCGTGAATATTTTTACAACTACCAAATTCTGTAATTCATGACTTTAAATACACACGAAATTGTACTTTTTTAGCAAATTAACGAAAATATCTACGTTTATGGTGATAGCATTGAAGGCATTAATTAATCTATGGTTATTGGTTCATTGGGGCTTCAGTCAAAGGGCTCCGTGGGGTTATATATATTATCTGGAATCAGAGCATAGTGTCCACACATCAGCAACATACTTGCTATATTCTATTTTCCCTTGTTTTTAAATCCTAGAACGAAGTATTCAACCGGTTTTGCACCCCTGTCTCCGTTTCTGCCCCGACTCCTTCAAGGTGGTGGGGACGGGTTATGGGATAGCAACGTCTCAGTCTCGAGAACAGCCATTAGAAATGTGAGGCCCTAGTGTTAAAAAGGATGCGACAGGCGCAATGCTGTGTGACATCTAGGGTTACCAAGGACGGGGTGCCTCAAGGGGAATCTCCTTAAAGGAACCGTTGTCCAAATCAGACCAGCCACTCCAGAATACCTAGAGGTGAGGTCAGTGTGTGTGTTTAAGGAGGAGAGTGGGGGGGGGCGCGTACATTTATATAGTACATGTACATAATGACATGCCTGACTGGGTGGTACACTATGGGAAGTAGGGATAGTGGGTGAGCTCAGTTAGCTAGTGCTGGTGAAGGTGAGCTGATCTATGAGATGAGGTTGGAAAGTATTTTGATGCTGATGACAGATGTAGAGAGAACTAGATCAGCCAGAGTGGAATAATCTCCGAGTCGGACCCATCCCCTGATCCTATCAGACCCATCCCCTTCTCTTACTACATCTGAGTGTTACCAGAACGTGTATACTTTTATTGGGGTTACCTAAAAATAGACGAGGTCATGGGTGTAAGCACGTATAGTCCCTATGACATGGACCCGGGCCGTCATACACTAGTCATTGCTACAAATATAGCATGGAGAGTACACTTAAATTTTAGGCTAAACTATTCAAATGCGGATTATCCGCAGCTAAATTGCATTTCAACTAGTAGCCACCAAGGCTGATTTCTGATTCTTTTAATTTCTAAAGTATGCCCCTATCATATCAACTGGTCAATTATGGGTCATCCCATAACGACATATTTCATCTGCAGCAGCTTGAAAGGACAGGGTTTTCTTCAGAGTTGTTTTCTACTCTTTCTCTGGCAATGTCTATGACCTATTTATCTGGCTCACCATGTGAATTTGTAAATTCTTTTAGACTTAGGAGTATAATTATATACAACTATATTGGGCTCTATTCCAAAATCAAGATATTATATACTAGGATTTTAAAACGTTCTTTGCACTGTATTTCATAGCACATGTACACTATTGTACTCTTCTGCCTTTATTCTCACTCAACAGACAAGTGATAAAGGCTATGCTATGCTGTCAGTAAATCGAAGTCTCTTCACTCAGTCTATACCACATTGTATTCATGCCTGGAGAACTTGAGAATGAGGTATTCAATGCACACCCACAACTGTATGGTCCTGTGGCACAACCTCTCACGTCTCTCTTCTACATTGAATTCCTAACCGGATTTGTGTTTCCGTGTCACACTTTCTTATGTTTATTTTTATTTCTGCTTCTTATACTTTTTTCTTTTCTGTTGTTCAACTCGGTCTATTATATATTAAAGGAGTGTGCCCATCTACTCCCTAGACGTGACGACAACCGTTCTACTTGACTCGGTAGGTCAGATTGAGGACAGAGTCAATCTGAGGCTGTTTAACGTTGACTTTAAAGGATAATCAGGAGATAATCCCGTGACTTTATACAGGGGACAACGGTGTAGAAGGGTTTAATGGGAACAGTGCATACTTAGCCTAGATTATTCTGAAAGTAATCCCATCCAGTTATGTTGTGACTAATTATAAGTTCTATACATGTCTAGGATTAGACTTATCACATTATCATATTAGTTCAGTTTTCCCATTTGCATATTGGTTACTTACAATAGCCATGGCCTTAGATGGCCCCCTCTCTACTCCAATACTGTGAATACAGCCATACTGATACAGGGTAAAAACATTACCAATTAACATTGAATATTGAGACATAAGCCAACTGGTGGAAATGTGGAGCATGATTTAGAAAGTAGGCCTAAGCTTTCAAAGCAGTAGACACTAGTCTATGTCACTCTGGCTGTCAGCCTAATGGAGTGGTGGTCATATATTAATAATGAGGGGTGCGGGGTTGTCATTTAGGGCTGAGGCCAATATTTTTCTGCGTTGAATATGCCACCCCCCCCTTTAAACTTGAATAATGCACATAAAAAGAGGCAATATCTTTTACCCCTGCCCCTCTCCCAGGAGGGGTCGACTATTCTCTGAGTTGGTAATAACGTCTTCCTGTCACTTTTATGTCATATTTCCGCCATTTCAGGAAATATATATTCATATTGATAGCTTGACAATTTTCAAAGTCAAACTTTACCTTATTTTGCCACAATTGGCGACTTTGAAGCCCTGGCGGCGGCCACACTAGGCTGTTTCGAGCAGATCCGACCCGACCCGACCCGACAATCGGATCTAATTTACTGGGCCGGTCTGATAGAGTTGTGCATGCCAAACTCTTCCGACTGTTGGGTCGGGTTGGGTGGGATCAAGTCGGGTCGGGCAAAATCAAGTAGGTGTGGCCGGGGCTTTAGGTTTGGCCGGGGCTTAAAATTAGGGGGCCGTCGTACTTAAATCAGTGCTTTATGTCCCCCAACAGCTTTAAGCGACGCAGAGAATATTTACGCCCCCCCTCGAATGTGCATGGAATATTTTGTGCCCTGGCCCCTATCATCCTATTCGTGCATTTGAAGTAATCATGCCCTGGCTTTTTTGCCCTAAATGGGTCACACATTTTTACGCCCCCTCCCCTCAATAGAATCAATCAGATTTTTTACCTCCCCCTGTAACTAAAAAATAAACACTCCCTTAGTCTCAGAAGGCTACTAAAATGGCTTGATCCCGAGCTGATGTAGCTATAACAAAATGATTCGGATATTTGTAACTGTTAATTTCTAGATGTGATGTCAGTGATGTGATGAATAAACAATAAAAAAACCTTGCTCCTGAAAAGCAAGGCTTATTACGAATACCGGTAATAGATTATATATATTGTACTGTGTACAGTATTATGAGTATGGAGTCGACACCGTTTATAACTTATAATATCAGATTATTTATTTTTGCTTTACTCCTTTAGAATTGCTTTACTCCTTTAGGATTGCTTTAAATTTTAATAGCTGAGCTGAGGGCGTGAGCCACCTCTCTTTTTGGAGGTAGTACACTCCCACTTTTTGGGTCACCCACTCTTTCATTCATACATTCCATTAGTTCCACTGGCCTCATTCTGTTACAGATAGGTCATGAGACGGGTGGCCCCACGGACAGTTGGCCCCACGGACAGTTGGCCCCACTTGAGACTGATGGCCCCAGATTTTGAGACTGATGGCCCCATTTCGGACTGATGGCCCCACTTCAAATTTAATAGCTTATGTGGTCTAAAATCAATATAAAAGCATATTTTGAAGCATGTAGAGCATATAGTTATAGCCATATTATATGAAATTATATGAAAAAAAGTGCCTAGGACATCAATTCTTATGATAAACTGCAGGTATTTTTAGGCCTATTCTTATGTCATAGCAGTATATTTTGGGGTTGGAAAGGATGAAACACTATCAAGAATAGATGGAGAAATAGCTTCTTTTCATTACCAGTGTATAGATCTTGTAATTGCAAGAAAAACTGTATTTAAATTTGTATCTAATGCAAAAAAATAGGAAAAACTTTAAAATGTTGTAGGAAGAAGATAAAAATATCCCTGTGGTACTATTAAGATAATGAACACAATGCTAATATGCCATAAAATGCTTATTCCGGAAAAAGTACAGATGTAGTTTGAAAATGAGAGGAAACTTTCACCAGGTGTGTTGTGAAAAGTCACAGTTCAACTGTTGGCAACTGTCACACCTATGCAGTGTGGATGCCACATGACCACACCTACTCTGACACTTGTCCACACCTACTCTGAGACCTACCCAGAAAACCAAAAAGTATAATCAAATTGATAGAAACAAGTTTTATTATCATAGATATTGTAATTGCAAGAAAAACAGTATTTAATTTTTTCTAATGCAAAAATTAGTTATTTGGGGGGAAAAATAGGGAAAACTTAAAAATGTTGTAGGTAGAAAATAAAAGACGCCCCTGTGTTGCTATTTAGACAAAGAACACAATGCTGATATTTATTAATACTTATTGGTACTTTTTTTTTTTTTTTTTTTTCCTTTTTTTTTTTAAATTTCCCCCCCCCCCCCCCCTTCCTCTCCACACCTGCAGCTCACACATGGCTTGCCCAATGGAGAAGGCAAGTGTGAAGGCTAATCCCCCTGCCAGGTTGGCTGCTATAACACCTGTAATTTGGCCTAAAACACCTCCAGTAGACAACTACAAATGGCATTTATCTATAATAATACATTTCTATATGTGTATGAATGAATATGTATGAATAAAGACAGTAATAAGTGATTAAATATGTTGGGGCCATCAGTCCCACTGGTGGGGCCATCAGTCTCAGAAAGTGGGACCATCAGTCTGGGGCCATCAGTCCGAGGGGCCATCGGTCCTACAATCTACAGATACTAGAGTCTAGATAGATGTTGCCCCTTGTACATGTTACACAATCCATTGCC
The DNA here is from genome assembly GCA_947462335.1 of Harmothoe impar. Taxonomy (NCBI): domain Eukaryota; kingdom Metazoa; phylum Annelida; class Polychaeta; order Phyllodocida; family Polynoidae; genus Harmothoe; species Harmothoe impar. The sequence goes on along the minus strand of OX381707.1, from coordinate 66,916,853 downwards.
CAAAATAGGTAGTATCGCCATCTTATCAGTAGAATACACTCTACACTAAGCCTCGTATGGGACCGTTCCTCAATATTTCTAACAGTAACACAACTGTTCTCTATCACCGATTTGTTTTGAAAATAAATTTGGCTAATCCCCACTTGAACTTCACGTGGATTGGGGTTTACTTAGTTTGAGTTTTGTTATCATTTTAATGTGTCAAACTTGAGCAATTTGCAATAGCTTAGAGGAGGTAAGTGCTTAATATTTAGACTCATTGACCCAACGTTGATGACATGTGTATTGAGTCAATATACAAGTACAATCTTTAATTGACATCCAACTTTGGTGTCACTGAAGCACTGCGGCCATACGCCTTTCCATATTTAGGAGTTGGACCTCACCTTGTAAACTTTTCCGAAGGCGCCGTCTCCGAGCTCCCCGATAATTTCCCATAGCTCCGACGGGTCAATATTAGTCCTAATGTACTTCCCGATATCCTTTTTGGACTTCTTGTCATTGGTACTCCCCGCAAAGAGTGCCTTCAACCCCCTGAGGAAGGCCATTTTGGGCGGAACGGGTCAGTGGCCCAGCCACCAACCTCACCCAAATTTGACAACAAACTTTTGGCTCGCCTTTCCTGTAAACACACTGCAATCTTTACTTGCCAGAGGGTGGCAATCGCCCCATAAACCACACGGGCGGTCTCAAATAAGTGTCTGTGACTTGTTGGATTTTGGTATCATCGCAAACCTGTTCCATAGAGGGAAATCCGTCTGTATTTTGTCAACAACCCATTCGGGAAGCGACCTTCGGCCGCCATGTTGAAACCACCACGCCTGCCTGACGGGATGTGACGTCATCAATGCGTCTGTGAGCCTCCAGTAGATGGCGCCAGGTGCTTTGCAGTTCGCACATTTTACAACAGGGGGAGGATCGGAGCAAAGAGCAAAAAATTATAACACACTAAGGGGCCATCCATTAATTACATACGCACATTTTTGCCCAAAATGGACCCCCCCCACCCCCCCCCTGTTGCACCCTGTACGCATTTGAACTACCCCCCCCCCCCCATGCGTACATACTCATTTCACTTTGACCCCCCCCCCCCACTGACATTTACGGGGGAACCTATAGGCTTAATTTTTGGTGCATATATGTAGGGGGAGGAACTTTTTGGGACCCGTCCCTTTTTTGGACCTGACCCTCCCTACCACCAATGAGCTTAGGGCCGACTCATATATATTAATCGCTGGGGGTGGGGGCTAAGGGGATGTTCCCAAAACGGCAATTTTTATTCCGACCCCCCCCCCCCTTAGTTAGCTGAAAGTAATCTCGACCCCTCCCCCCCCCCAAAAAAAGAAAAAAAAGTTCGGCTTTTGAGGAATGTAAAGCCCCCCCTAAAACTTGTGGAAACATGCATGTTCGTGGGTATTTACATGGACCGTTCTTGATTTTGAGCCCTCCCCCAGCACGGAGTCTTTTCTAGCCCCCCCCCTCCCCCAACCAAGGGCCTGGGTTATAGTGGAAAAACAGGGAAGAGCAGAAACGTTTGGAAGACATATTTGTTGACTTATGAATAACGTATAATATAACATATGGGAATGGCAGCCATAGAGAGGTATCACGTGGGGCTGTTCAGGGACAGAAAAGACATTAGGAGCTCCCAGGGTCGGATCAAGGCATGAGTTATCGTGGAAAAACAGTGCGGATCCTGTAGTCAGCAAAATAGTGCGCAAACAGATCAATGACATTCTCTCATCACCCCTCTCATTGGTGGATTGCAGAGACAGTGCGGATCCCAGAGTAAAACATATGACGCAGTGACATTCTCTCATCACTGCTCTCATTGGTAGAGAGTGCAGACACTGCGGATCCTGGGGTGAGGGCATGACGTAATGTAATTATGCAGGAAGGGGATGAGTCGTTGGCCGCTGGGATCTCCAGGCAGTTGGGGATTAGAAATCAGCCCGGGAGGTCTGCCGGGGCTGAGATGCTCAGCTCTATATGGGAGTACATTTGTGGCATTCATAGACAGTGATTCAATGTGGATTTAGATCTACATGGCTTCTACATGGTATTGGAGAGTTGGGGCTGTCGACCATGGCAGATACGGATATCCCATGGAGGAGTAGCCGTCAACAGCGTGAATGGTGGCAGGCAGGTGCGGGCGTGCACGCCGAACCAATGCACTCTCCAAACAGACATATACTTGTAGACTACAATAACAACATGCACACATTGCACACTGAGAAGCAAAGGACAGATATATGGTACACTGTAAGCCCAGGACATGTATAGGGTACTAAACATCAGTATCCTCCAATAAAGCTGGATCTCACACAAGCAGAGTTGTTTCTCCATGGGCAGGGAACGCTTCTACCATCTACTAGTTAACCCCATATAGTGACATAATATAAGGTGAGTTTGGAACCCTGAGTAAACACGGTAAAACACTATGTATCAAGAGGACATCTACTATAGCCCAGATGGTGGTTTGACTCTGGCAAAGGGTGGGTAGAGCTGTGTCTCTGCCCCACCCAACCCCGTGCCGACCAGCTCACATGTCACCTGGGGGGCGCCTGGAGGACATGGGACAGTGTACCAATCAAACCATAGTGCAATACATTGAAATAACAGAAAGTGCAGGCAAGGAGTGCACATACCAAGAAGAGAGGATAACAGTGTGCCAACCAGACTGCAGTGCTATACATGGAGATAATATAAAGTGCAGGCAAGGAGTGCTCATACCAAGAAGAGAGGACAATAGCGTGCCAGCCAGACTGTAGTGCAATGTGAGACAGCATACTGATAGAAGAGGGGCAGAGACATCATAGAAGAAAGAAGCCGGCTGGGAACTGATCACTCCAGGCAGGCAATAAGATCCAAGGGGGAGATAGCAGCACCAATCCAACATGTAGAGGCAAGAAGAGAGGTAACATCAATGGAAGAGGAGGAAGAATACACAATCGTACCCGGCTGGATGGAGGGGAGGAGTTTGATCCAATAGGTACCATGTTGGAGGGAACAACTCCACAGCCAGGGGTGTCGGGAGTAACATGTCAGCCAATACATAGTAAACTGACACAACACCATCCAGACTGCCCCAGCTGAGAAAAAGGGGGGTCAGCTGGGACAGAAAACGGCCAGCAGCCAATGGTCACAAAGGAACCTGTTGGGGCTGATGGAATTAGCTCAAGGCGCATGGGAGAACCAGAAACAGAGAAACAGTGAAAAGGGGAGAACCTAAGACAAGACACAGAACAAACAGAAATGGGGGGGACTTTTATTCAAGAAACAGAGCATACAGAAGTAACACAGATAGAGGAACAGGGGAGCAGAAGCAAGGGAGAACCAACAGATCAATAGCAATTGATATTAAAAAGCGCCTTGAGCCGGACACCCATATATAAGAAACTTTAATTGAGGGAAGGGAATTATTAAGAAGAAGAGACAAAAAAATAAGGACCTATCAACAGAAGGAGTACAAACAGAAGCAAGTACCACATGACCAAACAGAGACAGATGAGGCAGCAGGACAGTCCAATACAGAAGAGGGGATAAGAAGTAAAATAGAAAATACTGGAATTGAAGATAAGATATACAGGAAACAAAAGAAGAAGCACCACAAAACAACACACCAATAAAAAGGGTAGGAATAGAAGAATAGCCACTCAGAAACAGCAAAGGAAATAAGAAGACAGAAGAGAGGAGGAGCACCCACACTGCCACAACCAGGACCAGATTTGTAGCTTGCAGCAGAGACTGGGTGGAATAGGCAGGGCAAGGATCCATGAATACAGAGGCAGCAGGCCTTGAGGCATCAGAGCCTGCCACACATGGGTTATAAAACAAACTAAAAGGAAAGAACAAGTAAGTCAATACCAGGAGTGAGTCCATCAAATAAAAGAAACACTATGAATAATAGATGACTAGAAAGGGCAACAGGATAGAGGGAGACCCAGACAGAGATGGGAAAAACACCAATATCAATGCCATGGTGGTATCGGGGGAGGCGGCAACAGGAGTAAGTAGCATACTGTATACGGCAGCTCAGGAGGAAAACAGAGACAGTGGCAGCAGGAGCACAGAGCACGGCATGCACACTACCCTGGAGTAAGGCTATACACCCACACCGGAGACACACAGGAGAGCGCAGGAGGCACATATACATACAATAGTGATGATCTGAAGCAATGTAATTAAACCAGATGCAGGAGAATGGTTATGATTGACAATTACCTACAAACACATTATTGGTTAAGCCAAAGGATACAATGGAAGAAACTGTAAGCATACTTTGTAATTATACTGCTTAAAATGAACTTTATATATATACATGTTTGGGAGGAAGGCAGACCCAATAACAAAAGACCATAGGGAATCTTCCATGTCTCAAATAAGATGGGAGACTATTCTAGCACTGCTGAATTATACTGGAGCATTGTGGTAGGTGTGGCATGATTTAAGTAACCATTCTGAAACAGTGAAATTGTCCCAGAAATTTAATTAAATTTAACTTCTCAGGACTATAGGTACAGTGGGATGGCCCTGTACTGGTCACCAGACATTATTTTGATAGCTCAACAATGTATAGCACTGTGTTTGGTAGAGCCCTATGGCAGTGGACAGGAAATCACATTTGGCTTGTTGGAACAGAAATATTCAATGGGAGGTGAGCAGCTCATCAGCAGCCCACAGGAGCATACATGTAGGAAAACCACAGTGCAAGTCATAACCACATGCTATAACCACCAGTGAAAGGCTAAAAGGAACAGTGTTAAAAATTACACAAAAAGACAATATGAATGGCTTGTAAGAACAGATAGACAAGAGAAATATTATCAGTATGGGAGGTACATGTATACAGAGATATACATAACAGGGTGATCACAAGAGGCAGCCGGGGCAGATAGACAAACCATTATGGATTTCAGGAGAAGGGAGCAGGCACAGTGAGATCAGAAGCCTGCCAACATCAATAACACCCAGGGAGCAGCTCAGGGGTGCACAGTGTGTTGAGAGTGAGAGACCTGTAGGAGTTAACCCTTTCAACACTGGATTTCCTGTAACTCAATGCAATTTTGTGCAATATGTTGGCTTACCGTGTGGAGGGGGTTAAAGCATAAGCAAGGAGGGACTGACAGGAGCATGGTGCATAATATATACTTTAAGATATGCTGAGAATAGAAGCATAGGAGGGATGCATTGGTCACCACTGGCCCAGTCATTTTGGTGAAGTCCAAGTATGACTTTTAATAAGAAATCAGAAGTGGAGTTGCAGATCATATGAGATAAAGAGCAATCAGGAAACCCCATTAGAAGTACCAAAACTCTAGGCTTAATCATAATAGAAAGAGACAGAGTGTGGACTGGACACTTCCACAAGATAGACTTGTATTGGAACAGTAGTCATGCAGGGAAATGAGTATCTGATTTAGATATAAAAGTGATGGAGGGAAGAGTCCCCAGAGAAGGGGCAGGCCCGGGAGAGGAGGGAGCCAGGGACCCCCCCCCCCCCCACATCAAAATGGCCAAAAGAGCAGCCAAAGAGCAACTCAGGAGCAATCATAAGTGAGCAGTGACAGACACACACTCCGTAGGTGCACATTAAGATGGGAAGAAAACAAAAGAAACAAGGAACAGGAAAAGGAGTAGTAAACTGGAGCTGAAGGGAGCTGAGCTAGGGGAGGTGAAACCAATGGAAGAATAGGGAAGACAGACAAGAAAATAATGAGCAGCAAAGAAATTTATATACAATTAACAGAAGATAGAAGCAGAAGTGATGGAAAGAAAGCAAGAAAAGAAAATGTGGAGAAAGGTAGCAGCAACCAGGGAGAGGCAAGGCATATGTGGAAAGACAATAAGTATAAAAGGAGGACATTTTCATTCATTAAGACACAATAAATAAGGAAGAGAGGAAGTGCAGCCAACCCAACAGCAGACAGGGGAGAGATAACTCAGTATACAACACTACATAGAAGGGGGGAGACTGGTAGACACCAGACACCCACCGCACACAGGAACCCCACACAGCAGAGGAGAGACAAACCAGGGGAAGACCGGAGATGGGAAACAGAGGAAGCAGTCCCCACCAACACCATAACAGTAGTCCGGTCTGTTAAGGAAAAACACATTATTTTCCGGATAAAAGTGCCAAATTTAGTACACACATAGGCACCTAACAACAGGGACTCAGCAGCCAATACTCAATAACAGAATAGGACACCATACAGAATACAACAGGTCATGCGAAACAAAGGGTACAACTGAAACCAGTAAAAAAACAAGAAAGTTGATAGGTCACCTAAGGGAGCAAAACAAGAGACACCATTGTAGAATGACTGCAAGGTAGGGGAAGGGAGAACCAATGAAGAACAGACAACCCAGAAAACAGAAACAAAGATCAAGAGCCAGAGGACCCAGATGACCGAAGGGATGGTATGCTCGAGACAGAAGGCAGCGGCTCTCAGGAAGAGCCAACCCAAACCAACATAGGGAGGCCTAAACCGAATGCCATTCATAAAGAAAATAAGAGAACCCACAATGAACAGAGAAATTCAGAAGACACTCAGGATAGTGACTTACACACTGAACGACAGTGAGGGGGGGTCCCCAGAGGAGCAAATCCGCCCCCCCCGACAGGGTGGTAGGGCCTGATAATATTGGCCAGGCCACACCCGACCAGAACAATCCGGCAATGGATCTAGAAACTGGCTGACAGCTATTAAAATAGCAAAGACATTAGTAGATAGAAGCAACAGAAACAGAAATAGGAGAAACAGAAACAGACCATACAGAACCAGAACATATAGAAACAGAAAAAGAAGCAGGAAGACAAGAAATAGATAATAAAACAGAAGGGGAGGTCGAGGAAGGTGTGATATGTGACAGGAATAATAATACAGATTGAAAAAATAATACCAGCAGAAAGAGCCGAAATAATCCGACAAATAATACATAACAAGGAGAGGAAAAAAGAAGAGAGGAAGCAATACAACAGAGAAGAGTATCATAAGGAAGCCAGAAGAAAGAGGGAAAAGAACATAACAACCATACAAAGTGGAGTATGAAGAGAGTAAACCCCAATATAACCACATCACAAAGGATGGTTATACTGACAGAGGCAGGAGGAGCAGCAGACCCACCACAGATGAGTCAACCGCAGAACATAAAGGGAGCACAGAGATCAGCAGAGAGCCAGAGAGAGAAGAGAGACAACCACAGAACCCAGAGGGAGTCAGACCAGATAACGGTAAAACCAATGAAAGTAACTGGTGGGTAGGAACCACCACACAGGCAGGCAACCAGTGAGCAGACGACAAACTCCACATAGCAATAGCAACAGGAGGTGCGGCTGGAGCTGCTCGTAAACTACAGAAAAGGGGATATAAAGGGAGTATATGTATACAAAGACCAATAATAGAAATGAGGAGTTAATCAGTGGATACCACAGTTTGAAACTAACAAAGGTGTGTATGATGACATGCTTAGAAGAAGGACAGCTATTAGCAGCTGATGAATTAATCGCTAAAGAGAAAATAGGGACAAGAACATACTGACAGTAAGCAGAGTACGGGAGGCAATAGTATCAGGGGGAGAGCAGGGGACAGAATTACAGCATGACATCTACACACGATGGAAGGATTGATCGGGAGTCAGAAAGGAGATATCAATGAGAGACTCAGATACCACCCCCCCCCCCTCCCCCAGGAGCAGCTCTGCATGTGGGACTGGGTAGGAGCAACCATGGTCTGTGAATCAATATGCTGGGAGCAGCTCAGCTAAGTCCATCTATAGGGAAGCAACAGGGCCATAGCAAGCACATGGCAGGCATGACATAACCAGAATTGAGAGGGCATCAAAAGAAGAGCTACAACAAAGACAGAGATTAGAAGAAATAATTGGGGAAGATAGAGACAAGAGAGCAGCAGATAGAGAAGGAGAGAAAAGGAAGGAGACAAGCAGTTCATCAGGGGAAGATGGACAGATGTAAAACATAGATGGTAGAAGGGAGACACCTGCAAGTATAGGCACAAAGAGGGATCAATGGAACCAAAGACAAGATGAAGCAGAGGTAGAAGAACAAGAAATAGAAGTAGCCTAAAATGAAGAGCCCCCCAGATGAGCCATACATGGCAGCAGAAGACATGTGGCATTGAAACAAAGACATTTGGCATTAAGACAGAGACATGGGGCACTAAAACAGAGACATGTGACATTAAAGTGGAGGCATGTGACATTGAAATAGAGGCAGATCAGATGCAGGGGGAGGGACAGAGGCACCCAACCACACCAGCATACAGTGGATAAATAAAAAGGAAAGAGTAGTATGTGGGAGCAACTCACACTTGCCCAAAGGAGTGATGGTATAGAGAGACATCTGTAGTGGCGAGGAGACACCAATGGAAACAGGGGAGTCACCCAGGGGAGAAGGAATGGAGTAGGAATAATAAAGAAACCAATACTATTATGATATGTATGGAACTGGTGGCATTTTGAAAGGGGCCAACACATTTACATACTGCAAAAGGGGAACTAACCAGGTACCCACACAAATGGAAAGGTTGTTTTAGAAGATGAAGTAATATTGAAAAGCATACTATAAGAAACTACAGGCAAATGTATGGAGAGGATTAGACAATATAACCACTGGCAATAACCATGGTTATAGACAGAGACTGTGACCAGCAGCAGTAGGCAGCCTGCAGGCAGGAGACAGCAGGGCAGAAAAAGTTTGCTGGGTGCCATGGCAACAGGGAATATCACCACAGATAAGGATGAGACGCTAGTCTGGCCAAGGGCCAAAATAGAGACAACACCCAGCAAGGCATTAAGCATTGGGAAATAGAGAGAAGTATTACAACTAAAAGGCTGTGTAGCAAAATGGGTGGTGGAGTGCAAGACCACTGTTCATTTTAATTCTAATGGAATAAAGCTGCCAGTGCCATGGAGACAAAGCAGGCATTTAAAACAGTTTGATATTATATTCTACCGAGGAACACAACATATAGGAGATATGCAAAACATTAGGCCAGTGCAGAGATACATCAAAAAAGAAGAAGAGTTAAAAGCTGGCAGTTATAGGATGATGGGTGAATGGAGGAGCAGCCCACCCCGACAGCAGCCAAGAAGTGCCGCAGTGTGGCTCTAACGGTACTATGGACCTGATACTTAATCATGAAAGCCCTGGATTGAGTAAGGGTGGAAATGATGGTGGACGGTCCATATGCCAGAAGCCAATCGCTAGCAATCAAAGCTCAGTAAGAAGGAAACCCCGAGGGAGACAACATATAGGCCCCAGAACAGGAGAAAAGTACAATATAATAAATAATAGAAGGACAGGAGAACCAATATATGTTACACCTGGGCAACCGCAGTATGGAAATACATAGCCTCAGAGGGGAGGAACATAGAAGGGCAATACAACAACTGAACCTTAATGCAGCAACGAGGGAATTGCCCACCCCCCCCCCCCCCCCCACAGCAAGCAAAGAGAACAGGAGAGATCAGGCAAAACCCCACGGGGGCGGCCAACAAGGATCCAATAGAAATATATCAAGAGGTACACGAGTAGCGTTGCCGTGTGAGCTAAAGAGACTGCAGAACCGAATAGACATTGGATTAAAGGGAGGCCAGGCATTTCTCCCTTAACAAAACTGAAGGTAAATCATTATTAATTTTACGTTGAATCAATGTTTATGGATTCTCAGCGCTCACATAGGCAGCAAGGCGATTAATACGCCACGAGTGGAGTCTAACTATGATGACTCGGGTGCAGTGGCATACGGACAAAGACTTACGAAGAAGCCACACTTCGGCTTGTCACTATCCTATAAGCACCACTAGTGATCTGCCTTGTGTAACGGCCCCATGTTGATGCAGAGGACTATACTCTAAGGGGTCGACACAGGTCAGGAATCTCGGAGACGAACTATAACAGGTCGGGAGCAGGACTATCCTGGCCTGAGCCGGATGTACATATTTTACCGCCGTCTTGATCCATGAACTATGAAAGGCCAGAGAGCAGGACTATCCTAGCTTGAGCCCAATCTCTCATCATTATCCATGAACTATGAAAGGCCGGAGAGCAGGACTATCCTAGCTCGAGCCTAATTTCTCATCTTTATCCATGAACTATGAAAGGCCGGAGAGCAGGACTATCCTAGCTCGAGTAGGCTCCTGGCCTGAGCCGGATGTACATATTTTACCGCCGTCTTGATCCATGAACTATGAAAGGCCAGAGAGCAGGACTATCCTAGCTCGAGCCCAATCTCTCATCATTATCCATGAACTATGAAAGGCCGGAGAGCAGGACTATCCTAGCTCGAGCCTAATTTCTCATCTTTATCCATGAACTATGAAAGGCCGGAGAGCAGGACTATCCTAGCTCGAGCCTAATCTCTCATCATTATCCATGAACTATGAAAGGCCGGAGAGCAGGACTATCCTAGCTCGAGCCTAATTTCTCATCTTTATCCATGAACTATGAAAGGCCGGAGAGCAGGACTATCCTAGCTCGAGCCTAATTTCTCATCATTATCCATGAACTATGAAAGGCCGGAGAGCAGGACTATCCTAGCTCGAGCCCAATTTCTCATCTTTATCTATGGACTATGAAAGGCCAGAGAGCAGGGCTCACCCCGCTCGAGCCCAATCACTGTATACAAAATACATGTCAAGTGTATAGATAGATCATATTAATATGCATTTAAGGTAAAAGCTTACTAGAGCATAGAAGAGGGCAACAAGGGGACAAATAGACGTTGAAAGAAAGTAAAAGTGTGAAAGAGTAGGGATAGTACAGACATAGTAAAAGTGGAGAAACGGGGCACAAAAAGAAAACAAGACAAGAAGCCAGCAGAACAGCCGAGAAACTAGAATTCAAAACGAAAAGCGAAATATAAGCAACAAAAACATAGATTAGGAGAGAAAAGAGAAGCGCGAGAAAAGAAACAAGAAACAAAATAAGAAAAGTAATGAAGAGCATTTAGAAACCAAAGGAGAGAAAGAAAAAGTAAAAAATAGAAGTAGAATAGAGGCAAAATAGAAGCAAAGTAAAAGAAAAAGGTAAGATCTAGAGAGGACGATTCGTATATAAAACGAATCTACGGGGGACCCCCCTGTCCTGGGTTATAGTGGAAAAACAGGGAAGAGCAGAAACGTTTGGAAGACATATTTGTTGACTTATGAATAACGTATAATATAACATATGGGAATGGCAGCCATAGAGAGGTATCACGTGGGGCTGTTCAGGGACAGAAAAGACATTAGGAGCTCCCAGGGTCGGATCAAGGCATGAGTTATCGTGGAAAAACAGTGCGGATCCTGTAGTCAGCAAAATAGTGCGCAAACAGATCAATGACATTCTCTCATCACCCCTCTCATTGGTGGATTGCAGAGACAGTGCGGATCCCAGAGTAAAACATATGACGCAGTGACATTCTCTCATCACTGCTCTCATTGGTAGAGAGTGCAGACACTGCGGATCCTGGGGTGAGGGCATGACGTAATGTAATTATGCAGGAAGGGGATGAGTCGTTGGCCGCTGGGATCTCCAGGCAGTTGGGGATTAGAAATCAGCCCGGGAGGTCTGCCGGGGCTGAGATGCTCAGCTCTATATGGGAGTACATTTGTGGCATTCATAGACAGTGATTCAATGTGGATTTAGATCTACATGGCTTCTACATGGTATTGGAGAGTTGGGGCTGTCGACCATGGCAGATACGGATATCCCATGGAGGAGTAGCCGTCAACAGCGTGAATGGTGGCAGGCAGGTGCGGGCGTGCACGCCGAACCAATGCACTCTCCAAACAGACATATACTTGTAGACTACAATAACAACATGCACACATTGCACACTGAGAAGCAAAGGACAGATATATGGTACACTGTAAGCCCAGGACATGTATAGGGTACTAAACATCAGTATCCTCCAATAAAGCTGGATCTCACACAAGCAGAGTTGTTTCTCCATGGGCAGGGAACGCTTCTACCATCTACTAGTTAACCCCATATAGTGACATAATATAAGGTGAGTTTGGAACCCTGAGTAAACACGGTAAAACACTATGTATCAAGAGGACGTTTACTATAGCCCAGGCCTGATTTTCATTATCACCCCCCCCCCCCCTACATCCAACAAGCCCCCCCCCCCTAGCTGCCAATAAATGACTTGGCCCTAAAAGCAACCTAGACCCCCCACCTTCATGATATTGTAGGGATGAAAGTCTTCATGTCTTTTCCTGATGTCGGGAAGACCGGTACTTAACTATGAATATGGGACCTATATTCAGGGGCCTCAATTGGCAACTTTCATCCCTGATATTGAGTAATACCCCCCCTCCCCATCTCCCCCCATTCCCGACAAAAAAGTGTTTGCATGTTTAGTTCCATACATGTGTGTGCACCAACCTTTATAGAGTAGCAAATTCTCATTTAAAAAAGCTCTTTCTATAAATCAGGAATCAAAAAGAGATAACATTCCATGAATGTGTGGGGGGGGGGGGGCAAAATTAAATATGGTCTATTTAGGTACTGAGACCCATGCATCATTCTACCAGCATGCATGTGCAACCTTTCTCATAAGAGTATTTTCAAAATTTGGCTGGATATTTGGACTCAAATAGGCACCAATTTCAGTCTAAATTGCCAGAAAATCGGCCCTTATGCGTACACAATGCGTATGCCAAAATGGGCCTAGACCCCCCCACCCCCCCTGTACGCATCTGTACGCATTTGGCCTGACCCCCCCCCCACCCCCCCTTGATGCGTATGTAATTAATGGACGGCCCCTAAGAGGGTCCACTCACTGATTACCGTACAGACATTTTTTTAACAACAGGGGAGGGGGGGGGATTGGTGGTGGTGGTGGGGGGGGGGGGGCAACCAAAATTGGACCCACCCCTTTTTAGTGAAAAAGCCCTCGTGTTACTATAGCTCAGAGGCCTCGACTGCGCTCAATTTCAACTTGCCATGAGGGGGGACCAAAACAATTTCAACCCCTCCTGCGGGGACCAAAAATGTTTCAATCCACGAAAATCCACCGACTAGGAGAGACCGGGGCAAAATGGACCCCTTAAGGGAAGATGGCATATAACTCAGAGGTAGGCCTAAACCCCTCAGGGGTGGGCATAGGCCTATGTGAAAATCCTGGAGCCAATACTGGACCGGCTGTAGCCAAACGTCAAAAGGGGCATTGAATATGATCTGTAGGGGGAGACCGGGGCTAGTTGAAACACATGAAGCAATTTCGGATTTTTTCCTATATAGTTAACATTTATCCACAGTTTTTTGGGGGGGAAGTCAAAAACAACCTATGGTACTATGTGCATGACTATTTTATCTGCATTTCATTTCAATATTTATAGGAATAAATTCCTTTTATTTGATTTGTTTCAACTAGCCCCAAACCGGGGCTAGTTGAAACACAGCTGGGGTCAGTTGAAACACAAAAGTTATTTCTTCAGATTCTGAAAGAAAGAATGATAATGAGAAGAAATCTTAAAAATAGGTAATAATTGAAACAGTTACCATGTATATCCACTCATTAATAAATAAATCCACGGGAAGAATTACCCTCAGCTATGAGTACATGTTAAGATTTCTGCTTCCAAAGTTTGATGGTGCAAAATATTTTTTTCCAAAAATATGTTTGGGGTCAGTTGAAACATTTTTAGTGAAAATCAATTTTCTACATGAATGATTTCACCTTTATGCAACTTTCTATGACTGGAATAATGCCCCGAAGTAGCATCAATTCTAATATAGAAAAGGTTATATTTGATTCATGATACTCTTATTGTCACAATCAGTCATAATTTGTGTTTCAACAGACCCCAGGCGGGGTCAGTTGAAACACAAGATTTCACCGATTTTAATAGGGGTTGGTTGAAACATTTTTGAACAATTATGTTTCAACTTGCCCCACAGGTGTTTCAACTAACCCCAGATCCAATTTGGGTTAAAATGACTTTTATTGCAGAAATTATACACAAATTCTGCACCTATGGTGGTGTGAATATTATCCACTGTGTACCTGCACATATGCACAGCTGCAACTAAAGCTGAAAGGTGCAGTTGGGTGGTAACTGGCGTATAGGGGGCGTATATGCCTCCAGTGAATTTGTTTCAACTAACCCCGACAAAAGTGTTTCAACCGACCCCACACCCACTTAGCATACTGCTGTCCCCTTAGACATTAATATCACTTTATGCTTATATATTCATTATAATATATGTGATTCCAGTATACATGGTTAATGATATAAAAGTTAAATTAGACGGATACCTTAAAAACTAAAGTTTTGAGAAGAAAAAAACTCAATTTCTGAAATTTCACTTTTTTGAGAAAAAACATGATTTATAGATGGTTTGGGCCGTATATCAAAAAATTTAGCTAATATCTTTCTGATTTTTTCACTGGTGATAAAAATAACAATAAGTTCACATGAGAATCAAGAAATCAATCCAAACACATGTTGCCTCTATTATACAGCTTGTGTTTCAACTGACCCCGTGTTTCAACTAGCCCCGGTCTCCCCTAGGCCTCACCCTCTGTTGTTTATGTAATTAGGGGTTGGTTTTATCACTCCAGGAATTTTTGAAAAACTAGACTTGAAATGGTGCATTCTGATGCATTTTGGCACCCAATATACTACAATTGAAATCATGCAATCTGGTGCATTTTAGCACAAATTGTTTCTTTATCATTGGGTCTGGGGGGATAGTTACATGTAGGGAAAGCTTTCTGAAAAAAAATTGAAGGTCTAGACTTGAAATGATGCAATTTAGTGCACTTAAGGCACACCATTTATAACTATGTGGGTGTCCTCCGATGCACCACTGAACCCAGCGACAAGGGACACTGAAATGCTGGGGTTGGCCACATCGGACAAGACCTAGCTACTTCTTAAAATCAAGAAGAGACAATACCCATTTATTAAAATCGACACATGGCAAAGCACCCCCCCCCCCCCACCCCCAATCTGGGGGCCTTAATAGGACAAGGAAGGGTTATAGGAGAGAGAAAAGGAATGGCCAGTAAAATGTCAGGGATCTGTTGAACCACACCCTCCCAGTAACTGACCATGCTCTCCTGCAGAAAGCTTTTTAAAATATTGAAGTCAGATACTCTATTCTCCTTCAATTTAGAAATAGATAACAATTTTGGTTCTATTTGGAATATTTACAAAATTCCTTCAGCTTCAAATACCTTGAGATCAGGTGGTTTATCTGAGACCATTGGCGCCAATTTCACTGTCAGTGTCGCCACTTTTTCGCGACATGGCGACAGCTGCCCACCCCTGCCCCTGAATTGAAACATTTATTTTTTCATAACAAAGCATAGAAGTATATACCATCCATGAAAATAATTAATATTCTGCTAGTATCATTAATAGCATTGTGGGATAGCGTAACATATTATTCTGACCTACGAAGGTCATGGGCTAAAAGTCCCAGGGCAAAAGGGTTTTTGGGGCGGGGCAAAAGGGACCCCAGAAATTTCTTCCCCAGGAATATCTTTTTTCATAGTTTTATTGCTCCCATCTTTTAGCTATGTTATTACTCAGTTCTTTAGGTATTTCTTTGTTGTCATGCATGACCATTATCTACCATTTTTCAATTTTGATTGATTTTTATGACTGTTGAATATCATGCATTTCAATAAAATTTTCCCCGCATTCAGGAAAAATTCTCCAAAACCCCCAAAATACCCCCCAAAAATAAAAATTGGCTAAGAAATAATTTTATATTGAAATAAGCATGTCTCATCATTCTTATCATTTTTTAGGCCAAGCATGGTTATTTTTTCATGTTTTGCTCATTTTTATGGGGTTTCATCATAGGAATTCTGATTGCAAGGGGGGGGGGGTCCGTTTTGCCCCAGCTTCATGAAAAATATGTGAAAAAATGATCTTGCCAAAATAAATGACTGTAGGGTAATATTTTTTTCCAATGACTTTGCAAATATGTTACACAACATTTTAGCTATGAAATATTATTGTTTTAGCCATAAAACATTAACATATACCTCTTTTTTAATTCTCAGAAGCTTATAAACAGATTTTTGCAAAACTAGATCAAGATCTCTAGTTTCAGTTTTTTCTTTATGGAATCCAGAATACCATAGGTAGCATCAAATAAAAAAGACAAAACATGTTATTTCTATCAATTATATGAGCCAATTTGAAAAAAATATAATTTATAGCTGAGAACTAAGTTAGGGGTCGGGTCCGTTTTGCCCCGGGGGTCCGTTTTGCCCGGTCTCCCCTACCCCTGTTCAGGGGCGGATCCAGAGGGGGGGTTCTGGGGGTCAGGACCCCCCCCCCCCCCTTTTGGAAAAAAATTTTAAAAAAATTAATGATAATTTGATCCGCCACGAGTCGCGGCGTGTCACTTTTTGGTACTTTGGTGTTTGGTGGACTCCCCCCTTTTCAAATTCCTGGGTCTGCCCCTGCTGTTGTTGAAAAGGACCCCTCCCTTAGGGCTATATCCCACTCCGATCGCACGGAAAATCTATTCACACTCGATATATTTTTACTCAACCACGGAGGAAACTGCATATTTAGGCTATGAGGTAGCGGACTCCTTGAGCGTTAGAAAAAGATGGCGTAATGGATAAGAGCCATGGCCATGGGGTAATAAGGGAGTGTTCATTAAGGCCTATTCAACACAGGGGGGGGGGGCAATAATTATTTCACTTTTCCTAAACAGAAAATCAGAAGTATCTCTTGTTAACTTAGGCTATATCAAGACCTAACCACAATCCAGTGGGCACGGAACATTGAATCAACATTGATAAAAGCTTGTCAATGTTGATTCTATAGGCCTATTGATTCAATGCTGATCCAACGTTGGGCTGAATTTTGTGCTTAGGGAGTGGTCATTTTTTAACAACAGGGGGGGGGGTTGGTGGATTTGGGGGGGGACCAAAAAAATTTGGACCCCTTGAAGGGGGGGACCAAAAAAATTTGGACCCCTCTTGAGGGGGGGGGGCCAAAAAAATTGCACCCCTTTTTACTGAAAAAGCCCGCGCATTATTATAGCTCAAAGGGGTCGGCCGCGCCCAATTTCAAGTCGCCTTAGGGGGGGGACCAAAAAAATTTCGACCCCTCCCGTGGGGGGGACCAAAAAAATTTCGACCCGCTCGCGCGAAAATCCACCAACCCCTACCTGTTGTTAAAAAATGACCACTCCCTTACTGGGGATGGCTGTTTTCGCAGTGATTTTCTCTTTTAAACGACATATAACATGACTAGGCCATGTACATAAGCATATTTTTCTAGAATTTTCTCTATCCATTCTTGACGGCCACCTGAGCACATAGAAAGGTTATTCTTTAGATTTGATATAGAAACGTAGCTTTGTCCAAACCATGTAGAAACGTTCAACAACGTTTTTATTACCAACGTTTTCATCTAAATCATACAGAGGTTTTAAATGATGATTTAGATACCAACGTTTTTTCCCAACCCTGTAGAAACATCCGGAGAAACATCTACAATGACGTAATCGACAAAAACGTTCCCCTCTAAACATTGTGGAAAGTTTAGATAAGCCTAACATTATAAATACATTTGTAGTAAGGTTTGCGTTATGAACTATATAGAAAGTATATAACATTTTAAAATGAAAGTTCCCTGCAAACACTGTAAAAACGTTTGCAAATATTACATAACATATTTGCTGAGTGGATAGTGCTGCATTCATGCATGATGCCGACTCGTCAGGGTATATAATATGCTCCAGAACAGTCAACATGATGTATGAATGAAGCACTGGCGAATATTCTTGCCAGGGCTGCTTTTATGCATCATGACAACCAAGTCAGCAAAGCACGTTTTATGAAAAGGTAAAAAAAAACATGTTAGAATAAGAAGGTTTAATATAAGGACGTAAAATGTGGACTCAATTTTACGCTTTCCTAACCCTTTTCCAAACGTTATTTTAAGTTTTCTTCTGACCTTATATTAACCTCAAAAAAAGTTTTAATAATGAACTTGCACTTAAGGATATATAATAAATAAGTCAATATATTGGTTTTCTATGGAATTTTATAACCCCAGAAATCTTTATTTGCAAGATCCTCCATATTTATGAGAACCTGCTTAAGTTTCTACCTCAAGAGAGACAGACCATCTATCATATATCAAGATAGATATCACAATGAAAGGTTTGAATGTGTAAGACTTTAAGTATTTTCTAATCCCACATAATGGGTGTTCATATAAGTCAACCTTATGTATATTGTCTGTAAATGGAAGAGTGATAATTTATCCGACCCCATTATTAATATCCTGATTTGATATAATATATTGCAGCTGCAATGTTTAAAACATTAAAATATCATAATTGTTATGGTACTTATTTTTTTATCAAATAATTATATGAAGATCCAGCTAAGTACCACCATAGGATAGTGCTGGCACCCAGTAGCAGATACTGCAAGCAATAAAAACGTTTAATTGACGTCAAAATAACATTTTTAAGCCAAGGTTCTTTCTCAAACTATGTGGAAATGTTTTTAAACGTTTGAGGTACAAACGTTTTTATATAAACACAATTTTAAACGTTTTAAAACGTCACAAAAACGTATTTTGCTCACTGGGAAGCAAAATGAAGCATTAAAAGAAAAGACCAGCGTAATTTTCCCAAGTAACATGCCCAACTGGCGCCCAGTTGGGTTTGCCTTGGGCAACCTTGGGCTGGACTGAGCTGCGTTTTGAGATGGGCAAATCCATGGGCTTCAGTGGGGCCCCAGTGGGGCTAAGTGAATTTTTACAACATGCTTTGTAAATATCCGCGATATCTTGAATCATACTCTCCATTAAAAAAATTCCAAGTATAAACATGTTATAGTCATTTTTCTGTAGGAAATGTATGATTGGGATTTAGGTGGGCTTAGACTGGGCTAATTTTCATTTTCAGAAACGGTTTATGGTAGTCCCTAACAATGTGAATCAAACTCTCCGTTTAAAAAAAAAATTGAAATTTTATAATGATGATTTTGCTGGAAAATCATCGTTGGGCTTTCTTTGGGCTTAACATGGGCTTCCTAGCAAGTAGTTCAGAGCATTGACACTAGAGGGCCATGTGGTTCCAAGCTTTTGACTAGATGGCCTTTGTATACCATGTAAAGAGAATTCCTCCAAAGATAACTTCTTCATAGATACAATAAAGCCAAAATGTGTCATGTAGTTAATACATGTCTATGAATGAAGATACTTCAATGCAGTTTGATAATATATGGAAGTTTCCATTTTATTGTGTAAATTAAGATAGAAAATGAAGTATTCACCTGGAGACCCCTATAATGTGGTTTAAAATGAACTACAAGACATGGACCCACATAACCGGAATGCATCCGCTTCAGATTTGATGGCTAAGATGAAATAGTATCTAAACTTACTAAAATAGCCACTTGCACAAGTCTCATCTTTGCTGACTTAAACTTGATGAATACGTTTTCTATATTCTGTGTAGAAAATGTATGACTTGAAGGGCTTCCTGTAGGGACACTGGAATGCCTACCTTGGGCTAGCCCAACCTGTTCCCACCTCAAGCCCAGCTATATACTACTAGTAGTTATTAAATCAATGTAAGGGAATGTATTAATTAAAATTAATTACTAGACTGCCCTTTTATGTACCGTATATCCCCGTTTATAAGCCGGGCCTCGAATACAAGCCTGCCCCGTTTATAAGCCGGGTCAAAAAGGGCACTAGGTCCAATATAAGCCGGGGCCCAAATATAAGCCGGGGCAAGGAATCAAAAATCACCAGGGAACAATTATCTGGTCATAACTCTGCATCTAATTGGAATATTCACATGATTCTTGCAGTTATACAAAACACATTTAAATTCATAAACTATAGATACATTTGTTAAGGTGATCAGCTTATATTTTTGATGAAGTTTTCTAGATTTATTCCAAGATATTATCGAAAAGTACAGAATCAACCTGAAAATATAATAGGATGTCAGAAAAATTGCCCTGGCAAAATATTATAAGCCTGCCTCGTTTATAAGCCGGCCCCGTTTATAAATATGAAAGTGGGGCCCATCCGTGGCCCTGGTGGGGCCCAGTTTGGGCCCGGACCGGCACCCAGTGCCCGTTCTTCCAGGGCCCCAGTTGGGTAACACAGCTGGGGCTCAGTTTGCAGCCCAACGGGGGCCCAAGGGGGGCCCAAGGGGGGCCCAAGGGGGGCCCAAGGGGGGCCCAAGGGGGGCCCAAGGGGGGCCCAAGGGGGGCCCAAGGGGGGCCCAACGGGGGCCCAACGGGGGCCCAACGGGGGCCCAGTTAGGTTTTCTACTTGGGTCATGTGACCTTCTATCTCTAGAATTGGTATTAATTTGCAATATTCAGACATACATACTATTAAAAGATGCAACTTGTAGCATTTACATCTGAAATTAGAGGGAGAGCCCATGAAAATAGTGATGTCACAAGAGAAAATAACATAATTCTAAATGAGAATCCCCGTACTAGAGCCGAAAACAAAATCTGTTTTAAACTTGTACGATCAAAACTGCACCTGGTAAAAAAATCACCTCTGTGCAGGGGTATATAATTTGGAATTCTTTAGATCTAAACACACAGAAAATACAGAGTCGGGCTAAGTTTAAGACAGCTATTGAAAAAATGGATTTCACTCAGGTTAAACTCAGACATGCCATTCTAGCAAATTAAATACCTTACTAAGTGTTAATGTAACTTATAGACATACGAACAAGTACATTGCACCAGCAATGCTCCTCAAAGGAGAAGACATATCATCTGTAAAGTTCAGTGCACCAGCACAGCTATACCTCCATACATGTCTTTTTTCACGTAGTCACAAGACTGGTAAGTTCAGTGCACCAGCATTGCTACCACTTAGGTATCAACCTATTCCCTATACGTCTGTATCGCTAGGTTCAGTGCACAAGCACTGCTATTCCATTCAATTACCAACATAATAATCTCTCTATTTCATGGCTAATCCAGTGCACCAGCACTGCTTCCATCCCTTGAATTGACATGAAGATGGATCATACACATCTTTATTCCTGAATCTTATAGTCCGCCAAGTACAGTGCACTAGCTAGCACTGCTATTCAACATAACTGATCAATATTATTATTATCCTAATCATTTACTATCTATGGCTAAAGTCCAGTGCACCAGCACTGCTACCATTTATAGGAACAACACTAAGATGAACGAGATGCATCCCTTTACAGTAATCTTATTCATGTATTGTCATCACTTTTGGCAAGTCCAGTGCCCCAGCACTGCTACCGATTACACACACTTGTAAAATGATTTTATGATAAAATTAGAGTTTAACCAACACTCCCACTCCTGCTATCATTATCACTGCCATCTTTTGCATTATATAATGCTTGTTTATCATACGTGTACTGATCAGAAATACTTTCACAATGATATAATACCGCTATAGTCAGCTGACCTTAGGGAAGCTGACCTATGATCTTTTGTATTTATATGTTGTATATATATATGTACATATTTGGTCTTCAACCTTTGAAAATCGCAGTGAAAGCCGTGATGACTGCTTGAATAAAAATCTTACAATCTTACAATCTTACAATCTTACAATCTTACCAAAAATGCAACAAGCCCCACTAGGCCCATAGAATTAAGGTTCATTCTATCATAATTTAGGATGCATCAGACACTTTATCTCTGATTAAGGAGTAGCCCATTGTCTTTATCAAGTAATTACACACCATTTTCCCTTTCCATTTTGCAAAAAGAGTCTCTAAGTAGGCCATAAGAGCCAGTATAAATGAGACAAATAGCCCAGTGAACAACAAACATTCAAAAAAAGTTTTTAACGTTTGTCGAAAGCTAAAAAACGAACGTTTGTTTTTAACCTTTTCCAACATCAAACAAACGTTTTTGAATGTTTATGCATGCTTCAAGAAAGTTAAGATATGAATATTTGTTTTTCATATTTTCTAATATGGGAAAAATATCAAATAAACGTTTATAAATGTTTTTAAATGAACATTCATTTAAAACTTTTACACACATGTGCTTCCCTATTATCGCCCAGGGTACATTATTGTTCTGCAGTGTGCTTCAAATATACACCATTTTATTGTATGATATGTTGCCAAATGATGCTTTGTATGTCATATTTTGTATATTCTTTGATACAAACTCTTATCTCTGTTTACTTGTTTAACAAACTCAGCATAATCACAAAACAGTGTTAACTCCCATAGGCAAATTAAAATAGGTATTATTACTTAAATGATATTAAAAATTTAACGATGTAGGTCTTCATAGAATGCCAATATATAAATATGTTTAAATATGTTTGAATATTTGTTGGTATATGGATTACTGAATCATTATTCATAAATACCTATTTTGGGATGCAACCAATGTGATAGACATATAGGAATTACTATATATCTAGACCTAACCCAGGCAACTACACCATTTTCATCTATTTACTTCATCTTTATGTTTATTTAACATACCTTGTTATCTTAGTTTGCCTGATAAATGGTTATGAGTGTTTGCAGAAACCGATAATTAGTGTTTAAGTTTGTTTGTGATTTAAGAAACGTTATAATAAAGTTTTTTTAACTTTTTGAATAGTACCATATCTTTACACTAGTTGGCAGCTCAGTTCCTGAGAAGATTTATTAGATAGGTTCCATTCTTAAAAGCTGTCCAAATGTGTGAAAATACTAGCAATGCTAGTTTAATTAATACATTCTACCATCTTTAATCCAGTCTTAATCTAAATTAAAACTTAAATGGCAGAAAACTTCATAATATATTCCATAAAGTGGCTCTTAGGGCATAGATACCCATTGTGTGGCAAACCAACATATATATATATCCCCCTGGCTGTAAGTGTTGGTTTGTACCAGTCCTAACTAAGAGTGAACTTTACTCATGGATTGAATTGAATGACTTTACATGTCCCTCATTTGTGGACTTTATGTCTATCATAGTGTGGAGGCATAAGTCCTCACAAGAAGGTGATTCAGCTTGCCATCAATTTGGCAAAAGGTGAAAGATCCGAATTGGTTTTATTCCATATTTACCCAGGATTCTATATTATATATACATATATATACATATATATATATATATATATATATATATATATATATATATATATATATATATATATATATATACCTTTTAAAGCTCTATACCGATTTAGGATTTATGCACCTAGTTTAGCTAAAAATTGTGATTAAAAAATGTTGAAAAGACAATAGAAAAAATGTTAAAAAATGTTTGATATAAACATTGATGTTAACGTAAAAAAAAACGTTGGAATGAGTCAACGTTTTAGCGCTAGAAAACGTTTGTGTCAAACGTTCACAAACTTTTAAATGACATTTAAAAACGTCAGAAAACGTCTTTTTGTTCACGGGGAGGAAACATAAAATCGCCTGCACCTACTTTGACCTATGACTGGCCCTTGAATGGCCCTTAATTGGCTGTTAAGGCACACTTACAGTGGTGTAGATTATCAAGCAACCAATCAAGGAGTCGTTATAGTGCCACTCAATTGCGTCTATACCAATCAGTTGAGATATAATGAGTATGTCTAGGCATATTCATGGTCTCTTTTGACGTCACTCTGTACTTATTTATTTCAGGTGTAAATACTACGTGCTGCATATTTTATGTCCGAATATTGCAAATTAGTACCAATACTAGAGATAGAAGGTCACATGAAATTAAGCTGGTCTTTTCGTTTAAAGATGGCATTTCAGCTAATTTCAGGTAGAGTTCTGCTATCACAATATGTGCATTAATAAGATGATACACGTATATATATTCTATCCGTATATGCCAACTTTTAAAGCAATATGTTATCTCTAATTCAATGAGAATGGGTTGAAATGGGCCAAAGAGAGTAACTGTCCGGCGGACTTAAATGCCCCTGACCAGATTGTATCATATAGAGCAAGGATACCAGCACCTCAAGTACCTTTGATTGATTGCTGTGGTGAGCCAAGAAAGTGTTATTGAGGGAGCTAATGACCCTTGGCACACGGCTGCGTGCAGAGTAGTGTGGACCTGTGTGGGTATATTTGTATTATATATAGTTCACATGGGGCATTGGGGAACTCCTTACGCTCAAACTAAGCTTGAATACATCTTGATTTTCCCATTAATGCATATCATTATGACCTTGTGTTTAGGAAGCAAGGAAAACAATTATATTCATGCAATATAAAATGTAAAATTTGGTCCTTGCTTAATCATTCACCATGCTGTCCTTTTCTTGTTTTTACATGAATTAACCCATACTTGTCTTGAAAGGGCCGGTCTATACACATGCAGTGTAGGCTTATATTCTGCTCTAGCCTGGTCACCTGAATGTTTTCCTTTAAATTATAACCTTCGTCTCGTTATCAGTGAAAGGGGCATTCTCACACTTAACCACATAGTAGACTAGAACAGTACTAGAATTGTGAGTGGGAACCGCTCGGTGATTATGCCACTTTAATTCTCTAAAGATGTGGCACTCTGTATCTAATGAGCTATGTTGAGCAATAGGAAATCAGGTAATGGGATATATGCATGTGCAAATACAATAGAATTGTTTTTGGGCTGTGTTTGGTGCAATGCCATCTCTAAAAGCTTTGTGCTGATATTGAACTTAAGGTGGGTCGATCCTCTGGTCTAAGAGTAGCTATATTTTCCTCAGATCTTTGCCATAAGACCATAATAGCATATACTCTCCAAAGAAGCTGAGAAAATAGGGGGGTCCCCAGCTATTTTTTGAGATATTGGACCTTAAATCCATGTGGCATCTGATAGGATTACATAGTGTTTTTCCAAGTATCTACATAAAATCATATTGTAAAGTAGCTAAATTCCTATATAATTCTGTCAGAGCATAGGCCTTAATGTTTTCTTTCTTGAAAATGCATTTTGAACATATGGTCCCGGGCATATTTTAAAGGTTTTTGGTGATGAAAAAAAAAAGTTGAAAAGAAATGGAATAATCTGGGACACCTATCTGTATAGATTATGAGTGCAACTTCCACCACAGACAGATTGGCACAGTGGTTTGCTGCCTGTCTCACAGCGCTAAGGTTGAGAGTTCTAGCCTTGGTCAGACCCTCTCTTAGGATTTTGCCAACTTGCCCACTACTATGTGACAGTCTTGGACAGGTGCCCTCTGGTGGTGTGTTGCTGAACTACCAAAGGGATCGAGCCACCTTAAACCACAGCGGAGAGGTAAGACAAAGCAGTCACACCATGGATATTTACAAGTATGTACAAGTATACCATCACATTACCTTACAGCTGTGGTTTGAAATAGATAGACAATGGTTATAAAAGGGTAACTCAAAATATAACTAAGTACTGTAGAGTGACAGGCACCCTATTAGGGTGCCAGCCAGTTTACTGTGGTTATTTTGAGTTACCCTTTCATAACCATAGTCTATCCATTACATACACATGGTACACGTGTACGCATTGTGTGACTCAGTTTTCACCTGATACACACAAGGAGTTCCGATTTCTGCTGGATCTAACCGGCTTAGGGACAAGTCATTTAGGGCCGAGTCATTTATTGCCAGCGGGGGGGTTAGTGGATATGGGGGGGAGGGCATGATAAAAAGAAACAGGCCCTCAGTGGGGGGGGGGGGGGGGGGTAACAGGAAAAGCCCGCATGGTGGGGGGTCATAATAAAATATGGTCCATTTAGATACCGTATCGTCGCGATAAAGCGCCGGTTTTGAATGAGCGCCGGTCTTGTTTAAGCGCCGGGGGTACAGGGGTCTTGAAACATACCTTAAGCACTAAAACAGGATCTTGAATAAGCGCCTGTCATGGGTTTAAAAGCCCCGCCAAATTGAAGATTGAATTGAATCCAAACGTCGAGATACGCCTACGTGTATGCCCCTAGACCCCTAAATTCGATATGGCGACATGACCATTTCTTAAATCCGATATGGTGACATGGCTATTTCTTAAAATCGACATTGGGCATGGCCATACTAGTGACATGGGACATGAGGCATTTCTTAAGTCTGACATGCAACATTGGCCTTAGTGACATGGATGTGAATGGCATCAGAACCTCGGAAAGCCCTAGAATACACTAATCTCACGATATAATTCCTCAAATTTTCTCGAATGACAAGCACAAACTGACCTCAATTTACGTGTAGGCCTAAATTCCTAAATTTTTGGAAGATATAGATTCTAACCTGTTTCAAACCACTCTGACTGCGCCAATTTCATAGGCAAATTCCAAAATTTTCTGGGGGTATGTGGTCCCAAAGACCCCCCTTAGTGACACTAGCGACATGGGTTTTTCCTTAGCGACATGGGACATGGGCATTTCTTCAAGGCCCAGTGCCCCTATATATACGGCTGAGTACCTGTCCCTACTGCGCTCTGACTGTTACTGCACGTGCAGTAAGAACTGCGGGTTTAAGATTGACATGTGATATGGGTACCCCCCCCCCCCCCATCAAGGGCCCCACGTGTAACGCGTAGGCCAACGTCTAGCCCATCCTTTACCATCGGCCTAGCCCTAGACGTGCACGTTGCTGTACACGTCGTGATACTAGCCTCCTAATTGACCCCTCTGGGTAATTCATGACATGTCTTTTCTAGATAATGCTGGCTCGTGACACATTCTAGCCTAGGTCGTTTTGGGTCGTGCGAATCTGGTCAGATGGTCTTATCCCCCGGGTCTTATCCTACCTAGGGTTAATACACTCTCACAACAGAGGTTGCCTATAGTAAGGTACAGTGTGGGACACTCTAAATGTCAGCCATTCTTTTGCACTGCCCCCTGTTAGATGACATAGGAGGTGGTAGACAAACACAAAAATGTTTAAAATCTCAAATATAAAGTACTTCTTAGGTTCTGGAATAGCAGCGTGTAACTGAATCAGGATATAAGTATTAAAGGTCTGCACCATTTGGGCCATCTAATTTCACTCAGATTGTCCCTAGTGCGCCCTACACAGCAGGTGGTAGTCAAATGGTTTCCCACACTGTTAGTAATATATCAGAACATGTGTCTGGAGAATGGAATGACCTAGTTAATGCACGTGGTTTACACCACAGTTGACTGAGAGAACAAAAGAAATGAACTGACTGTATTTTACATACAATGCTGTATGTTGTATGAGCACACTCTCCTACTGTGGTTGAAAGTCAGTTATGATACGTGTGACTCCGGTGTGACTAGCTGCATGAGTGTTAAAAGCTTTGGACAATCGTAACTATCTGCGGCTGACACCTTGGACAATTACCCTGTCCTTGGCTTGTAACACTCATACAGCAAGTCACTTGTATCATTTCTACCACATAATGAACGTGATATATGCCAATATATCTGACCTTTCCCTGGCTATTATACAACAGGCTAACGTGAATCTAACCTTCGTTATGATGCATGAATGCAGGCCTGGCGGGTAGCTCACCAGGGCTGCATTCATGCATCATGCCGTCCCTACGGTATTGATATACTCCTGAAGGGTAGGCATGATGCATAAATGAAGCGCAGGAGTCTAGCAGGATTCTCGCCAAGGCATCGCATCAAGACGACCTAGGTCAATGCTTCAGATACCAGACCATAAACATAGCCCAGTGAACTGGTACTAGGAGTCAGCCGCAGATAGACTCAAAACCCCTCTCTCAGAAATCTGGTCTGCCCCTGTCCATCCCTCTCTATAATCGTGCTGGAATATATATGCAGTATTCTTGAAACTTCTTGAAAATATTTTTCCTTCTTTTTCTTCAGTTGATTAGAGAAGCATAATTATTTCTATAAAGAGTGTATCTTCCAAACCGAATGATAGACGCTAAATACAGACCTGAGTCCCAAAATGCATAAGAATGCACCATTTCAAGTCTAAACATTCAAAATTGTCCAACCCCCCCTAGTATGGCCGCTGCGCTTCGATTGCGGTGCGCAGGGAAAACAGACAGTCACTCTAGGTTAGTCAGGTTTGCCTCCCCCCTCTAGAAAATCCTGGATCCGCTACTATATTGAAAAAAGTGTGTTTCGGGTTACCCAACCCTACCTAACAAAGCAGGGGGCGTGGCTCGAACCATACGGGGGGGGGGGGGGGGACGAAACACAGTGAAATCGCCTATCTTAGACTATCTTAAAAGTCTCTCTAAGCAAATGAAGATGGTGCAACTAGTAGTGATGATATACCAGTATAGTGATAAGCCTACACAGTCCATTGTAGGATAGGCTAGTTAGCTAATGTGTAATGGGGGGCTTTGCCCCCCAACCCCCTTTTTTTTTTACTTCTTTTTCTTTTCATTTAGATGTGTGCGCTGTCTCATCTGGGTGTAGGGCTATATAAAGGGAAACCTCAGGTAGCATAGTGTGGGTATGTGACATTAGGTGGCAGATACAAGGGGAGCTATCAGATTATGCATTAAGATTGCACTCTGAACGTTTGTCCTCGCACTCAGGAGGCACGCCGGGATACCTCTCCTAGGTGCATGGACAAACGTTAACAGTGGAATCTTAACAAAGATTGTCTTGATTATCCTAAAATTATTCTTAATGTCGTCTTAACCTATCTTAATCCTATCTTAAACTATCTTAGACTATCTTAAAAGTGTTACTAAGCAAATGAGGATGGTGTCACTAGTAGTGGAAAGACCACACAGTCCATTGTAGGATAAGCTAGTCGACTAGTATGTAATGGAGGGCTCTGCCCCCCTCCAACCCTCTGCCCCCCAACCCCTCTTTTTCCTTTTTTTCTTTTAGATGTTTATGTTGTCTCATCTGGGTGTAGGGTACATACTATAAAGGCAAACCCCAGCTAGCATAGTGTGGGTATGTGACACTAGGTGGCAGATACAAGTCTCAATACAAAACAGGACTGCCTTAGATTAAGACATTTTAAGATCTAAGATTAAGATTACGCTGTTAACGTTTGTCCACGCACCTGGGAGAGCTATCCCGCAATTGCCTTCGTCCACGCTTCCTTCACATGCTCAACTCTCGTAAACCCTATCCTTTAAGCTGTGTGTGGACGTTTTCACTGCCGTGCCTTGAGACATGGAATTTTGCCTAATCCAACCCTGCCACCAAGAAGATGACTGAAGGGTACGCTTGCTTTAAGGCGGCATTTTCAATTACTACATTTAGTTTCTCCAGTACTGACCTAGTCAAATAACAGTGACACAGCACACATTAGTGGTGCATGTGTGCAAAGCTTTGAGATCATGAGGGATAGAGAAATGCCCACGCACTTAGTAACTATAGATGATATAGGGAGTAACCCCCCCCCCCCCCCGGAGAAAGGCCCAGGCACCGAGGTGGGAATGTCCATATGTCCACAGTCCATCCCACCCTGCACTACTATAATAAGTGCCCAGCCTCCCAAACCCACACACTCCTCCACACCTCATACAGCCTACCATCATACCACATTACCTTTCTGTCACATCAGCTCCAACACTGAGCAGTATGTTCATATACAGGAGCCTACCTAGGTGTGGTCTACACTGGGTGAGGGGCAGTCTACAGAGACAGGGATGGGCTGCCCAGATAACTGCTACAAGGGCTTTATCAACCACCCCCTGGAGGAGTGAGAAGACTTCTGATGGTGCCAATAGGTCCTATTCTACGGAATGTGCTGCAGGACGTATTGCCAAGCTTGAGGAACCAACTTTTTCTTCAACTTTAAAGGTGAGACATTCTTAAGACATTGATTTCAGTTTTCTTGCTTTGTTAATGCTATGTATGTTTCTGTTAGGATAGAACAATATAGATCTAAGGGGTTTTGAAAATAATTATTTGGGTAGTTTCTTACTTTGCCTTAAACTTTGTTCACTCTTACTCATTTAGTCTACAGGCTTGTTTAACAGTGTACGGTAATGGTGCATCATCTTTATAGGACGCCGTGGACTGACATTATAATTCTTCACATTGACTAGGGAGTCTATACATGTATATATATAGATGGTTTATTTTTAAGATTGTCCAATAGGTGAACTTTGTGTGCACATTGTGAACTCAATGAGCTAAATGAGGTAATGACTATTTGGTACTCTTTCAACCATGAGAGAACGATGTTGGAAAAGGGTCACTCAAAAACTTTGAACACCTCAGAAAGTTGTACCAAATAAATGGAATTTTACTAATCCCCAGTAAACACAATTACGTTAGTCAGACGTAAATTAACGTTGTTTTTTGGTCTGAACTACGTAATTTTGGAAGGTTTATCAATGTTAGAACCTTAAGGTTTATTTACCAATCTCAAACCTATAGGTCCGAATTACGTAGCTCAGACGTAAATCTACGTCAAACTTTGTAAACCCATTAATATAATATTACATAGTGGGATTCAGACAAAGATATTGCAGACAAATTTACATTAACAAACAATTTTATACAAACTAACTACTGTCATTCTTAATCACATTTCTTTCTATATATATATATAGTACATCTTTGTAGTTTAACTGAAGAGCCTGACAGTATAGATCTATTGCATAGTTTTGGCTGCAGAGATGCATTGTATTTCTTCCATTACCACCAATGTGGTGTCTGCCCGGTAAAGTGCTGTAATGTGCATATCAATGCACAATTCTTTATCCTGTTGTCCCTCATATATAATTGTCAAATCCTATATGATTCATTTGCATAACATTTAATTCATATTTAATGAGAAATTACTGCTTGAATGTGCTAGATTCGTTAGAGAGCTGTCATATTCTCTCCACAGTTGAAAGTGCTGCCACCTAGTGTGAAACTGAGAAGTTATATACCCAATTGAAGTTGAAAAATTACGTAGATTAATGTAGATCTACGTAGATTTGTTACAAAGATTTACGTCTGAATGAGGTAGATAAACGTAAATCAGACGTCTACGTCGGTTGAACGTAAATAAACCTTCATGTTTTGACGTCTACAAACCTTCAAAATTTACCAATCTCAAACCTTTGGTTGGAAAACTACCTAAAGAAACCTCTGAGCTACGTTGGAATTACGTAGGGTGTTTACTGGGTCATTGTTGCAAACAGGTATAGCTGCCACTCGTTGGTGCCCTTTGTTGTGAAACAGTTGTTGGAGCTATCTGCGGCAGGTTCATTTGTACTGGCATAAGCTGGCCATCCATCCAAGGACTCTCCATCAGACCACTTGTACTCACCTTCGTTATCAAGGTCATTGGCCCCAAACCACATTTCTGTATACTTCCACACCAACCTAGATAGCGATGGGATAAAGGAGATTAAAGGGCTGTTACATTATACAGTAAATCTATCAAAAATGATTTTGATCAATTCAGGATAATTTCATTTAAGCCATGACCCCCTATTTTCTTGTTTTCAACATGTTTCTAATGATCATGTAAATGCTATATTATGTGAAGTACAGCTAGATTAAATGAAGTACCTTGAAACTTTTGAATTTAAAGCTCCACTCTCATCACTTTAACGTGGCACTTGTTGACTCTAATATTATTAGAAAAAATCTGGTTTGATATGGACTCTTGCTGAGAATGTTGCTTCAAAAGATGTTGAAATGTTGAAGGCATTTCCCAAGATTTAAAGGCGCACTGAACCCAGGACCTGACCCTGCCGAGTTTTGTACGCAAATGATGTCGTGGGTTCAGTGCGCCTTTAAGTGAACCTTATCCTCCACTCATTTCGTCACAATAATATACTGAGTATTCAATATGGCAATCTGGAAAGTTTATCAATAATAAAAATGTGATGAATTTGTTACTTATGGCTACTGGTAATGCTTATCCGAACCTGTGGACCATTATCTGCTCCTTGGGGGAAGTTATTTCAGCCAGAATGCTATTTCCTTTTTTTGCAGTATGCCTTACCCTCCTCCCATGTCATGTGGTTCAGACGGTGAGAGGGGCTGAAGTTGACTTTGTTTCTCGGATGCTTCATGTTATAGAGCTACAAAATCAATTATAAAAGACTATAGTATGGGACTGATACGAGTCAATGATGATATTTTTCTGTAAATTTATAGATTTCGATTTCTTTCTCGGAATTGAAGAGATAATTTTGGCACAAGGAAGCCCTACTATGAAACAATTTAATGTACAGTACCAACTCGGGTGACCCATTGATTAATACCTACCAATCATAGGTGTTTTAAAAATGGTAGATATGAAGAGTGATGGGACCCAAGTCCTGTGAGTGAAGAAGGAGGAGGCGCTGGCCTACTGCAGATAAGTTTGAGTCTTTGTATTTATGTCATGTGATTTTTGACTAGGGCCTAATTATATTTCAAAAATTCATTTAAATATAGGTTTGATAGCTATTTTGGTGGCTTCAGAGTGAAGACGAGGATCGTGCAGAACAAGTACCAGTTTTTCCCAGTGTGTTTAAAACGGCCATTTTATTACTTAAGTGTAGAAACTTTGTTTCCTCAGATACAATGAAACCTTTCTCCCCCACAGCGGACAGACCACACGTTCAGCACTGGCCGTGTGGTGCAAACAGCAGTGCCTGTGGATGAGAAGGGGTGGATGGAGGTGGTGTGGCAGGATGGGATGGTCACCCAGTACCCCTACTTGTGGCTCAGAGACAACTGTACCTGTGAGAAATGCTTCAACCCTGTTACCCTCAGCAGACAGTTCATGCTCCTGGGTCTCGACCCAGATATAAAGCCTACAAGAACACAAGTAGGCATGTTTTTCTAGATGTGGGAGGGAAGGATGTGTTCTTTTCAGCAAGGGGAGGAAGGGGGGGGGGGGGTTGTAATAGTTGTATTGCCTTAGTTATAATTCTTACAAATGTGGATGGTAAAGACAATCTTTCAGGAGCTGTTGTACTATATCAAACCAAGGAATTAAATCTCTATGATCAAACATCACACATGCCATAAGATGAATATATGAAAATAGATGAATACTATGAAATGAAGACAAATAAAATCAACGATTCAAATAGCCTACACATTAAAATCAATTACAGAATGAATATGTAGCCAAGTGATAGAACGACAAACGAGACATAAAGGGAAAATATAAAGCAGGTGCAAAGTAAAACAACATTATCATTGTTCATATTTGCCGAAGCATATCTGGACTAATCTACAATCTATAATGATACATTTTGATACATTTTGTATAATTAAGTAGGTCACTGATTTCCCTCTCATAGCTTACATATGATATACCCTACACAATAACTGTGTTTCCATGCTGTCAGGTGAGCCCACTAGATGGCAGCATGGAGGTGGAGTGGCCTGACGGACACCTGAGCACCTACTCTAGTGAGTGGTTAGAGGGGAGGAGCTTCACCCAAGAGGCTCAGACCTATAGAAAGCACTGGCACCCACCGCCCAGCCAGCTCTGGGGGCGCGACCAGCTACAGGACAGAATTCCACGGTTTGAGTTTCAACAGGCGTGTGCTAGCATTTTATCATCACTTGTCAAGCTTGATACATTAAACAAAGGAAAAACTGTACACCGTGGCCATAAACATATTTACCTACTCATTTAAAAAAAAGGTGTATTATTGGTCTCACCCTGTGCAGACTGCTGATAATACACCATTCGCAAACTTATCTATACATGTAGTTGGGACTCTTATGTGACATTGTTTTATGAGATTATCTGCAGGACTACAAGTGTAAACACATAAGAACTTGTAAATACATTTTGTACTCACTTAAGGGGCTTACATTGACCTTATACTAACCTGACCATTGACCTTAAAGATAATGCAAAGTTGACCTTGGGATTGACTCTACATTGAACTAGAGGTAACTCTAAGCTGACCTTGAGTTGACCTTTCAGCTGATGGAGGATGACCATGCCCTGTATGAGTGGATCTGCAGCCTCCACACTGTGGGTGTAAGCCTTATTAAAAACACACCGTGTGAGACAGGACAGTTACACAGAATAGCTGACAGAATCGGTCACATGAGGACAACCAACTATGGGTATAGTATAATATCTTATTCAATTATCTGCAACCCAATTAAGGTACTTCATTCATATGGCACATCTGTCTGTGGGTTATTTATTTCATTGAGAAAACTACATCCCAATTGATTTAAACATAGTAAGCTGTATCATGAACATATAATTATTTGTTTATTTGATTATGATTTGATTAAAATGCAGCCCAGATTTAGATTAATTCTGCCAGATTCATTATTGACTAATCATCTGATTGCTGATCATTAGTTATGCAGGAGAGGCATTGACAACAAAGACTGACGAAAAATAATAACTAATCTGACCTAAATATATGTGTTCTCCCCATTAGAGAGACCTTCAAGGTGGAGTCTAAGGAGAACCCCACTAACCTGGCCTACACCCCTGGTACACTAGGCCTGCATACTGATCAGAGCTTCTACCAGGCCTCACTTGGTGTAAGTAATGTTTTAGGGAGTTTTTAACAATGTCGGTGTCGTTTTTTTGTTGTTGTCTTTTTCTGGGGCAAATTCTGACCATTGTGGGGTCTGGCAGAAATCTGTACCCTGTTCGAGGGGGAACCAAAAAAATCCCGGGACAACCACCACATGTTTGGACTTGAGGCTTAAGGCACAGCACCAGTCTTATCGCTTTAAAAAAAGTGCATAGGTATCACAAGCCATTTAAAAATTGCAGTCGACCTTTGGACAATGATTTAAAGGCTTAGCCTGATATCTGTAAAATAGTGCCTTTGCTCTCACTTCAGATGCAGATGCTGCACTGTATATCCCAGGTACCATCTGAAGGAGGAGAAAACGTGTTTGCCGACGGCTTCTATGTATCCTATCTCTTCAAAGGTAAATATGTGGATAATCAATACTTTGACTTCACAATAGCTTTAAGCATCAATTTCTAATCATTTTTTAACAGGAAAAACATTGAGAATGAAGACGCCTGCTCTGTTCTCATATGCAGCTGACCTTGACCATAATCTATGCAACCTCACTGACCCTGATTCTCAATATGTAGCATCATTTCTGTAATCATACACTAAGGGAGTGGTCATTTTTTAACAGCAGGGGGGGGGGGGGTCGGTGAATTTTTGCGCGAGCGGGTCGAAAAACTTTGGTTCCCCCTCAGGCAAGTTGAAATTGAGCGCTGCGGACCCCTTTGAGCGATAGTAATGTGCTGGCTTTTTCGTTAAAAAAGGGTGCACATTTTTTGGTCCCCCTCAAGAGGGGTCCAAATATTTTTGGTCCCCCCTTTCAAGGGGTGCAAATTCTTTTGGTCCCCCCAAATCCACCAACCCCCCTGTTGTTAAAAAATGACCACTCCCTAACTTTGTAATTAGATTCTATAACCTTATGTTTACCTTCACATTAATCTCTATAATCACACATTCAATAACATATTATTTGTAACTTTATAATGACATTGTGCATCAGTTTCTGATCATAGCCTAACCTTAACCATAATCTAACTTCACAGTGACCTTCCTAATTGTAACCCTGTAATGATACACATACCTTTACACTTATTTCTGATGCATTCAATTATAATGACCTTGGTACACAGACTTTACCCTTATTTCTATGGCCTTCAAATTGTCAATGACCAACACAAATTTCTCTAAACTTATGATTTCCTTGATATTCATTTCAGAAAAATATCCAGAGCACTATGACACCCTCACAAAGACCATTGTGGACTATCGCGACATCGGAGAGGACTACTACAAGTACTTCCAGTACTCTAGACATCCCGTCATAGGGTAAAGATCATAAGAGATATTTTTACTATGTAAATAGAGAGTATAAGCATATTTGATTGACTGATTATTTGTATAGTATAGCATCTAGCTGGGCATTCAGACTTTCATGAGGCTTAATGTGCACCTGTTTGGTGATCAAATCCAAGAAACAGCAGTAGGGATTTATAATGCTGCTTGACCACTACAGCCGTGATAAAATCTGGACAGGATTTAAAACACTTCTTTTCCCAGACAGCAGCGGCCGTGTCTATGAAACATAAATAGGGACCGGGTAAAGCACCAGGTGGCACCATGGTGTGAGGGTCTATGAATGCTGTACAGAGGGAGTTCCCCATGGACATGGGAGACCCCCTCACTCTGGCCCACACTGTGAGCCTCATTTTGGGAGTTGTGTGATGTCATGTGATCCATTTGGAAGAAAAAAGATGGCCAATAAGAAGAGACCAAAGGTTATCACAGTTATGTAAGTTATCTGGCCCCTGTGATTTAATAACATAATGGCACCATTTAAACACTGCAAATTGACATCAAATATTGAATCACCAAAATTCACCGCACCATAGGGGTAATTCTATATTACATGCTATTGCATTTCTTCAATTTTTAGGTTTTTTGGTTAAAGCACCTGAAAGCACCAGGACATCTAAATGTTGGTGTCTAACTAGCTATCTATAGCTCGTTATACACTGATTTGCCCCCTGTAAGCTCTAGGATAGTATCACATTGTTACATGATAGCATATCTGGTAAACTATACTTAGATGATTGGCCCTATTCATAGATTTTGATACATTGTACCATTATGACCATCCCTCCTCCAGGGTTCCCTATCTCTCCTCCAGGGTCCCCCACCCCTCCTCCAGGGTCCCCTATCCCTCCTCCAGGGTCCCTCACCCCTCCTCCAGGGTCCCCTATCCCTCCTCCAGTGTCCCCCATCCCTCCTCCAGGGTCCCCCACCCCTCCTCCATCTCAACCTTTCCCCTCCTGCAGGTCCCCTATTCCTCCGCTATTTGTACCTCCAAGGTTCCTCATCCCTCCTCCGGGGTCCCCTATCCCTCCTCCAGTGTCCCACATCCCCATGTACAGTAAAATTCCGTTATAACGAAGTGCTTGAGGCCAGCAAAAAAATTCGTTATAAACGAATTTCGTAGTATCCAAACACAGCCCTATAGACAAGTTTCATACAGCCAGAAACCATAGGAGATGTGCCCCTAACCCCCTATTGCATGTAAATGTAAGCAGACAACACAGGAGTAGGTCTATAATACCTTTTGAATTTTTCGGGATCCTGATAATG
This sequence comes from Harmothoe impar, assembly GCA_947462335.1. Classification (NCBI taxonomy): domain Eukaryota; kingdom Metazoa; phylum Annelida; class Polychaeta; order Phyllodocida; family Polynoidae; genus Harmothoe; species Harmothoe impar. Next base: position 66,879,921 of record OX381707.1, on the reverse strand, counting down.
AAGTGATGATATGAAAATAATAATTCTATAGATACAAAAAACTTAAGCCCCCCCCCCCACCCCCACATATCCACAACACTAGACCAGGGAGGCAGCAGAAGCCGTCCTAACACCTCCACATAACGTCCCACACATTCTCCACCCTGGGGAGGGGTAGGGGCGGCCCAGGTGGGTGGGAGGTTGGTTGGGCGGGGGGGAGGGCTTCTTGGACAGGTGAGATGGCGGCCTGGGGAGGATTAGGGGCGGCACAGGTGGGTGGGAGGTTGGCTGGGGGGGGAGGGCTTCTTGGACAGGTGAGATGGCGGCCTGTGGAGGGGTAGGGGCGGCCCAGGTGGGTGGGAGGTTGGCTGGGGGGGGGGAGGGCTTCTTGGACAGGTGAGATGGCGGCCTGGGGAGGGGTAGGGGCGGCCCAGGTGGGTGGGAGGTTGGCTGGGGGGGAGAGGGCTTCTTGGACAGGTGAGATGGCGGCCTGGGGAGGGGTAGGGGCGGCAGGGGTGGGTGGGAGGTTGGCTGGGGAGGGGGGCTTCTTAGTCAGGTGAGATGGCGGCCTGGGGAGGGGTAGGGGCGGCAGGGGTGGGTGGGAGGTTGGCTGGGGGGGGGGGAGGGCTTCTTGGACAGGTGAGATGGCGGCCTGGGGAGGGGTAGGGGCGGCCCAGGTGGGTGGGAGGTTGGCTGGGGGGGGGGAGGGCTTCTTGGACAGGTGAGATGGCGGCCTGGGGAGGGGTAGGGGCGGCAGGGGTAATCAAAGAGAAGTCCTCGGGCTCTGTACCCGGCCCTAGTGCCTCTACACCTGGCCCTAGTGCTTCTGTACCCGGCCTTTGTGCCTCTCCACGCCATCCCAGGTGAGTGGATATCAAAGGCAGGGGCCGACTGGCTCTGTACCCGGCCCTAGTGCCTCTGTGCCCTGCTCTAAGTGAGAGGAAATTTGAGACAGAATTCATGACATGGCCAAAAAAATTCGCTATAACCGAATTTGAGTGAAAGAAAATTCGTTATAACAGGATTATTTTACTAAAGAAATGTATGGAAAGGATTTTGGCACAGCAATTTGTTTGTAATATCCGAAAATTCGTTATAAACGAATTCGTAGTAGCGGAATTTTACTGTATTACAAACCCAACTGATGGTATCAGATGCTACCTCCAGGGTGACTCCTTTATTTAGGCTGATCATCACTCCCAGGTCTTCCTATCCAACTTATATCCTGCTTGATCACCATCTCTGTGTCTCTCTATCTCTTCTAAATGTTCCAAACTGAGTATTTTCCATACCCATTGTGCATGTTTTAATGTTACCTCCAGGGTCTTATGCATTCCTCCAGGTATCCCAATTTTACCACATGGTCTTAATCCTTCTTCCATTATGCCACATACCTACTCATTCAAATGAAGTTTCCCACCTTTGGCATCACTAAATGTGCTAAGACGCCCTACCTTGTGGTAGTCTGCCTGTCAGCAGAGAGCCAGTCCCAAATCACAGTTTCATATACCAGATGCACTCCCCATATCCAACATTTCAAATCCATTTTTCTCAGCTTCTAATCAAGTTAGAAACAAAAATAAAACTGATTTGGAATACCTATAGCATACTGCAACAGATATAAGGGGAGTAAAAATTGTTTTAGGGTTTAATCTCTTTTTGGCCTGTCCCTAACATAAAGGGTGAAAGGAAGGGAACTTTCCTGGTCCCATAGAGAGTGTCTGCCCATGCTAGAACACACTATTTCTTTTTAATATCCTAATGGCTCACTTGAATTATCCTTTTCTCTCTTTTGATTGGCAGCTTGGACGCTGAGGGCAAGGTAGATCACATTGTGCTGAGTCATGCATCACGTGACAGCTTCATGGACATGACAGCTGAAGAGGCAACCAAGTTCTACAAAGCCGCTATACAGTTCACTGGAATGCTGTATGAACCCCAGAACAACATCACCAACAAACTAGAACAGGGTAGGTAATCAAACAATTCCAATAAATGCTGTGTACATATCTGAAGCAATATAAGCACACACACACTGAGTTTGAGTTTGAATTCAATTTGTAATGCCAGTATGTGTAGCATTGGGCTGACACTACCCTTGCAATATTTGATCACAAAACATGTAACATTGAATTATAAGTGAACCAACGAGAGCACTATTTGTGAATTATGTGAACCTTAACTAGGTTTAAATTGTGGATAACAGAATGACATAAATGAACCACTGGTCAAACATTGAGACCTATAGTATTTGTTGTTCCTAGTATCCTCTTTTTGGCCAAGCTCTTTTACCGGAAGTTTACCAGAATCTTAATTTTCTTTGGCTTCTCCGAATTTCTTTATCATAATCTCAGCTATGGTCATCTATATCTATAGCCTCTGGTCTGACAATATTTTATAAATGTTGTGCATGGAGTAGGACCTCCTATAGACTGAACATGTTGTACCAGCATATTAAGGCCATTATTTCATCTTCTATTTCTATTTTGATGATTGCAGGAGACATTGTGTGCCTGCACAACTGGCGCGTGCTGCATGGACGTGCTTCATACCGGGTGCTGGGTGCCGGAGGGAAGCGCCAGCTGGAGGGAGGCTACATCGAGTGGGACGAACTCGACTCCAAACTCAGGGTGCTTGCCATGCAGCTGGAAAAATAGACTTCTCCAGGGGCAGATCTAGCAGGGAAGGGTCTGAGGATCTGGAGCCACCACCCTTTGGTTTTTTTAAAAAGGGATTTTCGAATGATATTTTGATCAGCTGAGACTCGCTTTTCGGTGCTTTGACATTTGAACAGAGAAAGAAACATATGTAGGCATGCCACCAGGGTGCTCTGTTCACGAAGATTTTTTTACCTATGTGAGGAGAAAATTTATCTTGAATCTATAGCACTTCATAGCTACTTATGATGTATTTGTATTCATTGATATTGACTTCATCAATTCCATAGATACTTTTGATTTACCTCCTGGTATTTCTATGAAGGTAAATTTCTGTGATACTATTGACTTCTATGAAGTTTTGTATAATACTTTTTGCCGAATGGACTTCATACACAATTTGGTGGAAATAATGTCTTTAATTAAGATTTTTCCTCGCTTTGGAATAAACTTTGTTGTAGAATAAATTTGCTCGTATTGCACATCAGCAGGTTTGTTATTGTGTTCAATGGCTCTGAGGGTCGGGGTGTGGGGGTCTGTGCCACTTTCTACATAGGGAGGATGGTAGGGTGTTGCACCAGGCCCCGGCAGCAAGTTTTATGCCTTTAACAGAGATGCCACTGCTACATTTTGCCCACTTACCACAACAATTCCCTAATAGCAACATGAGAGTGACTTAAGAGTGAATAGTGGCCCATTAATAGCAACATAAGGGTGACTCAAGAGTGAAGACTGCAAGTAACTAGCCTCATGCAACGCTTTAGTTAATAGCGATTCTGTGTGCTTGCCATGCAGCTGGAAAAATAGATTTCTCCAGGGGGCAGATCTAGCAGGGGAGGGTTTGAGGGTCTCGAGCCACCACCATTTGGAATTTAAAAAAAAAGGATTTTCGAATGATAATTTGATCAGCTGAGGCTCAGAGTACGACACTCTTTGGTGCTTTGACATTTTAACAGAAAAAGAAACATAAGCATGCCACCAGGGTGCTCTATTCACGAAGATTCTTTTTTACCTATGTGAGGAGAAAATTCACGTTGATTCTATACTGGACTAGCACATCCTGGTACCTCAGGGAGTCGGGGGCTAAACCCCCATCTCTTATCAGGCTAATCCCCTCTCCTCACACCTAGAACAAAGGTGCTGATAAGAAATTCTCCCAAGATGCACTGCTCTGGAGTCGGGGGGCCTAACCACAATGCATTGCTCTGAATCAAGATGGCGGCCTCCATAGCCTAATATGCTAGTCCCCTATAGCCGTTCATAGCTACATAAGATGTATTTGTATTCATTCTATAATATTGACTTTATCAATTCCATAGATAGGCCTGCCTTTGATTTACATCCTGATATTTGTAAATTTCTGTGATACTATTGACTTCTATGAAGTTTTGTATAATACTTTTTGCCGAATAGGCTTCATACATAATTTGGTGGAAAAATGTCTCCAATTAAGATTTTTCTTCGCTTTGGAATAAACTGAGTTGTAGAATAAATTTGCTCGTATTGCACATCAGCAGTTTTGTTATTGTGTTCGATGGCTCTGAGGGTCGGCGCTGGACGGTATGGTGTTGCACCAGACCTTTTTAATGTTGCCCCGGGAGCAAGTTTTATTCCTTTAACAGAGATGCCACTCCTACATTTTGCCCACTTCCCACAACAATTCCCTAATAGCAACATGAGAGTGACTTAAGAGTGAACTGTGTCCATAATAGCAATATAGGGGTGACTGCAAATGCAACACTTTAGCTAATAGCGATTCTGTGTTCCGTTTGCATCACTATTATATTCCTAATGTTGATATAAACTTGCACATGCAACATGCCTACGGGGCACGTCAAGGTCGACCGCCGTTTGAGATTTCTCAAAAAAAAAGGTGAGGAAAATCCCACTAATAAGACACCCCCCTGACTGGTACCTTATCCCTTAGTAAAGGATCAATGAAAAGGGGTGACAAGAAGGGAATGGAGACGAGGGAGGGAGGGGAGGAGAGAAGGGATAGCAGTGTGAGCTGATGAGGCGGAAAGAGAAGAGGGGGGGGGGGACTGTTGGTTGTCTGAAGCCGTGCAACATTAAAGAACCATTGAACCATGCCCGATGTCAAGAACCACGATTCCGGCCATGCCTCAGTGACAACATCAACTTCATGGATAAGTTCAATACAGTATTGTCTACCATAAAGGAGCGGCAATTCTTCTAACAACAGAGACGGGGCAGCTGATGGGAGTGTGGCACATATCAAATACCGTTCTATCATTAAAGATATAATCTCAGCCTATATACTGTATGCTAGTACTTTGAATTGGACAGCTAACTCCATTGCATAGTGTAAGCATCTATTTCAACTGACACCAAGATGGCCAAGATGTAGGCTACACGTAGGGGTTGCATCCCCTTTGCTGTGGCGAGCTTATAGTTTATGACATGCTTTGTGCGTGTGTCAATTATTCATTACAGGGAAGCTATTATTCATTATATACAAGCTGAGGTTGGTTGCTGATACAATGCCATGGCCCAATTCTTGAGAGAACATCATAAGCATATTCTTGTAGTAGGCTGTACTAAACCTTCTGTAGGGATTCATAGGATCTCCCTAGAAGTGTGTTATATTTATACTCGGCATCATACGTGATCCTTTCAACGTCACAAATTGTATCGGCCATGGCTGCGGTTCAGATAACAGAGGGCGAGATGAGAGAACGATTGAATGTGGTAAGTTAATGTGGTTCATATCTGCCAATATAATCTCTTTTGCTGTGTTGACATTAATAAGAAATCCGTTTGTACAGGTGGTCTGTCTTCCTATATGGATATTTTGTATTCAGCTATTATTACTATTATTAGTGTACTTTTATTTCTTTCGATTTTGTCTGTCGCTATTATACTAGTTTAGCTACTATTCTCTCTATTATGTGTGCTATTCTTAATCATAAGAAACTGGAAATGGATGGACAGGAGTCCATGCAGTAAACCTCGGGTATTTGTTAAGAAGTGTTCGCTTCAAGGCTTGGACTGTCAAATTACCCCGTACTGCTTCACTATAGATGTAGTTCTGCTACTGCTGGGGTGCTTTTGGGTATGTACTGAGCTGCTCAGCGGTATCATAGGTGAGCTGCTCTCCAGCACAAGCCTTATTTGTGAGCTGCACTTCACTCCAATGCTTCAATATTATTGATGAAGTGCTCTTCAGAAGGGATGAACAGGAAATGTGCATACCTTGCGGATTCTTCAACTACATACCTCGTGTATTCTTAAATGTTAATGTGGTCGGTTATTGTTCGGTTATACGTTTTTTTTAAAGAATGAAAGAAATGGGGTTCGGAGGTAGAGCCCCCGATATATATATATATATATATATATATATATATATATATATATATATATATATATATATATATATATATATATATACATGCACGTATAATTATTATCAACTTGATAACATCCTAACAGTTAACTACATGTATACCACTGAAGTTTAAGAATACGCTAGGTACGAAGATTAAGAATACGCAAGGTATGCAAACGTCGAGGCAACTGGTTCAGTTCTTCCATACAAGCGTCTTTTCTTACTACCATTCGGATACCACTAACGAGTTCTTTTTACATGACTACTTGCTTGGGCACCAAACTATATATAACATAATAGGAGGTATGCACACGTTCTGGCTTCATAACTTACATATATCTGTAGGCCTATCAACTTAATTAGATAGAACATTACCAGGTAGATTTAAACAACTGGCTAGACGTATACCATTACACTACTAAATCTGATGAGCATTTAATTGATGAAATATAATAGGCCCCACATCCTTCATTTTGTAGGCTTCAGAATTAACAGACGAACTGAAAGCTGGTGAGCCAATATCGTTTTTATACCATCGAATCAGCGTTTACACTGTTATTTTTGAGCAATGCCTAACTTAGGATAGACTCACGATCACCTTGAATTGAACACTTGCATTTGTTTATTTGTTGGTATGAATAACACTTAGGCCTATACATTGTACTGTTATGCACGAATAGAGGACTTACAAATTGTCAGTACCCGACCCAAAGTATGTGTTTGACTGATGGTGAGTCTATCCCTATACCAAATAGGTTTTAAAGAAAACATATCAATTCGACACTAGAGACTTCAATTATGTATTACCTGGGGGAAAATATAGTGTATTAGCAACAAAATGTATACGTGGTAGACCTTAATGACATGGAAATAAATTACTCCAGGAAAAGTATTTAGGAGCTACATTTGACCATCCACATAACCCATTGTCTTGACACATTTTGATACGTGTTTATTACCTTTTGCAATGGAACTCTTCAGAGGTTGCAGAACCTTTGTTGTGATTTATTTCTGCGTTTTAAATTCTTTCCATGTACATGGCAGTACTAGGATATAATCTTGTGTTTATTTCAAATGCGTTTTTATAATAGTGTAGGCATTTTGTATATTTTGATACAATATATTATAGTTTTGGTGTTCAGTAAATCAGCTTAGGGCCTATATAATCTGTTTAGTTATTGGCTATTTTCTATCAGCATGTACCATTATAAGAGAATTCCTGCAGCATATCAATGTATTCATAACACATTTCAGAGTACTACAAAGTGTTCTACATCTTCGACGCTGAGCTGAATGGAACTGTCACACCAACAGACGCGGCTAAAGCAATCCGTATTCTTGGTTACAACCCAACCGATGCTGACCTCAAAGACGCCATAACAAGGAGGGTTGGAGGTATATTAAATATTTTGTAGTTTTATGATTATTTTGTTATTTTGATTGGCTATGCGCAGAGCTACATGTAATCCCATCTCCTTCACACTGTTACTTTATGGCAAAAATATAGTTAGAGATTACTTTTAATTAAGACAGAAAGGGTGTCTGAGATTTTCCGGAGCATATGTATACATCCATCATATTTCATTATGGTGCTGGTGCGTTGCCTTGTGTATTACTTGCAGGGGCAATGTGGTACACCCTCACAATGGTGAGCGTCAGTGTCGCGAAAAGCACTCTCACTTGCAAGTCAGGCAGTGTCTGACTTTCAGGTGAGGGTGCTTTTGGCGATAGTGATGCTCACTTTTCTGAGGGTATAGGCCACTTGCTGTTAACCATTCTTTGTGAAAATCATTCTTAGCCTTCTTAGGGCGCATTTTCCTAGATAAAGGGTGCGGGGGTTGACCCAAAACATATTTTCCATTTAGAACTATCATCACTTTGGTTTAATTTCAGAAGACCCTGAGGCTGCATTGCCCTTTATGGCCTTCATGGACATCATGTTGGAGAACATGAGAAACCCCCCGGCACCTACCGAGCTCAAGTATGCCTTTGACACGTTAGACGATGGGCACCGGGGCCGGCTGAATGTGCAGCACCTCCAGAAGGTACTGCTAGAACATGGGGAGGTGCTGAGTCAGCAGGAGGTGGAACAGTTTGTGGAGGCCCTTAATGTAGACATAGATGGCACCGTCACATTTGAAGGTCAGTGTTTATATTATCATTATAATCATACTATAAATTAGTATCATTTTGTGTTTGTTCAGACTGTTCTTACCAATGTTATACATTGCATCGAAAAAATTCAAATGATGTAGGATTAAACTTTGCATAGTTCACTGACAAAAAGGCAATACTCTATATCATATATATATATATATATATATATATATATATATATATATATATATATATATATATATATATATATATATATATATATATATATGGGTGGGGGTCCAGAAAATGTCCATTTCACAAATTGAGTTATTTTTTAAAAATAATCATTTTAAATGAAGAGAATGTATTGGGATAACTACATAATTGCAAAAAGCCCAATGAGTACTAATAGAAAAAATATGCATATCAATTATAATTTCATGATTTTTTCAGATTTTAGCTACTTTTCAGGGAAAAAATGACCAAAAATCGATGTCCCCTGGAAAAAATCTGATTTTAACGGAAATTTTCTCCCAATGATATTAGATTTACACGTTTTGCTTCATATGTGTTGCATACAAATGATACTTCTTCATAACGTTATTTATCTCAATATTTAAAGATAATTTTTTTTAAATATTTGTTTTAATTACAAAAATAGCGATTATTCTAATAGTCTCATATATCTTATTAAACACTTGAACTTTTTGGACAAATATTACACAAGATGGATGTTTTGTGCCATTAGGCATATCCCGGACACCTATACTCTTGGGCAGAATGATAAAAATTAAGACAATTGATCATTTTCTTGGTGAAATTAGAGCCCAAAGAAGGAATTAAAAATGACCTGTTAAAGCCAAATTTCTTGAAAAGGTAATTAATTATACAAATTCTGCATAAAATTACATATTACCTGTATTGGATAAGCGTATGTGTGAGCTCTATACTCCCATATCGATGGATTTTTTCTATTTTACATGTAACAAGCAAAAACAATTGTTTTCACTGGATGTTACGTTCACCAGATTGATGTTACGTTCACTAGATTTATTTAAACATTTTGAATAATATCAGCCTAAATGTCCTCTAAGGAGGAAGGGAAATATCCATGTGCTGCCTACATAGTATATGCACCATATACAATAAGAATCGTAACTCGGTGCAATGTCTTTGTCTTTGTAAATTAAGATATCAATTTATGTTGCGTTCACTAGAACTATGTTACGTTCACTAGAATTATGTTACGTTCACTAGAATTATGTTACGTTCACTAGAATTATGTTTGGTTCCACGGAGACAGTAAATTGTCACAATAATATGTCCTTTTTTGTTAATTTCTTTTGATAGGCCGCATGTATGTCTGTTTGACAAACCTATCAGCAAGGATGTATGTGGATGAATGCATGATTTATGTAATATTAAGAACTATCAAAACAACATGTCCTTTATTTTATGAAATGTTACGTTCACCAGATATATGAAAAAGTCAGAAATATGCATAAATAATTGAAATATAGCCGTAACACAAATTGTCCAAGTATATCTGAGCATTACAAATGACACTGACCTGTTTCCATCATTTTATCATAAACATATTTCATTCTAGAAACATTCAATTTTTGTGTTACGTTCACTAGATGTTACGTTCACCAGATATATTGAAAACAACAGAATTTCGGTCTAATTGTCTTATTTTTCTTATATTAAATATCTGGGACATGCTGTGACTTTTTTTGCATAGGTATTATACCACAACCAACTGAAAACAATGCTATTATTGACTAATATTTCATTATAATTCCTCTATTTTTCTGCTATGTTACGTTCACTAGATCCCACTGAACACCTCTGAATAGTAAAATAAACACAATAGAATGGCAGAAAATACAAAATATCTTCAGATATGTTAGAGCAACTTGTATACTTTCATCTGGGTTTCACAGCTAGTTTAAAACTCTTCCATGTTAGTACTTTTCCCTATTTAAAAAGATTATAGGTTTGATTTAGACAGAAACCAACTGGAGGCCATTTCACCACATAATATGGACCCTACGTATGACTCATATGGGGGGTCCGTATGTGACATATGGCGTTTTTTCGTTTCACCACATAATATGTGGAGATCCGTATTCAAATGTGGGGGGTTCGTATTCAAATGTGGCGTTTTTTCATTTCACCACATAATGTGGAGATAAAAAAATCCGTATATGGTCCGTATATTTCCCCTTGAATGTGGCAGGTCTAGGGGCAGCATATATTGAGAAAATGAAGGGAAAAGGGCCGTATGTAGGGCCGTATGTTGTAAAAGGGGTCCGCATGTTGGTTTTGGTCTTGAGGACAGGTCGGAGAATGGAGTGGGGAGGTCGAGGAATGGAGTTGAGAGGTCGAGGAATGGAGTAGGGAGGTCGGGAATGGAGTGGGGAGGTCGGGGTATGGAGTGGGGAGGTCGGGGTATGGACTAGGGAGGTCGGGGTATGGAATGGAGACGTTGGGGTATGTAGGGGCCATGAGGAAATAACCAATGGGGATGGGTTCATCTAGTCAGGGACTGCACATTGAGGTTTTTCTCCAGTGTGGTACTACCTGACCTGCTGGTCTCATGTCTTGTGCACTACAACGCCCATTGGTATAGCATTTGTATTACATTTGCCTGCCCATTCCCCTGCCCATTCCCCTGCCCATTCCCCTGCCCATTCCCCCACTTGCCAGCTATCTTATTTACATTTGTGATTACATGGAAGGGGTGTGGTCTGACTTTTAATTAGACATTCACATACCAACATGGATCCACACAGGGGAGAAACCTCCCCTGTGTTCAACTCATTGAAATTAGCCCGTTGGTTATATTTACTATACTGCATGAAGCAATAATGCTTAAATGCTTTTCCCCGACCTCCCCCTCCTTCCCTGACCTCCCCCCTCCATTGCCCGACCTCCCTTCTCAATTTCCCGACCTCCCCTCTCCATTGCCCGACCTCCCTTCTCCATTTCCCGACCTCCCCTCTCCATTTCCCGACCTCCCCCCTCCATTGCACGACCTCCCTTCTCCATTTCCCGACCTCCCCTCTCCATTCTCCGACCTCCCCTCTCCATTCCCCGACCTCCCCTCTCCATTTCCCGACCTCTCTTCTCCATTCCCTAACATCCAAAACAGAATGCGGACCCTCTCCAGCCTACCTCCGTATGTCTATATATTTTATGACGTCACAGAGGGAATTCCCTAGGGGTTCCCCGGAATGTAGACTGGTTTTTGCACAATTTTACAATTGAGCCAGGTGACTGCCGCATTCACATATGGACATTTAAAAAAATAGCCTCAAACATACGGACACAACACGGCAATGGTCCAGGAATGGAAAAACGATTATTTAAAAAGATGTCCGTATAAGGGCCGTATTTGGGGGCCGTATGTTGACATATTATTCCGGATGCGGTGAAATGGCTCCCTGGCCCTCAATTGACTCTAGCTATCAAACTATCACAATGGGGAATTAAAAATAGAGAAAAAGTGTACAGCACCCTGTTACATGGTAGGAAATGACACATTTTTGCCCTCATTCAGTGAATCAAGTTCATAACTAAAATATGTCATCATATTTTTTCACTATTCTCATGTTGATGATAATATCTGGTGAACGTAACACAATTTTGTTTTATTAGTAATTGTATTTTTCAAGCTTACATAGAAAAAAAAGTGAGAATCCTAGTATCACAAAATTTGGGAATGTGATGGTTCATTGCCTCCTTTATATATGGACAAATCTGCTACAACATTTGGGCAATTCAGAAATATCATTGTTTTTCACTGAAAATGGACATTTTCTGGACCCCCACCCATATATATATGTATATATATATATATATATATATATATATATATATATATATATATATATATATATATATATACACACACACACAGACACACACACACACACACATATATATATATATATATATATATATATATATATATATATAGACTATTAGATTAAATATTTCTTTGCACTGTTATTGGATATTTTGAGTTGATTTTCTTGTCTTGCGTTGATTCCTGCATGTTTGTCTTATATGGTTCCAAAAATCAATGTGATGATATTCTCATTTTTGTTGCAGATATAAAAAGGTTATTTGATACAAAATGATCAAGACTGAGCACTTAATTGGACCTAGTTATCATAAGAGGCACGGCTGAGCTAATGATCAAATTACTAATTCGCTTGCCCCATGGATTGCTTACCTGTTACCTGGCCAAGATAAAATGGAATTGAACAAATCAACACAATGAACTTTTTAAAGAACCTTTATTGTTAAAATATTATGTTAAAATATAGTAAACAATCTCAAACTATGCCTTGTTATGCTGTTCATTCAAAAAACGATGTAATGGATCAAAAATATGGGAAGTCGTTACAGTGAGATATAGGCCCTATCCATTGTTATATTTTTGTGACGAGAATAGAATAAAAATGATATCATCACTTAAAGGAACACAAAATTGTGTTTTAAGACGCTCTACATAACCTGTATTTTCACAATAGGAAATAGTGAATACTCGTATCAATCAAAGTGTACATTATGGCAAACGACTGATGATCACTATGTAAACAGTTTAAAAAACATAACCTATGGACCTCTGTTATAAAAAGTACAGTGCATATATACACATTAATGTGATAATATCATGCATACAAAATTACCTTAAATAAAGACTATATCAATGTTGACTAAAGGTATTTGTAGACCTCAATCTGTAGGGAAAATGTGTCATTCCTGTGTGCTTGGCGGTGGTCAAAGTCACAAATGTGTGAGGATCACAATACATTAACCAGTTTGGTTTTAGGTTCCATGAGGTGTGCTCCACAACACTGCAGTCGGTTTATGTGTATTGTAAACTCAATTTGGAGAGGTGTCAAATATCCCTTGATAAATAATATTTAACAATTATTTTTCCAAATATGATATCATCATTATATAATATACTCTTCTACTGTTTTTACTAACTTGTCAACAGATAAAGCATATATTGTTAAATTGTCACACATACTAGTATACATACAACTTACAGGACACACCATTTCGGGCTAGCAAAGATAGGGTCTGATGCGAGATGAGAGAGAGAGAGAGAATTACGGGAATGGAGGCCGCCATCTTGACTCAAAGAATGCATTGTAGTTAGGCCGACTCCAGACCAGTGCATAATGTGTGAATTTCTTATCAGCACCCATGTTCACACCCACTCAATGGCCACTGATAAGACTATACGCTATACTGCACCCTTGTCATAATCACCCTGAATACCTTCCCTTTGTTCCAGATGTGAGATGATTAGCTTAATAAGGAGAGAATAATCAGAATGCATTGATTGCACTCACTCTGGCTGGGTGTAGCCCCTGACTACTAGTCCTGTATAGATATAGGTACTTATATAGATATACGCTCAAAGAATGACGTCTATGACTAAAGCCCTCTGATGAGAGGACTCAGCCGATGGAATCTGTTAGATGTCCAATGTATTGATGACCACGCAAAGTAACTGGATGCTCTAAAGAGTCATCTTGGTGACACTCTGATTATGTCCTTAATGCCCTTTTCTTAGACACTACATATTTTTGTACTATAATTCTTGTCTATCCGATGCTTGTCTTCCAGGAGGCGAATTTTCAGTACTACACAGTAAATGAAAACTTCCTCTCTGTGTCTACCTATTTCAACCACAAAAAGAAAGATTCCGTAAATTCCCGCGTACTACCCGCATCTCACGTATACCTTCACCCCCAACTCAGGAGAATCCTATAATACATTTTTGGATCTGAAAATTCCAACTTTAGTATTGTTCTATAGTGATTAAACCCGTGTATAACCCGCACCCTATATGGCATGTCTGCTATCAAATAAAGCTGAGCTTGGTTCGTGTACAACCTGTGGGTAGTATGTGGGAATTTACGGTAAATATGTATTGTAACAGGCAGCGGAAAATGGTCAAGCTCCACGGGTAGTCGAACCCCAGTCCCTCCGCTCTAGAGTTGAGAATGCTAACCACTACACCACAGGGCCAGCTGCTTCTCAACTGCTCTGCTATGGTACTCGAGCTACCACAGGCGGGCAGTGCGCTCTCCACGCACGCTCGGGTTGCCCCGAGCGCTACATGCCCGCTGCACTACTCCCCTTCAGACTTTTGCTAGGTTCAACCAGTGGTGCCAACCAGTTGACCCAGTAGAATCTGAACACGCTCAAGTACCCATCCCTAGGTTTGGATCATCCTGGTCACGGCACCAGTGTAACAGGCAGCAGAAAATGGTCAAGCCCAACGGCAAGTCGAACCCTGGTCCCTCTGCTACACCACAGGGCCAGCTGCTTCTCCACCGCTCTGCTACGGTACTTGAGCTACCACAGGCGGGCAGTGCGCTCTCCACGCATGCTCGGGCTGCCCCAAGCGATACGTGCCCGCTACAGTATGTTTCAGATACACTATTCTCACAGCTGTTGTGAAAAAAGGTGGTGTTTGTGTACATACGGGTATTAGGATGTTACTAATTTAGGAGTTTTTAAATAAAGAAATACAATGTATAGCATATTAGTTTATGTCCAAATATTGATCATACAACTATTTACAAAGGAAAGTAAAAGTTGATGTCGCAAACAGCGACTGTACGTGAAGAAGGCCCTGACTGAAAAATCTTAACATAAATATGACAGGAACTGGTGCACTGACAGGCATAGGTCGACCCTGACAGGTATTTACACTTAGACAATGCACCTGACAACTGACAACTACGTCCAGGTGACGTAATGTCAGTGGTAGTAAACACATACATGACGTCAGTGCGCAGATACTCAGTGTCAGGTGACAGGAAGATGTCTACTTCTACGTCAAAGTCAAAGATCATCCTGTTCGAGAGGGTCATGGTGTGGATGCCGCTACTGATGCTGAGGCACGTGGTATTGTCATCGTCCTGTAGAACTGCCGTGTTGAGGTGTGAGAGCTGGGGTTCCAGTATGGTCCAAGTGTCTGTGGTGTGAAGATTAAACATTCTCATAGTTATAATCAGTTTATACTCTGCAGATTTTGCATTCATACATCACGCTGGGGGGTTACTTGCCCCATCTGTATTCATGCATCATGATGATAAAGGGAATAATGTGTTAAAACACTATGCATCACTCAAGGGGTCAATTTTCGTTTCCCCTCCTCTTCTATTGATACAGAAAACAACACAAAATAATATTAGCTATCTATGAACTATGTAAAATACAATTACCTTCAGAACAGATACAATTTTCAGAGTCACTTGTTATATCAATTTCTGTACAGGTATATGTCTTCATCATTTTGTCATCTTGAAAGGGACAGTACAGATGGCACTTCACGGTCATGTTACTGTTGTAGTGGACGATTTCAGCATGGCGGAACGGGAACACTTTAAATCATTATATCAAAGAATAAGAAGTGCATAATTATTCCATGGTCACTATGGTAGTCAATAAAGTTTCATATATTTGATATATTATTGCTTTTACCAAATTTTATGTACAATTTATAACTGAATCTGCCCATAGCCCTCCATGTGGTAATTATTTTCACTGTTTTTTATGAGACGTGTGCAAAATTGTTCAGATACTCTGTGGTATTCATTATATCATTCTAACAAAACCTAACATCTGATCACCAATGTTACCATGATCTGGCAGATTTACTTTTGTGAGGTTGAACCAGAAAATTGGTTAATGGAGCACTATAGCTTTTGTTGATATAAACGTGTGACTCAGGGCAGAGGCCTACCTTGCTTCTCACAAATCACATATTTTTCAGCCTCAGCCGCAAAATCAAAGTCCCGTGAATGGTATCCAATCTCTACATAGGGATCAGAACCATTCACATTGATGGGGTCAGTATCGTACCACCAAGCCCAGGTAACCATGCTTCCATCTGCCCACGTAAACTCCCCTGTACCATTCTTGTCCTGCACCCCAATCAGCCCCCTGTACCAGATGATAATAAGTGGTTGGTTTGTGGAATAAAGTAGACAACATCCTTCTCTCTCTATCATGCCTTTTTCAAATAAATGCCTTTTTTACATTTTTTATCATTATGAGTGGAACAAAAACTGATGATTTTCACAGGAAACTCAATTTTCCACTTTTTGGGGGGTGACTATGCAAAGCTAAAATGTTCTGTAGACCTTAGTGATTGGCAATTGATAAAAGAAAAAATAAGGATTATACTAGGAAATCAGGCCTAATCAAATTTTCAATCATTATGAATGAGTATTGTATTCCATTTCTGTCACATATCATTGTTTAACAGAAAAGAAATTAACAAAGAATGTTTTTGTTCCGTTCACATTTCACAAGTATGAAAACCCATGTAAAATACTACTACTTTGAAAGAGGTATCAGATTTGGTTAAATTGATGCATGTATAATGTAATATCATGTAGTCATAAGTTCCCAAATAATAGATGAGGACGTGCATGCCTGAATTACATGTATTGAATTATCATATCTATAGGGGGAGGGTCAAACGTTATCAAGAGTTATTAAAAACACACAGGTATAGCATTATACTCACTGAAGTACTCTTCTCAGTCTTACATAATGACGAATACTTTTTACAAGTGCAAGGTTTGCCCCCTTGGTCTGACAACTCAGCTGAGCAGCAGGCCATGTCTTGGGGGATTCCTTCCACATACAGGCTTGGTTCATGGGCATCATATCTATTCAAGTGGGCAAAAAGAGAATTATGACAAAGACTTATTATCAGTATTAGGACAGAATCTTAATTTTTAGAGGTAGGGAGAAGCAGATGTGATCACCCAGTGGGAAAAAGGTTCAGTTCAATGTTGAATCATGGTTGAATTAAAATGAATCAACATTGTCAACCATTTGGCAATGTTGAGTCAATGGTCTGTGCCCACTTGGTATCAGTTAAGCACTTATGTCCCTAGCTTTCAGGCTCATGAACTATGTTGGATCACAAATGTATATCAATATAGCCTGAATGGCTACAGCACAACAATAAACAGAGCTGACATCACAAGAGAAAATCTTCCAAAAGATGTCTATAAAAAATACTCACCGATATCCATTTCACAAAGGATTGGAAGTCTGTTAGGACAATCCTTGACATGCCACTCGGTCCCCTTCGTGGTGAAACAGTTGTTGGAGCTATCTGCTGCAGGTTCATTTGTACTGGCATAAGCTGGCCATCCATCCAACAACTCTCCATCAGACCACTTGTACTCACCTTCTGTATCAAGGTCATTGGTTCCGAACCACATTTCTGTATACTTCCACACCAACCTAGATAGCAATGGGATAAAGGAGATCAAAGGGTTGTTACACTAGCAGCTCATATGCCTATAGTAATTCTATGATAAATGATTTTGATTAATTCAGGATGATTTCATTTTGGCCGTGACCCCCTATTTTCTTGTTTTCACATGTTCTATTGATCATGTTAATGCCGTTTAACTTTTGAATTTAAAGCTCCACTCTCACCACTTTAAAGTGGCACTCGTTGACCCAAACATTATTAGAAAAACCAGGTTAAATATGGACTCTTGCTGAGAATGTTGCTTCAAAAGATGTTGAAATGTTGAAGGCATTTTCCAAGATTTAAGTGAATTTTATCCTCCACTCATTTCTTCAAGATAATATACCAAGTATGCAATAAGGCAACCTGGAAAGTTTATAGATATTACAAAAATGATGAATTTGTTACTTATGGCTACTGGTATTGCTTACCCGAACCTGTGGACCATTATCTGCTCCTAGGAGGAAGTTATTTTAGCCAGAATGCCATTTCCTTTTTTGCAGTATGCCTCACCCTCCTCCCATGTCATGTGGTTCAGATGGTGAGAGGGGCTGAAGTAGACTTTGTTTTTCGGACACTTCATGTTATAGATAGCTACAAAATCAATTATACAAGACTGTGAGATAAGATTCAATGATGATAAATAGTCTCAATAAATGTGTTTTTTTGCATATAGTTATAGAATTATACAGTTATGGCTCATGAGATTGGGCCAATGTGAACGTCTTTGACTGGGTGCCATCTTTGACCTCCTCACAGGAAATGGTTTAATTAGGGCAGGTATAGTTATATATGGAGATATAACCACTGCAATTTTCTTTATTTTCTCCCGTACATACCTTTTTCTTGAATCTTTTTTTTATGGTAGCCGGTCAAAGATGGCACCTTGTCAAAGATGGCACACAGTCAAAGATGGCACACAATCAAAGACATTCACATTGGCCCGATCTCATGAGACACAGCCTTATACAATGTTTTGCAACCAGATAGGGTGCACAGGAATGGCAGAGCTGGCAACAGAAGATATAGAACCGCTAATAGGTCTTATGTATCACGTTTAATGACTGCCACGTTTTTTAACTCTTATATGGTAAACATCTTGAAAAGAAATACCACCTAAACAATTAACGGTGCATTACTAAGGTAATGCATCCATCTCTTGGAGTCATTATAACTCTTTGCCTTGGGGAAACTATAATAATTCATGAAAGTGCAGCACAGGGCGCTATGCAGTTGTAACATAGTCAGTTTAAACTAAATTATTTTAACTGATACGCAAATCAACAACATTCGTACAAAAGTCCTGTGTAGGGCTTGAGTGTAGAACCACACCTTCACCCTCAGAAAAGTGAGAGTCATTGTCGCTAAAACTACCCTCACCTGAGAGTCAGGCACTGCCTGACCCTCAAGTAAGGGTAGTTTTAGCGACAATGACTCTCACTTTTCTGTGTGTGTTCTTAGGCTAAATATAGGTTATGCAAGCCAGTCTTGGACTAAGTAATGTGACGTGCTAAGGAGGTCTGTTTACAGTGAAATAATGAATTTGATAAATTATTTCACTCTGAAATAAATAGAACTCACTTTCAGTGTTCTCATAGGCCGTTTGACGAATGAGACCATTGGCCACCCTGCATGACCGAATGTCTGCTTTCAGAGTGGCCTGCACACTCCCTGCAACAACATAAAGTCCCAATCACCAGGTAAACCCACCTACTCAAATATCTAGAGGCTTCAGAGTATTATTTCCTTAATGACATTCAGTATTTATCACTATGAATTCAGTAACATAACAGATGAATCGGACTAATAGGCCCATAAGAAAATGACACAGATACTTTAATCATCTATTTGATTTTTAGGGAGTGGTGGACTATTAGCAGAGCGGGGGTGGGGGAGGGGGGCTAACAAATATCCCAAAATATTCTGCAAGCTCTAGAGAGGGGAGGGGGGGCTAAAAGATGTTTACATATTGGTGCTCAACTTCATCACTCCCATGTTATTCATTACTGACCACTCCCTTAGGGTTGCTTCACCTAGATATGATAAGTTCTCTTTTTGTGCATTATAGCACAGTGCACACCTTAAGTGTTACTCCAACCAAGAAAGGCAAACTAGACAGCCTATCATGCATGAAAACTTAGGCGGACATGTCAAGGTTTAGTGGTCTGCTCTAGGTATTGTAGGATAGCTTCACCTATGGTCGACCACTACCTTGAGATGCCAACCTTCCACTTCCCACATCAAAAACAGTAAACTATCCTCACCTTCTTCAAGTTCACATACAAATCCAGTCTGAAAGTGACAGGACCTATCTATCAACAAATTGCCACGATAGAAATGTACGCAATCTTCACTCGCTTGAGCATGGTTTGGTTCGTTTGGGCTCCATCTATTCGCATTGAAATTAGTTGTTGTTGTTCCATCGGGCCAACGGAATTCTCCTTCCACTGCTACATCATTAAGGCCGATCCAAATGTGTCCTGTTGGTGAACCCATGAACTATGTTCCTCTGAACGTGTTAAATTTATTGAATTATTTTATTGTAATAAAGGATGCAATTCTTATCACTATTGTTGTGTAGAAAGTATTCATAGCACATACAAGAAAGTTCATAAAACAATAAATTGAACTATAGACTCCATAACTTTCTTATAAAGGTCAATAAGTCCCCCGGTAAAAACGCCTTCGGGCCTATACATACATTATCATAACAACCAACAACGGCAACAAAACATCATGATATAAACTTAAATTGAATTAATAAAGGGTTTGGTAAAAGGTAATGAAAACTTGCTTTAAATAGATGATATGGCCCAGCTCTGCATCGTCATTGGCTGAGGCCAGGTAACCCCCGATAGCTTCACAGTCAGCATTTGCAGTATACCAACTAGCCGCATACCGACCGATCCAGTAGGAGGATCTGCCCTCTACACAACCTGTTGGAAAGAGATAACCTTTCTGACATAAAGCTCTGCCATCATCAATGTTTAGCTTTCTCTGTTGTAATTCTTTCACCATTCAACCTGTCACAAATATGACATTCATTTGGGCATAATCAACTCATATTATCTGTACAAAGTTTGTATTCTGATCATTGAAACCTGTGATAACATTCATAAATTGTATATAAATGTGAATATGTTGTACATCTATTCATCTATGCTGAAGATAAAAAACTATTGAAGCTGAAATGAAATCTAATGTACCTGGAAAAGCATATTTGTAACTGAAAATTAAATGGATGGTATGAATGAACAATTAAAAAAAACTATAAGGATGTGATGTCGACATATTTGGGCTAATATCAAATTAACCCTTTGAGGATGGCGTTGTGTTTCAATACGCTATTTCATCTGTTGTCATGTTGCATGGATGCAGATCCTATTGGTTTGAGTTCTAACACTCCCAGAAGTAGATCGTGATCACATGAGCGCAGTACTGCAATTTTCATTGGTTGAACATGGGTGCCGCCATCTTGGATGGTCAGGGGACCCATGCACTACGACATCACTTCCCGCCTTTGTGTTTTCGTCTGCATAGTGTAACTCACCTTTGATACACAGCAAAGCGCACCTTCTGGAAGTTTTGTCAGTGGACAAAGTTTCATAATCTTGCATTGATTTTACAATACTCTCAAAAAGGCTGGCACCAATGCAGTGCCAGTGAGTTACCCTCCGGTGCCGCATTGGTGTCATCACAATAACTGTTGCTTTTAATTGCCATTCTAAAAGGATTCAGCGATTGGGTAAGGGGGGGGGTCAGATATATTACATTACATGCTTTTAATAAGGGCAATATTTTTTCATATCATTCTAATATTATGTAGCCGGGTTTCCTGGCAAAATCCAAGCAGGCATGATCCTGCACATAGATCCAACCCCTGTATAGCGTGTCCAATTGTGTCCGGACTACTGTGTTTCAGAATTACTATCGTAACAGGCTGCTGCCCTTGAATTAGCTTAACAGCTAAAATGCAGCCCATCTTAATTTGTCGTTTTCTACTATTCTCAATTTCATTTAAGTACTTTCAAATGGGTTTAAGTATACCTGGAGCTTATTTGGTCTGGGCTTGAAGAATAAGACCATAAAGTAACCATTGGTAAACATGTTTAATTCATGTCATTTAAGCTCTGTAACGATCTACCAAACTTGTCATAAAGGATAAGTTATCGACAAAAATAAAGATAAATCTACTTAAAAAAAGCTTAACAGTGTCCACGACAAATTCAAATTACAGGACTCAAGATTATCATTAGATGTATAACACATTGCCGATGCGATAACATGTATTAGTACATGTATCTTTATCTATAATTTGATATGTACGACCTCTAAAGTTGTTACTCAAAGACTGAGAAAACACGCATCAGATCTTATAAACATTTGAAATATATCCGAAAGCTGTATATTTTCATCCATACCAACTGACAAACACCATATAATCATTTGGAAAATAATTGCACAAAACCAGAGTCAATTATTTGGTAGAAAAAAATGAAAAGGCGCCTATTAGGCCACTCAAAAAAAAAGTTGTTTCTCATCACCCGCCAGTGCAAAATATGATGAGAGCGTTTTTTTATTTAATAAGGAAGTGTATAAGGAAATTAAGACTTTTCACGAACGGTTTTCACATTTTAGTAGTTAAGAGTTTATTGATCCACAAAAGTTGTTATATTGTAAGTTATTCCTAGGCCAATGCATTACTGACCATATAAGCTTTAAATTGATACCAAACATGCCAATATTTTCCCACTTCTTGACATGTTTTTCATCGAAAATCTTTAAAAAAAGAAAGAAAAAGTGTCCCCCAAATCACGATTTTCATGATGCGCGCGGTGATGAGAAACCAGTTTATTTTTTTTGAGTGGCCTTAGGTTACATGGTCTCAAAATCTAGTGGCTCAAAACTTATGGCTCAAAAGTACCAAGATATTGACTCAAGACGTTTGTACAGCGCCGATTCACGGACCGCAAACTCATCGACCATCAAATTAAAAATGGACTAAAATTTAAAAAGATTTCATAACTGGATGAGAATTTCTAGGGTTGGTAGGGTCATGTACCTGAAACACATATAAATTGCCTTCATTGTTAACCCTTTAAGGACGATCACATTTTTATAGGCCAGCAGTGGGGGCAAGGTTTTTTAACGGAACTTTCTCTGGGCCGAGCCTTTGCTAAATCCCATAGAGGTATGATGAATATAGTCGATGCTCGGCCAGCCATGGCATCAACTATAGTTGATGCTCGACCATAAGGGGTTAGACAGGTGAGTGTGGGTGGTATCTAGGTGTAGACCTGTCACGAGTTAGAAACGGCTCATGTATAAATATGTCAGTTATTCCTAGAACCAATAACCATAGATAGGATTGCTACAGTTCACAAACTGTTACAACACGCATGTTTTATTTACTATGCCATTCCTGGTAACGCCAGTCATAAAACAAACTTACATAATTCACAATTTTGAAGTTGCTGAGGCAAAACCAATTGGGTATTCTCTGTTACTGGGCTATGTTTATTGATTTTACTCATTAATTTAAGTCAGGAAGACCTAACTGTTGGTTGTGGTGTTCTATTAAAAGTGGTGATAAGGGAGATCGATATGCCCCTCCATGTATTTTTGATCATTATCGTGAAACGTCGGGTATAAACCGAATCTTTTTTACGTTCTTTTTTGCTATAAGCCAAATGTTTACCCCCAAGGCCCATTCGCCTTATAACCAAGGTTTTGATATATAGGATTATAGAGAAAATGTATTCTAAACACTTTTACCATAAGCCGATTTTTTTTCTCTCAAACTCACATAAGTAAAGCAAGATTAGCTTATACATCTTTTCATCCAATTTATTTGAATTCTCCAATTGAAATTTACCATAGTTTAAAAGAATCAAAGGGAAATACAAAATTAAAACCATGTATCTATTTTGTTTGCCTATCATATGCAATTTGCAAGTATTCTAGATATTAGCTGATGTTATATCCGCATTGATTTTAAATATGATATATCGATTTATGATTAACAAACCACCCCAGGTTCATATTATATACTATAATATCCCATACTAGCATGGTACAGCTATATCGTTATAGTTATGTTGTTCATAAATGACTTCATAGAAAAAATTATGTTTTTTACTCTCTGATATATACATTTACACTCATTTACTCTCGTTATTACTTGTTGATAAATAGGCCGGTCTATATATTTACTGTGACTCCCAACTTGATCACTGAGGTAACTCTCCCTAGGACTCTCAAATGACTCCTTAACATTAGCAGGACTCTATAATTACTCTATAATGACTGCTATTCTAAGACTCCCCAATGATTGGGAGTCAATTTAGGGGAGTTACCTCAGTGATTGAGTCCAGACTCCCATTTGGGAATCACTGATTGATTGATAATTCGTTTATTTTTATCCTGAGGAGATACATATCCTTATAGAATGTGTTTTTTGTATTCCACTGTAATTTTACTTGTTTTCTCTGTGCAGTGTGTTTGTTCGGAGGTAATGTTTTAGTGACAAAAATGGATGTGAGAGTGCTGCAGGTGGTGGGCGTCTGAAAAGTAATTTACTATACATAGATCTGGTTCCATTTGGGTTGGAACATCGATATCAACATATTTGTAGCCGATGTGCTGAAAACGTAGCCCATTAACTGGAGCTGCTAACAGGAGTGAAGAGCTGTTATGAGTAAGCAGAAACATTCCGGGGGTGATAGAAACAGTAGGGATACGTGGCCTTAAATGTATTTTTGATATAAAGCTAGCACCATACTAGAAGTTGGTATTCAATATCAAGCTGCACCATGAACTGGTAAGTGGGACTGTATTTGTTGATGTACTATATTGTCCTTGGAAATTAGGCCACACGCACAGCCACAGGCTGACTCACAGGGCTTATATTCAGCAAAGAAACATACATTTTTAATGTTATACAAAGTTTGGCCATAATTGGGAGCAATACAGAACTTATCAAGGAGGGGTGAGGATTTAGGTGTAATGTAATAAATTGAAAATTATTAGACATTTTTTCTACTTGTTTCCAACCTCTAAGCCAGGCATGCCTCACCCAATGAGTTAACATACAATTGATTACATATGCATCAAAAGGTGTTATGAATCACTGTACTTTCATTAGTTTAATGCAATCTATGTTATTTCAGTGTGATCATCCTGTGTGCCCTGGTGGCTGTGGCCATGACAGCCCCGTGCGACCCATGCCCAGAAGTCGCACCCATCTGTTACTATAAGGACTTCATGGATGGCAGCTGTACTCTGATGGGCTGGGGAAAGTATGTATAGATACATTGACAAAGATGCAAGCGTTTTTGCTCTCCTGGGGGGTTATTTCACCAGTTGACCCTCCAGGTTGTAGGCCAAGTGAAATAGGGCCTGAGAGTCAACAAGTGAAATAATCCTTCAACAGACCAAAAACAAGTGTGCCTTTGCACTTATTTTTTTACCTTTTTTGATTCAAATTGAATTATTAGAGCCTATGGGGGGGTGAAGGGCTTGAAATAGCCTTTTTCTACACTGTTCAAATGTAAACAAACCGCCATTTTGATAATGTCACAGGGTCGTGCAATACAGGCATGGCTTATTTCATGGGAGGTGTGAAATAATTATGGCGCTCTTTGGTGTAGAAGGTCCTACACACTATTCAATGGATCTCTATCAAATATAATATTAGCAATAGACAGACTGATATATGGTGTCATATAAAAGTGATGGAGCCTCAAGGCAGGGTTTATAGTTGAGAATTAGGATACCGTAACTTCTGGTGTGATGTGTGAATTCTAGTACATTCATATAACGAACTAGTTTCTATAATCTCCGCAGGGTGGCATCCCAGGGCTGTTAGTTAAGCTCTTTGCTCACGTGTGCTATGGAACAGATGGCACAGGGAACCATTAGTTCCACTGATTGCCAACAGGCCCAAAGGGTGCTGTTTACCTCCTCTTCCAGGTAGATGAACTCCTACAAAGATGTCTGCCGAGCATAGACGGATAGTAATCTTGTGTGGCACCACCTAGTGAATTATTGTCTGTACCATAGACAAGTAGCTAATATTCATTTCTTAATATTGCAGCAAACTTCGGCCTGAGTGTAGCGGTGGCAGCAAAGAAGGCCTCGTCTTATGGGTGGCTGAGGAGTTCCAGGGCTGTGACTCAGACTCAGACTCCAATAAGGACGTTCATGTCAACATCATCCATTAGAACTATATTGTTACAATGTGCTCTTTGACCCTGGATACAAAACAGCAATGACCTGCCTTTATTAAAAAATCCCAAAAATAGGATAATACTGTGTTTTCTTCATTTGATCTTGATTTCTCCTATTCCTTCAGCCCAGCGCATTATCATAACGGTACAATCGTCATTACGAGACACTATGAGTTACCACTTGAGAATGAAAAGCTCTTTTGTAGGGTCCAACCAATGTGTTATAGGTCTCATAGAGGGTAATCCCGCAGAAAACTGAGAGTCATATACGATTCTGGTCAGAAGTGAATACTGCAGGAGCACTGAATGGTCCATAAATAATTTGGAAATGATGCCAATATTATGAAAACCTACACACATGCTGCTGAATGTCTGCCAATTCCAATCAAATAATAGGAAAGGGATTCTCAGTGAGTTTCCATTTTTTTCAAAGGCTAGATTGGGAATCAGTGAAAATGCAATTTATTCAGTGCAAATTCAGGCGAAATTCAGGTGGTTTTCCGATACAGACCAGTGTTCTGATTTTCCGTGGTCAGTAGCTAATTTTTGTGGGAAATGTTTTGAAGAAAGGATGTATCTTTCAGGTCAATGGTGATTTTCAGAAATTGTAAATGTCCTGGTTGCAGTTATTGGGTTTTCCGCTATATTAAAGTATATAGTAGAAGCATTTCCTTCTCTGAGACCTATACAGGATTGGCTAGGGTATTGACAGAAGAACTCCTCAGGTGGCTCCACTCTCACTTCTCACGTGGACCACCTGGGTCCGATCCTGGGTCCAACCCCCCCCCCCCAGCCAGTGCCTTCATGTCCACCCTACTGGGTGCCTGGACTGTGAACTTAGTATCTTTTGTTTTTTACTCTCTGATATATACATTTACACTCTATATATTTACGACCATCTCAGGCCCAACTGCAATCATCCCCCGTTTGTGCCTTCCGTCCTCGTATTCCTCCTAGTCAATCGACAGTGGAATATAAAGGTGAAATTAAAAGATGTCAGATATAGAAGTAACCAATCGTCTTTATTTGTTTAATAAAGACTTACAGGCATGTTATCAGTTTAAGGTGAAGCCACCTTGTATGACGTTGATGGGGTGTCTGCTTATCCTAATGGTAATACATTCAACGGAAACATTAATATTTTCATAAACTAAATTGATTGAGAACTATTATAGGGCAGCATACATATAATATAGTAAATTGTTGCTGATGTTACAAACGTATCATGACAAAATCAAGCAATTTCAGCCTAAGATATTCTGTGAATTATACCATCCATAGCTATAGCTACTAAACATAACCAGTAAGTTACATATACACGTAAAACATTATGATCTCGTAACCTATTATATATATAATGTATGCAGAATAATGCTCTTATACCGTAACATGTTCTACATGTATATAGAATATTAAGACCCCTCTCCAAGGGGGGGGGAGGGGGCGCAAAACACTTTTGGTACGCTCTCGCGAAAATCCACCAGCCCTGTCCCTGTTGTTAAAAAATGAGCACTCCCTAATTCCTAAATCATTGATTTCCCTGTGGTCAGCTACTTCAAACATAATTATTTGAATGGTGCTTCAGTTTTGAGAGAGAGTTCTCAGTTGAGCCCTAGAGCTAGGTACAAATACGCTCACATTATACTTCACATACAATTTAACATCCAGTAAATTGGTAATGCATAGTGTCAGGTTTAGCAGATATAGACATATCTATACATTATCTACGTTTGATACGGACTACATATGACTATGGCATGAAGAGATGCATGTTGGTCTACATGGTTACAGTCCACCTCTCTTATATTTATAACATAACATAGTATCCCTTTAGAAAATAACAATATTGTAAACGTAGATATTTTCGCCCAAGTTTATTTTCGTGGATTGGCTATCAAGTACAAATTCGCGCGGATTTAAATTCACAAATTTAGCAATATACTAGTTACACAACTACATAGGATAAATATTCATGCTGGACATATTTTTGCGGATTTTAAAATCTGTGAAATTCCCGGAAATTAGTACAGCACGAAATAACATACGTTTACAGTATATTTTGTTATACATTATTCTTAGCCACACAGCGCTGCACTAAGCTAGTTAAATAACCTACCAGACGATTTGTCATCTTTGATTGAATGTCTGCGATATCATTGAACACACAGCATGTAATGCACATAACTCAAAGCTGACAACTATTTAGACCTGCCGGCGGCAATTGCAGGGTATATGAAAAACTATGTTCGTGCCATTTTTAATATATGCAGATGCACAGTTGGTAATGTGTTACAAATGCAGTGCATTTATATCTTTATTTCATACCTATATGTCGTATCTCATCTCTGTAAAAGTATAATTCCCAGTGGACTTT
This sequence comes from Harmothoe impar, assembly GCA_947462335.1. Lineage (NCBI taxonomy): Eukaryota > Metazoa > Annelida > Polychaeta > Phyllodocida > Polynoidae > Harmothoe > Harmothoe impar. The sequence continues at coordinate 66,851,921 of OX381707.1, read as the reverse complement.
TAATCTAGACCTATACATAAAATTGATATTGTAGACATAAGAAGTTTCATGATAAATCCTTGGCAACATTCCCAATTATCATGCAGATGTCGATCTGCCTTACATGAGTTGGTTTGGTCGATACAAGTTAGAAGTTGATGACATATAATGGGAGTATTTGGTCAGAATCATAGATCACAACCATCTGCCCACGTCCATGACTATCAGCCTTCACTATGTGTGAGTCATACCCAGGTTGCAGTGATGCATTGTGCATTGGTCCTGGGCAAGGATAAGATCTCCCAGGAAGAAGTTGACACAGGATGAGTTTTTTTGCCCCTTGGGCATAGCCGATGCTCACGTCAGGGAACTCAGAGAAGTACATACCTGCACCATATACTCCACGCATGTTTCTACTCATGTCAAAGTTTGACCTGACAATGGTGGGTATGTTCTCAGCAGGTGTCCCATGGAATGCTAGGATTGGCTTGCTTTCATCGCCACTAGGGTACTTTGCCTTGAGCTGTTTCTCTTTTTCATTGAACCTCTTGATCAGCACGGGGCTTTGGTAGAAGTCAACAGACATTACCTCTGCACTGATATGATGGTGTTTTGTCAACCTGAGGAATTGGGATTCTGCAAGGCGGAAATGGAAATCCAATGGATCATTTGGATCATACTGTCTTTTTGGAGTCAGTGTCCGTTCCTCAAAGATGTTTGGAACAGCCATCCAAAGACTCATATGATCAAGTGTACTCTGACCATAGTGAATGATATACTTCGGAAGTGCCTGTGCTGGGTCATAGATGACATACTCATCAAAGAGAACACCACCTTTACCCCTTGTCTCCCTTTTTGCATACAAGGAATCATATCCCATCATTCTGAGGGTTTGCCTTCTCATCTTTGGTTTCGCCGAATCCACAGTCAAGGATTTCCCAAGCAGAACATCACAAAGAAGAAGCTTGTTTGAATTCTTTGTGTACATCCTCTGAGCACTCTTTGATGAATCAGTGGCAAAGTAAACACCCAATCCATACATACCTTCTGTCTCTGGTAGTCTGAATCCATGTCGAACTATCCCTTCTATCCCTTCATCTCCTGTGCCATGAAACTTCAATTCAACCCTCGTGGGGTCAAACATCTCTGACTTTGCCCGCAGCCATTTCTCATAAACCTGCAAGTTTGTAATTTTCTCAATCCTGGAAACTTCAGGGAACCAGTTGTGCTTTGGCTGCACGTATCTCTGCACGCGGTCACAAACATCAATGAATTCTGATGCAGTGTCACCTTCTGGCAATAGAAGTTTAGTGTGGCTTTGTTTGAGGAGGTACGGGTTATTTGTGGCCAAAGATGCTAACTCTTGTCGAGCACCTTCTCTTGCTCTCTCCTTTTCTCTATTTTCTGCAGCAAGTTTGTTTTCCCGATCTATTTTCACTCGTTGTTCACAGATTCTACAACTTGAAGCATCGCAAGTGTTCCCACACACCCCTTCACAGGGATGTGTACATGGCAACTTGCGGGTGCATGGTTCATTACATTTAAATTTGTCTTTTGACCACCAGCATTCAATTGTAATGTAATGTGGGCATTCTTTGAATTTCAGTTGGATCTGCTTTTTGCAGCGGAACCCTGATTCATCTTCACCACACTTCTTTTCAATCATGTGACCACAACTCTGCAATTTATGCTGTATGGATACTGTGCAGAGTACCTTTGAATGTAGGTGGTCAGGCTGACATTTGGAACCACATTTGTGTTCTCCACAGTCCATTAGCTTTTTACAAGGCTCTCGGCAAGATACACCTGTTTCATCCTCTCCACATTTCTTTTTGGCCATATGGCCGCAGCTCTGCAACTCATGTTGGATTGGAACTGTACAAAGTGTCTTTGAATGGAGATGTTCTGGTTGGCATGGTGAAGTACATGGGTGTATTCCACAGTCCATTGATTTCTTACATGGCTGTTGACAGGTTAGTCCAGTTTCATCTTCCCCGCACTGTTTTGCTATTGTATGACCACAACGATTCAACTTGTGTTGTATGGGGACTACACACAGAGATTTCACATGAGAATGTGCAGGCTGGCATTTTGAAGGACATTGATGTAGTTGACAGTCCATCAACTTCTTGCAGGGTTCAGAACAGCAAAGCCGTTTTTCATCTTCCCCACATTTCTTTTTAATTGTATGTCCACAATACTCCAGTTTGTGTTTCACAGAACTGTTACAGAGGGCTTGATTATGAGAGTGTTCAGGTTGGCACTTGGATGGGCACTGATGTATCTTGCAGTCCATCAAGCTCTTACAAGGACTATGGCAGAGTAGCTTGGTTTCCTCTTCTCCGCATATCTTTGTGACCATATGGCCGCATGTTGGAAATTTGTATCCTACAGAAACAGTGCAGAGTGACTGCTTATGGGAGTGGTCTGGTTCACATTTGGAAGGGCACTTGTGTATGCCACAGTACATCTGTTTTGAGCAAGGTTCTGTACAGCGTAGTTTTGATCCATCTTCTCCACATTTCTTTTTTGTCACATGGCCACATTTTGGGAATTTGTAAGAGACACTAATACTGCACAATGACTTCTGGTGCGAGTGTTCTGGCTGACACTTTGAAGGGCATTGATGTATACCACAGTCCATCAGCTTTTTGCAAGGCTTAGAGCACAGAAGCTTTGCCTCATCCTCACCACATTTCTTTTTTGTAATGTGGCCACACTCTGGGAATTTGTATGAAACAACTTCTTCACAAGATGATGCCAAGTGAGAATGGCTTGGTTGACATTTTGAAGGACACTGATGTATTCCACAGTCCATGACCTTTATACAAGGCCTTTTGCAGCGTAGTCTTGATTCTTGTTCTCCACACTTTTTGGTTGTCATGTGGCCACATTCAGGAAATGTGAATTGAACAGGTACAAGGCAGTAATCCTTCAGGTGAGAATGTTCTGGCTGACAAAGGGAAGCACAGGGATGGATTCCACAAAGCATCTTCGCTGGACAAGGTTCACTGCAGTTGATGGATACAGCTGACTGGCAACATTCTCTCTTTGCAGGATGTTTGCACACTTCATGCACGAATCTCACAATAGCATGGCATTGGTATCGGAAATGAGTGTGGAAAGGCTGACACTTTTTGATACAAGGATGCTTGCCACATTCCATCTTGAGTTCACATGACAGCTTGCAGAGGCCTGTAAGTGGAACATCAGCTGCTGATTCTGCCTCAACCATGGTCGCTTGTCCATGATAACGACAATGAAGAGGAATTTTCTTTCCTACAAGCTTCTTTGCATCCATCTTCCCAATGACATTTTTCCAGCATGAGTCTTTGGCCATTAGGAAGGTATTTGTGTTTCCAACAAAATACATTCCACATTTAGCGCGTGATTGTGCAACACATCTTCTGTTCACTGTTTTCAGGAACCCAAGCTGACCATTTTGGTTTGATCGAACTAGTGATACAATCACTATCTCATTCTCATCTCCTTGGAACATGTCGATTGTAAGTACTTTGATGTTGGGTTTCCTCTCTACTGCATCTGGGTCTCTGAATAGAGCTTCGAATGAGGGTGCAAAGATGCTTGGGTAGTCGTTTTGTGCCTTTGCTAACATCTGCCTCAAGAGTCTGACTTGTCCCCGATAAGCAGCGAGGATAGTAATGTCATCGATTGTGTAATCCTGCAACAGAAACAAGAGAGCTAGTTTCACAACCCGCTCTGCTTCCTTCTTATTGCTATAACTTCTCTCATGAGTCTCCTCATCCTCATGGGCCCAGAAGTACATGGCTGGTATGAAATCTGGTGGATGATTGTCTTTCACCTGCTTTTCGTTGCTCTGGAGGTCTGGGTATATGTCTTTCAAAAGTTCAGCCATTTCTGGAAGCATACGGTTCTGCATCTTCAGAGTAGCGTATGGATAGTTGTTGTTAATGAGTCTTTCCATCATTGACAAATCCAGGTGGTACTCTTTAGCAAGGACGTAGCTTTCAACACTTGGCCTGAGTTGCTTGTGATCTCCAATCAGAACCATGTGCTGAACCCAGCTGCCAAGAACTGCTATCAGCTGTGGTTCTAAGACTTCTGCAGCTTCCTCGACTATGATGATTGCTGGTTTCAAAGATTGTAGCAATCTATGATGGATGCTTGCACCTGTGATGGTCATGGCAATCACCTTCTTGTCTTCTAGCACTGATACCTCATGTTGCCTATCAAGCTCCTCAAGAATCAGTAGCAGCTGTTTGTATTTCTCCATTGCGTCTTTCAACTCCCTCTCTACTTTCTGCTTCTGGTGCCAGAGAATAACTTGTATGATGAGGACTTTGTCATAGGAACTCAATGTCCAGAGGTCTTGTATTTGGGTCAAAGACGGTATGGAAACTGTATCAGCCCATTTTTTTGCAATGGAACTAATGTAGGGTATTTTGACATTCTTCTGCTGTTCCTCAAATCTGATTTCATCCTCCTTTCTGTATTTAGTTCCTCGAACAGACAAAGATGCAAGCCTTTCTTCTTCCTCTTCTGCAACATCTGTTTCATCAATATCTGGGGGAAGACTTTCCTTTTCCTTTTCCTTTTCCTTTTCCTCTTCCACTTTTGCCTCAGTCTTGGGGGCTGTAAGATGGGTCAGACCTTCCTCGACTTTCATGATATCTTCAAATGTTTTGGCTGGAGGCAACCACTGCTTCAAAGCCTCATCCACGAAGCCCACGAGTTGCTGATCTACATTGGAGATCACCTCATCTGTAGATTTTAGAGGGTCATTTAGCGCATCTTCATATTTGCTCAATGCATCCTTGATCATTTTCTTCTCAGCGATCCTAAAACCGTCTTTTGTTCGGTAGTGAAGTTTGCAGCCGAGGAGCATCTTCTCTATCTGAGGTACATCAAATGTTCTCAGGACAGTTTCTACTGATAATTCTGTCCCTGATTTGAACTGATTCAACAAGGTGCGTACAGATGCCTTGACTGCTAATGCTTCATTTTGAATAGCATAGCGCTCACTGGCAATCTCTTTTGGTACAGAGTAGGAACTTTTCAGTGACTGCAAATTGCATTCCTGAAGTTCTGGTTCCCTTGACCGTCCTCCAATCCTTGCAACACCATTTGGCAAGAGCTCCATGACAGCTTTGGTGAATTCATCAAGAGCATGATTTTTGTATGTGAGAACAAGAATCGGGAATTTCACCTCAATTGCCTGCTTTAAGAAGTGTTTTATCAGACGAATCCCAATAAACGTTTTCCCTGTTCCAGGAGGACCTTGGATGATGCTAAGTCTTCGAGCCAATGCCTGTCCGAATGCATAAGCCTGACTTTCATCCAGTTTAGCTGATGGTTTAATGGAATTTTCATCAAGGGTTAGAGGGGCACATGGAGATTTTATATTCACAAGTTCATCTTGAAAAGCGAGGGTTTCTGGATCTGTCCCCTGCAAAGCCGCAAGCACTGGTTGGTATGCAACATAATAGGTTGGTGACTCTGCCATAATTGTGCTGCCTCTAGCTTCCTTGAGTGTTGAGATGCACTCAGTATCATCTTGTTGGTTACTGTCAGTGACAAGCTCAACCCAAATGATACCCTCTGTTTGCAACAGTTCTTGATCTCGCTCTGAGACAACTACCCATATAGGATCTGTGAATGATCCTGATGGCGAAAGACACAGTAGATTCCCAAACTGCAGGTTTGTGCATGTCCGCCAGTTGTCAATCTTCTTGCATGGTGTAACCTTCAATCCTAGTGTTACTCCACCGCCTTTATTTCCCAAACGAATCTTGTTGAGTGAGATTTCTGTGTAGATATTCATATCTCTTAGGTCAAGTGTATTGTCCAAGTATTTCTTTACACCGTCCCTCAATGAGCTAAAGCAATCCTCTCGGAGTAGACGGAAGTATGTATCCATGTAATCTTGTACTGACTCATATGGTCCATGTGTTCTGACCTGATTCATATATTCAGACGATATTGTTGAACCTTTCAGCAGTTCCTTTGTTGAGGGCACTAATGGAAGTTCATCCCACTCTAAATCGTCAATATCCTCTGCATTGCTAGTGCTCACTTTCTTGATGACCATGTAGAGAAAATGTTCAGTGCTATCTTCTCCTGGTGGTAGCATGTTCTTCACTAGAGTTGCAACCATCCTTACCTTGTTAGGGTGATGGTCCAGAATCATAAGAAGAAATCTTTTGATCTGGCTTTGGTACGTCTTCTGAGGATTCTGCCATGCACCCTCAACAAATTGCCTAAAGCAGCTCCTGCGGGATTTGCAGAATTCTGTATTCAACAAAATCCCAAGCATCTTTTGGAAGATCTGAGCTGCAGACTTTGATTGATTGCTTAGGATTTCGAGCAAGTTTAGCAGTCTCGAAATTGTTTCTGGTTGAAGAGACAAGCAAGCTCCTATTGCCTTCCAAATGGCATCGCATCGCAGCATTTGCAAAATGATCCCACTGTTATCAGTTGCCTCATCTGTGATGTTTGTAATCATTTCTGTTATGAGCTGATAGATCTCTAGATCATTTTTCGGTCCACATTCAACAAGTTTGATTCTGTGGGCTGAAAGCTCATTTTCCCTCTTTTTGTTCGCACTGATGTCAAATTCCACCTTATCTCCCACATGCAAGCTTATTCCCCCACACTGCAACCATTTGCTATCAAAATACAAAGTTTCTCGATACCCTTTGTACTGATCAGGTATTTCCCCTACTATTTTGATAAAACCTGTACCATTTTCAGCCACTTTCACAATTTTTCCCTGATTGACCTTTGGAGCTACTCTGTGAATGACCTTAGATGACCCGTTTTGAGTGGCATTCATGGCTACATTTTGTAACAAAGCTGGAATAGTAGGCTGTACATTTTCTCTAACCGGAATATCTCCTTCCGGGCTATTCAATGGAAATACTCTAAATGCCTGCGGTTTTTCTTTAGGGTGATTGCTTAAGATGAATCTAACCTTGTCACCCAAACTCAATTCAGCTCCACGTAGGAACTTGGTTGGAAAGAAGACATCTTTGTCTTTGTAACCAACAGGGAGTGGTTCATCTGGTTTGATGAAGCCAAACTGTTCGCGCAAAGCTTTCACTGTTCCCAGGAGTGTGCTTTCATTGTTCCCAGAGCGCCAATGTCCTGAGTCAGCCATCTTGAAGTTGTCTCAGCATTCTAAAGGGTAAGAAGGAGCATAACATTTAATTCGCCAGTTTCGTCCCTCATTTAGTTGCAGAGTTGTTGGGTTTCCGATATCATATTATATATATATACATATATATATATATATATATATATATATATATATATATATATATATATATATATATATATATATATATATGTATATATATATATATATATATATATATATATATATATATATATATATATATATATATAATATATATACAAAATTTGGACCACTTGACCTTCACTTAGATGGTATGGTCACTCGAGGGTGTCCCCCATACACACGTATATGCTCGTTCTGTGTAGTTTGCTCACTTATACCACCATATCACTGCATTAATATTATTGATCTAACTCTCTCTCTCTATGTGTGCAACTGTTATGTCATCCATGCATTAAAGTTAGAGTAAATGCAATATCATCTAAAACAGTGGTTATAATATGACTTGAAAACGTAATATATGACATTGTTTCTTTATATGCACATATAAAAACTAATTTTAAGATGTTTGCCAGATATAAGAAATAAGGCTATGGACTCACCAAATCTCATTACATGATATGGCAATGCCCTTTCCATGGAACCAGCACCCGCGGCAGATGTACACTGATGAGCTCTAGAAAGATACCGTTAAATCAAATACACTTAGTTGAAGGATCATTATGTGAAGCAGGGTGATAAGAATATGGGGCAGGGAAGTACGTGCACCTTACATTAGTCTATTGACGTGTTTATGTGCATAACATTCAACTGCATCCATTTTGCATGTCTAAAGGTTGGAGGTACCCCATATATTCATTTTAATTCACACCAACAAGGGCGAAGAGCCCAGTAAATTGATCTAAACTTTCTCAAGATCGACTTCCCATGTTTGGAATTATGCATGTCACTGACCCTGGAATGCATGGTAGGAAAGAATCAACCACAGTGTGATCAGCTGGTGATTGTCTTTAGCTGATAACATGTTATCTAAAGAATGTGGGGCATCAATGTAATGTAGGGGGTTGCGAGCTGGTCAATGTGGACTATGTATGCGTCATTACTATAATATATTCATAGATATAGGCCAAGACGATCGAGATATTGAGAAATCTAAATTAACTAAGAACCCCCCCCTCTCATACATATACACACACACACACACATATATATATATATATATATATATATATATATATATATATATATATATATATATATATATATATATACGCACACACACACATAATATCTATCTATCTATCTATCTATCTATCTATCTATCTATCTATATATATTATATAGATAGATAGATAGATAGATAGATAGATAGATAGATGGATAGATAGATATATAGATGGATAGATAGATAGATGTAATGGTGTACATTTAGACCCTGAACTAATTTGGGTAGTATGTCATCTCTTCACCCTTCCCCCTTGTTAAAAAATGTATATATATATATATATATATATATATATATATATATATATATATATACATATATATATATATATATATATATATATATATATATATATATATATACTATATAGATAGATAGATGGATAGATAGATGGATAGATAGATGGATAGATAGATAGATAGATGGAAAAATAGATAGATATAATGGTGTACATTTAGACCCTGAACTAATTTGGGTAGTATGTCATCTCTTCACCCTTCCCCCTTGTTAAAAAATGCACCCCCCCTAATATTCCCGGCCTATAAAGCCAGTATGTCCCAGTATTCTCACCTTTTATCACAACGCCAATGACTCATCATGAGACCCGCCTAGAAAGGTCCAGAGTTTCGGTTTCGATCCTCTGCAGTAATGTTGGTGTGTTGCAAGAGTCTCACCTCCTGTAGATAATAACAACATCGTGTGCGGTTGAATATAACATGACTGTTAGTTATCAGCCTTGTCGACCTCTTGTACCTAATTAATCTATACCCAATCTTATCCTAAATGATGTGTGCATAACGCTATGGATGTATAAGAGCTGTTCCCATACAAAACTACCAGAACTGTCGTCCTTCATAAACCGAAATAAACACATTCAATGAGACAAACATTGCACTATTCATCCCATGATTATATGCAAAGTAGGCTGAGGGTTTCCTTACCTTACAGTTACACCCCTGGCAAAACTATTCCTGTTGTATAGCTGTCTATACCTCTCTAATGAGTCTGGATTCAACTGACGTATGTCCACAGATGGGGACACCCCGAGACTGACCCGACGTGTGGGCACCTCGCGAGGGGACAGACAGGCAGACAGCAAGGCGAGCAAGTAGGTCATTGTCTGGGGCAGGGTAGGTGGGTGGGTGGGTGGGTGGGGGGGGGGGGTACTGCCTATCATTTCTATAGTATACCCATGTCCTTGGGTTTAACAGAATATCCCTTTTGATGAAGCTAATTTGTAGCAAAAACAAATGTCACTGGAGAAATGAGTACCACGGCTAAGTGAGCCCATGAATTAGTGATCATGGAGAAGTAACAAAGAGCATATCCCATAACATCTGAGAGCCATTTCTCACATATATCCTTAGAATGCTGATTAGATGATAATAATACAATAATGTATTTGGGGCACTTTCTTTTGTCCAGGAACCATAAAATGTAGTCAGAACCATCCCGTGTCAGAGGCGTGTAGGAACAGGCAGGGAAAACATTTTGGAAAAGATAATGAATCATGTTCATTTCTGTAGAATCCACTATATACTGCTTCGGGGTCGTTTCTGACACCTCTGCTTATCAAATTATATATAGAGGCCCTCGAGGATCCCTTCCCTATAGTCATTACTCATGGAGGTTATAATTATAGTTTAGAGAGTGCCCCCTCACTATCCAGACACAGAACGTGTGTACACTAGTTGGACACAACCTCCAAGCCGCGAATACCAATCAAACAGAATTGACTAGACTGTAGTTAATATTCCCTGCCAAAGTGACCGATTACAACCAAATTCGACCCACATTCAACGCATATTGTATACATATATATATATATATATACATCATGATTTTAATTCATAATATGATACTCAGTCTCTATGAACTTTTGTTTACCATATTTGTAATTGAGCTTAAGAAGAAGCTACCAGTAACAAACACCAATGATAACAATGGTTCTAAAGAAATAATGAGTGTGGGGTTATTATTCACCGTTATTGAGCTTTGTGGTTTGGTTTGTTTATGTTTTACCATAAGCAAATGGCATGTCGAGGCGAGACTGGTGTTAAGTGGAGTAGAACCATTGATTATTATGATAAGAAATAATACAAAAATCATATTTAAAAAAACTATATTTGGCTGAAATTATCGTTAATGATATCTACAATATGCATGTATTTCGGCGGAGGGGGGAACTGTAAAACAGTGCAAATACCCATGTAAAAACATAATTTGTTTTATTTGACCCCACTCTCCCTAAGACTCTACTTCTGTGACGTAATGGTATGTGGCAGAGGTATTCCTTGACTGGTTGCTGATAACCTCTATGCTGAGCACTGATAATAACGTTGTGCATTACACTTGGAATAACACAAAATTAGATCATTCTTTTCTGATTTGATCGTATTTAGGCCACTTAGAAAAATAAAATGGTTTCTCATCACCGCGCGCATCATAAAAATCCCTTTTTGGGGAATTTTTTATATTTTTTTTTGCCAATTTTTGATGAAAAAAACCTGATAAAAATGGACAAAAATGTTGTCATGTTTGGTATCAAATTAAAGCTAATAATGCCAGCAATACAGTGGAATAGAGATAGCCTACATTTCTCCACTTTTAAAGATCACATAATTCTTAACCAACAAAATGTGAATTTTGGTCTCGAAAAACGTAAATTATCCTATATATTTTAGCCTGCGAGTAAAAAAAAATTTCTTTAAAAAGCCTCCCTCGTCAGATTTCTCAGACCTTGTTGATGATAAACCACTTTTTTTTTGAGTGGCCTTATTGTGACATTGCTTACCATGCGTGAATTCGACTCCAAGAGAAAGGCTCCGTTTTAAAAAAAAACAAGTTTTGGGCCCTGTAGGCAAGTGTTGATTTCAGGCAATTATGGAATAATGCAGGCCCGTAACTAGCCCTCTTCGTGGAGCGGTTCGTTATTCCATAATGTAAAACTAGATAAATTCAATGGTGTAACTTTTTCATGAAAAATAGATGCAAATAGTGACTCGTTTTCTACACAAAATTCTTATGTTTACATGGTTTACTTTCTAGAGACCTAGATAATCATCCGATTTACAGTCCATAAAAACTCACATGGAGCTAAGTCTGCCCTAATTGTCTCGTCTTCAGGCCAGTATCCCCCCAGTACAGTGGCCCAGGAGGGTCAAAAAGTGAAATTCCATTTCACAAATGAAAATTGAAATGAAAATTCATTTTTTGAAAATTGAAATGAAAATTCACTTTACAATATGAGAATTCATTTTTCAAAACGAAAATTGAAATGAGAATTCACTTTTCAAAGTGAAAATTGAAATGGAAATTCACTTTCACATCTTAACTTCAATTTTACTATCCCATTTGCAAGTGAGAAATCACTACTGTCAAGGTGTCAACTGTCAACTCACAGTCAATTGTAGAGTTGAAGTGAATTTTCATTTCAGAAATGGGTGCTGTCAATCTGTCAACTGTCAAGAACAGATTGTGACAGGTATCCTTTAGGCTTTAACATTGATATGAAGCCCTACAAGGAGTGTAGTGTGGGGGCATTGGTGGGAATATAGGGGAATGGGTTAATATTTGTTAAAAAAGAGCTTATTCAGTAAGAAAAAGTTCAAAAATGCAAGAAAGTGAAAAAAAAAAAAAGTTTCCCAAAAAGGCCCATTTCTCATTTCAATTTTCGTTTTGAAAAATGAATTCTCATATTGTAAAGTGAATTTTCATTTCAATTTTCAAAAAATGAATTTTCATTTCAATTTTCATTTGTGAAATGGAATTTCACTTTTTGACCCTCCTGGGCCACTGTACCCCGGGCAGTATCATTAGAGATATTAGGGCAATGTTCAGGCCGCTTACAGGTGTTAATTCCTATAATTCTTGCCCGGGAATTCTTGACGGAATACTTCTATCGGTTTCCCTTGATAAAGGCATGTTTCTTTGCACAATATCTAGTGAGAATTTTACCAGAATTGAGACAAAGATAGCGGCAGAGAGAGTGAACTAGAGAGAGAACTAGAGAGGGGTATGGAGACAGATACATGTTTCCCTTGGCTGCTCTTGTTATTCCTTGATTACTGAAACCAGTTGCCACTGAGTAAATCAATGCACGTGTACCTTGGACCTGATACTGTGATAGCAAGCGGCTCACCGTTACTGCCAACAGTGATACTCTCTATCGCCGATCTGCATCCAAATAGAATGGACCTAGACCCCTACATCCGACATGACCACGACATCACATGGGCCATTGTTGGGCCTAGTGGCATGGGACAGGAAACAACAAAAATACATATAGTTACATGGGACATGGGATATTTCTTAAAATCGACATGGCGACATGAGGATTTCGACAGGGGCCAAGTGCCCCAATAGAGCATATATCACTGTGGAGGCTCACTGTATTATAATATGACCAGGCCAAAATAAAAGTTGTGTTTAGGTAACATGGCCCAAAAAAAATAGGGTAGGTAGGTCGATTTTCTTTTTACCAAATTGTTTTAAGGATTATGAGACAAAATTCCCCCCTTTTCGCATAATTTTAGTAAAATAACTTATTTCAGTAAAAAAAAAAGATTGGGGATTGAGCTGCAAAACACACCATGCCCCGGGGAGTCAGATACGTGTGGTGTGCCTGCATTAAGGGTGCTATTATATCATACATTTAAGGCCCAGAACAAAAAAAAAGAGAGAAAAATTCAGTAATTTTTTTTTGAGTCGTCTCAACACACTTTCCTGTAACGAAACCAGGGGATGCATTGGCGAATATTGAGGATTTTTTCATTTGAACGCAATGCGCCTAAGCTAGGATGATGCATCTACTTTTGTATTTGTTATCTTTTACCCAATAAAACACATAAAAAGACAACGGAAGAGCTGTGTGTGTAACCCACAAGGTGGCGATATGGCGCCGGGGGATCTCCGTAGCATGTCTATATCCAGTTTAGGTCTCAGAGAAGGAAATGCTTCTACTTTATTATACCCCCCATACGGTCTATCAGTGTTGTAGGTATAGGGAGTCTGTATGCCCACTCAGTGGGCATACGGGCTCTGTATGCCCACGGTATGTCAAAATGTAGGTCTAGGCGTGTAATCCGGCCTAAAGGCGTGTAATCCGGCCCCAAGGCGTGTAATCCGGCCCCAAGGGGTGGAATCCGGCCTCAAGGGGTGGAATCCGGTGTTTGCTCCAATAAAGATAATAGTTTGCAAGAAAAATAACCAAACTTCAAAGACATTTCAACGGAAAATAATGATTTTCTCCCAAAATATCTATATGCCTCTACATGGGTCCCCTCTGTTTTGACAATGTTGCCGTGTCATTTTTTAGCAAAAGGGTCGATGTGTCTTTTATGCAGATAACATATACTAGGTCTTTGTCTGTCGATTTTTAAAAGGGCTATGTCGCCCAGGTCGATTTTTACCCATGTAGAGGCACTTTTATGGGCATCATGATCTATAAATTTGGGTAAAACTTTAGTCGATTTGGTACAATAATGTGACTATGGTACATGGGGGCCCAGCTTTTTGACCGTGTCCATTTTTAGCAAAGGTGCCGTGCTGATTTGTATCTAGGCCTGCCATGGCATTGACTATAGTCGACGCTAGGCATCAAAGGGTTAAGCCATGTAGGCCTATAGTCACAATAATTTTTGAGAAAATTAATTTTGAAAGTGACGCCCACGGATCCACCAAGTCACTGCAGATCCCCCCCCCCCTAGCTCCCAGGTCGGAAATTATTAGAACATAATTGACATAATTGCTATAACACTTTTCCAAAAGTCGGAATGTCAATCTCTCATCACTCATTCCGCTATCAAAGTGTCTTTATAAACCTTGTGAAAATTGTAGCATTTCGTGAGGGGGGGGGGGTATAATAAATCAAAAACATAACTTGTGGGCAAAACTACATGTAGATTCCACGCGTGGCATATGCCGTATGCCACTTGTGCCCTTATAAAGGGCATGCGTGGCATACGGCATATGCCACTTGTGGAATCTGCATGTAGTTATGCCCACTGCGTTACGTTTTTGGTTAATATACTTTAATATAGTGGAAAACCTGATAACTGCAACCAGGACATTTACAATTTCTTAAAATCACCCTTGACCTAAAAGATACATCCTTTCTTAAAAGTATTTCCCACCAAAATTAGCTACTGACCATGGAAAATCAGAACACTGGTCTGTATTGTAAAACCACCTGAATTTCGCCTGAATTTGAACTGAATAAATTGCATTTTCACTGATTCCCAATCTAGCCTTTGAAAAAAATGGAAACTCACTGAGAATCCCTTTCCTATTTTTTTATTGGAATTGGCAGACATTCAGCAGCATGTGTGTAGGTTTTCAATATATTTCATTTCCAAATTATTTATGGACCATTCAGTGCTCCTGCAGTATTCACTTCTGACCAGAATCTTATGACTCTCAGTTTTCTGCGGGATTACCCTCTATGAGACCTATAGCAGGGTGGCCGTGGTGATTCTCGATCCAATTTCACTGTCCTTTAATATCCAACCAAAAGCACAGTATACACTTTAACTATGTAAGGACCATAAACATAGTTTGCATCTCTACAATGCAACAATATTTTCTATTTTGTGTTTATCTTCTTTATATTTATGTTGCTGGGGACGGTTCTGGTGGGTATTTTTATGATGGGGGATATAAATATAAATATTGCACCTTTAAAGCCAGGACAAAGAGCTCACCCAGACTTACAACTTCTAAAGAATATGATAGGACATTTAGGCTGTAAACAATTAATAAAAGAATATACTAGAATGAATCCTACCACAGGTAATCACTCCACCTTAGATTTAATTATTACTAATTCATACAACATCACTGCACAGGGTATAAAAAGGATTAGTATTAGTGACCATGACCTGGTATATGTTACACGACAGCATGTCTGCGTCCCTAAAGAGAGACTGGCATTTGCTGGTCGGTCTTATCGATTCTATAATCCAATTGCTTTTAAAAACGCGCTACTGCAGCTTGACTGGAACAACTTTTTTACATGTGATTCCCCTCAAGACGCTTGGGAATTATTTATTGCAGCCCTCCACTATAGGCTAGACATTGATTGCCCTATAAAGGATTTTAATTTTAAGCAGGCTAAGAAACCTTGGATTACAAGGGAAATGATCTACTTAATGAAAGATAAGGATGAGGCATGGAGCTACTACTGCCATACCAAAAACGATGATGACTATGAAATTGCCAGGTTCCTTAGAAATAGGTCAAAAATAGTCAACAGGGCAGCTGAACGTCAATATCATAGGGATAAAATAGAAGCAAACAAGGACAAACCAAAGGATTATTGGCGATGCATAAACAAAGTTGTGAATCCCAAAGCCTCATCACCAACCTTCTCCCTTATAAATAAGGAAACCGATGAGCCTATCCCTTATGATGAGACAGCTACGTTCATTAATGAATATTTTGCAAATATTGGTAATAAGCTCGCGCAAAATTTGAATACTCCCTGGACATATTCTGGCAATACTATTGATGCTGATTTTACTTTTCGCGACATCACATTAGATGAGCTTGAGCCTTTGCTTAGAAAAATAAATGTATCTAAATCATCAGGTGTGGACAATATCTCAACACAGGTTCTGAAAGATGCCCTCACTAGTCTGCCTAACCATGCTTTACATATATTTAACCTTGTAGTTCGCAATTCCAGTTTTCCAGATGTTTGGAAAAAGGCTAAAGTCTCCCCCCTACCCAAAGGTGGTGACATTACTGATGTGAACAACCTAAGACCCATCTCTATTCTTCCTCTCCCAGCCAAAATTATGGAAAAACTTTTACATAAACAAATAATGAATCATATTAATACCAATAACATTCTGACTGAACACCAAGATGGTTTCAGACCTAAAAGATCCACTTTAGATAGCCTTTCAAAATTTACAAATGATATTCATACAGCTATAAACAAGGAAACCATTACATCGGCCATTTTTCTAGACTTTAAAAAAGCTTTTGATACAATAAATCATTTAATTTTATCTAATAAACTTCAGGAACTTGGCTTTTCAAATTCAGCTCAAAATTTAATAATGCATTACTTAACTAATAGATCTCAACAAACTAAAGCGAATAACTTCACCTCTCAGCCTGCTCCAATCACATGTGGCGTTCCTCAGGGCAGTGTCCTGGGCCCCCTGTTGTTCCTCCTATATATAAACGATCTTAATTGCTCCTTACAAAATCTAAAATGCCAACATTATGCAGATGATACCGTAATTTACTATTCACATAATTCTCTAAGTATTAATGTTCAAAATATAATTGATAATGACCTTGATAAAGTAAACCATTGGTGTAAGAGTAATAAATTATCATTAAATACTAAGAAAACTAAAGTAATACATTTTGGCACCCAATCCCTCCTTAAACATAATCCTAAACCTAATTTGCACATAAATAATGAGTTAATTCAATCAACAATTACATACAGATACCTAGGAATTACCTTAGACAATCTACTTAGTTATAAACAGCACGTTCAAAACCTCACTAGAAATGTCAACTTTAAGAATAGTTTATTTAGAAAAATAAGATTAAGTCTAACCCAAAAATCAGCTGAGGATGTGCTTAAGTTAATGACTTTACCAGCTATTGATTATGGAGACATAATTTATACTTCTGCCATTAAAACTGAGCTTGATCACTTACAAAGTGCTTTCGACAGGGGGCTTAGAACTACCTACCTAAATGAGGACACCATTAATGCTAAGAAACTGACAAAAATAGCTGAGCTAAATAGTTTAGAGGACAGAAGAGCTTTACATGTGGAATTATCAGCTTTTAAATTAACACAAGATAATACCCAGCTAGATACTAGACCTATATGCACAAGGCTCCATGATGGTTCACTCCTACACATAACATGGCCTAAGAATCCCCATTACAGGAAGAGTTTACGATACAGGCAAGCAATTGCATGGAATTCCTTTCATACCTCCATACGGAAAATTGATAACCTAGCTACTTTTAGTACAAAAAGAAAGGAGTTCTATGCGTTGAAATTACAAAATGACCCAACGACATGAGTCATCCTCATGTCAAGGACATAGAACATCTCCCTCTGGGAGTCCCAGCATTATTTCCCTCTCTCAGTGCCACCCCCAATTGACTACTATTAAGAAACTAATAACTCTCATCTCCATCTCTCCTAACAACAACCCAACTAATGCATATGTAGGCCATAAAGGCCATAACTTTTTTATTCAAAATTAAACACTAAATTATCCCATCTCTCCAATGCCAAATTACATCAGGCATGTGTCATAACATCAGACACAACATTTTAGGCCCTTTTATATAAATGTAACATAGTCTGTCCATAAGGACTCATCTTGTACTTATATTATTGCTACTGTATGTTCATGCCGAACACCTGAGCTGGTCTATTAGTAAGACATGCCCTAGGCTAAATGTAATGGATCAGGATAAATAAAAGAATTTTCAACTTCAACTTCAACTTCATTTATGTCTGTGAGAGTCTTCACAAACCATCACTTTTTTCATCTTCCATCTCTCTCAATTTATAGAGTCCATAACGTTTTTATGGAGTTCCGTAAATCACGAGAAACGCCTTTCTGCGAAGGTAACATGTGTGTTTGAAGCACAGGAGAGTGTACACACTTCTAAAGGTAATAAAAAAGGACATTTACCCCAAAAAGATCCCTCATACGAGGATTAATTTAGAACAAGCTCAACACAGAAGTTCGCCATCTGAACAAACCCAAGAATTTCATAATAGTCTAGTTCTAATCTAAAGCTCCACAATCACCACTAACGCTTCACTGCAATAGTAGACTAGAATATATGACTGGCAGAGGCTTGGCAAGAATGAGAAAGTGAGCTCATTAATTCAGACACCGATATAATCATAAACCATGTGAAAACTCTTATTATTTATCACAATAACGCTTTAGTGACTCGAATGTGTTTATCTTTGGCCCCATGTTATGTGAATTTAGACAAATAAAATCATTAAGCTCAAATTAAATAATTGTTCTCTGACTTCAGGAAATGACTTTTCAACAGAAATGACCAACTATTTCTTGATATTCCTAGATACTGAAGGAATCAGTGAGTCATCCGCGAGTCAATGTGCCGAGTCATGACTGATTCCTGGTGCCTCATCGCAGTGGGCAAGCACATTGAATCAATATTTGATAAATGGTAGTCAATGTTGATTCGATGTTGATTCACTGTTGATTCAACGTTGAACTGAATTTTGTGCCCACTTGGATTGAGGCATTATGCCGTCTTTGATAATAGCCGGCAGTTTTCTGCTAGTCCTGCTGGAACTCAACATCTTGTTGTATCAGATCATCCATAAAGGGTTAAAAATGTAGTAGAGTAGGTACTATTCTGCCTTATGCATCATGCTGACCTCAAAGAGTTCAAGTCCTGTACATGTATATAATTATACTTGGGGGGGCCAAGCAGACCCAATGTTGATATTTAACTTTAGGTTGGTGTGGAGACCAATACTTTGTCTGAATGTTACATTAGGGTAATTTCAGGGTGCTGATTCCGAATCTGCCCTGTGTGAAGTGCTATCTTTGTCGCAACAAGGTCAAATCCAAGGTCAAAGGTCACGATTTTGGAGTGAGAAGGACACTCATATAGGTACACACGTTTAGGCACAACGTGTTAAATAACATAGCTGTAGCTAGGTCTTCTCATATGACATTGCCAAGTATAATAATTATATCTTTATATGGCCTTTTTTTTGTTACCTTGGAGGAATACAAAAAGATTTTTGTGTAGGTGAAATATGATGAAACTAATTTCTTACTCTGCCTATGTCCATGAAAATCATGCACCTGTTAAATGTGTGCGTATAAAGATAGCATATCATGTTTTTTTAGGGCCAGGGTATTACATGTTGATCCCATCAATAACATGGTCAAATCATCATGGTTGCATTACAACATGAAATATATCAGTTAATAAACAAATAACAGTTTAAGCAGGGTAATAGCAGTTAAAGCCAATAGTTCATTTGGTTATATTTCCAATCTCTTAAAGGTCAAGTATTATACTGTATAAAGTATAAATAATGTCCCATACATGTGAGAATGACTATGTAAGATGAATAAGCTTCACCTATAGTGTTTCTGTATTTGTTTCAAAATGTGTGTTCCCATTTTATTTTAATTTTTACACCAAATCGTGACCTTTGACCTTGAATTTGACCTTGTTGCGATAGCACTTTACACAGGGCAGATTTGGAATCAGCACCCTCAAATTACCTTCTCAAAGGTTTGAGACAAAGTATTGGTCACCACACCAACCCCCCTACACATTTCTAGCCTGCCCCCCCCCCCCAATTAACGGCAGCTGGGCAGTGTTCCAACTTGAAGCATCTAACCTTAAAGGGTTAAGCCCTGTATACATCGGGCAGTGATCTGCCTTTATAGACATCATCCTGTCCATAAATGGTTAACGTCCTGTATAGCAGCATTGCTCATCCTGCTGGAAGAGAACACATAGCGCGGTGCCTGGAGGTATAGGTACTGGAGGATACAAAGCCCTGCTGCTACATATTTGATCTCACAGAGCCTCCCTGGCAGATTACCTTACAGACTGAAGGTATACACTCCCTCTAGTAGTGTGTGTTGCCTTCCAGGAATCCTGGCTGTGATACAAATTGGACCTGCATAGATTGCAACTGCTATTTCTCCCTATCTTTTAATCAAATCTTCTGTGGAATTAAAGTGGAGGTATATTTATTTAGAGAAAATGATAAATTATAGCATGTATTGGGCAGTCATTTAGCCTAATATTTGATATACACACTGCCGATGATCCTAAATATAGAAATACAATTTATGAACTGCACATAGTAATATTGCTATAAATATGAGAGTCTGAACTTTGACTTGACTAGGTTAAGAGGTATAATCTCGGTCGTTGATCCTTACTTGCTCATTGATTCTATATTATTGAAATTACTATTGATCTCAATTTTGTATGTATTGAAGTCTATATATCTGCAGTACCTTCCACCTTTACTGAGAGGAGGTCTGGTTGCATGTTGGTGTGTGCAGTTTTAATTAGAACAAGGAAGTACGCAGTGTACATGGTATTCACAGGAGATCCAACAGCTTCATCTCAATTATTTACACGCAACAGACTGAGAGGGCATGTCCGCTTTGAAACAGGCCTAGGGTAGCAACCCTCAATGTTGAAGGTATAACTCTCCTAGATTATTCCACTGCAGTATAAGGTTATTTAAATATAATATTGTTAAATGTTTTGTCATAACAATTGATGATTTTAGCATAACATACAACTATCTTAGAGAGAATAAATGGCACGCCCATATATATAGCTATGCAGCGATTTTGTAACTAATTATGTGCAGTCCAAAGCTAATGGTTATCCCTGTGCTAAATTATTGTGACTTTGCTCTAGATTGCGCCCCTGATGGCCTTGTTGCTAATTAATTTACAAACACTGCAAAACCACTGCCTACGCACTAGTCTAGGTGTTAGGGATCCTCGGAAAATGACAAGAACAGACCTACATAGACGGTGTGATTGTGATTGGTTGAAGGACAGAAGGATATTGCACCTCCTGATTTTAATGTATAAATATACTCGCGACACTGATATTTTGATTGAAGACGTGCGTGTGCTCCGTAGTAATGCAAAACGAAAAGTCAATTGCAAGCTGCAGAGGCCAAGGGATAATCTGTACAAAAAGAGTCCACTGTACAGGGGAACCCTCCTGTGGAGTGAAATTTATATTCATATCATTGTATAAACTGGGATTTGATTAAGATGTTGCCTCGTGATTCCATGTGGCAGTTTTGATTTGATGTGTCCTGTGAGGACTGGATGTTTATTATCTACTATAGAAGGACTTTTATATATATTGTCTCATACAACTTCAGACATTTTTTGTACAATTGTTCTCGACCCTGTTTTTCCCAGTCTTAAGTAAGTGATTGAGAGAAATGGAAATAATGTTGAGTTGTAAGCTTTTCACCACACTAGCCGAATCTAACCGTATATTGCTCACTTCACTGCCCGTTCTCTGTGTTTTTGTGTACCAAATAGTTGAAGTTTTAGTATTTGTGTATATTGATGCAATAATGGTTGATTGTGAAAGAACGCGTGAGGTATATCTGGCAATAATGCACGAGCCGAAGGCGAGTGCATTATTAGACAGATATACCTCACAATTTCTTTCCCAATCAGCCATTAATGCGTTTATACCACTATTTCTTCAAATATATGAATATAATATCGTATAAGGCCTACCTTTTTCAATTGTCCATTTTGTCTCACGGATCGACTGGCAGACTCGCCGAGCGCCATACTTCTCCCAGTGGTATCAAATACGTAGTGAATAACATCTAAATGTGGCGAAATTAGACCATGACAGGGTTAATCCTTCAATCCGGTACATGCTAAGACCTCCTTGTTGATGTTCCCGTGCAGTATTTGCCTTTTAATTGCGTAAATTCCTCATATTTCGACATTTTGTGAAGGGTGCCAGCCTGGTTAGATTTGTAAACAGCGGGACGCGTCCGATCACGTGACCGACTGACGCAACCAACACAACGAATTCGAGAGACCAATAGACTAGAAACGACGATCAGCTGATCGAAGCCACCGCGGAAAGTGGGTCAATCGGGCGCATTGGTCACTCGACTTAGCGTGTTGGTTTTACATCCCGTCCTGCTGTGTACAAGTCCAACCAGGCTGGTAACGATCGCAAAATGTCGAAATATGAGGATTTTACGCAATTAAAAGGCTATTTCTGCACGGGAACATCAAGAAGGATGTCTATACATGTACTGGATTGAAGGAATAAGCCTGACATGCTCTAATTTTGCCACATTTGGATGTTATTCACTACGTATTTGGTACCGCTGGGAGAATCATGGCGACCAGGTAAGTTTGTATTGGCTTCTTTCCCATCGTCTCCGTGGCTCATGAGGTTAGGCGCTGGTGTTTGGCCTCAGCAGCCAGGGTTCTCAACCCGGACGATTCACTCTAATTTCGTAGCCAAAATGGCTATGCCTATCTTTCATTACCTTGTTAAAATATATAGAAGCGTCTTGGTGTAAAAAATAAATTCTGAGCGTGCGTATATCCTGAGATAACTGAACGGGAAATATCGACTCTCGGCACGGGAAACGCCAGAATCGTGGTATAATCACAGTATGACTGTCTGTTTCTAATTTGGCCTCTTTTGAGAGACGTTACTTGTAATGGAACTTGAGTCAAATAAAAATTTTGAAAAACCAAAACCAACGGATGCCTGATTTCTAAGGGCTTGAGGTGCCTCTCAGGAATCAAGGAGCTTTTCGCTATTTTGATACCTTTGACCTAAAGAATTATTAATCCATCAGTATATTCATCTAGTTTGCCTCTAGAACATAGTCCCATTTGACCGTACAGAAGTAATCTGATGCTCAATTTCATTTCTAAACTGTCTTTTCTTTTAGGGTCGGAATGCATTCAGCTTTCAAATACAAATTTACTGAAGTTGCTTAATCACCAAAATCTAAATTACGATCGGTTGGTATTGAATTTTACAATACCATAACAGTACTGTATGAAAAGCAAACCAAACATTTGACTAATTTCCAGTTATATGTCTCACAGTATTCCACTCGTCTTATAATTTACATAGTTTATAGCATTAGCCAGAAGATTCCTTTAACATTTTATTTAAAGTAATGTTGATCATCTACTTAGAAGGTGAGGACAACTTTTATTGACATTTATAAGCTAATAGCTAACATTCAAATCCAAGACAAAATATACTCATTTGAAAATAGTAAGTTAAGATACTTTGACATAAATCATCATGCATCAGGCCAAAACAGGTGTGTTTCAGGCAACCCAATCCTAGATTCAAAATAGGGCCGACCCTGGCATTTTAACTTTTGTGAATATATTTACATTTTAGATATCTATATTTTTCTAGGTTTAAGCAAATTTTTGCTCAGGAAGAACAAGCTCCTAACTTTGGTAGCCTAAATAATTGTCTGACTTTAGAAAATTGCCCTTTACCAAGTATAACCAAAAGTTTGCGATACATTCAACAATTTTGTGATATTCCCAGTCACTGGAGGAATTAATGAGTTATCCTGATGACTCCGTGATCAATGCAGTCATTCGCAACTTATTCCTGGTACTTTAAACAGTAAAAGGAAACAATGATAAATTCAACCTACATACCCTGATTTTCAGGACCATCTTGCCTGAACCCCACATTTTTTGGCCTTACGATTCCTCATATAGTATGTATTTCTAAAGTAAGTGAAGTTTCATTAACTGATATTTTGACACTAATTACGCTTCAGGTTTAAACAGCAACACTTATTCTCATCCTGTATGGACAGAATGAACTGAAAAATAATAAGGACTACAATGCAACAGTAAGAATTGACAGTATCGTCTACATAACCGTGAGAATCACAGTCTGAATCACACATACACATATATGTGTGTAATCACAGTCAATTATATACACATGGACACATTTAGACATCACAGATTCTAGTACCATTCACACAGAATGGGAAAGCACATAGGGTCTACCGGTGAAGTCATTGAGACATTTTTAAAGAGGACACATGCTTGGAATAGGGAATAATTAAGAAAATCTGTTTAAAGCAAAACTGTATTCAGAGTAACTACAACTGGGAATCAATAGATGTCCTTATCATATATTTTTCAAACATACACTTTTAAACTGTTTTCATCAAACTCTGGTATTAACAAAATGTAGTTTCTTTTTTAGTTTTGAACACGCCTCTGTAAAATGTACATTGCCCTGAAACACAATAACGTTGTGGGATAACATCACATCAAAATGGCACATGCATTGTGGTAGAATATCAAGCCCAGAAATGTGTGGGTTTGACAAGAAATGAGTGGGATCATAGATTGCAACAATGGTTTACAGCATGCAGACCTTCATTAACATTAAGTAATTAGAGAATTAATGCTCATCAGCAATACTGTATTTAAGGTGACCAATATCACAAAGCCTACACTAGACCAACTCAGCTGGTCCCACTTCATGTAGACATCTAGACTTCTATGAATTCTATGGACAGAAAATATACTGGAAAGCCATAGTGGCCATCATGTACTGAGACAGGTACTAGATCTATCATTAAAATGCTAATTAATACAGTGTATATCACAGAAGCACAAATAGGTTATAGGTTATTCTCTGTTTATCATCATTGCCATCATTAATAGTCCCTATAATGATTATATTACCATCAGAGTTGCTATCAGCTCTAGGTTCCCCCATCATAATCGTCATTTTCCAGTTCTTTATTATCACCTGTATATTGAACCTCATTTTCGTCCACACCACTATTTATAATGTCATCGTCTACATAGCCAATATCATCATCATAGTCATCACAGTCGTTAACATCATTGACATACTCGATAGCCGTATCATTGTCAAGACCATTAACATCAGCATCACCATAGTCAATGACCTCATCATCTGCATATTCGTCTCTGTAGTTATTAACATCATCATTATCATAGTTGTTGTCTGGTAGGTAAGTACCATCTAGTATAACACCAGAGTCAGATTGTTCATCGACATGCGGCTGAAGCCATGTCTCCGCCTCCGCACCATCCTCAATAATAACAGTCGATGCCAGACCCACATGAGAGGTGCCTGGTGCTCCCACCAATGCCTTAGATGGTGCACCGTCACTACTCATGCCATGAGCAACATTGTTTTGTGACACCATGTACTGTGACATATTGACTTGTGATGTTAAATCAAAGTTTGACACTGTAATATCAGCCGCTGATGGTAACAGATTTGGGGCAGTGGCTTCTCGTCGACGCGGTGATGGGTTTACATAGTTGTATACACACAGGTCATCAGACAGTCCTGTCAACGAGGGCACAGTTGGAGCACCACCAAATGCATGACTAGATGTGTTGGATAGATACTGCATTGAAGTTTGCTGTGAATATGATGGGCTGATGGTCTGCATTTGGGTCTGGACATCTGGGTTCATTGCTGGGAAGCATTTACTACTGTCCCGTCCGAGCGTTGAGAAAAGTCCTGTAACATCCCTGCCACCCGCGTATGTTAGTCGGTTTCTGGTATTACTGGCACTTCTCTTTGTACTTAGTGATGTGCCAACGATGCGCAGATTGTGCATGCCTTGCTCAATGCTGGTTTGATTCGCATGTCGGACATCCTCGTCCGCGCTGTCCTCATCACAAGAGGTTGATGCCACAGAATGTGTATGCAGCGAATAATCAGCCGTCTGTGAACGTGGCATCAAGGTGATCGGCTGGTGGATCTGCACAAAGGACCGCCCCCGTCTTGGTACCGGCTTTGGGCGATACGCAGGAACTATCTTTTGTGGAGGATGGATACGCTTGCCCATGAACACCCGGCCAGAAATTGACTTACTACTTGAATCTTGTGACCTTCGTTGCATTGGGGCCGGTACTGTGCTACTGCGCCAATGCTGTGGGTAAGCCTTGCCATCCTTGGACGTTTGATAAAAGCTGGCCTCTGAGGGAATACTCCGGGACAGCTTCTGATGGAAGCGGTCATTACGACCGTCAGCATTGTTTTGGTTTGAAGGAGCTTCCTTCTCGACATAGTAGTTGATAATCTGTCCTGTCCGACGCTCGTAATTTGACCCATAGCGAAAGACATCCTCATCCTCCTGTTGGGGTACAAAGGGTGTGATGGAGATGGTTTCCATGGTGTCCTCACTAACGTCGGTCACCGACACAACTCCCTCTTCATCGGTATCTTCGTCTGATAGCGAACATACTGAAATACTGCACGTGGTTGTTGTTGAAGGTGGGGCAACTTCACTGCCTCGCTCTTTTGCTGATGAGTGTCTAGTCCATTCACGTTCTGTAGGTCGAGAGAGATTACTCCAAGCAAGCACAGGGTCGACTGAATTCTGGTGCCCATGGATGCTGAGTTCACGAAGACCACGTTTGTTATGGAGTCGGTTAGCATCAACCGGCAGCCGCGAATCTCGCAATTGCCTCACCATTTCCTGCACCTTGGCAAAGGAAGAGGGTAAACCATTTTTCTTTGCAGCTCCGGTATTCTTCTCGCTATTCAGAGATTGTTTAAATGACTGATGCTCTTGTGTTATCCTGCTTTTTTGTGACCACCGAGGAACAGTCATATGAACAGCTGAGTCAGACTGAGCACGACTCACTACGGAAGACACACTTGTGCACACACTGCGTACATCATCATCTCGCAAGTCTATATTATTTCGGTGTTGGTTTCTTTGTCGCCCACGTCTCTGAGAATTTCTGCAGCTACCAGCACTTCCAGCGCGTTGCCTAACATCATAGCGGTAGTTCGTTTCGCTGCGAAACGAGGCATTCAAGTCAGTGCTGAACCGTGAACTTGAGGCTGGTGCTGATCCAACACGAACTCCAGTTTTAGTTGTTGTACTTCTACTTCTGCCTGCTCCTTGACCAGGAACAATGGATAGCTCAACAACAGGGGGCGTTCGCCTGTAACCACGGGGTCTAGGGGGCAGTGACCCCCTGGTTTTTCTCTCCCACGTAGCATTGGCAGTACCAGGGTTGCCCCTGGCGTTCAAGAAGTCTGTGTTGTGTGTGTGCTTGGATGGCAGGGCCGATGAACTGCTCCGGTGCCCGACACTTGTATTCCGCATCCTGAAAAGAAAATAGCAGACATTTTGAATGGTGAAATGAATGCTTTAGAACCTGTATAGCGTATACAAATGTAGCTGCAATTGTACATATACATTTGTACTAGCTTGAATATTGTAGTGGATGGATTCGTAATAGGCCTGTGTCCACTAGCATATATGAGGCCGTTTGTCGTCCGTTAAAACGTGAATTTGAATACAAATACAAAATATATGTTTTGTGTCCCTGTGGACACAGCTGGACGACAAAATTCTCAAATACAAAAGTGGGAGAGCAATATGCAGGGGTCAAAAATGGACGTCAAAAGTGGGCATTTGAATATCTAACATGTTTGATTTTTAGTGCAGAAATTGGAATATATGCTCTTTATTCTATTGTAAAACCTTGTCCATGTTTGCCCTGGGCAGTCTGGGCAGCAATTTATAATGCCTAGTGGACACAACATACCTGCAGTTAAAGTAGAATATATCTACAAAATATATTCCCAGATATGTACATATTGCTGGACGTCAAAACTGCCATATATTACACTTTCCTTGTCGTATAATGGACACAGGCCTATTAGGTTAAATAAACACCATTTTCAAGATTGTCATATGTTAAATCATACAGTCATGGGTAAGTCTGCGCTGCGAGTGGTTGAACTAAGTCGTGGTACCAAAGCTGGCAAAAAAGAACATTTCCAATGAAACCTTCAATAAATATATGATCTAGATCAATATTCAAATGTAACTGATCATAATCACACATGTATTGGAAAAATGAAATTAGACCATGATAGTGGGAAATGAACATTTTATTCTGTAGAAACATAAACTGCTGTCGGGAGGCTAGAGTGACTTTCTCACGGGCACTCTACCCCACATGTACATAAGAATGGATACTGCAGAGACTTTTCTGTCATGGATTGGAAATTTTTAATACTTTTTCTTGTGTGATCAGTCATGTATATTGTCAACGATTCATGCATTATTTTACCATAGCTCTTGTGAACCCTTGTTTTGTCTTGTCTGTCTGTTTTGTCCGATGTCTTTGTAAAATATGAAAAGAAAAATGTTGTGACGCTTGATTGAACATTGTACTTCAAATATCTTTTACAGAAATAAAGTGAGCGTTGCTCTTATGAAAAAAAAGACCAAAAAAAACCCCCTCTATTTGTGCTTGTGCTAAAATGAAAGTATATTGATGATTTACAATTCTTTAGAAGATTTAGCAGGGTATCTGGGATGCATTCTCGTTTTTTGGCAAGTAGACTAATAATAATATGTATCATGTTCTACTTACCAATACGCCCATATTGTAAGCTCCCACACGTAAACAAAGCTCGAGTCCTAATGGTTAATAGCCAAGATTATATAGCTTTCCTTCATCATAGATTTGATTCATATAATCGCTCTTTACAACTATATACAGGGTTCATAAGATCCGCTTTTGTCCTCCAAGGTTTGATTACCACACCCTCGAGCAGATTCCAAGTTCTCTTCAACTTTCCTTAATCTTAATTTAAGTTCCCATGCTTAAGGTATATGTTCCAAGAAGAGATACTTCTCCAGGGTAGGCCTTTAAGGCCTGCAATGTGTCCGCAGGGCGTGTCCACAAGAGGCTTGACTGAAGAAAGCTACCACTGAAGCGTTTTACAGAGTACAATATCAAATCCTGATCTACCACCGCTGCACCACTCTCTCTATATTCACAGTTACAATTCACAACGTATCTCCAGGTGCTTCAACCCCTCAGAAGCTGCAATCTGCGTACCTCCAGTGACAGATGCCTACAGGCATTAAGCATGACTTCCTGGTCTGCCTCTGCCAACAACTGCTCAGGTACAGAAACCACTGCAGCCAACACCCACCCCCTGCCCCTCCTCCAGGCCGCTGGTAGGCCAGCAGCATGCATGCCAAAGGTCATAACCCCTGACCCAGATAGCATGAGCAGCTCGAGGAGGGAGGGAATGGGGTCGCCTACAACTGCTCATTAGGGGGTGTTAAACCTACAGGTAATGTAGGTCCCTGGGTGTAGGCCATGTATCAAGGAAAAACTCTAAAGTTTCAGCGTCCATCCGCCTAGAAATTTCTGGATCCGGTCCTTATGATAAGATCCCTGTTGCCCCTGAGAATTTGCTGTATACATGATTGTATTGCGTTCAGATTTATGGCCAAAACTCAGCAATGGGCCAGCTGAGTCATCTTCATGAGCTATCGTGGATGTGTTTTTCTGCATCAATCGTGACCGACCTCTAAATGAGTATCCTGGGATGGGCATGATATAATTCAATAGATAAGAATGATTAGTTGGCACTGGGGAGAAAGGAGTAATCTACCCAGCACCTTGCCTCTTTCACAGCCACTGTAGACTCGGGTCCTCATGTTGTATGGAGGTTTAGATCAGCCACCAAAGGCGCTGGGCCTGTGAAGGTGGTGTTTGATCCCAGTGTATGTACACAGGTAGTCAAGGCGTGGTAGGGGAGGACGAGTGGGGAGGCTGTGTGTCGAACCCAACAATGGCAGATTGCGTGCAAGCCTGTATTGTTAGATGAAGCAATCAGGACACTGCACCCGTAACTCAGACAACGGGGAAGGAGGAGCGGAGGGGTGCAGGGGCTGGTCTGTGTGCTATAGGAACAGGTGGTGGGGCGAAGGGAAGAGGATGAATAGATAGAGGGAGAGGGAGGGGCTGATACTAGACGTGGATACTATGATAGAGAAAGGAGATGGAAGAGAGGAGAGGAAGGTGGGAGGGATGAATCAGGGAGAGGTATATTATGACGACTTTTTGGATACCACATAGTTCTACTTCCTAAATTCCTTCAGTGGCGAAAGCGTCGCCCACCATGATCCCTACAAACCACCACGTCTTATATGACAATAACATTGCCATAAATTGTTAGATATACCGATTAACATTTAGTCACAAGATTCGCATGATATAGGCCTTGCTCTTGACCCTGCAGCCCCAACCCCATTACGAGGAACCACCCTACTCCCATTCATTATACTCACCAATATCGCGGCGCAGTTTGACCCGCTTCCTTGAAGCAGTTCCGATAGTTATCTTGCATGTATAGTGTAAATCTACCTAATTGAATAACCCATGCTTGAAAACAATATCTAGAATAGCTTCTTGTTACTATGTTAGGCATATTCAAGTCTTGGTCTTTACGAGAGCGTGTTATTATCTACTTTTATATATTGAGAATTGCAAACACCAAGTGTTCATGTCTGCAGAACATTATCTTTAGAAAGTTTATTAGATGGCTGACGCCATATAGCAGTCCTCCCTTTGATGGAAAACATGTATGAAATTATAGACAGATAAAAGACAGATAGCATATGAGAGTGGCAGGCAAGGTGTGGAGGAGAAGCAGAGTGGCAAGTTGGGCAGAGGAGTGGTAGGCAAGGGGGTTAGATGAGTGGCAGGCAGAGAGTATAAGAGTGGCAGGAGGCAGGGTTAGAGAATGGGCAGACATGCAGGCAGAAAAGTGACAGGCAAGGGGGATAGGGGGGAAACGATTAAAAAGGGCAGAGAACACTGATTATCGATCCGATCTAACCTGATTCTACAATCCTGGTAAATGAAACATAGACTGAATTAGATCGCAGCCAGATTTCTGATCTATGCATGTTTTCTCATTGGAGTAGGCCTACGCTAGTAGCTCTGACATTAAACGAAGTAAAGGCAAGGAAAGGGGTGATGCTGGGAGAGAAGCTAGATATCTGGCTTGTGATCTTTCTCCCATGTTTTTGGGAAGATTTCAGGGAATGCATACCTATTGCTTTGTGGTTTTGAATGGACCTGTATGAAACTAACCATCACAGTGTGCATAATGATGATGATAATTCTTAAACCTCCAGCTTTCCTTGTCTCCTATACATCTAACTTTAGATCTATATCATCCTGGAATCCCCTGTCCTAAATAAAGCAATAGATGTATAAGATTGAATCCTCATAAAACAACTTTCCTAAAAGATGGGTTATACAGTTGGATACAATCTGTAGCAACTTACCTTCAATGCATATAGCAGACCTCAAGTATCTATAAAAGTGCGTGGCAATAACACTTTGTGGTCTACATAAAAGCACGGCATGTACATAGACCGCCCATAAACAATACCCTTGAGGCTAAATTAATACCTCAACTCTAGTAGTTAATGGGTGTACTCTTCTGGCCTCTTTTCAATCCTACCAGTTAATCTGCCTCTCGATCTGCTCTCTTCACTCTGCTCATGAGAGTATCCCTGCCCACGATCAAACCCTTTTAACCAGTCCAAGGCCGCAAATGTTTGCCAACAAAACCCCTCTTGATAAGATTACAGGCTGTTATGAGGTGCCTGTAGTCAGAAATTGGTGCTGGCAGTGCAGCACAGGATATATGATGAAAAATAATGTCGAGGGTGCATTACAGTGGTTACTGAGTACTCTCACAGTTAATTATTCTGGGAAATTATCTGATTAGAACATACCACAAG
Organism: Harmothoe impar; assembly: GCA_947462335.1. Taxonomy (NCBI): domain Eukaryota; kingdom Metazoa; phylum Annelida; class Polychaeta; order Phyllodocida; family Polynoidae; genus Harmothoe; species Harmothoe impar. The sequence continues at coordinate 66,820,439 of OX381707.1, read as the reverse complement.
AATTTGTCACATTTATGGTCACACGAAGTTACTTTGTATACTAGTACATGTATACATCATATAAAGATAACAGCTTTAAGTACCGTGTCTTACAACTTTGAGTCACTTCAATTACTGTCACATGCCATATTTACGCATATCATACCAAAATCCTAGCAGAGCAAATTCATAAATAAGTATGCTCAACACTTTGCGTTCCATACAACACTAAAGTACCAGGCTGTGTCACTTGAGTTGCAGGCCAGCAGCCGATGTTATTGCCTTCTGAGGCTGCTGCCATGTTGGGTCCTTCAGTGGAAGGCACGACTCCTGTTGTATACATTTCTTATGTGTAATATAGACATGGTTATAAATAGTAGTTAACCCACAGTCAGACCCCTGTACGTAGATAGTGGCGACATCCAGGGCTGATCACGAGTCGTAGACGAGTGTGTTCAGCCGTGACTAAGCCAATATCCTTAGTACGGGGTTCTGGCTGTGGTTTAACTAACTTATGCCACACCACTGGCGAGTGTTTTTCACACCGTTTGTACGTCATATACAAACGGCTGTGCCCTTTTGTCTCTCCACCCAAGTGTGGTATAAATATGTATATAGTTAGATAGTATATACCACAGGAAGCATTAGGGAGTACCCCATATAACCTATAGACCCGCGAGTGGACGGTGACCCTTCCAATCGAAACGCCTCCATTGAGGTGATTTGCAGCCTAAATTATCCCATGTGGACCAAGGTTGGAGTAAATATTGGTGGCTTTTCGTCAATGGAGGGCCAATATTGACCATGTAGTCTGGTGTGCTTTCCACACGTCCCGTACAGCCTGTTACGGAGAGTAGCAATACCCTGCGAAATAGCTACACGGGGGCAAGAACGGCTTAGTGTGGGGCTTCACACTACGGAATGAAAAATAAAGTTAGAGTGGAAAATCAAACAGTAGAGAGCTTTGAGGTTTACTGAATGTGTTAGTTCTGTGGCTTTCTTCCTTTTCTTTAGATTTTAGTGCCACCTTGCTATTTCCTATTCTTTTCGTATTTTGAGGTGTTTATTTGAGATTGCACTGGTTGGCAACCAGTGCATTTGGTGTAAGCCCTTACAAGGCGATGACGAATTATCAAGTTCCTGGCTATAGATACATTGAACAAGATTGCCATGATCGACTCTCCTTTCTAGAGCTCTGCGTAATCCAACACAGAGGAAAGAAATAGAGTCAAAGAGGAGTCCTGGTTGCTTCCATAATGACTCTGGACTAACATGGCTATAACTAAGGGATTCATGTGACTCCCTAGCTGACCTAGGGGCATAACCTAGGAGAGTCACAAAACTCCGTGGCTCCCCTAATGGAGTTAGATAAGAGCCCGAGATCCCCTTGAGAAGGGGGGTCATTCCGGAGGCAGCCTGGACTCCCTTTTTCTTTGTGGATATTAAATAAGATGAGATGCGAGGATCTAGCCTCTGGAACGTTGTTATACATCCCAGTGGGCACAGAACATTGAATCAACATTAATAAATGGTTGTCAACATTGAGTCAATGTTGATTCAACATTGATTCAACATCGAACAGAATTTTGTGCCCACTGGGATCGCCATTGAGGCCAACTCATTATTACCTCGGTGTTATATCTGCTTAGATAACCAAAATTATATACTCTCTAAGAGACTGCTTTGATAACTCAAGTGTTACCAATGCAGCAAGAAACCGTGACATTTTCATAATAAAGTTGTGTTTACGTTTTAGTTGAATCCTCATAGCATTATCTGTATTAGTTATGTTTGCAAATATCTCATATCAGGAGATTTGTATTTTTCGGTCACACTTGAGAAAATGTTCAAAAACTTTATCAACAATTTTGATAAGTCACCCTTTCTTGCTGCATTGGTCTATAGTGTGAGCAACGGTCATGCAGATACTTCCGGATTAATGGCTGATTTCTAACATAGCTGATAAAGAAAAGCAGCCCAATATCTATAGCATTACCTCAAGATATTTAGCATGGGCATATCTACATGTCATATACATCTGAATAACTAGAGAGGATTTGTGAATTATCAGGTTATTGGCTTGTCTAGGACCATTTACCTGCATGATTAGAGCATTTATCAGTCCTTACGTTTATCAGTAGCTTGTGGTCTAGCTGGGAATCCCATGGATTTCTGCATAATTGATAAACTATGTGATATAGATGATAGGAGATTGAGAAACTACTAGTTTTACCGAAACAGTTTGGTTATGCGCCAGGTGTTCAAATGAGCACCGGGATACAGTGGTATTGAAATATGTATTAAGCACTAAAACCTGGTTTTGAATAAAAGTGTTGGTCTTACATCAATGCTGGGGGGTACGGTACATGGTTTTGACATTATTGACATACGGAAGTAAATATTTTGCTACGATGAGCTTATTGAGGAAATAGTGTTGTGATTAGTTTATAATTACCATCTAAAATCAACTGTCATATCATTATCAACTCACATTCATTATTATACCATAAGCTCACAAGGGTGAGAGATGAAAAAAAAGAAAAAGAAATCAGAAAAGAAATGTGAAATTGAGGAAAGATAAGGGAAAATGTGAAAATTACACCGGGAAGCGGATCAGTTCGGACAATGGCGAGTGGGTTTAATTATACATGTCAGGTGAGGATTATTATTCTCTAGGTCCCTTAATGATCGTTATACAGAGCCCCTGGAGGATTGGAGGTCATCAAGGTGCCATAGGGTACATGTATATGAACTCCTTTTTTCTGCATTTGAAATGTAAAATTATGCTAAGAAATCCCTAGTTTTTAGGTATTGGTCTTTATGTGTGCCCCATTGAAAGCTCTGAACGTAGGGTAGAGATTATACTATAATGAGCCATAGATTAGCAATAATCTGTCGGATTTCGCAGGGTATACGTGCATAGTTTAGAGCCAGTGGGTGGAGGAGATGTTTCTTGGACTACTGCAGAACCATTTATTATGTTTTATTTGTGTGTAAACATTCCTTATTGAATAACACTGGAAACTCATACTTAAGAGGAACTCCTCCATACCTCACTCCATCCTGGGGATGGGATTTATTTATGCTTAGAACGTGTGATGAAAATACGTTATAAACTAGAAAAAAACATTATCATCATTTAAATTCCCGCCTCCATCAATAAAACTCTTTACATCGCTTTGGGACAAGCCTCGATTGAGGCCAGCTGGGATTGCTTTGATGAATGTTGCTCTATCCCTTTCTTCATTTTATGTAATAGGAGTATGTTCAGATACAACCTTGTGCCATCAGAGTTCGGTATTAACACTTTTAACAGATAGTAGGGAATCGAATTTGGGTTCTCTAAGTTCTAGAAGCATTTCTGAGTAAAGTTTTGCAAGTGTTTTTTTCTAGACCTATTTTTTCTGTAGATTCTGAAAAAATAACTTGCGGAGCTGAGAATTGAGTTTGAGGGGGGGCAAGAGCCCCCAAAACGCAATTTTTTGACAAAAACATGATTTTCCCCCTAGATTTAAAATTTCTTCTCATGTATCATGAAGTAATAATTAACATGAATAGTATGATTATCATTCATCAGTAAATTGTGTTGTTGTGGTTGCCATGTTTACCTGCTTACCGACAAAACAAAAAGTACACATTAATCTATTTGGTTAATACTTATATCTATACATCCATAGTATAGACATAACAGGCAATATGTAACTTCTCTATACTTGTTTGTGAAACCAGCTGCACTTGTGCTGACCATAGTGACCTGCTTCTAGTAAATGACACCTCTGATACATTGGTATATCTCAATAATAAGTAGGTTTTGTCAGCAGTACTCTGCCAGAATCTCTGTGTTTTTACGGCTTACTCCTTAAATGTCATTGGTTGAAAATGGGTCATAATTTCATATAATCATATTTCACACATTTTAGGTGGGGTTGGACGATGTGTGTGTTACCTCCGCTACTTCACATATTTCACACATTTTGCTTTATTGTCCTCACTTGTGAATATTGTGGCAAGGAGAAGAGGCAGTTTCAGTGTGTCAATTGCTTGTATACTGGAACCCTGCCTTCCTATACCTACACTGATAATTCCTGCACCCAGTCCTACACTGGCAGGTGACTAGAGAGAGGCAAGCGTCTGGAATTGCTTCCTTGTCATTAGCAGAGGTAACAGGTTGCTGTCTTCCATCTTCCATCCCATGCATGTAGGATCTGTAATGTTGGGTTTTGGGATGAGGGCCAAGTTCCATATCAGACTCTGGTAGTGCACACACAAGAGATGTAAGTTCAGTTCATGAATGGGAATCAACTTTGGATTCTTACCAGTTCCTGCTTGTAGCCAGAGGTCTTTGCAACCAATGCGCTCATAGTTGGCAAGCAGGAGAACCAGTATGTCCCTTGCCTGTATGACTATTGTGTTGGAGGAGCAGTTGATGGCATGCAAGATGATATGAGTGTCTGCCTCCTTTCAAGCCAGATGTGTCTAATGGGAGTGTGGTCCTTACCTCCTTGGGATCATGGAATGTTCCACCCAATACAACCATTTTGTGCTTCACTGTTTTCATGACATGCTCCATAAGGAAAGTAGAGAGTTCCCTCTCCTTTTTTGGGTGTGCAATGAAATTCCCCAAATCATCTGACATTAGCTCATGCTCCAAGATCCTGTCCAAATTCACAGCTCTTCCAGCAGCAAATGAAGTCGTATTAAATTTCTGTCAGCTTTCAACACAACAGTTTCCCCTTTTGCTTTCATTTTCTTTTCAACCTTTTAGAGATTTGTGAATATCATTGGATTGTTCTGCTTGATTGGGCTGTGGAATTTTTCCGATTTCTCAAAGAATCTCTCCACAAAGTGCTCTAGTTGATCCTGTCCTTTTGGAAGAGCTGATGCTAATGCATCCGGAAACGCAGGTGTTGCCAGATCTTTGTTTGCAATGTTCTGGAGTAGCTCTGTTTGTGTGAATACCTCCATGCTCTTTAACATAGTTCCTACCAACTCACCCATCAATCAAGGCCCATTTCAAAGAATTTAATCTACAGGCCATGACAGATATTCACCCTTTGATAGATCTATATAATCACACCTAAAAATGATATTTAAACTAGCCAGTTCTACAGTTCCTGATCCTTGCAATACAGAAGAGTCGTGATCATTGTGGTATATATACAGTCACCTCCCTCTATAAAAGACCACAAAAGAGGTTGCCATAAGGAGGGGCTATTTGCTAGTGAGACCCTTTGATGGGAGCATAGTGCATTATGCCATTTTAGGATGATTATGCATGGATGTGAACTTGCTGTGTTTATCATTGGGGCTGCATTCATGCCTAATAAACCAATACTGTATGGTGAATGATCAGTCACCAGTGCTTCATTCATGCATCATGACAAAAATTGAATGTGTAACTTGAAGCATCATGTGATCCTTCAATGGTTAAAGGGATATATAGATGGTTACATCAATTTATTTAACACAAATCGAAGCCTTCATAGGTATTGATAGTAACCATGGTAATTCATGAAGATGCCTCTCTATCAGACCTTTCATTTAAGGAATTCCCTGACTAGCCCTGGGAAACTTAGATATACAGATGGTTACATCAATTCATTTAACACAAAACGAAGCCTTCTTAGGTATTGATTGTAACCATGGTTACCATGATTACCATAATGGTAATTCATGAAGATGCCTCTTTAACAGACCTTTTATTTAAGGAATTCCCTGTCTAAATATGGTAATAAACAGCCCTCTAGGACAATGAAATGTGGATTTTTGTCAGAAATCTGTGTTTTGGGGGGGTTTTGACCCCCTTATATGAATTTCACAGTTTCGCAAGTACTTTTTTTGTAATCTACACGAAAAATTGGTCCTAGAAAAATGGCTTGCAAAACTTTACTCCGAAATGCCTCTAGAAAGCTTTAGGACGACATTTCTCTGATTCAATTCCCTACTAAGATCACAATTTCTTCAGAATAGTATACAGACATAATGATATAGCGTGCACGTGTATACTAAAATTGTCTAGAACTAGGTTTGAAATGGTTAATTGAAGTGGGAACGTTTTGAGTACTTTCATCCCGAGCATTCACAAACCCCTTTGACAAATAAGATATATTATAACCACTGTTAGCAAACCGTTGGTGACTGATTCTCACGAACGAGGTGCATCTGACTAATTTAGGGGTTTTCCATGATATAAGAAGTTCAGTCATATGCCCATTGTCATATCATTCCTGAACAGTAATGACAGCTAGCCCTATTCTCTCATGAAATGCCCCTGCTTTGCCTTCTAAAAACCAGTAAACATCCAGTCATTTCAATTAGATAACGGATAGATTCCAGACTAAAGAAAACTAGCTCCAAAGAGTCTGGACCACATTAGACATTCTCAGTAGACAATAGTAAGTCGGTTGCAGATCTGTCATTACTCAACCTCCTTCCACTTTGGTGGAGCTATGCAGACTAGGCAGTGTATAACCTGAATAAATGATAAGAATTGATCAGGTTTATCAACAGCCGCCGCCACTGGACATCATCTAGAGTTGTACATTATAGACTAGAGTGCCCATGAGGCAATGGAATTACAGTATAGTCATGTCCTAACACAGATTTAGATTGGCTGCTATCTGATCGGAGGTACTGCTTTTTATATCATTCTAGGTCTGTGCAATGACTGTAATATCATCCTCATCATTCAACATCATGTTTCTAAATGATATTTATATGAATGTGAATTGGTATCTACTAATATTGGTACCCTAAAGTTGTGATGAAAAATAAGATATAATGCATAAATGTGGACAGTCGACGGAAAAGGGTCCTCCAAGGTAAAAACTCAATAATAAAATTGAGGTCTTCAGCTTTCCAGTGATATCTTTTATTGGCAGGTACCACCTTTAGTTTTTGAGTACTGGCTCTCTGAATATGTGTGGTCACTGTCCAATCTTAAATCCCAATAAGCTCTATCTTACTTTGTTTTAGAGATACTGCTAGCTTATTAGCATAATTAGGCCTATGCTAATTACCAAATAACCAAACTTTTTCAAACATTTGGTCACAGCTTTTGATCTAAAAATAGTATTTAAATTATGTTTTTAGCATAGAAATCCTTGTTGGGCCTTCTATCAATCAATCTTTAAAAAAATTCCGATTTAGAATGAAAATCATGTTTCCATGGCAACCAACAAGTGCACAAACACCAATTTAGGCCCAAAAACGTTCGTTTCCATCCCAAATATGGAAAGTTTCCACCAAAGATGGAATCTTCTAACGTGGCCTATCATATTTTACATAAAAAAGTAGTATAGATAGGTTTTTGCTATATTCTGGTCCTTTGTTGGCTATATGGAGCCTCCTGTTAGTCAAAATTGGTACTAACAATCCTGCATGGAGGTCCCTTTTCCCTTGTTGATCCACAAATATTCATAGTGACAATACCAACCTTGACAATACTCTTAGAAATGTCCTTTTACTTATTGTAGGTATTTCATAACGATATAAATAACCAGTAGGCAATTTCCCTTTTATCATTCATTCTAAATTATGTTATTACTTACTAAGTACCTAACTGCCAGCTCAATGGTCTGCTTAAAGCCGTTCCCTTTCGGTTCCCCATAGGAAATGCCCTGGTAGCATGTAACCCTTTGATAATACATGTGCACAAGTTTACACAGGGATTACACATTCTTGGGTAAGACTGACTGTGTTTTGGTTAGGATTTAAACATGTAACTAATGCCAGTGAGCCCTAACCTGCGGGGTAAATTAAGCAAACATTCCGCAGAGCGTACTCACTTACACTGATCAATTGCTGGTCAATGGTGGGTATTACATGGGACTCCACCCAAGCCATATACATGTATTTGATATCTCAGTCCTACATCTAAACTGGGGTATCAGGTGGCAAGGAAAGAGTCGTGTTTACATACCTATACTATATTATATATGTACTTGGTAAGTCATTCTAGGTCCATAGACAAGTAGATAGAATCGACATCTCATATTGACCTCAACCAACAAACATACATATATGTCTGTTGATTATAAGAAGATATTTGATTTCTATACATCGATCTTGAAGTTTTAAAGCATTAGTTTCAAATAGTCATAGAAGAAAATAATCCAAAGTGGCATTAGGTGTCACACAGGGGTCAACGCCTGGGCCTATAGTTATTTCCCCGCTTTGAAATCCGACTTTATTTTAGTAAACTGTTTTGGAAAATCCTCATGGGCGCTTACAATTTTCAAACCTTTCCCCCATACCGGAACTTCCCCAGATCCTTCACTCTGGTGTTAAGATATTCAAGAAGAATGGAAATACATGTAATACCAATAATGAATTATAGCCTGCTATATGATTGTGGCAGCACCAAGGGAAAGGGAGCTTAGTATTCCCTTTACTAACGTCCCTTATCGCAGATCACACCACAGTTATGTATCTCCTATATATGGCAATTTCTAGTGTGCCTTAACATTGAACTATACTGTGCCAAGACGTGGTAGGAACTGCTTTAAGCTGACTAGTGCCCGACTTGCCTCATTTGTACCTCTCCTCAGCCACACAGCTGGCACAGGTGTAAGTGGCACTAGAGGTGGGGCAAGGAGCTGCGGGCCATCATGTACAGTATATATGCCTCTGATCTTTCTAACTATATACATTGCATTACTATATAGAGCGGCTGCATGGGGCTACATGTGTGTATTTGAGATGTGGGGGTATTCTAGTGAACACTCTTGAACTTTAGGCCACTCAGAAGGGGTTTCTCATCACCAAGCACTTGATAATATGACTAGAGCCTCTTTTTTAATTATTTTATTTTCTACCGACAGGCCTAAATGTATGGGAAAATACAGACTTTTAACGAACACATTTCACATTTAAGTAGTAAATAGTTTATTGATCCACTCTATTTCTGACAGTTTAAGCTTGAATTTGATAAAAAAATATACCTATATTTGAAAATATATTTCCTTAAAAGTGTAAAAGAAATTATGACGCGCACAATGATGAGACACCAGTTTTTTTTGTGTGGCCTTATTAGAACGTAGGAAGTAGCCACGACATTACACACCATGATTTATATGTGTTGATTCCACTTTAAATACAGGCAGAGAAATGCCATCCATGAAGAGAGGGGAAAAGGAACCAAACGTATTGATTTGGAAGAATAAGGGAGAGAGGCAAGGAATGAGGGAGGTTGGAAGTGAGAGAGCGAGTGGGGGGAAGGGCTTACAAATATAAAGAGGATTGCCTTTTCCATAAAAGTAATATTTACAGTTATGCCCTTCCTGTGCTGGCCCCCAACATTAATAATCCCAAATCAATATATATGCATTAGTAGCATGATATGAAACCAGTATAGTATACTAAACTATTGTCTGCCAATGTTTTATCATACTATACAGGTTTATTGGTTATCAATTACCTGCATTGTAATGTTTACATACTTTATTGATTGCCAGTTATGTAATCCAGAATAGTATGGCTGGTCAGGCTAACCACCAAGATCAGAAGTTATGATAATGTAACTGCCTCTACTTATATGTAGTTCACTATTTCGACCGTTACTGATCTAAAATTAACATGGCAGTGCTTTTATCAGCTGTCTATAAGAATGATAATAGTAGATATAAAGACATAATTTATGTGTTATTGACTATTCTCGTAGATCTATTGCTTTGGCTTATAGATTATTCATATAGACGTTATAAAAGGGCATTCAATATTCCTATTCTTTGAACAAATTGTCCTCAATAAACTATTCAAACCATAAATTGGCCTACTCGATATTCTTTGCCCATCTGATATGTAAGGCTATATCATCTGAAATAAATTGCTATGAGTTACTTGATATATAAAAAAGAAATCAATCACCCATCTTCTACAGACCATTGATTCTCACAATACAAATACAGCATTTACAATGAGACTCATATTTAAGCTGTTATCAACATTATTTCTCACCTGAACACTTGTAGTGTGACCAACTCTCATGTGAGGATCAGGCTCCTACCACCGTCAGCCATCCATAGGTATGTAAGGATCCAGTTGTCACATATGGTGAACGCTCCAGGTGGACAGCTGACCACTCTGCTAGCCTCCATCCTCCTGGTCGCCTTTACACCTAGTGGTCAGTTACTTAATGCCCAGTGTGTCCACTGCCATACCACTCCATGTGCCCCCTCTCCATCCTATATATATATGTAATTAATGCCACCTCCCCAAGGCTAGGACCTGCAGGGTTGTATACCACGAGTATACATAGTATATGTCCATGGTGCTGTTGAGCCCTAATGCTGTATGTATCGGGACTCCATCAATGACTGGGAGGCCCTTTAGGTTCTGCCCCCAGATTGGGCCTATGGGTGGGATCGAGTGAAAGCACACACACACATGCACACACTCCAGCAGTACTCCTTGATGACCAATGCCTTTGAGTATGTGCTGGTATAGGGAGGGGGGGCAGGGGAGGTGGTATGTGTGTGTGGGGGGGGGGGCTGTGTAAAGCTCAGTCACTCGATCCCTGTGTGGTTTTCAGACTGGAGATTGCAACTCAGCTTTAATTAGGCTTAAAGTTCGTCATTGCTTGTAACAGGACCCCGAGAAGTATGGCCACCACTTACTTTCTAACTGACCAAAGGGAGAAAACTCATATGTCAACAGGGCAGAGTATCTGCTAGCTAGGGTTTGGGGTAGGGCTATATAGGGGGTATAAGAATGCAATTATATATAGAAGTGAGTGAAGCAAATTAAAGAGAGCATGGGTGAAGGGAGTGGGTAAGTATTAAAGGGACGAGATTCAGGAGGCAGAAGTGAGAAATATGACTACGGCGTTTTTATTTCAAATCTTTAAAATGTATTAGGAAATTAAGACCTTTCGCGCACGATTTTCACATTTTAGTAGTCAAGAGTATATTGATCTGCAAAAGTTGTTATAATGCTAGGCCATTTTCTCTTTTCTAGAAGATTTACAGTGGCGGATCCAGGATTGTCCAGAGGGGGGGGCCCAAACCTGGCCAACCCGGAGTGACCGTCTGTTTCCCGCAAGCGAAGCGCAGCGGCCATATAAGGGGGCTTTGGGGGCATGCCCCCTAGACAATTTTGGATGTGAAATGATGCATTCTCATGCATTTTAGGATGCAATATTTTAAGACTCATCCCCCTCCCCCCCCTCCAGGTCATATTATATAATGTCTCCATCTCTCTCCCTTTTCTCTCTTTTCTTCTCTTTTCTTTTCTCTTCTTCCTATTTTTCTTCCCCTCTTTTTTTTTTGGGGGGGGGGGGGCAAGGCCCGTCGGGCCACCCCCCTGGATCCGCCAATGGATTTTGGCCAATTTAACAATAGTTTTTCGCTTATCGATTCTGATAATTGACCTACCTAATTTAAATATGCTAATTGCGGACCTTAATATGCATTCCCTGGGAAACAAAAGTGTCTCATTTGGATGCGTGATTTACATGGAATGCCCTGTCTATATGTGCCATGTTTTTGGAAGTGTTATGATGGTTTCTTGCAGCAAGCATCTATTTGGAAGGTATCCCTGCAAACAAGATCTCGGGCAGAACTCGTGCGGTTCTTGAGTCACTACTGTGAGAATTGTGCACGTATCTGGCATGAGAATATGTGAACAGCTTTTGACTGTGCCATATTCTGTGGAATTCCATGTTATTTATATCAAACAGAACTTGGCAACTGGGTAGAATGCAGGTAGGTCACAATGACACAAGAAAGGCACGGGAATTGCACGTTCGCAACTGGGGAACCAGCCTCAAGACTAGTCTATAGTGACATATATGAGATCATGCATGTACATATATAGTATCAATGGAAAGCTTATTGTGGTTTTTGTCATCATCAGATTCTTTGGAAATCAGATCTTAGCCTCCCTGCATTGGTGTCATTGGCAATTCTAGGATAGCATAGAATGATTAGGGGAAGGCATTCCCTGTTTCACATCAGTTAGACTGCTCTCTCTCTCTCTCTCTCTCTCTCTCTCTCTCTCTCTCTCTCTCTCTCTCTCTCTTAAGATGACCAATGGGATGTTGATATTAACATCTAGGCCGTTGTAAATGGTTTCTTAGATATCCCTCTATCCAATTCTCTGATTAGACAACGAGTTTGAGCGTTGATCTCGCTAGACTCCACTTTTTACTTAGGACCTATGCATTCCATTACATTATCATAATTTTATGAAGCTGCCTAGACGAGGCAACACAGTCATGCAGATTACAGCATGAGGTCTGCATGTGAAGCTTTTGACCGTGGCTCCATCTGGTGCCTCTGAGGGTAGTCATGTTGTACAGCGCTTCCATAACCCTTTACTAGAGGCCTTCGGCCTCTGGCGAGTCGCATCGCTATAGGGGAGACCGGGGCACGTTGACCACCCGGGCACGTTGAGCCGCCTGCTCTCTTTGCTATTCCTTTGGGAATTTTCTGGCAGTATGCCTACCACATCACCCCCTTATATAGACAGTTCAGATCAGCAACATCATGATGAGTTTAGGATGCTGATGAGAAAGCTAGACAACATTAAAGGTTTATGGCCTTGAAAGTAGATATTTGCAATTGGTAAACTTTTGTTCTTGTGTCATTAAAAAACATTGCTGGCCTAAGATCTCTATGGAGGTCGAAGTATACATATGAACCCTTGAATAGAACCCAACTTTACCTCTAGGCGTCTTATGTAATTTGAATAACATCAATGTTATCTGTGATGACCAGCATGGGGCACATTGAGCCACAAAAAACGGGGCACCTTGAGCCATGCTCAAGGTGCTCCAAGCTCTGGGGCACCTTGAGCCGGCTCAAGGTGCCCCGATTTTAGGGGCTCTTTGCCAATGGTGTTAAGACAATTAAATGACTGAATAATGATGCAATGTTAGTAGTGTATCAAGGGAAGATGATATGGATAATGACGTAAACAAATTTGATACAATTTGGTCATAAAATTATGATAGAATACATAGTTTACGGTTTGTAAAAAAATTCTTGTGTAACATATTTATAGTGTCTTTATTCCCTACATTTATCACTTTTCAGAGGCAGAAAAGTGCATTACATTATAGAAGAATGTAATCAAAGATTTATTCAGACTTAAGAAATAACAGGAATACTCTTAAACTGGTTTAATTTGACCCTAAGAAAAGTCTGTAAGGTACAAACTCAGTCACTTCTATAGAAAATTGAGTGACTTTCGTGCATTGAATATGTATTTTTTGCATTCAATGCTATGAAACAGGAACAATAGTAACTAATTCCAACCGGAGTTTCAAGTATTGATCTATATTGGTGATTGTTTGGATCGTTCAACATATGTGGTTCAAGGTGCCCCGGTGGGTGGATCAACCTACCCCGGGCATGGGGCACATTGAGCCACCCTAAGATTTTATTTTCAAAAATTCAAGAAAAATACAAGAAAAGACCACATTTGCCTTGCGATAGGTTTTCTTATATCGCAATGATACAAGGTAACTGCTTGATAAAAAATCAAAGCTCAGATTCCTTTAACAAGGTCAGGAAAAAAATAAAGGTGCTAAAGCGGTTCAACGTGCCCCGGTCTCCCCTACAGTAGGGGCCTATCTGGTTTCACTGACCTGACCTACATGAGTAGACTGACCACGTGACCTACATAGCGTGACATGCCCTCTGACCTGACCTATATGACCAAATAAGGCAGACTGCCTGTGTCTCAGAATAGTCTCCCGTTGTGTGTTTCCCCATGAGTACCGACCTGGCAAAGATTCATTGAATGCGTAGTGGAATAACTAAACACTGACAATGCATTTGGTGCAACTTGGCTATAGTTAACTACTAGCGGTCAATGGGATGCACAGTCTCCCTTCTGTCAGTTACAGTAAGCTATCTTTGTTTTTATTAAATCTGTCAAAAGTTCTGGGGTGTTGTCCAGCAATCTTCAATTCCAACATTAGGGACCATTAGCAACCGCGTAAAAGCTCAAAAAAACGTAGACGTAGTAGTGCTGAAGGCATAGCATACGTCTAGGTTAAGTGAGCTACGTCGGGTTTGCTATTAAAAAGGTCCCTATTTTGTTTGCAAATATCCAGCTATTTTGTTTTGTCCTTCTGCTGTTATTTTAAAGTATCAGGCAACTCTGTAATGTGCAATGGAGTTTGATCCAAAGTGTCCAGCAATTTAGCTGGTTCCTTTATTTTTGTTCCAAAGCATCCAAAAATGCTATTCAGAATTTTTCAGAAATGTCTTCTCCGCTTAATACCAAAATTCCTATTCTTCATTGTTTAAACTACCATGTAATAACGAATATGGAAATATGAATTGTGGCCAGTGGATAATACAATGTGTGTACATTGTAGTTGGGTAAAATTACACCAGGGGGAGTATGTGAGAATATCACAAGCAGGCTGCATACACAGTACTATCAGCAGAGCCCACAGCGTAAGCCTGATAATAAGTCACCAGTCATCAATGAGTCTGATGAAAAAAGTTGTATTTGAGAGGAATATGGTATTTGATTTATCATGGTTCCGCTGCAATCTTATCTCTTTTTGGTGACACCATGGACACTCTTGAGAGCATATGCGCAACTGCTAAGTGCATCAACACTGCTATACATTATGTAAGTAACATTAGCAGTCGACCCTCCAATTGCATATCTTATCTACGTCAAACCACCATCCAATTGCTATGTGTATTAACTTATGCTTTCTGTACTAACTACAGAATATTTCCTCATAGGGACATCTAGCTGTTAACTATAATCAATGAATCCACTTTAAAACTGAGAAACTGGCTATGTGGTTGATACACTTATGACAGTTGCACAGCATACATGTTGTAGCTATGTGTCACCCCGGGCCTCGGGTAATTCTGGTCAAATTGTCAGCATCTCAGAACATGAAACATTGTTTTATGGTTTATATTATGGTATAGTTAAAATTTACATTAACATTTAACCACCATCCCTTTGCCAACTCCAACTTGTTTCCAACATAATATTCAACAGCACATAATGAGTTTATTGACTTGCTATGACCCACTCATCTATAATACATGCCAACGGGGAGGGAGGGATTTGTCTATGAGTACCAAATAAATCAATACAAACTACCTCACTCACCCACACACCAACCACTCGATGTATGGTATACATGTGGGTCAAGCCACGTGCATTCACCTGTGCTATCCACACCTGGACGGAGATACTTATATGTGGCCAAGGTAGCCAGTGTCAGGTGAGTCCATTCTAAGATACAGAGGAATGTATGTGGGTATATACAGGTGGCGCCAGGTGTAGTGTTGATAGAAGTCTGGTGGCTAGTCAATGTGTACCACATACACATGGCTATGTAATGTACAGTAGGGTAGTCTGTATGGACTCTACATGCTGGTATGAGCTACACATATTGTATTCCATAATACATGAGTCATTCCCCACATCACCCAAAGTCTCTAAATCCATGACTGGAGCTGGCTAGCAAAGGTTCTCATTGGTATGTATCATGTTTGTTCTTCAGTAGTTAGAAGTAGTCTGGTTAGAAATTGAGCAGCTTAAACTGCAGTGTACATCATACCACAGACAAACGGTTTGACCTTAATCTATGAGACTATTAGTAATAGCATCATCAATAATCACACATTTGAGACCAAAGAGAGAGAATTAATGGTAGGGAGAACTGCAATTTATACTCCCAAATTATGGCAAAGACTATAAATGTCCACATACATGTGGGATAGTGCGTCAAATCAAAATATGGCTATGTCCGTTGTATTACAATCTAGGCAGCCAGTATTGTCACAGTGATCACTTGTAGTTAATGTGTCTGAAGCATAAAGAGGCATCTATGAGGCATACATATTTCAGCAGTCTCTCGCATTTTTCATGAGGCGTTTAGTCGGTGTTTAATAGGTGTATATTTCAGTGGTAGTTGGGTTGGTTAATAAACTGCAGTTCCTCCATACACCTGTATTATGGTGTTACCAATATGTGAGTTAATCCTATTACGGCAGGAGGTAGGTATGAGGGGGAACAGTCTGGTGGGAAGATTTAGAATTAAAATGGATCGTCTTTTCAAGCATGGTCGCATTTGTCATCACTGCCTTTTGTATTAGAGTAAATACTAACTAGTCCTATTATCCAAGTTCTCCCTAATTATTCACACATTTTACCATTCACTTGCCTTTGATTTCTCGTTTGCTCCTATACTTACCTATAGCTCCCTCCCTCCCGGCTCTCCCTCTATCCTTCACTCTCTCTGTTACTTGCTACCTCTACTTGTCTTTTTTTCCCTCCTTCTCCGTTTTTCTTTCTTTCTTTCTGTCTTACTTTTTTCTTTCTTTCTTTCTACCTTTCTTTCTTTCTTCCCTTTTTTCTTCTATCCGTTTTCTCCTCTTGGTTCACTCACTCTTTCCATCTCCTGCCCAGCTAGCACCTTACATAAAAATAACTAGTAATTTCATGATATCATTTTTCGTTCCCAAGATGTCACATACGCAAGAAGTTTTTACGTGTCCCCTTGCATGGGTTCTTGATGTAACAATATTTATGTGTATTTTATATAAACATATTCATATAAAAGAGACATATTTATCAGTGATACCTTTGGACTAAACAATAATGGCATATATATGACTAGCTGTAAAAGATGTCTAAAACATGTAAATATAGACACGTCAAAAAGATGTGATATGGAGATATCTACAAGCATGTTCTAGGGATGACATTTATACCAGTTTTGAGTATACCCCCTCCCCAGTAGTGATTATAAACCAGATAGGATAATTAGGATACCTCTGAGGGAGATTGTAGACATCATATAGTTATGTCCATTTTATGTCAATGTATGACATGTCCATGGGCACTCTGCATAGGAAACAAACACTTGCTCTGTGAAAAACACTTTGCAGGCATTTTCCATTCCTTACAGACGCATCTATCCTAGCCAGGAGGCCCAGATGTGATATCAGCCCAAAACCAGAATTTCTTCTTATACAATCTCAAAGAACACAGAAAAGGTGTCCACCCATGTGCCTTGGTTATCCAACTAGGGTTTATTCAGGTAAAGTGGGACACCTAAGCCATACTCTGACTTTGTGTTCCATTCACACATTTGGTACGAATAGTAGAAAATGTCAAACACATCAAATAGGTTCAATATTTATTACTTTCAACAAAAATATAAAAAAGATATGAAATACCTCAACCAATGTTGCCTAAATAGCCCATTTCTTCGAGATGCCATTTCAAAATTGAAGCGTCCCACTTTACTTGTATTTTTGGTAAAGTGGGACACTTGCTTCATGTAAAGTGGGACAATTGATAAGAATTGACCCCCATGCTTTATATTCCATATGACAAAAATGGTAAAGGTCAATTTTTGAAGGTGAGATATATATTTTGAAGCACTACATCAAAAACATTAAGGAAATTTATGTAGGGTCCTATACAGGAATGAATCAAGTATACAGAGTATAAATACAAAACTGCCAAAATACTGTGCATGTGGGCCTAGTTATGGGCTAGCTACACCGCATTATGTCACATGACAACATATTTTTACCTAACTGAATCTATATCCTAAAATTATTTTTACAGAGTGCTAAATAATTCTATGCACAATTATATAGCTCATACTCTTAATTGTAAGCATCTGAAATGAAATGTTTTTGTTAATGAGGTAGTAATGCAGGAGCATTTCAGGGGCATATTAATTACTATAAATAACTATTTATGGCAATAATTTCTATAAAGTGTAAGAAGGTAGTATTGGTGAATGATTTCTACGGTTTTAGCCTCAATGTATATCAAATACCAATTCTAAATGAATTAGCTACAGATTTTACCATTCAACATCATAATGTATGATTAAAAATCATTAAAGGTAAGAAATATTATAATAATTATCTGAAATCATGATGGAAGTCAATGGATCACTGATGGAAGTCAATAGTTCGCTCATCTAAATAATGATCATGAGTTAAGTCACTAGATAAACCACAATCTGGATCACTAACAAAGCTGTATTTTGGCTGTTATACTTAATAGTTTGGTATTATTTACACAACTAAGTATTGTAATGATATTTTCTATGATACTTCTTCTCATTATAAATCAAAATATGGGCATATCAGGTAATGATACTCTGAGAAAGGGGATTAATATAGTGTCCCACTTAACCTGAATCTGCCTGTCCCACTTTACCTAACACTTTCAGCTAAAGTGGGACACTTGCATTTAAGGTCTCAGTGTACTTCATTTCAATATCTGACTAATAAAAAAATATCAGGATGTAAAGAAACAATATATGTATCTAATATATACATAGATTTTGAAATATCATGTCATCATTCAAAGAACCACTACTAACAAATAATTGTACTAATTCTTATGTAATTCCGAATTCATAGCGGCAAAAGCTCTCCACCCATATCATATTGAAATTTAGAAGGTATCATTACCTCTTAACTTTGGTGAAATAGGTACAGTTAAGAGGGGTGAAACATATATTTCCAAGAAAAAAATAAAATTTTACACCCAGGAAAGAAAATAACCTCTAAAAATGGCCTTAATATTAATTGTCCCACTTTACCTGATGTCCCACTTTACCTGAATCAACCCTATATTTCAACTAGTCACTGTAACACAAGTGACACCTTATATATCACAGAGGAAATTTAGTCCAACCTTGTCCCTCATTGTAGTTTATACAATTAATTTGATCCAACTTTTCAATGAAGAATGACTGAATGCTGATCAAAATGAGACAGCCTTGCAAAATGAGACCCCTAGTGTTGGAGTTCAGAACTGTAATAGGTCATATTCTGACAAGATTGTGACGTCAAAATGATAGGAGTATGGATTTATTCCAATATAACATATCTATGACATCACAATCTTATCAGAATATGACATCTATAAGTCGACATTACTATATCCTATCATAGTTCTGAGCTCCAACACTAGGCGTCTCATTTTGCAATGTGATCACATTTTGATCAGCATTCCCCCATTCTTGATTAAAAGTTGGATGAAATCAATTCTACATACTGCAATAAGAGACAAAATTGGACTAAATTTCTTCAGTAACATTTAATGTGTTACTTGTGTTACAGTGACTTGGTGAATTATAGTTGGACAGCCAAGGCACATAATGGGACACCTTTTCTGTGTCTTTTCAAATTGTATAAGAAGAAATTCTGGCTTTGGGCTGATATCACATCTGGGCCTCCTGGCTAGGATAAATGTGTCTGTATGGAATGGAAAATGCCTGCATAGTGTCTTTCACAGAACAGGTGTTTGCTTCCTATGCAGAGTGCCTGTGTACATGTCATACATTGACATAAAATGGACATAACTATATGCTGTCTACAATCTCTCAGAGTTATCCTAAATATCCTATCTGATTTATAATCACTACTCGGAGGGGGGTATACGCAGAACTGGTATAAATGTCATCCCTGCAACATGTCATGTACATATCTCCATATCACATCTTTTTGACATGTCTAAATTTATACGTTTCAGACATGTTTTAGGCCTACAGCTGGTCAATTATATACATCATTATTATTAAGTTCAAACATATCGTTGATATGTATTTCTTTTAATGTAAATATACTTATGTAAAATACCCATGTAAAGGGACACGTAAAAACTTCTTGCGTATGTGACATCTTGGGAACGACAATTGACATCATCTAATGATGTCACGACCAATCAGAAAATGATGTAAAAATGATGTAATTTACATGAGTTTTGCTAGCTGGGTGCCTTCACCTATATTGCCCCTCTCCCTGGCACTGCCCTTAATTATATTTGCAGAGTCCTCCCTCCCTTCCTCTTCTCCAGCCTTGACCTTCTCTAAACCTCATCCGCCCTACCCTCTCATTTCCCCTACCTCTCCACCCTTCCCCTTCCCCTCCCACTCCCACACACCACTAGGCTGTGACCTATCGTAGTGGCCTGTATAAGCGCCCCTGTGCTTATAATTTCAATCAGGTTGAAATCATTCCTAGACCTTACACAAGGCTGGAGTTTATTTGATACAGGTATTTTTGTACATTAACCCAACACATTCTCAAAACCAGTCTACCCTGGGCACCTGTTCAAGATAAGACCAGCACTTAAACAGGCCACTACGGTAAACCTACCAATACTCCACCTGAGTTTACCATAACACCTCCACCTAGCCACCCAGTAATCAGGCTGTATACCTCCTTTTGTGTGCTCTTAAGAGGCTGTATAGCCACAGAGGGTGGGAGGGGGTGTTCCAGTAGTGTTTCAATACTCTGGCAGCCCTTACTACTTACTCCAGCCCTGGAGGTCCACCAGTTAATTGTTGGTGGCAGTCCCACACGCCGAGGAGTGAGGTGAGTCTCTATAATATCAGCATTGCGTCTGATTGTGTACACCTTAAGCTTTACATGTTAGTAGAACTGTGGCCCGACATATGGGTGCAGGCAACTCGAGTATTGCTGAACAATTGTGGGAGGTAACGCATACATGTGCATGTAAAACATATGGGTAAATTAGGATGAATTCAAAATGAGCTGTAGTTTTTGAGTCATTTAATTGAAGAAAAATCATAAGTGTGGATAACAGTGGCAAGCATCGATAATTTAAAATACTGATAGACCGTGCTATAATATTGAATTTACAGGCTTGTGATGCAGTATGCATACTAATAACAATCGATGTTTATTTGGAAAGAACAAAGATTATGTTGTATAAACAGGTCAGAACATGTTAGAGCTGCGGGGATAGACTCAAAGGATGGATAATTCAAAATAGCAGGGCCCCAAGAACAGAACTAAATATGTACAGCGACTCTTTCAATGAAGAGGGTATTCCCGATTCCAGGCATGAGGATGAATGAGGTACACCTGATGAACTTGCTCTAGGGTTATAGGA
The DNA here is from genome assembly GCA_947462335.1 of Harmothoe impar. Taxonomy (NCBI): domain Eukaryota; kingdom Metazoa; phylum Annelida; class Polychaeta; order Phyllodocida; family Polynoidae; genus Harmothoe; species Harmothoe impar. The sequence goes on along the minus strand of OX381707.1, from coordinate 66,799,580 downwards.
AGGCGGTGGTATATAGGCCTATAGGCGATCTGACCATGCAGTAGCTCACTCACTTTGATTTTGACCTAAATCAATAAATGAAACCTTAAAGTCTGCATATTTGAGTAGGTATTCCTTACCGTGACTAATTAGAGCCACTAGTCAACTATTGATCTAGGAGGTACACCTGCACTGCACCTAAAGCCCTTGCATGAACTGATAATAACCCCAACCAGCCTGAAAGTGGGCCAGAAAAGGTCAAACCAGCTGCAATTGGCCATTTACAGACTGATTAGGTCCATTTCCCATCAGCCAATTTATGTCACTTCACCCTATACCCCCACCACAGCCATATTAGTTTGGTGTATTGTGAGTCCATTGGTCAATAGGAGGCAAACATCGGCTAATGGAATATGGGTCTCACAGCCACATAAAATACAATAGGCCGACATGAGTCGTTCTCTGACCATTGGCAGGTGGCATCATCTAATAAAAGTTCGCATTTGACTCATACGTCACAATTTAATTTCAAAGTTGAATTTTTCAATGGATACCAGGTCAGTGACCAATGGTGACAAGGGGGAATTTATCTGCTCAAGAATTATTTTTTTGCCCCCCTTTTCCTTCGCCACTCATCTCCCCATCACACACATGTATATACATAAGCTGATACATGTATACATTATGCACCCACTGGTGCGCCTGAATTCCTTGCCAGACTCCTTCTGGAATACATCCAGAATCTACATCACACCTCTACCCCAGTGCGCCGATGTAATATTAATTCACCAAATATAGACGTCTAATTGCTATTGGGGATAAACACTAAGGCCACACCATGTTGACGTACACTTATCCTGAGATGAATGCTTTGATATTACTAGAATATGTTCACTTGGAAAGTCGTGTAGGCCTGCCTAAACTTGATAAAAGTCTAGATACTACAGCCATAACGGGATGTGTCTATTACCCTGATTAATACATAGGGTTAATACTGCAGCCACAGCGGCCTTCCAACTATGGCCTCATCAATTTGGATTGATTTCAAAAGACCCCCATTCCCTTATAGTCATCACCACCCTTTCCTTTATGTTCATAAAGGTTAGTGTATAATCAGTTTAGCATGACAATATAAAATACAAGGCTAGAAATGAGGGATACGGGGAAATAAAAAAATGTGAGGGAGTGAGGGCCGACTATATGTAGGAATTCACGCATGCCTATAGTGTACATATACCATTGTCTAATACCAATGTAGAGGCTCAGGTAATGACCATTGTGCTGGTGGTTATGATCAACACAATCTGGTATTGTGTAGGCCTGTAACTTGTATAAGCTGATTCTGATTGAATGCCTCTAATTCCACCATTAAGGGTGATCGTCCAGTCCTGATTCCACAAATAATTCCTTCAATACAGCCTGATTACATGGATCATGAGACATCGGGCAAAATCGGATTAACACTATATAAAATGTATTCTGGTAGACGCTGTGGATTGGTAGGGGCAGGGTGCTCTTTCTCAACAAATATGCGGAGGTCTGCAAATTGCGGAGGTCCGTAAATACACTCTCCATATTTATGGAGGTCCGCAAATATATACGGAAATCGTTTTTTGGTACTTAAGCATACAAATACGGACATCCGTATATATTTGCGGACCTTCGCAAATTTATGGAAACAAATTTGCAGAGGTCCGCAAATTTGTGGAGCTCCACAAATTTGTGGAGAAACAGCACTCAGGGGAGGTTCATGTATCATTACATATTTCGACCACCATACATCTGAGTAGTTTTACCTTTTTTAGATAACATTTTGTATAGCAACAACATATTTAGCTAAGGATTCGCTATATGTTGTTGGTATTTAACCTATTTAGATAACATGCTATGCAAACCATGTTAGCCAGATTTAAATAAAAATGGTGACTTCGACTGTGCAGGAGGAACCTTTCCTTAATTTAGTCCAATTGTCATATATCATTTTGTGCCTATAGCCGGTGATGAAACATACTGTAGGGACAATCTAGGACGTGGGGAATAGTTATGTATTAACTCTAGGGATGAACTACTTGCCCATAAATCTATCCTGACAGCTCTTGTAGTAGATTGTGGCGCTGGTAATTGACATTTAGACTTAGTAGTATATACATGCCATAGCCACTGCCCCCAGCAGAGTCTCACCACAGATCAGGGGCTTAACGTTAGGGTAGCGTAGATTAACGTGAGATTAGGGGGATTAAGAAACCTTTGTGATCTGTGGGGGAGTTGTGGTCTATGTACGATTTATCTTATAGAGGTAAGTCGGTGTGGAGAGTTACTTAAGTAGGCAGTTATATTCTTGATTTATATACATGTGATGGTAGATCGACGTTTCAACGCGCTATTTCGGGGGCTTTAACCTAATCATGAATAATGAACGTGCGGATAAGGAGATAATGAAAGGTAGATCATATATGAGGGGATATGGGCCTAGTTGACCCAGGGCTGGAGTAAAAAAAAGTGGGATTCTGTGATTGTATAAAGAACAATGAAAGAGGGTCACTACAAATGTCAAAATTACTTTTCAGTGCCTAATAAATTTATTTTGCCGCATTCACAGAAATATCGGCACAAAGCAGTCAAAAGTCGCTTTGATGTCAACACCTTGGCTTCCACTGAATGCAGATTGGTCACACAGACTAAAACTTACTAATATCGATTTAGCAGCTCTCTTTTTTTTGGCGCTTTAGTTGTTTTGACTTTGTTTGAGACAGAGACTCATCACATCTCAGTTTAATATTGACACAAAGCCACTTAAATGCCCAAATGTTGCTACCCCTAGAGCACAAGTCGGACAGTTACTCATCCATATCTAGGATGTCTGTTTATATCACTGCAATTCAAGATCGTCTTTCTTGTCCTCAGTCAAATCTTTTATTGGTTTAAACTTAAATCAAAACATTGCCCAACAATTTCAACGCTAATAAGGTAGAAAAGTGATCCCTTATTTACACTTGCCTCCATATATCCCAACCCCCTGCAGGGTTAAGCACCAGTTTGTATTCCTAGCACCAGGTGACCAGCAAACACATGACCAATGACTCCACTACTGTATACTGGTCATCTCACCCTGTTTGTCTTGGGGATTGGTCTCCATTTCTGTAGAGGTGAGGAGGTATTCCATTTGAGGTGTGTTTAAAGTCTAGCCTGAAGCTATACTCTAGACGCCCACGGTGGTTTTTGTACTATTGGTTGCAGATTCTGATCTCAATATTAATTGAGTAGCCTTTGGCAATAGTGCAGTGATTTTTGTAACAGAAAAGGAAGTTTGGGTTAGCAGTGGGGTTATAATGTATGTCCCCTTTCTATATAATGGGTAATCTCATCTCTGGCTGATTGAGAAGTAGAATTCAAGCGTTACCTAAGCTCCAATATGCCCCTGGGGTACACATGATGCCCATTAGATTTCAAGCAGAGTTGGTGATCGTGTTTTTATCGCTTTTGTGTCACTTAAGTACACCTAAAATGGCATTTAGATTGTTGGCAGAACACTGTAGTAGGGTATCAGCAAATCCATGAAGGCTGCCATCAAGATATCCACTGCAAATTGTATAGAGGCAATACAACCAACACGGCTATAGACAATACAGAAATATTTTGGTGTGAATTACAGGTAGAACACTTATTATCAAGTGGCAATATAATGTTGAATGACCGACCTCGGCCCCTGTACCTATTACCTTAGTTGAGGCTAGAAAAAAAGGTTTGTTTCAGACCACCCGACCAACCCTATCAGAACAGGGCCGACCCTACGTTTTTCTCTATGCAATTTTGAAGAAATATCCATAGTTTTACCCTTTTTTGGTCAATTTTAGGGTCTTTGGAGAGGCTGTTTAAAAAAAACGACCTACCGACCTTACATTTTCTTGCCATGTTACCTGAAATACACCTTTTTATGGCCTAAAGCCCATACAAGGAGCTCATTTGCCAGCTGGATCTTGGCAATACTGACATCAGATGTTTAAGTTGTGCCAACATCACCCAACTAGTTAATGGACAAAGTTTGGTGTTTATTCCAACGTTAAATATCACTGTGTCAGTGGGGAAATTTGGCCAGCATTCTTTTGTCCTCCTCAATATATTGATGAGGAACAATGTGTACTTTACTCTGCTATTAGAGGGTTAAGAATTGATAACCCATATATCATCCTGTAGCCCTTATCTAGGTCAAAAGGCTGTCATCATAGCAGGATTACCAGGGTTTTGTTATTTCACAAGAAATTAAGGTTGGTATTTAATGATTCTATAATTTCTAAAAGGAATATGAACAGAATTAAGGGTAGCCTAATTGATTTTCTAACTCCAAGTTGTTGGTTCACTGCTATGGACTGATGCTGAGCTGCATATATATGACTAGTCTGCTACCTCACAGACATGTCTTTCCACATAGAATGTGCTTATGTCATTTCATTTTGCACAGAGGGGTTGATAGAAGGGATCCATAAGGCCAAATAATTTAAAAAAAAGTTTATTTCAGGTCACCCGACCGACCCTAGCAAAACGGGGCCGACCCTATTTTTTTTGGTGACATTTTGAAGAAAATTTCATATTTTTACACTTTTTGGGTCGTTTGGATCGGGATGGCTAGTACTTTAATATCAAAAAAATGAAATAGTATAACATAAATATCCGACCTACCGACCCTATAGTCTTTCTTCCCATTTTACCTAAAACAAACCTTTTTTTTGCCCAATCTATAGACATTATATGATTATTCAATACATCATTTACACAATGTATCATGGCACAGTGCCACTCGGATATCTCCTTTATGGCCAGTTCTTTAGCCGTGGTTGTTCCAATCATTATACTTAACCACTTCTGAATGCTGCTGGCAAGGATATCACCAGTTCTCGGGTATTAGAATCTAGTACAAAGGTGCAATGTGGGCCTCTATTTTAGTTACACGCTGAACAACAGGGTCATTTTCCATAGGTCGCCATTTTGTCCCAGGGGGCTTTTTTGGTGCCCGTGATATTCCTGTAGACTAGCTGTGATTTATGTGATAATTACTAGGAATTAGTGAAAATGCCAGCCATGCTTCATTTCCCTGCGGCTACTAGGCTATTCGTTATGATCCTGGGGTCAACATGTAACACCATACACCGTAAGTTTACATATGGTCTGGCCTTTTATCATCGCCTTAGCTGATTGTTTGAGTATAGCGGAGAGGGAGGTTAGACACACTCATGTAAGCAAGGATACAGCAGGTACTGGGATTTACCCAAAGTTATTATGCATGTGTAGTTACATGCCTTGTTAAGTCATTATGTGTCTAGGCCTATATGTAAGTAGTCATGTGTAATAAAAATAGCTGCTGGTAACGATACTGTTCCAAGTTGAAATTGTCTAGGGAGGCTGTATAGACACTGGAATCTGTACTAGTTATTGCTTTGAATTGCAATTTTTACCATAGTCTCAAGAAAAATATTTTGTTATTTCCAATTATAGATGATTGCCCCAGATTCTGGTATACCTAGAACATATTTCACCATACAGCTATAATGGACGTTAAGCATTGACTAAAGCTCCCAATATCTTTATAGCTACCTCATGTAGAGCTTTGTGGAATAACTTCCATGTGATTTTGAAAATTAAGTGTTTCCCACATCATTTGCTTTATATTTTCTACAGTCAGACAGCATAGCAGGTGCGGCACATTTCATTTTTTTAAACAAAATGTCGTGGCTGGAATCGTTCATTCAGATATTCCGCAGATAGATATATAACATTATGTACACATAGACCCATGAAAGTATGATCTAAAGAGAAAGTTCACATACAACTTCAGTGACTTCTACTTCGGATAATAGAGCTCCCCACTCTCATTGCCCTATCGATACAAACTTTGAGTTTGATTGATATTTGCCCACCTGCATTGAGTGGTATGTTCTCACAAAGGCCTAACTCTGTGAGGTTCTATGTGGCCTGGACGACAGGATATTTGATAACACACTAGCCACTACTATAGTCATTTAACAGGGGCAATGCAATCCAATGCATCTCATGTGTTCTGGTATCCAAACTTAACTGCCAATTAGGTTAAACTGTGGCAAATAATACGTTTGCCAAGCCCTTGAATAAACTGCACAAACTGCTATCACCCCTCCCATGTGAGTGGTCGTGGTCGTGGTTGAGGTACATGTTTCCATTGTGTGCAGGTAGTCGGATATTTTAGGTAGGATGGTGTTATGGAACTGCTTGATCTTAGCTGATTAATCTAATGTCCAAGGACATATTGCATAATCTGTAGCAGTATTAAACTCTTTTTAACTTGTGACAGCTCAGTGCTGTTGTGGTCTTTCTATATGACTAATGGATAAAGGATTTCCTCCGCATGACAATTATAAGAATATCAAGGTTTTATTTCGTTGCTGAATACGGCACTCCCATTGACTTATACAAGGAAGGCTGTATTTAAACCCCCCGTGACAGAACCCTAGTCCGTATTTCACGGCCAATCAAATCATCAAAATTGTTGATTTAACCACTATGAAATAGCTTTTTCAGAGTAATTAAGTGTACCTTTGATGAATATTGTTAATAATGACATGAACTAAACACAGAGGAGCACTCGTAGAGTTCCCCACTGAGGGTTATTTCACTCGGTTTCGCCCAATGAAATAACCCTCAGTAAGGAACTCTATGAGTGCACCTTTGTTTATTTGTCTATAATACTCTCTTAATAAACACAATTTAATAATCGAGATTATTTCCGAGATTCTCTACAGAATACACTCATTGTAGTTGGATTGGCAGTCAGGACGAATGGATACCCTGCATGTAAGATACATGGGAGGGGAGCACTGTATGCGTATCCGATATATCAATGGACTACTTTACTTTATTATTTATGCCAAATATACAATGCATTCTATAATTGATGGAATGGTATAGAATTGAATGGTCGATATGCTTCATTTAACATCAAGCAGAGTAGGACATTCGTGGTGCCTTGTTTCATAGAACCACATAAATCCTTCCTCACGATTCGTTATATACTATCAATACGTGCCTTATATATCTATAAGTTTGCTCAGATCTGAACAAAAAAAACACGTCGATGCTTATGGGTTTCTGGGCGTATACCTCATAGTTCCCATGAGTCACTTTTCTCTACAACAACACTCTTGTAAGATGTTGACATAATGTGTTTCTATGTAACCTACCGGCATGACTACATTCGTTACAATAACACAGTCATTTCCTACAGACCAATATTTGTGCAGTAAGACGTTCTGCTCATAATTTGTAATGGAAACAGTTTCTCTTGCACCCTAAGAACTATAGAAGTGAAACGGTGATGAAGTAAACATAGAGAGATCCAGTTTCAGGGAATGGAATAGAAGAGGGGAAGAAACGCAGGCACTAACCAAAAGAAAGGAGGAAGGCTGTTGAATAGGAAGAAAGGCAAGATGTAGACAAGAAATGTGGGCGGTAGGGGAAGACAGAATTTTCGTTATTTGAAAGAATATCCGGGAATACTTTGACTGCTTGATTACATATATAATGCTAAGAAGTATAAAAGAAAGCATTAGACACTATGTGAACCACAATTATTATCTTTCAAAGAATCCTAATATACTATGGATATGTGCTTATGATATTATTAGAATTCAATATTCTAAGCCGGTAATTAGTATGGGCAGCAAGAAGCCATATGACGTGTGAGGAGTGGGGGGGAGGTATCCCTCAGGGGTCTGAGATCGGTCACGGCTTACTGCACACTGGTCTGCAGGTGGTATTAAGTACATTGTGCTACTTAATGGTTAATACACAATGCACAAAGCTACTAGTAAAGCATTGTATAAGGATAGCTTCGGTCAATTGCAGCAACAGACTGGCATTAGCAGTGGTAGATTTGCTTGTTTTATTGGAGAGTATCACAAGACAAGCTCGTACAAGCTCCTCACTTTCATGACTCGTGGGGTTCAAGCGCGGGTTGAAGCACCAGTTAGTGGGAACCGCTGAGGGGACAAGATGGCGACTTCTAGGGCACAACCAGCTAGATCTATACAGTAGCCTCCGGGCAGATTAACCGTTACTGGAGACCTAAAGGAACCATTTTCAGTCACACACAGAATGCTTCCCCCCCATGCACTTGACGTATGTATGTAGTGCTGTTGATAAATTACTAGATTAGGAGAGGTATACATAGGCATTTGGAGCTGTGTTCTTAGAGCGGGTGGACATTGTATCTGTGGATTTTAATATGGAGTGAATCATGAGTCATGACTAGGAGTTACAGGAAAACAGGTAAGATTGGGGGTGAATAATGTTAAAAACGTCCTTTATATAATTATTATCAGATTATACATGTACGCTTATCTTACATTGAGCTTCCAAAGATGTGATGGTTAATTCTCATCATTCTTGTCGCTGTATACTAGACAAGAAAAGGTAGTCTTGATCGGGGTACTCCAATGAGAATACATATTTTAACAATATCCATAATTGTTTGGGCGCATAAAGGAGATTCCATGAGGGACTACGCATAAAACGTACAAAACATGTCAGAATATAGAGTTTGGGTCCACTCTTTCTGTGTAGAATGTTTGTATTTCATACTCCATATTTGGTGTAAAGCTTCCATACGGAATGTAAAAATAATGTTTAAACCCTCATCTGCTGTTCTTTCATGATCTGATTGCCAAAGAAATATATTATTTTATTCCATATAGAAGAAAATGGTTGTGCAATTGATAGAAAGGCTCACATGCAAGGATAATTATGCTTAAAATAGATTGAAATCACAGATTTGAAAATGTTTTATGGATTTCTAATGTGCATAATTATGCCAATTAGATCCAGATTATCCTTAAAATATAGCGACGTATACATAGACCTTATTGGCATTTTAGATGAGGTATTGGACACCCATATTTGAGAAGCCATTTCTAAAAAGATGGAATAGATATGTTTGTGTAATATATTGCTTATATCACTGGAAAGGTCTCAATTCTGAAGGTGACATTTATCACAGGGTACCTTATCCCTTTGCCTGGTAAACTTTTATAAAAGAAAAATTCAATTTTACTTCAGGAGGAAAATCATCAATTCTATCAAGAAAATTGGTGCATTGTATGGAAGGTTGGAACTTAATTCAGTTGATGAATAACTGATTCATTGAACGCCATTACAAAGATGAATCTATAGCTACATCTTCTGTCACATTACCATAGGTACAGGATGATAACACACTCCAAAAAAAACAATAGATCAATAACCCAATAGCCGTTATGATATTAGATCAGTCCACATTATCTTGGTATTCTTCTAATTAGGTGGTATTACCAGACATTAATCAATTCTAATTATTTGTTGTTGTTGTTTGTTTACAGACCGCCGGTCAAAACGCCCACATGGCTGCGCACAACAGCAACAACATCAACAACAGCAACAACAACAGCAACAAAAGGGCAGTAGTGAGTTAGCAATAGGGACTGATTCTAGCAGTTCTCAGCAGGGGGCAGCATCAGCCAGCTGTTCATTGAACAGTGGAGACAGCAGCAGTCCAACCTCTGACTCAGAGGAAGAAGACGACAAAATTGCTTAAAGTACGCTTGAAATTGCCCAAAGCAACAATCATGAGTGTCTCCTGGCAACCTTCGCATCATGCTTCGGTCCCAGTTGGAGTGCGGTTGGGGGGCCCTTCGACCAGCAGCAGTGACTATGGTAATTGGTTTCAGCCAAAGACCTTTCCTGCTCCACCCCTCATGAACCCTTCCTCCACAGGCCAGCGACGAATCCCCACTCGCAAGCTTGGAGCCTTGGCTATTTCAGACCATTTGGATGGTGGCGGAGGACAAAATGGGGGAGGTGCAGAGACAATGGATCAGACTGGCCGGGTGAATTCCTTCCTGAACAAGGTCACCCAGGAGGGAAGGGTTCCCCGGTCACCTGCAACTCCTGAGATGCTCGACCTCCCCGGGCGGATAGTAAGAGCTCCTCGTACACGACATATGACTCCGAGGAACTCGCCTGATGCTGCAAGGCATGCTGAGATCAATGGTAACCAGGAGGGCAGTTATCACAATTCAGGACCAAATACCTACAATGGGGTCTCCTCTCAAGGAGCCAATGGACATCACTTCATGCCCTCTCCAAGGCATGGTATGGAGAGGAGTAACACCATGGTGGACCTTAGTCCACGTGTACATGGAGAACTTGCTACCTCTACCACCACTTCACAGGCCCTCAGACAACAAAACCCCTTTACTCTACAGAGGGCCAATACCATGATGCCTCAAGGTAATAATACAAACCAATATGTAGGCAACAATTCTGGGCAATTCAGCCAATTTCAAGCCAATAGCACAGGCAGTAACCAATACCAACGACCTTTGCAACCGATTAGTGGATTTCCCCAATATGTCATTCCTCAATATCCCATGGAACGCTCAAGCACTATGCTGAACTTCAATACCTCCACTGGTAGTAACCCTCAATTCAACCCAAGTTCGAATTCGGTGGGACCCAATGACAATTCTCCAAGGCTTCTGGGTTTGCAGAGGGCCACAACTAATCTGGATGGGTCTAAATTCTCACAGGCTCCTGGAGGTTCAGGGGCCAATGTAAATGATCAGACTGATAACAGGGTGTCATGGAGCTTCAGAAGGGTGCCTTCCTTCCATGGTAATCTCCCTGGGTCTCAGAATGGCATAATGAGAAGACCACTAGAGTCATTCCAGCCTGCAGAAGAGCAGACAGCAGAATCAGCTCAAAATAAGGTTCTATCTCGCTACATGTTCAGTACGCTCCCTGATTCAAATGCAAAGAAACACTCAGCCGATGGTGTTGATATGGGTGAATCAATAGGAATGAAGCCGCGGATTCCTATGTATTGGCTATACGGCTCACGAGGCCGCCCTGGCAGTATGAACAGGGAAGACCTCATCAATACAGGTCCCTGGGTCCCTGCTAACTCCCCCCGTGACCAGTTCTCTCAACCAGGACATAATGCTAATGACACCAGCCCTGGTATTGCACCTTTACAGCAAGGACAGGCAGTGTCCTTAAACAATCTCAGTGAATCAGACTTTTTGGCAACAAGTACAGATCGCCGCGATGCCTATCGGTCAAACTACAGTTCCTACAATGACCAGCGAACAACGCAAAGTGAACCGGATAAATCCGAATTTGAGGGTAGGTTTCGTAAAGAGGACTCTACAGCAGCTGTTGAAGCAACTGATACAGCCTCTCTGCCTGATGAATCTCGAGAATCTCGAAAGTATAGGTCCATTTTAAAGAAGCATTCCAGTTATGCAGGAACAGCTGTTGGAGCTGCTCCCCGCAATGCTGCCGGAGGAGGAACTTACCCAATGCGAGCTGCTCCTGGTGGGAGGCTGCCACATATGGGCTTAAACAGGAGAGGTGCCTCATCCAAAAGGGTGTCTTTCGCACTATAAATTTCGCTGAAAGATATTAAAGGTATGCTCTCATAGATCCTTTGGAAAATTACTTGCTTAGGAATAGCTTCATAGGAACAATACTTAGGATCTCAACAAGCATAATATTCATGTCCTAAAGGATAGTGACTTGGAGTTTCCATATGCACGGTATTGGTGGCTTGAGTGGGCAAACTGAGCCACTAATAAAGCATGTAATATTGTTACCTGCAAATGGCGCTAATGTACCTTCTACGTATATTGAAAGGTACCTGCACTCGGAGTGTGCAGACACCTCAAAAACGTGCTCAGTTACTTGACAAACGCCCTTATAAAGATCAAATGCCATTTATGCTTACTTTGTAAAGTAACATCTCAAACTAAGCTTTAACTGAAGGTTACTATATATAAACTAAGCATAATTGGCATGTGTTACCTAACAAACTCAGCACGAACGGCAGTTGTTACATTACATAAACTGTGTACGATCGCTCTTGGTCCTTATGCAGTTTGCCTACTTGTCTCCGAGGTCTCCATGGCAGATGCCATGTAAATTCCAGCCCATTAAATCCATGTAACGTGGGCGTTTGATATATTACTGTGATATTACTGTTTATACAACATGAGACATATCTGTCCTGAACCTGTGCTTACCGATATTTTTCTGATTTTCTAAATCGGTTTAGAATATGCATTGATTTTTACAAGAGAAATTAATTGTACAGAATGGGGACGTTATTATGTACATAAAAGGCATACACTTTTTTTTTAAATGTCTTTGATCAGTAAGCTCTGTCTAACGGAAATTACTCTTTGCGGTGTGATATTGTAGTTTTAGCTTTACATAAGAATGATGTGCCAAAACAAATTCATGTTTTACAGGTGATAGGTTTGTACCTGTATATAATATTATGTATTGCTATAAATAAAATATTATGAATATATTTATTTCTGCGTTGCCTCCCAGCATACTATCGTCATAAATGATTGTTGATATTCATTTCACCTTGCAAACCACAAAAATAAGCATACAATGAATGCTTTAGGGTGGTTCTAACCAATTGTTGACATATCAGAATTTCGACTTTGGTAGGCTATAATTCTATGCAAATTTTATTAAAACAACTTTTATATATCCTATCAGGTCGGATTCATATAGGGCTGTAAGTGGTACCATGGTTTTCCCCATCTGAAAGCAATATTAAAGCTGTCAGAGGCCGAAAATGGCTAAAATGGGCTAAAAACGTGTTTTTTGAAGGATTTATTTCTATTAATTAAAGTTCTAAACTGTATTATGAAAAAAATGGAAGAGGCATATTACTTTTTTCATTGTTTTCCTATAGGAAATGAATGAATAGAATACTGGATATATTTAAATCCTTCACTCCTACCAAGAATTGAAGGTCCTGGGCCACCACACAAGTGTGGTGTACTTTTGAGGCTACGGGTCACTCACTTATGTAGGGGTTGTGGAAGTATCACGTGAACACATGTTCCAAATTTGGTTTGAATGCAACAGGTTTATTCAGTCACAATCACAGCCTTAAAGTAACACAAAGGTTTTGCTCCATTCATTTGGTTTAACCATTCGAAGATGTACAGCGTTCTGCCGATAGTTCGAAGTCTGGAAAGCTGGATGATCTGGCCCTGAGCCAGCATGACTGGTGCAGGAGCCAGAGTGTGGGAGGGGTGTAGGTGCCCTGATCGAAAAGGTAACGAAGGTATCGAAAGGTGTGGGTCAGAGCTCGTCCTTGGACGAACTCCCTGAGGTAGCCAACCTCGGCCTCTTATATACCCTGAGCGCGGACCAAGCAGTGTCGACGTGGCACTCCACCGTAGCGCCGTCTGGAGTGCCCTGCCTGGCTCCGCTACCGGATAACCGAAAGGACATGGCGTAGGTGTTGCCACCTAGTGTCTGAAGGAGGCACTTCCCGCTCTGACTCCACGGACCCATATGTACACGTATTATTCGTTCCCCTACATCACCCCCACCAGATTATAACAAGGGTTGAATACATCTGATATAATATACGACTCGAACATAGGAGAATAATATCAGTGTACATAATGACATCAATTATATAGATTCGAAGGTTCGAATTATGTTCCGTCTGAACATGTAGAAAGTACAACTGGATCTAGCTTGACCTGTTACACCCAAACAACATTTACACATTTTATGTACATAACAGGGATCTCATAGATCCAACATCATAACAACAAGATTGATACGTGAGTATCCATCTCTAATAAAGATATGAACATATGTTCTATACTACTCTTAACTACCGAGATCACAGCTTTTTATGGTTTTGATAAGATACAATATTATATTATTAATCATTACTCTTTAAGGTAGGTAAGAAATGCACTTTAAGTGACTTTTTAGGACAGACTGACACAGAAGTAGTGGTTCGAAAATATTTATATGGGCGAACCGTCCCTGGAGGGGTAATTATGTGACCTATTGTATAATCAACAAAATACATGGAACCAACATAAGTGTGAAGTTAACTCTTATAACCAAGGAATGTCTTATAATATGTTTTTACCTGAGGTAAATAATATATGACTTTATACAATGAAAATAAACATAGTTTCGAAATCCGAATACCAGTTGTTATTTCCAAAAAAAATTCTTGGAGATAAAGGTAGGTATCGAACATTATTTACAGTTGTTGGTTCGAATTATGAGGGTACCAGATAGGTAGCCGCTCATAGTAGACAGTATAACTTATACCTGGAACTTTCGAAGTATGAACACTTTTTTTTTTATACATGTAGACAACGAAGACATTTCTTAAACAACAATAAGTATCAATTATGCATCTCATACCTGGTTATGCTTTTCGAATCATGATTTCAATCATGGACGTTTGTAACTACGAACACGATGGATTATTAAGACATCATCGAAACACCATACACACAAGTCATAAGATACAATTGAATATACGAACATACAAACACTTCATAAGTCCTTTATAATGGCTTGGAGTTCTTCAAGAGTTCCACTCCACTGAGTGAGTCCGATTCCGAACACCCGGATAAACTTGACGTTTAGAGCTTTCATAGTTTTAGCCTGATCTTCAAGAGTATCCTCCGCTGCCTTTTGAAAGGCCCGGGCCGTCGTGAGTTCTCGTTTCGTATGCTCCAGTCTCCTGGTAAGTTCGGCCACCTTGCCGGGTTACGCCTGCTCGTCGATACGCTGCTTCTCGAAGATAAGTCTTAAACGCTCCACTTCTTTGCCTTGCATGGCTATGGCATAATCTGCGGATGCCCTAACCACCCAAGTGGCACACTGCTGCATGGCAGCTTGCTGCTCATGCAACCATCGTTCGTACAGGTCCTTATGCACTACAGCATCCGGGGCCTTTACAGGCCCGAAGTAGTCTTTTGGGATTTGCACGTTCGGACGAAGGTTCTCACCACTGACCATCAACTCGTACCACCTGTCAGGATTAACTGCCGATTCCTCATGCACTACGAGCCTGAAGGGCACAGTAGCGGTGGTAGTAGTAGTCAAAGTCACTGGAGAAGCGACAGTCGCTGCCATCACCCCTCTAGCAGTCGTAGTTGGTGTGGTGGTGACCGGGTTCGAAGAAGTCACCGGAACTGGGTCCACCACAGGCTCAGTCTTCACATATTCCGAACTCGAAGTCACGGTAGAGGTGGGGGTTTTACGCCAAACCGTCCTACTAGAGCTGCTGACCTCCGGCCTTGCCTTTTCCACCACCTGGGGGGTATGGATGGTGGCAGTGACCACCATGTCCTTCTTCCCAGGCAGGACATAGTGCTCGAAGTCAGTCATTTCAACATTTCGGGAGTCCGGCTGACGAAGGGCATCCTCTACAGGGATACCCGAAGGGAGGTTCTTGTAGGGATCTCTCTCGGTCTGTTGTTCCGGACCAGGAGGGTCCATCGAAGGGTACTCAGTCCTGCTAGCCAGGTTACCAGGAGTCAGGGGACGAAGGGTTTGGAGGTTGGAAGGACCCTTTGGGGCCGAGAAGTCCGGACCATAGTCAGGTCGGAGGTCCTGGAGGGGGGACCGGTGCTCGATTGTCACTGCTCGCCCTCTTCCTGGAATTGGGGCTCTAGGGGACGAAACTTCTGACTTGACTTTCTTACAGTCATGTTCGGAAGTGGCTCCTGTTTGTCTCACTACGTTTCCCCGTGAGGGGGTTGGCAGTCCTCCAAGCAGCCATCTCCTTATACAAGGCGTCTCTCAGGTCCAACCGACCTTTTCGATCTGTACGCTGAAACACAGCGGACTGCTTCGAATTCCTGGCGACTTGCACCTTCCCGAACTGTGGGGTTTCTATGGTGATGTTTTCAAACTTCACCTTGTCCCGACCCGCCACCAGTCGTGCATGTAGATCCCCCACGTTCTTCCTTGCCAACATCATGGCTTGGCCATGACATTGTATCAAATGTTCGATCATACGACCCCTTCGGAAGGTCCACAGCCCTTTGCATTTCTTGTTGGACTTGCCTGTATCGGCGCAGATGTACTGCGCCCGGTGGTGCATATGGCACTCAACCAGGTGCCGCATGAATCGAAGATGGGTGGGCATGGGACGGTTCTCATGCTTGTACCAATGCAGACATGAGTCGAAGGGGCACTCCTCCCTTACCCCTTGCCGGTATCTGGCCATAGCCCATCGAATTTTAGGGCGCCCTTCATGATTTTAATAGGACTCGGGGAATTCTTTCCTATCATGGAGTCGGCCGAACCAATTCTCCGTCCATTGAAATGTGCTCAGTGAGTTGGTGTTGGACCTTATCCACTCTTCGTCGTCGGACAACCCCTCGTAATCCGTTCCCTTAGGGCAGGAGTACATGTCTCTGGAGCATTTACAATGCTCCATACACTCGGGC
Source organism: Harmothoe impar (assembly GCA_947462335.1). Lineage (NCBI taxonomy): Eukaryota > Metazoa > Annelida > Polychaeta > Phyllodocida > Polynoidae > Harmothoe > Harmothoe impar. The sequence goes on along the minus strand of OX381707.1, from coordinate 66,783,297 downwards.
CTAAATATTTTAAAGCCCCCAGTGGCATTACGCCAGACTATCTCTTCAGCCCGGGAGTTAGGTATATCGGCGTGGCAGCCGGAGGGAGAGAAGCGACCACAGGTGGAGTGTTCGAATGTCCTGATCCCGAGGACATGGATGGAGATACAGGTATAGGGACCTGCACAGGAGTCTTAGACGGTGTCCTTGGAGGCTTTGAAGGGTCTTAGTTGGTGCCCTAGGAGGCGTCAAAGGGGTGGAAGTCGTACTGGTTTCACTTTTAGAGACCACATCAACCAACCTCACAGTTGGAGACATATTTATCGCTGTGGTTTGTGGAGGTAGGACGTGAGGGGCACAGGGCTGTCGTGCTTCAGCCTTTTTCACCTTACGTCATTGGCTCTTTGGGAGTTCTAATGGTCCCTCCTCCACATCCGAAGCGTCGGACACGGAGCGTCCCTTCTGCTGCGGGTTGGGTTTTTTCCGGGATTGAGCTCGGGTGAGTAGAGTTCTAGGAGCAGCTTGCATAGCTTCCAGGGTCTGCCGTAATTGTTCATTGGCTGCCTGTAGCTCATTGGACTCTCTCACCACCTGAGCGAACCGAGCTTCCTGCTCAGCCAGCTCTGGAGTATCGGGGGTAACATCCATAGGTATTAACTCAAGGATGGCTGGAGGCTTGTTGAAGGGGACCGGTGAAGGCCCCGGAGTTTCAGGAAGTCATTCGAATTGAGATTTATTAGTCTCTGTTGTAGTAGTGGGCTCTTCAAATGGAGTCGGGGTGGACTCTGGAGGACTCGAAGAGCATTCGAACTGGGCTGGAGTAGGCTCGGACGTTTCGGATGTGGGTGGAATAGCTGGAGGGGTACCCGAACGGAAAGATTTACGACTACCTTTAGTTTTGGTGAACTTCTTCTTCTTCCCTTTGGTACTTTTAGTGCTCCCATCGCTCGAAGGGACCGGTTCCTCGGCTAGTGGGGCCCGTTGGAGGTTCGTAAAGTCTGTGCCACATTTTAGCAAAATATGGCCGAAGATGTCGTTCTTGTAAGCGCCTCGAATAGCCTCCTCATAGCTTTCCAGCCACCTCCCGTCGTGGTGGTAGAACTCATGTTCTTCCAGTTTGTCCAGCACCATCGCCATGAGAGTGGGGTGGAGCTGCAGCGAAGTGTCATATGGTGGATCACATTCCAGCACTTGTATCAGCTACTGCTGAGCCAACGATTTTCTAACGTACTCCCCCATTTCTGTCTCAGAGACCGCGTGGATAGGCATCTTTTGACCTACCTCCTCCAGTTCTGGCATGTCGTTTTCCTCCAGGTCGCCTGCCGCGTTGAGCTCTATGGAGTTGTGGATATCTTTCGATGCTACTCATTTTGGGGTGTTGCGCCACGGCAACGGCCCCAAGTTGACTGTCGCTGGCGGTGGCATGGCCGCAGCGTCCTGCTCGGCCGACGAATAGGAGCCGATCCCAGCCACTCGGACGGTGGCCGCACTCCCCGCTGACTCAGAGGCAGATTCATAATCCGACTCCTGCACACTGTCGAACTGTCCATCGTCCACGTCCTGGAATAGATCCAGGTCGTCGGACTGGAGGCCCTCACCGGGGTGTACTGCTCCTCCATCGAAGTCGAATGTTTTTTTTCAACAAAAAAACGAAGTTGCGGAGATCGAAGCTCCGCGTGTCCAAATGACACTATGAGCGGGAACTAACCAGTTTTGGACGTCTTATGATATGGTTCGGAGGACTTTTGTCGGTACCAGGACCCCTTTTATCTTCCTCCTCTGCCCTGCAGCGTACACGCGTCTTCTTGGCGCTCTTCCAATATGGCGGCTGCCTTTCTTGTCTCGCGCCACCACACCCGCCGCGGCAGCAAAGGTCAACCAATCAGCGTTCACGCCTCACAGGATAGCCCTTTTCTAACGGATAACGCAGCGGGAGACGCTCGCGTTTCCCGCCACTGATCGAACGGGTAGCTTTCCTGAGTGTAATCCTTATTGATAGTGAATCATAATCCTTATTAAGTCAATTCCACAGAACCACGGCTGTTACTAATTATGAATTCTTCAGGAGTGTAGGCAAATGTCATTACGGGTAACATAAGAATACCCGCCAGATTAATCCGTCTGCCACCCTCGGGGACATTCATACAACCAGCATCTGCCCTAGTTCTGATCACTCGACAGCAATTAGGTCTGTACTACCATCATGGGATTGAATCTTCTTGTTGTGTATACAAATTAGGTCACAGCAGTCCCTTGGTCAAACCGTGGACTGCGCCTTAACCCTACCTTGGGTTCTTTAGACCTGGTCATCCGGGAAGATTCGACAGGATGTCCAGTAGTCAATTGGACAGCCCTCCTCCCCTTCAGACCTTCATTTGCTGAGACTTTTTTTACATGTTTTTTATCCTTCTTGCCAGAGGCTCAAATTGTTTTTATTGGTAAATTTTTTTTAGGCCTACCCTGGCTTCTCTTAACTTTACCAATACCAGGGGGCATTGATTTTCCTACACCTGAGGGTATAACTAGTTTCCTAGGTCTACCAGGACCATGTCGTTCCGGGTCGGTCGCTCTCCGCTCAGTGCCACTTGACTTCGAATGCTCCCCTGACTTCAAATGCGCCGAAATGTCACCATGCCACCGACGTAGACGAGCTACATTGGATTTATACAGGCGCCCCAACATGGATTTGATCACTATCATAGATTCAGAAACAATCCAAACCACAGTAAACGGACCATCCCAGTTGGGTGACAGTTTCAGCTGCTGTAGGGGGTCATGTAGCCTGACTACTTCATCCCCTACTCGAAAGGACCTGAGTTTCAAACCAACGTCATAGCCCACTTTTTGCAATGATGCAGATTTGCTCAGCTCACATCGAACCATCTCATATGCGGACTTGAATTGATCCCTCAATGTCTCCACGAACATCACCTGACATGGTATTTCAGCGTTTATCCCAGCTACGCCAAACACCAAGTCAGCAGGCATAATCAAATCCTCTCCGAACACTAATAGATTGGGGGAACAACCGGTGGAAGCATGCACTGTAATGTTATACGCATGTACCACAAACTCGCATTGCCAAAAACTCGCATCCCAATCATCCATCTGACTGTTGACCAGAGGCTTCAGGACTTGTATTAGGGTTCTATTGAACCTTTCTACCTGTCCATCAGACTGAGGCCTGTACGGATTCATTCTTGTTTTGCATATAGCAAGGCTATGACACATTGCTGCCCATAACTCGGATTCGAATTCTCTTCCTTGATCACTGTGCAACATCAAGGGCACGCCTAGATGGAGCACCCAGCCTTTTACAAATGCACGGGCACATGTATGGGCTTTATGATCTTTCAGAGGGAACACTCTAGTGTACTTCGAATAGTCGAAGATCACCATCATGCACATGTTTCCATCAGGAGTGGTTTTGAGACCACTGATGATATCAACCGCTATGCGTGCAAATCTAACTCCCCACAGTTCTTGAGTTAGTGGTAATTTCCCCAGGCCTTCACCTGGTTTATTCAGACGACAATCTGGACAAGTGGAGATCCACCTAAGCAGATCTTTACTCATGCCGGGCCAGTAATACCTTCTGGAGAGTCGCGCAAGGGAGCATTTCTTTCCAAAATGTCCACTGGTCTGGTGCCCATGTGCGAAATACATGATATTCCTTCGCATAGCAGCAGGTATCACGATCTGTCGGAGTTTGGTCTTGTATGGTGTTATCTTCCACCTACATAAGATACCGTCAACAACAGTTAGCTCAGACCATTGAGCAAGTAGTTGTCTCATTTCTCGGTTCTCAATCGAAATGGTTGGTCTTTGTGGCTGGACACCACTGGAGACCTGTTCTATTAGTCTTGAAATGACAGTATCACCCTTCTGGAATTGCCTGATAGTTTCCGTGGACCATTCCATTGCTTTAGAATGTCCTACATCATACGGCATTCAAACTCCAGCTATTACAGCTCCACAGTCATTGCAATCCATTCTAGAACATTTTCTTATGGGTCTTCTCGAAAGGGCATCAGCATTGATATGCTTGCTCCCTGCTCTGTGTTGGATTTGGCTATTTTCCAACCCGAACTCGGACAAATGGGTCAACCATCGACCGATCATCCCCTCTGCTTCCTTAAAGTTTAGCAACCACCTTAAGGAGGAGTGATCTGTCCGTAAAGTAAAGTCACCTCCCCACAGAAAGTGCTTAAACTTCTTCGTATATACTACTACCGCCAACAATTTGCGTTTAGTAGTACAGTAATTCCTCTGGGCCTTATTGAGAGTATTACTAGCGAAAGCCAGTGGTACTTCTTTCCCATCCTGTATCTGGGACAGAGCAGCACCAATGCTGTCGTAACTGGCGTCAGTGTCCAGTATGAAATGTCCATCAGCTGTGGGATATTTCAAAACTGGAGTGGTTCGAAATAGGTTCTTCACGGCTTCGAATGCTAGATCTTGTTCAGGACCCCATGGGAAAGGTATTCTGGCATACCCCGGTAGGAAGTCCCTGTAGTAGCTACAGAAGCCAAGGAAAGACCGTATGTCTTTTGGTCCTTCCGGCTTTTCCCATTCCATCTAGCTTTTCGGGATCTGCCTTAACACCCTCAGTGGATATTATCCGACCGAGATAGTTAATTGAAGTCCTGAATAGGTGACACTTCTTTGGTTTCAATTTCAAACAGGTTATCAACCTCTCGAAACTTTGGCTAGGGTAGCCAGGCACGAATCGAAGATTTTCCCAAATACAATTACGTCGTCCAGGTACACCAAACATTCCTTCCATAACAGGTCACTCGACAGAGATTCCATCATGGCTTCGAATGTTGCAGGGGCGTTACACAACCCGAACGGCATCACATTGTACTGAAAAAGACCGACATGGCTCGAAAAAGCTGTCTTTTCCTGATCCTCTTCCTTCATTCCAACCTGCCAGTATCCAGATTGTAAATCCAGCATACAGAACCATTGGTTTCCGCCCAGGGAATCAATAGTCTCGTCTATACGGGGAAGAGGATAGGAGTTTTTCTTTGTGCAACCATTCAACTTTCGATAATCAATACAGAAGCGAATTGTGCCATCTTTCTTAGTCACCATCTGAACAGGACTGGACCAGGGGCTAGTGCTGGGAACAATCACCCCTAATCTCAGCTGATCAGCGATTTCCTTTTCGGCCATCAATTTCTTCTTCAAAGGTAGGTGTCTATAAGGGATCTTGAAAGGTACAGCATCGTCTGTATTGATGGAATGTAGCACCATATCAGTTCGGCCCAAGCCAGTGGGTTCCCCGAATGCTGCATCATACTTCATCAGTAGTCGTCTCAACTGATCTTTCTGCTCCCCAATCACCAAGCTCGAATCGTCCACCAACTTCTGGAGTTCTGGACGCAAATCGAACATCCCTTCAAGGTTCGGTTTGGTATCTTCTGAGAGTATACTGGTGCTTGCCTGTGCAACGATCACCTGCCCCACGGGAGTACCTTTCATCAGATAACGGACTTTACCTCCAGGATTCGAAATAGGAATCAAATTCCTGCTGCCACTGCCTACGAAAGTATCTGCACTCTCGAGTCCAATGGATGCCAGTTTCACCACATCGGGTTCAACTACCGCCATTTGATCTCGGAAGATACTGTCACTCGAAAACAGCACATCACATGTCTGTCCTGGGGGTATCTTAACCGTCTGTACCACTGAGGCTACAGAAGATACCTTCCTCAACACGCATTGTACGGCCATCTTGTACAGATACTCTATCTTCAACATCCCCCTACAAGGTTCCAACATTGCCCCGTACAATGCAGCGAAATCTAATCCGATGATGCCATCATCACTCAGATCAGCAATAGTAGGCGACAGAAGATAATCCTGTCCACCTATATTGACTTCGAAAAACGCTTTACCAAACGTCTGCATGTAGCTACCGTCGGCCGAATGAGCTTTTACCCTCGTTGTGAAGTTATCTGGCTCATCGGCTACAAGATCATGGAATCGTTTGGAGATCATGGAGTGACTAGCACCAGTATCAACCAAAAATTCCGCAGATCTCCCCTTCACTGCTACAGTCAAATACCACCTCTTCCCAGTGGTGATGGGTTGACGATGAAGCGTTCGAAATCCTTGGTGACACCAAGATCTACCCCCCGCCGCTTCAAGTGTTTCAAGCAGGGGTGACCCGGGGACAATCGGGCACTGCTGACTATCTCCAGCTCCTGTATCCAATTTGTCGCTCCCCCAGTACTTCCTCCTCGGACGTCTACTTCTCTGGGTTCATTGGACATACCTGGAAGGGACTGATCAGGTCCCTCCTCCAAGCTTCCAATCTCTTCTCTACCTTGGACTTCATCGCTTGCACCGTTGGTGATAAGTTGGCACACATTCACCTTAGGGGTTACTACATTGCCATCTCGAGCAACCCCCTCTAGTTTTCCGTCTTCACCTCTTCAGGCTTTGGTACCGGCTTCTCAGCTGGGCATTCTGCTGCAAAGTGTCCCAGGGCCTGACACCTGTAGCACTTCCTGGTGGTTTTATCCACCCTTGGCTTCGAATTCCTCCCTGCAGGTTGCCGGTTTCCAGACATCAAGTCAGTCAACCGTAGCAGGAGTTCTTCCATAGAGCTAGGAATTGAGGATGTAGTCGAAGGTGCGCTTGTGGCTCCAGAGGTTGCAGGAGGTGTTTTCCTGTCAGCCTTCGGATAGCGCTTCGAATTCGAATTGGAATAAGATTTGCCCCTGTTCTTTTGAGCAACTGTGCCAATCTCCTCCTCCCTTCCAGAATCACCTTCCTCTGTATCAGAGGCTGGTGGGTCTTGTACCACACTGGAAGTTCTCGAAAGTACCTTCGAAGATAGTTTCCTGTCATAGTCTTCTATGGCCATGAACAAATCGGTGAGAGAAGTTCCAGCTTTCCAACTATCACAGGCTGCGGTTCGTTCATCAGAGTCCCTCAACCCCTCAATGAATTGCGAGAACAAATCATCTAGGAATTGTGGGTAATCTAATTGCCATCGTGGTCTAGCTCGTTGTAAGAGACCTTGCAATTCCAGGCCAAACACACGATGAGACTCATTTGGTTTTTGAGTCCTTTTGCGAAACAACCGAAGCGGATCCTCATTACCCACATTACCGATCAGGTAACTGGCGCATTCCACCAATTGGGTAAACGATCCGGCACCATGCATCGTTCTCCATCTCGACACAGCTAACTTGCCAGGCCCATTTCTCAATGCCAGAAGTAGCTCGTCCAACGATTCCTGCTCTGACCACCGATTATACCTCATGTCGTCCATGAAGTCTGCGAACCAATCCTGCCATGGCTGTCTGCCTGTGAACGGAACTGGAGTGCTTGCAGTGCGTCTTGCAGCATTGTGATTGTCCCTGTGTAACAAGCAACACTGCTCAATGCTCCAATCTACGATATCAGCATTATCAGCCTGTCTGCTAACACAGTCAACCCCCATCTCAGCAATGCAGGGGTTCGAATCGTAAATCAACTTCATCCCTGGGGACATTGATTCACGTCGAGAGACTCGTCTACCTGCATCTGTAGGGGATCTCCCTGTCCTCCTTGTGGGGGCACTCGAATGCTCATTCCGATCTGATCTTGAAGATCTATCACTCGAACCAAAACGGCTTGGTCTCTCTCGAGAGCTTGACTGGCTGGGGGGATTCGAATAGTCATCATCGTATGACGTTGAGCGTTGTTCACGTTGTGACGACCTTCCATCCGAATCGCCTGTAGTGATGGTCACCCTTCTCGATCTTCCTCCGGATGAGGCAGCAGCACCACCCCCACCAGACGTTGAGTCATAGATCCCATCATTGACATGATCAAACCCCGAATAGCCACTTTGAGTTGCCTCCCTTTCTCGTTTTAACTGTAAATCTTTCAGTTCCTGAGTGACATGGTCCTTTTCTTCCATCATCGCTTTGGTTGCTTCCCTCATCGTCTCATGGAGTTCGTCTGATTCCTGTACAGTCTTATCTTGTCGCTGCTCAAGAACCTCAGTCCGCCGTCGTAAGACATTTTGCTGATGAGAGAACTGGTCTTCCATATGTTCCAGCTCCGCCTTCGTTGTATCTAAGTGGTTCTGCTTCTCCATTGTCGCGCCGTCCAACTCTTCATTCTTGTTACGGAGTTGTACCAACCGATGACTCTGGGCTTCAAACTCTGCATTCATCCTGTCCATCTCTGCAATCCTTGCTTCCTCGAATCAATTCTTCTCTTCGGCGAAGTGACGTTGTGTCACTTCTTGCCTTTGGTGTCGCTCAGCATGCAGAATGCTCATGCCTTGTGTTGGCATAGGAGCAATGTGCCCCTTCGAACCGCCAGTCTCGAACAATGAATCCTGTAGGTTTGACCCTAGATCTTTTCGAATAGAATCAGGATTGCCTCTCCTTGGTTCTGGTGTCGAACTTGAACGGCTCGGCCCATAGTGCTTCTCAAGGGCCGCCACCACCTCCGGATCCGGACTCGAAATAGGGTGAAGTGTTGCTCCACCCTTCGCCTGTTCAGCCATGTTCACCCGAATCGACTGTGCTATTCTGTGTTTCACCCGAACTGGTCACGGCACCAATGTAGGGGTTGTGGAAGTATCACGCGAACACAGGTTCCAAATTCTGTTTGAATGCAACAGGTTTATTCAGTCACGATCACAGCCTTAAAGTAACACGAAGGTTTTGCTCGGTTCACTTGGTTTAACCATTCGAAGATGTACAGCGTTCTACCGATAGTTCGAAGTCAGCAAAGCTGGATGATCTGGCCCTGAGCCAGTATGACTGGTGCAGGAGCCAGAGTGTGGGAGGGGTGTAGGTGCCCCGATCGAAAAGGTAACGAAGGTATCGAAAGGTGTGGGTCAGAGCTCGTCCTTGGACGAACTCCCTGAGGTAGCCAACCTCGGCCTCTTATATACCCTGAGCGCGGACCAAGCAGTGTCGACGTGGCACTCCACCGTAGCGCCGTCTGGAGTGCCCTGCCTGGCTCCGCTACCGGATAACCGAAAGGACATGGCGTAGGTGTTGCCACCTAGTGTCCGAAGGAGGCACTTCCCGCTCTGACTCCACGGACCCATATGTACACGTATTATTCGTGCCCCTACACTTATTAAGGCAAAAGACAACCCCTAGAATTTTCAAAGAAATGTGACAGAATCTAACCAAAAATTGTTATGCAACACCTGATACTTACTCTATTATAAGAAAAAAGAAAATAGAGAAAATATTGAAAATTGTTGGTACAGAAGCAGAATGATGAGATGGAAAAGTTGTGTACTTTCGCTGAGGCTACGAGTCACTCAGTAAAAAAATATAATATTATCACAGCTTCCATGTTATTCTTATTTAACTATAAATTTAAACCATGAAAGCCCTCTGTGATGCAGGGATTCATCCTGCAAAACAAGAATGTTAAGGTGGATAAAACTACACTAGTAGAGCAACGGGAACTACGTGTCACGCGACTACGCGTCACGCAACTACGTTTCGCGCATATAAAGCCCAGATCTGTATTCCTTGGACATGGAGCTATATTTTGATCTTTGTTGGGTGTAAATCGGACCATTATTAATGGAGCTATGCAAGGGAATGGTGCTATAATGCAGTTTTGTTATTTTAATGTGAAACTAGATCAATTCAATGGTATATTTTTATTAGAACAGATGCAAATAGTGACTATATTTGACCTGTAAAAATATTACTGTAATTTGGTACTGAACATGATGGATCATGCCATCATGGTCTAATCTCACGGAGACCTTGAAAATTGTCTGATTTACAAGCTATAAAAACTGGCGAGGAGCCAATTATCTCCATCTCACGGCTAGCTGAGGTGAAACTTCCTTAGGCTGTGTATTTAAGCTGCGAGGGGGGGGGGGCAGGTCATTTGAAACAAGGACCCCCCTAGTTACAGGCGTGAATGCAACTGAGCTATGAATCTAAAGATATGTGTGCAGATGCTTCAAGTGGAAATATCTCAGGTTCTACCTGGACTAGGATAAAAATGTAGAAAAATGAATACTCTCCACTGTAATATCTAAAGGTGTACCATAGTTAGGATTACACCACCATTAAATTTGTTTCCCACTTTCTATCCTTACCACTCCTCACTACTCCCTTCCACCATCATCTGACCCATGAGGCTATGAGTCACTCATAAATAAACCTCTCATGAGAGACATGACAGAGGCACTTAGGATGCAGAGAGACTCCAGACCCCTGTATCAGTACAAAGGCAATTTGCCCTACTATAATTTATATATAGAAATGAAATGTTTTCTATGGGGTTCCAGTATGTAGGGATATTCAGTGGGTAGCAGAGAAAAATTGGTCATTAAATGCAATGTCCCCCCACCTTGCACAATTTCACCCATTTGTTTTAAAGAAAGAAAAAACGTAACAAAGAATATTACCAGATATAAGAAAATCCTGCGTAATTCGTCAGAACCACCCTTTAACATTTGGTTTTCAATTATATAATTTCAGCCATAATGGCTCTGTTTATTGCAATATGTACGGCCTGGAATGCTATCATAAATTACATATATGAATAGAAACCACGAGGGAGGGGAGCCCCAAATGCGCTTGGATATAATTTTAATACAGCCCTTATATAATAATATATGTCAATTTGGTCAATACAATACAAACAGCCGACTGAAAATAAGAAATTATACAGGTACATGCTACAGTATTTACATTAAAGCAGGGGTCTCCTCTATGTCACGGAGACATGTGGGCTACACCAGTATGACATTTACATGCAAACAGATGGATGGAGGCATTTTAAAATTAATATAATATGCAACCCTTCAAAATTTGTTGCCTGAACTGCATTGATGCATCATGCCGACCCTTTGTGAGCCAATATACCCTGCACAATTGGCATGTTGCACGAATGCAATACTGGCGAGTTACTTGACAGGGCTGCCTCTAAAATGTTGTATCGATTCAACATCAATGACACATTCTCAAGGTTTCATTGATAGATTAATAATTGAACAGGCTTACTGTACACAATCTGAAAATACACGTTATATAGACAGGACAATTCAGGTAGCACCAGAACATGGGTTTAGCACTTCTACTCTATGGTTATCAAACAAATTATAAGCCGCAGTTGTTTCTGACAAGGAACCATGCTCATATGATAATTAACATTATTGACCTCATTGACTGTGTTAAATCACCTGGCATGGTACATGTATGACTGAGGCCCGAATTAACAGATTCTAGTAATTAAAATTGGAAATGATCGTGGAAAAAGGTGAGCCCTTGATATGTTAGAAATTAAGGCATATAGACTTAATTCCAGAGACGGCAAACTGTGGTTAATTCTGACAGCAAACAAATGACAATTCCGAAGGTAAACAATGGCCCTTTCTCACGCGAAACTATGGTTTTCTCTGATATAACACTGTGTAGACATCTGTCTTCATTGATAATGAGTGATGGATATTCGTAATACCAGTTGATCTGTCATTTATCTATAAAGTAATGTTAATGAACGCCCCAGAAATCGGCGATTGAAACTGGCAACTTAATGCTGCAAATCCTCCATGAATTTCGACCACTGCATAAAGTGAGACTCGGCTTTACCCAGCATGAAGCTTCATGCTGGCCAAAGCCCAGGTGGGTCTCACTTCATATCAAATTATTTTCTAAGCACACCGGGCTACCTGGGCACAGCATCGTTCAGCTAGTATCCTGTGAGTATCCTGTTAACTGAAGATGGGATAATCGGTCACTGTACATAATAACCCATTTGTCATGTTTATGGATTAGTAGTTAGTATTTACAATAATATGCATCGTAATGCCGCATTAGCATTACGGTGATATATTCGCCTACACATCTCTTTCACTTATTACCTCATAAGCATCACCACAGTGAGGTTCACCTTCACCACACCAGTGCCCTAAACCCTGGTGGCTTTATTGAATTTTCCATCTAAGATGTAGAGAAAATTGGGAGTAAGATTTTCTTTGGCCGATACTAAATGTGTGTGTTTTTCAGACATAACTATGAAAACTGAGAAAACGTGGATATGTTTTTATCAAATTGGTATGGCCAAGTTAATGTATACAAGCAGTATTAAGTCACAGGTACATCGGAAATTGGTGCCTGGTACATCTCGACCTCATCTTTAGATTAATCTTAAGTCCACTAGTTCCTATATATATACGTGGCATGTGAACCTACTTTCTTGGAGTGAGGAGGGGAAACCGTGTAACTATCGAAGTAAGGCACTATATCAAATACTTTACGAAAATGTAACATGTTTATTTTGATTATTTCAATATAATTTCAATATACTGTGATCGATTGCCAGCTGAGTCTATATTTATGTACAAGTTTTTTGACCATTCAGTACATTACAGAAACCGAAGGCCCAAGCTGAGCAATATTCTATATGTGGACGTGGGTTGGGTGTATATACTGTCCAGTTCACTATATCTCAGAAGTGGCATGAACATGATCATTGAAACTTCTCTGATTTCAGTGTAATTAATATTTACAGATATGCACATTATTGGAGCTGGAAATCAGCACGCACCTCTTCTCATTCAACTTTTCATACTCATTTTCACACTCCATTCTATATTCCTTTTGATTGCCCCCCCCCCATCCCATTTCATCTAGTCTCCTCCCTGTTTTATGCCCCTAATTGTTTTGACACATGCAGTTGACTTTCTCGACATCTCCTCAGACAGAAGCCTTTGCAATTTCCTTCCTATGCGTCATTATATTTCCACGAAGGGGCCGCCCATGACTGACGCAATGAAGCAGAGACAGGCAATGCCATATTTGTGTTCTAGTAGCCCAAACATTCAAATCAACCTGAAGGGAGCCATATATGGCTGCTTCAGCAGCGGCTCATATTCTCAGGGACACAGGTAGGTGTCTCTAGGTAAGTGTCTTGCTCAGGTGACTGAAGTTTTCTTGTCTTTACTTCGCGCCAGGAAGATGTTGTGAATTAAGACATCAAATACTTCAAATATGGTCATGATGCTGGCGCCAATGAACAGTCCCATCGAACCCCCGATATCGCCTTAAATGAAGAAGGTCACCAGTGTCAAGAACATATCTCTGGACAGATGCTGAGGGGTGTGTGCCCTTCTTTTAGAGGCATTTAGATAGAGAGAGAGGGGGAGGGAAGGATTTACAGAGACATACAGAGACAGACATACAGACAGAGAAAGAGACAGACAGGCAGAAGCAGACCGACATACAGTCAGACAGATGAAGAAAGTTGGCCTCTTTAGACGTACTGATCAAAGCAATTGAGTCATATACAATGTGTTAGTCTATCACTTACTGATCAAGGCAATTGAGTCATGTACAATTTGAAAGTCTATCACTTACTGATCAAGGCAATTGAGTCATAGGCAATCTGTTGGTCTATCTCCTCATAACTCAGGTCGGACATGAACACGTTGAGCTCCAAGAAGTTGTCCCTAAAAGATAGTATTGGAATATAATATAAGAATAGAATCTTCTTATTTCTTATTTCTTTATAGGAAGTTCATGGATGAAATTCAATATCTAAAAGTGCCATTTACTGCATGACAGCATGCACTCAGAATTTGTCAAAAGTAACTTCCTCATATAGTACCTCATATCCATACCATGTGTGCACGTGGGGACAAACCGGCCAAGTCACTACATGCCACCCATTTTACCTGTAATCTTAAAAAGCCCACTTCCGGTAATCTTAATCAGTTTCCAGGCATATCCTCTAGATGGCACCACTGTAAGTTGGTAACATTGCTGGATATATTGGGGGCTCTGCCCCCGCACCCCCCTTTTCTTTCTCTCTTTTTTTCTCTTTTTCTTTTTTGAAACTCTAACAGAACTATAACTGAACCCATTTACCTTCAGACTTGCAGACTTACAGTGGTACCATCTAGGGAAGAGGGGGGAATCATTAACATTACCGGGAAAATAGGTGGCGTTTAGTGATTTGGCAGGTTCTTCTCTTGTTGCATCATGTGTGGGTAATGAAGTTAGATAAGTCCTAAAGGATAGTAATATAGTTTGTATGATGTCTGACCATTTTGGGATTGAGATTAAGATGGATTGAAAAGACAAAAATGACTTTTCTAAACTGATGTTACTTGACAGTCATGGCTTATGTATGCTTGCACATTCAATTATACAAATATAAAAAGTATTGTTCAATATCAGTGATTGTTGTAGTGGTCCTATATTGAAAATTATATGTTGGGGCGACATATGTATTACACAGTTGGCCATTACTGGGCCAGCAGTCAAACTAGCAGTGGGCCAATATCATAATGCCAATATTGGCCGATTTCTTAATGGTATTTTGGCCCAATCATGGCCCAATGCACTTATGTTACCTGGGCAATAATTCATGAGAGATCTTTAATTAATAACCACATTATATATATAATATATATATATATATATATATATATATATATATATATATATATATGATATGGACTAACAAGTTAGTACGACTATTGATCGACAGGGGGTGGTACCAGCTCTCCCGCCAGTGACGCCGTGATGTCACTGCGGGCTGCCACTCGGTCAATCATGGACACTTAGAAAATTTCAAACTATGTATGACATTATTGGTATTCAAATAGGCCTGGATATATAGCTGTTACTCTTCACCAATGCATCCCTGGCAAGGAACTCGCCAGTGCTGCATTGGTACATCATGCTGACCCTTCAGGAATGTCTCAACCGCATAGGGTCGGCATAATGCTTGGATACCAAGCTGCATTGACTGGTACTAAGAAAACTCTTACTTGAAGAATGCTGCATCTACTGTCGATATGCATTGGAAATATTTCATCTGCTCTAGAAGATTTTCAATTTCTCTCAGGAATGCCTCAGAGGACCCTGTCAATTGTGTGAACTGACCCATGTCTTCTTTAATCTGTGAGAATTCAACTCCAAGAAACTTGAGTAACAATGTCTCATTCAATGTGGCGATATCCGCATTTGTTCGCCTGATGATGATATCCTCTTGTTCTGCAAGGATTTCTGCATGTGTGTAACCTATCATTTCTGCTAACATGGGCATTAGCGTCTCCTGGAAATCGGTTTCATTTGGCATTAGCATTTTGAGGACTGTTCTCCGGATGTGCTCATAATGAGGGTGTAGGGATGTCTCACGCAGTATGGTCAGCCATACTCGTTGACAGCTGACCCGGAAGTGCCCCCAGGCATCCTTCAACTGCTGACCTCTAGTGTGAATATTCTTGAAGAAGGTTGATGCCCCCCGCAGAACATCCGCCATCTTTTTGGATGTCATGATGGCTGCCATTGATGATTTCGCGATCGTCTGGTTTGTCAGATATTCCTCCGCGAGGTGTACCGCATCAGCAATCTTCCCATCATAATTGGTCCTAAAGTCCTCCAACAAGTCCCAGATGTTTATGATTGCCAGACGCAAGTCATCGACATGAGTTTGCATGGTATCATTTAGTGCCGTAAAGTAGGCAATTCGTTCCTGTGCCATGCTCTGCGACTTCAATATGACAGTTTCCCTGTACATATATCGGTAGTAATTGTAATTTCGCGATCTCTTCTCAAACACCGCGATGGCTGACTCCATTGCTGGGAGATCGATAGTACCATTTACAAACAGTGTCCGCGCCATTTGCCGAAGAATTTGAATCTGCTCCAAATAGCTCACCATGTAACGATGGAGCTTTGGATACAAAAACAGATCTTGCTTTGCTTGGAGGAACTCCAGTAGCTCCTTGTTGTAGTACTCATCAAAACTAAAGACTTTGTAAATGGGAGTGAGTCTGAAGTTGTAGATGCGCTGGCCGGATGAGTAGGCAAGATGAAGCGTTGTGAAGTTAGCGGAGGATTTCTCGGCCATATCCTGGCGGTACATGAGATCCCGCTCTGTCATGACCCACCATAGCTTTCTCATGGCTTCATCGTCTGGGTTATTTATCAACTCCTGCACCATCTGCCTGCAAGATAATACAATATAGGGCGACATAAAGGTCATGTTATTTAGGATCTTATTCCAACAGATTCTAGCAGTAGTGAGTAGTGATTATAAGAGAGATAGAGCTCTATGTTTTCTGGTGCCAATATGTTTTTATAACCCTCACACATGGATGATTACCTTGATTTGGCTTTCCTGCAGACAATAATCCAACCATTGGTTTAAAAAACGTATCTAGTGACCTACTTGAGCTATATCAAAGAGTATCTCCCTCCCAAGGTGCGTATCAATAATAATAATACTAAATAAAAATCTAAAAGATAATCTCTCACATACCTAAAGAGTGCAGCCTGCTGGTAGAAGCCGATGGTGACGTGTGCTAGGGTGCGCTCATCCATCACCTCCCAGCCCCGCATGTAGTTCCTCTCCACAGCTATCTTAATGCGCTGCAGCCCCCAGGTGGCATGCCAGGAGGCCCTCCAGTTGACATCCTCCAGTAGCTGGGTGAAGGTGGCCTCTGTACGCTGCATCATGTGCTGCACACCCTGTGGTGAAAAGAAGCAGGGGGTATATACACTGAAAATCCATAGGTTGAAAGGGTTAGTCAGCACAGACTATCCTAGGTTTGTCATATACGTGTTAGTCACAATGGCAAAGTTATATTCAAAAATGACTGAGTGGTCAGTCAGTAGTAGCTAACCTAGGTTCATCATTGGCGTGTTGTATTTGTATACGACTAGTCGGTGCCACCTGTAAGATTCTATGATGACCACTCAGTGGGTTAGTACTGACCAACCTGACAATAATAACTTATCTAGGTTGATCGTATAGGGAGCCAAAAAGTGACTAACTAGGTTAGGTACTAGTCGTATAGGGAACCTTGAAATATCAGTGTATGGTATGTGTTGGGAGGAAGGATAAAGGTAGGGCCAAAATAGGGTGTGTTTCAGGTTACCCAACTCTACCTAGCAAGACATGGCTATCTTCATTTAAAAGTATTGTATTGTAATTTCATTCATCTATCCTGGCAGGATTGCATTGACCTTGAAGGCCGTATTATTACAAACACCAGCTTTTCTGATGAGCAGAGGTAAGGCCACCTATTTTTGATAACTTGGATTATGGGCTTTTACTGTAAATATTTTGGAAGGGCAGAGGAAAAAAAAAAAAGAAAAAGCTGTTTTACACACCGCCCAGAGTACCGAAAATTCCCAAAGGGCAGAGGCAAAAAAAAAAAAAAAAAAAGCATTGATAACCTCATTTTTTTGGTAATATACTGAAGGTATGTTGAGAACTATCCCTAATCTGAAAGGCCTTATTCCATCTTTTGCTGGTCAACAGGTACTTTTTTTTTTTTTTTTGGTAAATATTTTCAAAAATTCTCAGAGGGAAAAGGTAAAAAAAAACAAAAAAACTTTTTTTTTTTTGCAATTTGCCAAAAATCTCGGCGGCGGATCCGTAATCCAAGTTATCAAAATAAAACAGCCTAATAAAGGCATCTATTTTAGTTCCAAAATGTGAGAAAATCTAAATCTTGCTACATTTTCTTAGTATCCTATTTAGTTATTAGTGTACTGAGGCATATCGATACTATTTTGTTGGAGACCACTACTTATCTAGCCTCTATGAGTGACTCTCTCCCGCAGGGAGAGGGCCACTGGTTGCTCTTATATATATAGAAAGGGGGAGTGAAATCATATGACACCTAGAAGCAGGGCACTATGAACTGATCTTTTGATTGGGACACATAGTATTAGGTATCCCTATAGTGGGGCACCAAGATTTAGAGTTGACCACATTAATATACATTAGATTTTCCTGCTTTTGTGATAATTGTTTCCTATTTTCAACTCCCAAAATCCTGTCTACTATTGTGCACACTCCTTTTCCAAGCTGGCACTTAGTTGACTGCCATGGTTGTAGGTACAGAGGTACATGATTGTAGAGTGACTGCATGGTCCACTGCTTCCTTACCCGCCCCTAAGTTATTGTTTATAACAACCATTCACACACTCTTCAATCATACAATTACTCACTCCATCATATGTACCCAACTGGGGAATCTGCTGAAGAGTGATTGAGGACAGCATTAGAGACTAGGAAAGTATTGCTGTAATATACCCCAAACCGTCCTTCAGATTGTTCTTTTCTTATCATATTTATGTGAAATACACAGGAAATGGGTAATCTTCATCATCAAACGGGAGGTAACTTTGACAGGTAGTGAAGCAGGCATACACGCAGTTTAAATGATTTCACTCCACTTGCAACCATTGAGCGACCTGAGTCCCAGTACTGGCGCACTGGGTCTGATACTCAGTCAACTCCTTATCGTATATATAGTCTGGCCACCTAGTGTCAAGTTTTACAACTATCAGTTTAGTTCACCCTGCCCAATTCCAAATCTGAGCCCAGCTTAAGTGGCCCACTTTGAATTTGAAACAGATTTGCACTCATATTAGGCAGTCCAGATTTAAACTGATATACATCCAAATCTGGCAACCCACATGGACCCAGTTCAGAGCCCTATAGCCAAAACCAACTGGCTCAAAATGCTTCATGGAGATTAGGGCAACTCTTTTGGCACTGACTAGAATATCTTCATCTTTTCAGCCTTAGCCCCATCAGCCTACCATGCTCATTTTCAATTCAAGCCTTGCTACTATTGAGAGGGGAATATGGACGGAAGGTGGACGGAGCGATGAGGGAGGGAGGAAGAAAGTCTTTTGTTTTTTGCAATCGATCTTAATTCATGAATCAACATTTCACATTGACATAGTCTTCCAAGGCTGACGAAAGCAAGGCGTCGGATTGTGCATGAACTCAGGTATATTGCAAATTATATGATATCATATCAGTAACCTTTTTTGCTTTAATGTGTATGAGCAATTAAGTTTTGTATGCAAGCAAGTAAAAAGGAAAGAGGCAGGAAAGTTGAAGAAACAGAGGCACAAATATTATTAATAAATGTGTCTATTCCTTATGATTTTATAGATCAATTAGATCCTACAAACATTTGCTTCTTTGATTGTTTGTGATGTCATCTTAGTCTTTTTACATTTTACTGTTCATAATTAGGTGACAAAAGAAATACCTTCAGTTGATTTTGCAGTCTATCCCACTTCTGGGCTACTGCTAGGATGGCCTTGGTGTCCTGAGCGATAACACGAGGGACAGAGCGGTGCAGCACTTCTCGTGCATGCCGGAAACGTGAACCGAGACCCTGGGCATGAGGTGAGGCGAGAAGGGAGTCGACGTTCATGGTGGAGGCTGAGGAGTAGGTGACTGTGGTCTGGAAGTGTAGGCTCTTACAGGGCACAGCACAGCTACACTGGTCTTCTGATGTCGACGACAAATCTGTGTGGATTACATTGTGATGTCACAGTAAAGTATCTTTTTTTTTGTTTTTAAATTTGGCCCTCATTGATATACATTATGTTTTTCTTTTGGGACATTTTTTGGCAGACCTTTATATTTTGTAATAAAAAGGGTAACCCTTCGTCGTCATGATGAACGAGTGGTAGGTTTCACAACAGTCCTTTAGATAAGATGTCAAGAAGTCTGATTATATTATTATTTACCTGTGCATTGTGCCTTACCATGGAATAGATTAATTTGAGTTCGTTACTTTTGCCATTCTAATTAGTGTAAATGTCGAGCTTACCTATTTCTGGCACTATACATTTTAAGTATTTCTCAAGGGTACAGTCTGTGGAATTTCCTGAAAGTAGAAGATTACGAGAAATAAATCTGTGTTCAGCCATAATAGTCTTTTAATTCTTGCTGGTTGATATATTACTGCGTCAACCCGCCGGAGATATTCAGAGGGATCTGAAACTGTTAAATTGTCTGAGGCATTTCCCTCGCACAGGCAAATGCGCAGCAAACATGCTCAGTGTCGATGACTATACAATAAGAATGAGAAAAACAGAGGGAGAAACAGATAGTATACATGAACAGGAGATTAAAATATCAAACTAAGAAAAATATTCAGAAGGCTACCATGTTTCATGTTCACATAGGCGACATTTGCAGGTTTCCATGGTCACCATATTCACATGCATGTTCAAATGCTTACCATTGGAAACCATATCCAAGCTGTCAACATTTCACCATCATTTTACTACAAACATTTGCATTTTGCAATTCGTCCATACTCTTCATACATATCGAATATTTCAATAGTTATGGTCACCGTCCACAGAGCGTAAATCGGCCGCAAATGGATAAAATTTCCCTACATTCCCTATGTAAATTATGTATAGAATGGCCGTATACGGCCGATTTATGCTCTGTGGACGGTGACCCTCATTGCCACCGTCCACTGGGGAACTTCGGCCGACTAAGCCCATACATTTCCTATATAACGTCGGCCGACTAGAGCCCAGTGGATGATACTCTCGTTCCCAAATCCTTCCGAAGGAAGGCTCTGGTAACTGCCAAATGTTGGGATTTTGCTGGGTCTGGGCAACCACTGCTGGTAGCTTGGAACCAGCGAACAGGAACAGGAAATGAAACCAGAAAGGCTGATGGTAAAACCACCTAAAACTACATCATACATTCTGGTTTCATTTCCTGTTCCTGTTCGCTGGTTCCAGCCTACCAGCAGGGGTTGCCCAAACCCAGCAAAGTTCAAAGTTCAAGGTCATTTGGCTGTCCCCAGAGCCTTCCTTCGGAAGGATTTGGGAACGAGAGTAAGTGGATGATGGCCATAACCATTGGTCAGAATTGGCGTGTGACACCTACCTGTTGCTGGCATGTAGATATCCTGACAGCCACACAGTCTGAGGGCCAGCTTGGTGCGACATGTGCTGCGACATGATGATGATGAGTATACGTCATAGTAAGCAAGCTTCTGCGTGTCGTCACAGTTACCGTGTGGGGGCTTTAAGTTTTGGACCTGAAATGTAGACATGTCTAGTTTTCAAGATAAAATGTAGGCATGTCCTGTTTTGAAGAGTGGGGTTTTTAAAGACGAGGTATAAAAGCAACTAGAAAGAATGTATTGAGCGGAGCAGTGCTATAGTCTTATCTAGTAGGATGAAGGTTTATGTACAAATATATGTATTATTATGAATGGTTTGGGTACAAATACAATAAATACTAAAATACAAAAATAAAACAAGTAAATATGTCACCCAGCTGCATAGGTTATGGCCACCGTCCACAGAGCATAAATCGGCCGTATATGGATAAAATTGCCACACATTTCCTATGTAAATTGCATATAAAATGGCCGCATACGGCCGATTTATGCTCTGTGGACGGTGGCCCTCAGAGGCAGTTGAAAAGGAGGAAATTTACTCATCTATTCAATACGGCCTGCCTGAAATACGTTTTCCCCAAAAGTTAGGAAGCATCATTGATATTAACATTATTTTCCCGAAAACGAACAACAGAATTAATGGACAGCGATTTTCAGATATCTTATTCATTACTAACTAAACGCTGTTATCGCAAAACTCTTACAATGTATCTAAGGCGTTTGGAACGAAATATTTTGTAACCATAGGATAAAGCCTTATAATCTAAGTATGTCATCTTCATAGAAAACTGTCTGACATTGAATGTCGGTCAACGTCCTAGGCTTCATGTTGTATGTACCTGTTCGGTAAGCTCTTCGCCAGGCGATTGATACGTTTACTCTACCTAAACTGAAACTGTTATACAGGTGAACGACGGTTGTACTCAACACACTTGGTGATGGGTGGCTAAAGGTGGCTATTGACTAAATCGATCTAAATGAGTACGTGTTGTTCTAGTCTAGAATTGCGTTTAGTGTATTATCAATTTCCTATTCATATGACGATGTTATATGAATAGTTTAATATAGAACACAGTTTGTAACACGTCAGTGAAATACAGGGTACTTAATGGCCACCGTCAACAGAGCATAAATCGGCCGCACATGGATAGAATTGCTGTACATTCCCTATGTTAATT
The DNA here is from genome assembly GCA_947462335.1 of Harmothoe impar. NCBI lineage: Eukaryota > Metazoa > Annelida > Polychaeta > Phyllodocida > Polynoidae > Harmothoe > Harmothoe impar. The sequence goes on along the minus strand of OX381707.1, from coordinate 66,761,439 downwards.
ATTTACAGAATGGCCCTTTACGTCCGATTATTGCTGTGTGGACGGTGACCCTTATAACTATTAAGATCAGTATTATTTTGCAGGAATGGTGCCAGGACTGTATGCTGAGCATTGCTATCACTTGTGGAAAATGATAATGCATTATATGTTTGCACTTTACAAACAGTATCATTATCTTAACAGACTCATGCCTTCAAATGTGAGAATGAGAGATGCGTTGGAGAGATATAACTGGAAGAAAACCCCAGGTTTTTTTTTAATTATTGAACTTTACTCCAAGCCCTCTGAATCCTGGGGTATAGGGCAGTTTTTAGTCTGTATGCTGTTGATGTGGTGAATTAAATTTACATGTTGCATATGGCATAACAGGACGAGATTGGGACAAATGGGTATTATTATGGGTTAGTACCATGCGTTATAGTTTATGGCCGTTTTCCCCCTAGGAATTCAAGTTAGCGGAGGCAGGGATTTTATGTGCAAAGGTGAGATAATCAAAGAGAATCATCACAGTTTAAAAGCCCATTGGAAACCTAACTACCATTTCACCTCACCAAAGAAGGGCTGTAAGTCACTGTAGACATATGATGTACTATGACATACAGATGATGTACAATGGCGTACCTGGGCCTAATGAAATTCAAGGCCTAATTAAATTGGGCCGTTGGCCCAGGGCATAATCCCAACAGGCCTTATCCCTACCGGCCTAATATCCTTGATTCCAATTATATCTATACTCTTACAGCCTTTCGTTACTTATGTGAGGTAAAACCGCGGGGGTAAAATGAATCTACCGTTGCTTTTCATTATGTGATGTGCAACATTAACCTTAATTCTCACCTGATACGGTTCACTGTTACTGAGAAACTTTCGCTGAAAAATAAAATTCCAAAACTTGATAGCTCTAATAGATTATCTAGTTCTTTTGTAGGATTCCAATGAACTTTGAGTTATAATGGGCTATGCTGCATCATAACTGAAATATTATGAGCATTTTATGAATTACAATGAGTTAGTTGTGATTTAATTTCTACTGTGGCATTCACCAGTGCCAGCTTTATTAGTGACATTAACCTTCGTAATTACTACGCAACTCATCATAATGTAAAATTAATGATCATATCAAAGTGAATATAAGTAGGGAATCATATCTCTATCATAATCCGCTCCCTCCTTATCCAAATAGTTATTTTAAAAGGAGAAGCTTTTAGTAAAATTTAAATGTCTATTGAGAATCTATGTGGGTTTTTTTTTCATTTGCCTTCATAAGAATCCTATCGCCAAAATTAATGGAGGATTCAGTCTTTTATGAAGGCCTTTGTGTTCCTTTAGGTTCCAATTTAGGTGGATAATTAATCATACACCCTCAGAAAGGTGATCGCCATTGTCGCCGAAAGCACTCTCACCTGACTTTCAGATATGAGTGCTTTTGGCGACAATGACGCTCACTTTTTTGAGGGTGTAGGCAAACACGTGAGTAGGCAGTCAATGTGAAGCTTTCAGGGAATAACACCACAATGTATACATTACTAATGTATATATAAATATTGTGAGTCAAAGCATTTAACAAGAAGGGTTTTGTCTGATGAGGGAAGTGCAACTTTAACTCACCGACATGATTTGTATTCCCACAAAGGCTGTACTTCCCGTTGGGATGGCCTCACCCAGGTCGCGAACAAAGGGGACCTCATGTTGGTCGTGGATCAGGATCTTGAGACCAGCTGCATTATGTGGACCTTTCATGTATTCATATTGTTCAACATTGAGCTGCAGCCGCAGTCCACGATCAGCACCTGGAAATTAAGCATATCTTTTTGAGGGCCACCGTCTACAGAGCATAAATTGGCCGTATGCGGCCATTTTATATATGTAATTTACCTAGGAAATGTATAGGCAGCATTCCACTGTATTGATCGGCTGTAATTCTGTCATCCGATAAAAGTCTGTAATGTTAAACTTGTGGGTGATTCTCACCCGACAGACAATATCACGGCCGATTCCGCCAGTGGAATACTGCCTTATGGCAATTTTATCCATATACGGCCGATTTATGCTCTGTGGACGGTGGCCATGAACTGTGTTAACCCTTTTAAATTGAAGACATGCAAATACTGCTTTCATGCACAATAAATCTGTCGTCATGGTGTACTAATTTAGCCCCGGAGAGTAAGCTATACGCGCTGCAGCCCTTTGCATGAGCGGGTAAGTATCCCAGTGGGCACGGGAAATCATGAAATAACCTGTAGCACTCCTTTTTGTTTATTTCATGTCATTATTAAACATATCCTTCAAAATTCCACCGAATTGATCTGAAAAGGCTATTTTAGACTGTTTAAATCGTCAGTTTATTTTAATGCTTTAAAAGGCCGTGAAACACGGGAGAGGGTTAATCATTTGAAATCACTATTCATCTTCCCTTATGGCCATCGTCCACTGGGGAGCTTCAGCCAGTTAAGCCCATACATTTCCTTAGAGCCGATACATTTCCTTTATAACTTCGGGCAATGAGAGCCCAGTGGACGGTGGTCAATAGAAAGGTACAATGGGTGCACTGTCGATATGTGGCAGCTGTACAATACAATATGCCCTCCTATATCTCCATGAACCCCCGGAGGCTGAGCTCCACAATACAATGGTAATATCCAATACTTCCAGTACCCCTCCAGACAAATACTGCTAGAGGTTGATAAGGACACCTGTGTTTAATGAACTCTATGGCCAATTGTCCCTAGGTCGATGAAAGCAATTGGAGCTGATTCCCTTATCATACCCCTTCATCTGGTCCCTATATATATTACTCGGTTATTGTCATACTAATGGCCACTGTCCACAGAGCATAAATCAGCCATATACGCAATTTACAATGTGTGGCAATTTTAGTCGTATACTGCCGATTTATGCCCTGTGGACAGTGGTCGTGATGTCGATACTACTGCATGAGAAAGACCCGGTAAGAGAATATCATGGCCACTTCCATTGGAGAACTTCGGCCGATTAAAACTATAACTATATTTCCTATATAACTTCGACCGATCAAAACCCAGTGGACAGTGGTCATTAATACAGACACCTCAGCAGTTGGGTTGAGTTTATACCGACTTTACACAATTCGTGTTTGCACAGCCATTATATTCCCTATCGACAAACGCACTGATAAGATGGGTATCGTTTTATGTTTAATGAGTTATCATTAAACATTTTTACAAACTGCGGACACATGATTATTCACACATGGTTCTGGATTGAGGCTAAGATGGTAAAGCCATAGTGGCATACTGCAAGGCACATGGTATCATGATGTCACACCATGGTGTTGCTCGGACCACTAGCACCATGTTGGTAGACTATGTTAAAGCTTGACCGTCATGGTTGAAGTGAGGCCAAAAGCACTTTTGGATATAGTTCAGTTTTCATTCACAAGAGGGCTCTTAAGGGCTGAGAGCTCAGCTCTTACAGGCACAATATAGGGTGAATATGTTGTATCTGGACAATGCTCATGGTCCCCTGTCCAAACACTGCTGCCCTCTGGTGGAACTGTTATTTTAGGCCATGTATGGAAAATGCTGAACTTATTCCTTGACGGCCCAGCTTTAAATTGGTGATGAACTACCGACCATGATAGAATCCGACTCGACCACTACCAGGAGTCACCATTGATCTATATCATTATGGATAGACTTATTCTCCTTACACTGACATCCAAAGTAAGCAGGTACAACCCATGTAATTAACATATGAATATGGTGACTTCTATTTATGAATGGGAGATCCATCTTGCGCTAGCTGGGAGTAATATGATATACCTGCATGACACATAGAACTGATCGAGTGGTTTGACCAGTATACTGATACAAAATATATCTGATTGTATAGCAAATGACAAAATATATCTGATTGTATAGCAAATGACAAAATATATCTGATTGTATAGCAAATGACAAAATATATCTGATTGTATAGCAAATGACAAAATATATCTGATTGTATAGCAAATGACAAAATATATCTGATTGTATAGCAAATGACAAAATATATCTGATTGTATAGCAAATGACAAAATATATCTGATTGTATAGCAAATGACAAAATATATCTGATTGTATAGCAAATGTGGTACTTTTAAAAAAAATATGTGTTACGTGGCAGCCCTTGACTTATAACATATTCGTTCAAAACAATTAAGCAAAACCAGAATTTAGACAGTGTGGCAGTGGTTGGGTGTTAGTACTGGGGCTATCACATTACTAGTTAGCACTTTTCTGGCATTGTTACCATAAACCTGTAGTCGCCAGGCCCTGACCGCTAAAGGCACGATAACATCAATACCAAACGGAGGGCAAAGCTATAGCTGGTCTCCAAATATTTGACCAAGCATGCACACCATATATGGCTGTGTCTCACGACCTTGGGACAATGTTTTTATCTCTGATCGGGTGCCGTCTCTGACCAGGTGCCGTCTCTGACCGGGTGCCGTCTCTGACCGGCTTGGCTTGATAAGGTCAAAATACTAACAGCAGGAGGCTAATTATGATTATAACTATGATTATATAATAACCGCCATAACGTTTTTCCAAATCCTTATATATATATGAGTATAATTCTTTTTAAGACACCTTTTTCTGACACCTGGTCAGAGACGGCAGCCGGTCAGAGATGGCAGCCGGTCAGAGACGGCAGCCGGTCAGAGACAGCACCCGGTCAGAGACGGCACCCGATCAGAGACAAAAACATTGTCCCAAGGTCGTGAGACACAGCCATATGCACAGGGAAAAGGAAAGGAGTCAACTGTGTCTCCCAGGTGGCACTGTGATATATAACTCATATCAAAATGACATTTAAGTAATAAAAATAACATTTAAGGTATACTTAAATAGGAATTCGCACACAGTGTTTGATTGTTCGCAGTATCGGTCTATATAGAAAGTACCTGTATATAGTGAATGAATCAGAGCAGCTAGTCGAATGAATGTAAATAGTACAGTAGCAGTGATGTCAGTAGGATACAGAAAGTGGTGTCTGAATCAGAACAGGTTGGTGGGTGTCAGTAGTATACAGAAAGTGGGGTCTGAATCAGGACAGTTTCGTGGGTGTCAGTAGTATACAGAAAGTGGGGTCTGAATCAGGACAGGTTGGTGGGTGTCAGTAGTTTATGGAAAGTGGTGTCTGAATCAGGACAGGTTGGTGGGTGTCAGTAGTATACAGAAAGTTGGGTCTGAATCAGGACAGTTTGATGGGTGTCAGTAGTATACAGAAAGTGGGGTCTGAATCAGGACAGTTTGATGGGTGTCAGTAGTATACAGAAAGTGGGGTCTGAATCAGGACACTTTGGTGGGTGTCAGTAGTGTACAGAAAGTGGTGTCTGAATCAGAACAGTTTGGTGGGTGTCAGTAGTATACAGAAAGTGGTGTCTGAATCAGGACAGTTTGGTGGGTGTCAGTCGTATACAGAAAGTGGGGTCAGAATCAGGACAGTTTAGTGGATGCCAGTAGTATACAGAAAGTGGGGTCTGAATCAGGACAGTTTGGTGGGTGTCAGTAGTATACAGAAAGTGGTGTCTGAATCAGAACAGTTTGGTGGATGCCAGTAGTATACAGAAAGTGGGGTCTGAATCAGGACAGTTTCGTGGGTGTCAGTAGTATACAGAAAGTGGTGTCTGAATCAGAACAGGTTGGTGGGTGTCAGTAGTATACAGAAAGTGGGGTCTGAATCAGGACAGTTTCGTGGGTGTCAGTAGTATACAGAAAGTGGGGTCTGAATCAGGACAGGTTGGTGGGTGTCAGTAGTTTATGGAAAGTGGTGCCTGAATCAGGACAGGTTGGTGGGTGTCAGTAGTATACAGAAAGTGGGGTCTGAATCAGGACAGTTTGATGGGTGTCAGTAGTATACAGAAAGTGGGGTCTGAATCAGGACAGTTTGATGGGTGTCAGTAGTATACAGAAAGTGGTGTCTGAATCAGGACACTTTGGTGGGTGTCAGTAGTGTACAGAAAGTGGTGTCTGAATCAGAACAGTTTGGTGGGTGTCAGTAGTATACAGAAAGTGGTGTCTGAATCAGGACAGTTTGGTGGGTGTCAGTCGTATACAGAAAGTGGGGTCAGAATCAGGACAGTTTAGTGGATGCCAGTAGTATACAGAAAGTGGGGTCTGAATCAGGACAGTTTGGTGGGTGTCAGTAGTATACAGAAAGTGGTGTCTGAATCAGAACAGTTTGGTGGGTGTCAGTAGTATACAGAAAGTGGGGTCTGAATCAGGACAGTTTGGTGGATGCCAGTAGTATACAGAAAGTGGGGTCTGAATCAGGACAGTTTGGTGGGTGTCAGTAGTATACAGAAAGTAGGGTCTGAATCAGGACAGTTTGGTGGGTGTCAGTAGTGTACAGAAAGTGGTGTCTGAATCAGGACAGTTTGGTGGATGCCAGTAGTATACAGAAAGTGGTGTCTGAATCAGGACATTTTGGTGGATGTTCGTTATATACGAAAAAAGTAGTGCATGACTCATCTCAGCTTATTGTGGCTGGCAGAGCTGCTGCATTAATTTACCACTTTAAACCCCTTGGAGAGGGTCGCCAACCCGTATGGGACAGAGAGAGGGTCATTTACCAGCGTTGGACACAGAGAGGGTCACTTACCTGTATGGGACACAGAGAGGACCACTTACCAGTGTTGGACACAGAGAGGACCACTTACCAGTGTTGGACACAGAGAGGGTCACTTACCTGTATGGGACACAGAGAGGACCATCTACTAGTATGGGACACAATAGAGTGTCACTCAAAAGTATAGGACACATAAAGGGTCACTTGCCAGTGTTGGACACAGAGAGGACCACTTACCAGTGTTGGACACAGAGAGGGTCACTTACCAGTGTAGGACACAGAGAGGACCACTTACCAGTATGGGACACAGACAGGACCACTTACCAGTGTTGGACACAGACAGGACCACTTACCAGTGTTGGACACAGACAGGACCACTTGCGAGTGTTGGACACAGACAGGACCACTTACCAGTGTTGGACACAGACAGGACCACTTACCAGTGTAGGACACAGAGAGGACCACTTACCAGTGTAGGACACAGACAGGACCACTTACCAGTGTAGGACACAGAGAGGGTCACTTACCAGTGTAGGACATAGAGAGGGTCACCTACCAGTGTAGGACACATAAACAGGTCCGGGAAATGGAGGACAAACCTCCCCAGAGCTGTTATTTACACCAGTGTTAATTTTCACAACGCAGGTAGGTGTGAAAACACTGCAGGGCTCACTGCCTACTGGGTGAGGTGGAGGAGCACAGAGGGAAAGTCTATAGAAAAAGCTTATTTATATGTGATTTCATGGCAATCACCTGTATGATTCACCATTGGCCATGTATGATTCAAGAGCATACACTAATCTATCTTATGGGATATATACATTTAACAGCAAATTGATAGAAAATTCAGCAAATGGGTTATAAGAAAACCGTTGCTAATTTTAGCCCTGTAGTGTTTATGCTACAAGCAAAACCATTGCTAATTCTAGCCATGCAGTGTTTTCACACCTACCTGCGTTGTGAAAATTAACACTGGTGTAAATAACAGCTCTGGGGAGGGTTTTCCTCCATTTACCGGACCTGATAAAGGACCACCTACCAGTGTTGGACACAGAGAGGGGGGCGCTTGACCTGTTGTAGTTGAAGGTGACATATGCGCCATGGTCTGTAAGAACTGACTCAAAGTCAGCTGCACTGCACTTAGCATGGTTCCACTCGCAGCTGGAATGCATATGAAATAATGATAGATGATAAATGACGATATATAACTCCATGGTTACAGAGAGGGTCACCTACCAGTGTAGGACACAGAGAGGACCACTTACCAGTGTTGGACACAGAGAGGACCACTTACCAGTATGGGACACAGACAGGACCACTTACCAGTGTTGGACACAGACAGGACCACTTGCCAGTGTAGGACACAGACAGGACCACTTACCAGTGTTGGACACAGACAGGACCACTTACCAGTGTAGGACACAGACAGGACCACTTGCCAGTGTTGGACACAGACAGGACCACTTACCAGTCTAGGACACAGACAGGACCACTTGCCAGTGTTGGACACAGAGAGGACCACTTACCAGTGTAGGAGACAGACAGGACCACTTACCAGTGTAGGAGACAGACAGGACCACCTACCAGTGTAGGACACAGAGAGGACCACTTGCCAGTGTTGGACACAGAGAGGACCACTTGCCAGTGTTGGACACAGACAGGACCACTTACCAGTGTAGGACACAGACAGGACCACTTGCCAGTGTTGGACACAGAGAGGACCACTTACCAGTGTAGGACACAGACAGGACCACTTACCAGTGTAGGACACAGAGAGGACCACTTACCAGTGTAGGACACAGACAGGACCACTTACCAGTGTAGGACACAGAGAGGGTCACTTACCAGTGTAGGACACAGACAGGACCACTTACCAGTGTAGGACACAGAGAGGACCACTTACCAGTGTAGGACACAGACAGGACCACTTACCAGTGTAGGACACAGAGAGGACCACTTACCAGTGTAGGACACAGACAGGACCACTTACCAGTGTAGGACACAGAGAGGGTCACTTACCAGTGTAGGACACATAAAGGACCACTTACCAGTGTAGGACACAGAGAGGGTCACTTACCAGTGTAGGACACAGAGAGGACCACTTACCAGTGTAGGACACAGAGAGGACCACTTACCAGTGTAGGACACAGACAGGACCACTTACCAGTGTAGGACACAGAGAGGACCACTTACCAGTGTAGGACACAGACAGGACCACTTACCAGTGTAGGACACAGAGAGGACCACTTACCAGTGTAGGACACAGACAGGACCACTTACCAGTGTAGGACACAGAGAGGACCACTTACCAGTGTAGGACACAGACAGGACCACTTACCAGTGTAGGACACAGAGAGGGTCACTTACCAGTGTAGGACACATAAAGGACCACCTACCAGTGCTGGACACAGAGAGGGGGGCGCTGGACCTGTTGTAGTTGAAGGTGACACATGCGCCATGGTCTGTAAGAACTGACTCAAAGTCAGCTGCACTGCACTTAGCATGGTTCCACTCGCAGCTGGAATGCATATGAAATAATGATAGATGATAAATGACGATATATAACTCCATGGTTATAAGTATACAAAGGGTATTAAAGAAAGACATTCACCGGGAGCTAGGACAGATAACGGAGGGTCATTGATCTTGATCGACCTTGTTTTTTATGTATGATTATTATTGTTAGGCTGTCAGAATGGTTTAGGACTGTGTATAACTTATATACATTTATATGGACATGATGGTGAATATAAAATCACATCAAACAATATACTTGTTTCTCATCACCGTATGCATCAACAAAATCGCCTTTTGGATTCTTTTTGCAAATTTTAATGGAAAAGACATGGAAGAGCATATTTGGTATCGATTAAATCTTACAGTGCAGCAAATGTAATTGGCTGGAGGAAACAGAGAGAGCTCCGAGAGCCGACAAAAAACAAAAATAGATAAAAACGCCCTCGTCATATTTCTCGTGGCTTAGTAATGAGAAATAAGTATATTATTTGGAGTGGCCTTACTGATGATCAATTCAATACGATAGAAAGATGAAACGCTTAAATAATTATATCAAATTACACTTACTCCACAATAAGATCCTCCTTCTGGTGTGCTAGATCCAAGTAAAGATCCTTGAGGATGACTTTGGATGTGTTGTATTTGGTGAAGTTAAAGTCATTCAGGTTACCATCAAAGATCTCTGTCAGTACATTATAGTTATCCGTCTCCACCGCCCGAGATAATCTAAGTGAGAAATATTTGTAATCAGATTTATTCTAGGCAAAATAGAGTTGGGAGCGTTTTCACAGTAATATCTAAGTGGCATCCTGACAAAGGTTTTCCAAATCACATGCGATGGCGGTAACTGTGATAATGTGGAGCAAGAGGCCGAGGGTTCTAATATGAAAGCTTCTTCTCTATGTAGTCAAAGGGATAGAAGAGTAAACCTATAAAGTTGATCCACTTTGAGGTGTGATGTCGTATACCACACTCACATCTAGCCACTCTATATACCTGACAGGTAGGAGCACATGGTTAGTATTTTGAGTTCGTCTCATGAATGCATCATGGCGACAATGGTCATAACACATTAAAGCACTATGCGGCCCTAAAGGGGTTAGGGAATGATATAAGACCCATAGGTTGACATAATATCTGTACAATGTAAAAACGGCATTTTGACATTAATTGCCGTTACCTGAAGGCGTTCTGGTTACAGATGGTGACGGCAGGAAAGCGGAGTGTACTGTTGTAGTTGACTTTGACGTTGACAGTGACGGGCCTGGCCAGGTAATAGGCAGTGTTCTGTGCCGCCTGTGCCAGGAACAAGCCAATCCCCACCAGTACCAGCACCGCCCACATGACGCTGCAAGCACAAATAGGAAATTAAGCCTAAAATAATGGAAATCCTCAACTGAAAAATATTAGTATGGAGCAGTTCAATCCCTATGGGAGTACATATATTTTAACAGCAGAAGAACATTTGTGACCCCTTCCCCTGCTGCTGTAATTTAATTATGGAAAGTTCAATATGAAACAACCTCTTCTATGCCAGCAGAGTCCGAAATACCCAGAATGATAAATGCAAATATGGAACACCCCATGCAGTGATATAAATTTATATATTGAATAGTTAGTAATCATACTCATCAAACTATTATCATAAAAAATCCAGCTGGAAGAGATTCGTAGGTTTAATTCATACGGTAAAGCTGTTGTAGACGGAATTAAGAAATACATGAAAAGAGAGCAATATATATTTGATAGTTGCACAGTCATCAGTCATCGGCTGCTGGGATGAGTCAGCTTGAGGATATGGAGGAGGGAGGAGAGTCTTGGGGGTTACCTGCTGAGGCACAGTACAAATCGTTTTCTTCTCTACTTTTAATTGTAACATATATTTTATTATAATATATAGACAGAGGTCCACGAAGATCTGTCTGAATGACAGGTTTCTCCACAAGTGGTACCTTGGATCATATCACAAGAGGCGGAGCAGGAATTCAGACTGATTAGAGTGGACCTCTGTGTTTATTTCATGTAATTATTGTTAATTATATCTTAAAACGACATTTAAAGATTGGTTTCATAACAGTTTTAGTGTCATCATCATAGAGAAACAGCCCAAAGAGAATGAGCATCAGTTTCTCCACGGGGGGGGGGGGGCTGGAGAATGGCCATTACAGTACTTAAACATAGTAACTTTCTTTCTCCACATGCAATAAATGCATTTATGCCAGTCAACCCATTGATGAAAATTTCGAAATAACTGGTTTATTCCACATGACTTTGTTACCTGTCAGATGACTGACTCTATGTGCATATTGGCCTGTTGTTCTCGAGATCATTCAATCTACTATAGATTTAGCAGAAATGCAAGAATCATGGGACTATACAAAGTATATGTCTGAAGTTTGCAGGACCGAAGCCATTAGCAGATATCTGATATGAAAGCTATGGAAGAAATTCTCTAGGAGCAATCAGACCTTAAATATATTTAAAAAAACGCAAGGTAATCAATGTCCAGGCACCTAGTTTACTTTGTTCCTTCTTGCATGGCAGAAGAACGTTATGTTTTAAAATCAGGATATGATGCGATCCTGTCGGTCGTCATGGACTTTGGGCTTAAGCCTCCCATTTACCCCCAAAGTATGCCCCGCTTTAGGCTGTATGTATATGGTTATAGTCACTATAATACATATCATTCTAAGAGAAGATATTGTACTAACTGTATAGTTAGACATGATTAAGGTATCGAGAGGTAACAACTATACCCCGTCTGGTGAAAGCACATTATACTAGCATTGCGCTAATCACAATGACACACAGGTTCGGTCCGTGTGGGCCCTGTGGACCTGCTGACCAGCCTTCGGCTGTGTTGGTTTTAAAACGATATCATCACAATGACACATACTTTAAAATAACCTAAAAAGTGAACAAATTGAACACCTCGCCATTTGATTCAAACGCATCATATATTATATAACATATCATTCTAGCAGTGCCATCACAGCAGCCTAAAAATACAATGAGAGCAAATGTCCAGAACATGTTTGTGCAATTGCTTGCAATCTTGGTAATGTAGATACTGTGTGGACCTAAGTGCCGTTAATGCACTGCTAAATCACTTCTGTATGTTAGCATTAGATGTTCCTGTATGGTAGGGAGTATTGGTAGGGTTGGTAAACGAGAGAGTATTTATTGATGGCCTGCTCAATAGCTTAATGTAAGGTAATCCACAGTTCCTTTGGTGTAACTCATGTATTATTCCATATGACATACAAAGCACTTTCCATGGCATCCGATCACCTGACATGTAACCATGCTATGGGTAATACAACTATAGTGGCTAGATACAGCAGGACACAATAACTTCATTCCTGAATACCTAACCCTGGTAACAAGTCACGAGATATTCCCGGGAATATTTGGCGATTCTGTGAGCAAAAATTCCCGTGATATCCCGGGAATTTAAGAGGTGATTTTACATGTATAATCCTGTTAAATCCCGGGATTTACCCCATATGAAGGTTGAGGTTGTGGGTTCGAATCCCCAGCCCCTCATTACATGTCCATGATGTAGAATAACAGCTACTCTGCATACTATGGCACAGTCTCCACTGGTCACAATTCATATACCTCTCCCAACACATGCCCCGGTAGGTGAGGGCCTAGAGCACGGGACTATGGATGTACAGGTAGCCGGTTCGCTCCCTGGTCAAGGCAGGTGTAAACAGTGGTTAAATGTAATGTATATGGACGGTTTTATGTGAGTATTTTACTCACTTACGCAGGACACATTCGTTAGAAACATGCAAGTTTTTTAGTAATGGGATTCGAACCCAAGCAACCTTCTATACCTATATACTGTATCCAGAGTAGACTTAAAAATATAGGCAAACATAGATATAAATGGGAATCCTTATGCACATGACCTGGCTGGGAAGCGAACCGGCTACCTGTACATCCATAGTCCCGTGCTCTAGGCCCTCACCTACCGGGGCATGTGTTGGGAGAGGTATGTGAATTGTGACCAGTGGAGACTGTGCCATAGTACATAGAGTAGCTTTTGACACTAGGGACCTTTAGCAAACCCGACGTAGCTCATTAAACGCAGACGTAGTAGTGCTAAAGGGATAGGCTACGTCTACGTTTATTGAGCCTTTACGTGGTTGCTAAAGGTCCCTACTAGGGACCTTTAGCAAACCACGTAAAAGCTTATAAAACGCAGACGTAGCAGTGCTGAAAGGATAGGATACGTCTGCGTTTAATAAGCTTTTACGTGGTTGCTAAAGGTCCCTAATAGGGACCTTTAGCAAACCCGATGTACCTTTTACGTGGTTGCTAAAGGTCCCTAATAGGGACCTTTAGCAACCCGATGTAGCTCATTAAACCCAGATGTATTTACCAGACATATCCTATCCTTTGATCACTGCTACGTTTAACCCTTAGAGGCCCAGTGGCGTGAAAATGGCGTAAAATGGCGTATTTTGCACCTATCTAAAGTCCTACATGGTTCTATCCCATAAATATTGAGTGTATACCACTGGGAGACATACCAATCTCTCCGGGGTGACCTCAGCTTTCAATACACATGCTTGAATTTGTTATCTGATAGATGTAACAATTTTAGAGCAATGAAAGTAGGAAAACAATGATAAAATATCTCCAATTCCAAGATTTCCCACTGGCTGAGGCTGACTATGCTCTCCTCGATAATTTTATCATTTTTCATCTTAGTTATCATTATAAATATGTAAATGCAATATAAAAAATGTACATCGAACTATACAACTGATCTCAGTAGTTTTTTATCCTTCCCATGTTGAGGATATAAAACAAGCATTACATTGTTGCCATGGCAACATAATAGAAGGTTCTTCTTTGGCTCAAAGTACAGCCAATCTAAGGCAAAGTTTGATATTTTAACAAATGGAACGTTTCTGGTTGCTATGGTAACCGGAATTATGATTTTTTTCATACAGAGGTTTAGCATGAGAAAGGTTATTGCAACAGCTTTCAGGAAATGTAATATGAACCCTATGTTAGATCAACAAGTTCCATGGTTGCAGATTCACTTATGGTACACTAATCATGCTGCAGATTTCTTACTTTGGTCAAATAGTTCTGGGCCCCTAAGGGTTAATGAGCTTTTATGTGGTTGCTAAAGGTCCCTAGTAAAATCTTACCAAACCTGAACCTAAAACCAACAGCTACTCTGCATACTATGGCACAGTCTCCACTGGTCACAATTCATATACCTCTCCCAACACATGCCCCGGTAGGTGAGGGCCTAGAGCACGGGACTATGGATGCACAGGTAGGCGGTTCGCTTCCCGGTCAGGACATGCACATGTAAGGTTGTTAGTGGTAAAAGGAATGTATGTGGGTAGTTTTATGAGATTTTAGAAATAAATCACACAAGATACGTTCACTAAAACCATGCAGGTCTATTAGTTTTGGGGTTCGAACCCATGCAACCCTCATTACCAGAATCCCGTGATATAACGGGAATACAACCCGGGTTAATCCCGGGACTGACCCCAGTTCAACCCGTGTTATTCAGGGGGAATTCACGGGAATTTGTTTCCAGGGAAGCCATGGAGGGCACCTATGACACACAAAAGGTAGTTCTTATGGCGCCTATACTGGCCGTGTTTATTCTAAATAATATGTTATTGACCAGGTAACTCATGTAGAATACACGTTGTTCCGAATATGTCAGTAAATTATGTACACTTATATTATGTTAAATCTTAGCCTAGAAAGTGTAAAATGAGTTTTATATATCAATGTCAATTCACAGAGTGTGATGTTGATTCAAACTTCATAATGTTGGCATGGGGATGGCAAGATCGACTTCCAAACTTCCAAATTAATCAAATCAACGTTTTGATGCTCTAAAACGCGCATTAGCGGTCATACTCTCCTGGGAACGTGGACAAGAAAATCTTTCCAATCTTAAAAGCGGTAATTTTAAAGCAGTAATCTTAAAAACAATCTTAAATTGAAGATTCTAAACACCAGGTGGTCCCATTGTCTTATACCTGGCGCAGTTGTCCATAGTTGTGTTTGATATCAGTTTTGAAGAAGAAAGAAAGAAAGAAAGAAAATGGGGTTTGGGGCCCGATGTGATACAATATACTACCAACAATATAAAAAAAGGGTCAAAAAAGAAAAACAGTAAGGTAAAGTGGCGCCATCTAGAGCGGGTTTAACGAGGCGATAATCTTAAAAGCAAGCAACGTTAAAAGCAAGATAATCGACTTTAAGATTGGAAAGATTTTCTTGTCCACATTCACAGGAGAGTCTGTCCCGCTGAGCCTAAAAAACATGAAAATAAATGCAGAGGTGTGAACGCTATCGGGTTTTATATGCAATGTCGATTCTCATCTCCCTCACCTTTGAAGATGAAAGTGCTAGTGTACCACCTCCTCCATACAGTCGGCCCAACATACCTCAAGACGCCCACCCCTCCAGGATAAAGAAAATCAATATGATGTTAAACTAACAGTACCAACTAGTTGAATCAATATTATTCAACCAGTTACAAATGTTCATTCAACACCAGACTAACTTTTGATCTTCCTCAAGGGGTGGCCGACTTCAGGTATGTGGCCGACTTGGGTTGGACATACCTAACGCCACATTCCATATTTAGTATGACCTAAGTGAATAAAGGGGTCGATGTCCTTTAAGGCCCTTGCAACTCAACACATGGATTTGGATGTATGATTACCCCCGACGCCTATAGGCTGTAGACAGGCGCTCATTCATCCTAACCTAACCTAACATCTGGTTTTAGTGCATCACCTTGTGAATCACTTTGTGAATAAAATATGTTATAAACTCAAAGTGCTTAAAAACTATTTGAAGACGCTCCTACCCCTTATTCAAAACCCGGCGCTTAAACACAATGGTACGGTATTTATTTCGTTTCGTGATGTTTTAAATGATGTATTATGACATTTTTGGGGCCTTCAGATCATGAGTATCGAAATAATGTTAACATTATGACCCTACATTTTCTCTGTTTTGTTTTCTGAATAAAAAGTATACATGGTAAAGGCTGCTGTTTTATACTATTATCTCATAGCAGTGTTACAATGTCATGTATACCAGGGTTGTAAGGTTTCTGCCATAAACGGGTTTTATCAACCTAAAAGCAGCCTGTCTTCGTTGTAAAGAATACAGATTATCTTGATTCACCACATGCTATATAATGTCAAGCATACAAATAAAGGCGACTTAAACTGAAACTGAAACTCAAGGGCTGTCAAGGGAATCCATGTATTCGAGAAACAACATGTATTAGCAAACAGCAGAATGAAGGAACGACAGCCGTGTGCACTGTATACATAAGAAGATCCATCAACACATCTCTCCATCAATTCTCTCCCATGGTTCACTTCGTACACACCACTTCACAAGGCACAGGTCAATATTGCACTTCCTTCCTCTTGGGGACGGGTATGCATTGAGGGTTCTGGAGGGATGGCAGTTGGCTGTGGTATAGTATACCATACACCTGTTAATGCGATAACTAATATCGGGAAGTATTGAATAATACTACTCTACAGATTGAGTGCTGCTTGATAAATATCTGGTATCGTCCGAGGGTACTCATACCGGCTGTATGTAGTTCGAGAGGGATACGCATTTGAATGGCATTTGTCCGACTATGATGCCTCTCGAGCTAGGTACAGCAGGCTAAGGTCACCCGAGGGCAATTTCTATTTTTTCTTTTGAAGAGGTTTATTGCACTATAACTCATGTATAAAGTGTCCACTTTTGTCTGTTATGTTTTCCGAATAGAGAGTGCACATGGTAAAAGCTACTGTATTTATACTACTATATGTATCTCATGTTGAGCAGCCTGCCTCTGTTGTAAAGAAAACAAATTATATTGATTTACCATTTGTTAATATGTCAAAGATACAAATAAAGGCTACTCAAAGTCAAAGTCAAGAGCTGGTAAGCAAAATATGTCTATTAGAGAAAGTGCAAACAGCAGAATGAAGGGACAACAAAAATGTACAGTGTATGCATAAGAAGATCCATCAATTTTCCCATGGTTCACCTCGTACACAACACTTCATAAGGCACAGGTCAATATTGCACTTCATTCCTCACAACGTGGAGACGGCTACACAGAGAAAATGGAGTCCAGGCTGCCTCCAGAATGACTCCCCTCTCTAGGCATGGTTAGCTCAGGTTCGGTTTCAGTTTAAGGTTAGAATGGGCATAGCTAGTTCAGGTCCAATGGTTCAATGGCCATGGTAAGATCAGGTTAGGTTTGTGGGTAAGGTTACAATGGGCATGGTGTGATCAGGTTAGGTTTGGGAATAACAATGGTCAGGTATGATTTCTTTAAATGCTGATAGCTTAGTTACAGGGTAAAGGAATACTACCAAATTATCAAAATAACCAAGTAACTAAATAACCATAAGTAAAATTATGTCCAAAGCCCACAGGAATCACCAGGTAGAAATCATCATGCACATGATTAGGTGCTCTTGGCCAATGACTGTCAAATAGGATCTGGTTCACATCGGAGATGTCAGGTTTAGCTGGCTTCTGTGGTGTATCTACTGTTACTGCTCTGTGCTCATAACAGGTGAGTAGATAGACTATCAATGAGGGTGTGTGTGTTGGAGAGGTGAAGGTACTATTGATTATTATACGATCGGGCGACTCATCGTGCTTTTTAGGTGATATCCCCGTGCTGATATCTAGTGATATCAGCACTCTTCCAGTGAATATCGGCACTCTTCCAGTAGACGGGAGTCATTCCGAAATTTCGTCCCCCATAAAAACCGAGGTTTCATGGTGATTCGAACACGCTACCCCAAGACTTGAAGTCGCATGCTCTACGTACCATGCCGTGGGGGTGCTGGGTATAGTAGGGTACAAAACAAGGAGTGTACAGACGGAGTTTCAGCCCTGTAGGGGCATTATTTAGCGAGTTATGGAAGAAAACACTCTTTTTGATGTAATTTCTCCTAAAATCAAATTATTTTTATAATTTTTTTTTTACTATAAAGGTAGTAGTTGGACTTTACTTACCTATTCGTTAAAATAATTCTAGGGATTTTTTTTCACATACATATATAGGTACTTTAAAGATTGTACGTTTTCACCCAGATTCGATCCGGGGACCTCTGGTGTATGAGGCCAACACGCTAGTGCCCATGCCCTTCTGGCTACAATACATAGGGAGAGAAATGCTGGCTATATTCCAGTCTATCAGGGAGCGGTTAGTTCTTCTTCCTCACCTCCCCTACTGAAGAGTTCCACAACATGGCGACTGCACCTTCTGTACAAGACGATTTAGATATCATTCAAAATGGCGAAATTAGGTCCTTTTAAAGGTAAATAAGGACATTTGAACCGATAAATTGTATAATAAACCTAATATTGAAGTGCTAACAGGCTGACTCGGGGTTGTATCGCTCAATATCGTCCCTCGTGCTACGCACTCGTGCCGATATTGAGCGATACAACCCCTTGTGAGCCCGTTAGCCATACAATATTGGTTAAATATCTGGCAATTTATAAATGAGAAACACATGATTATCTGGGTGGGGTGATATTTTCTACAGACCTTATCAAGATGATACTATTGAATATCTGGCAATTAATCGATGAGAACCTTATTATTATCTGGGTGGGGTGATATTTTCTACAGACCTTATCGAACACATAGACTGTCCAGGGTATTGACCAAAGCCCCCTTCATCTGAATGCACATTAGATTAACCTATAGACAACATATTAGTCTTGAGGGAATGTGCAGGCATATATATCAGAGTGCAAAATATTTTGCATTACTCACTTAAAGCTTGACCGTCATGGTTGAAGTGAGGCCAAAAGCACTTTTGGATATAGTTCAGTTTTCATTCACAAGAGGGCTCTTAAGGGCTGAGAGCTCAGCTCTTACAGGCACAATATAGGGTGAATATGTTGTATCTGGACAATGCTCATGGTCCCCTGTCCAAACACTGCTGCCCTCTGGTGGAACTGTTATTTTAGGCCATGTATGGAAAATGCTGAACTTATTCCTTGACGGCCCAGCTTTAAGGAGTTCCCTCGAAGAGGCTAAGTAGTCTGAAAAACATCTATATCGAATAAAAAATATACTGGAGGCTCAAGAGGTAACATGTGGGGTGGACGCCAAAGTTAGATATGAGAAGCAGGCCAATAAAGCAATGAATTTATCTTGATTATCTAAAAAGAAACATGGTACATGGTACATATTAGGTCATAATTATTATCACAGATATCGCCCAAAACATTGTACGTATCGCTGTAGGCCTACATGTCATAATGGTACAAACAACGTGTTTGCTCTTGGAGACTAGTTTGATGTAGCGGTTGGTCAGGAAGACTACCTGTACTGATGATATATTGATACAGGTAGGCCAATGACAACTCCACCAACTTATCTTCCATTTATATCCAGGTCGATTACATGGAACTGTGGAAAACCTTTTCAGTACATTAGTTTCTTGCATGCCACAATGATAGATGACGGGGGAACGACTATAGCAGGAGATCACTTTTACTTTACTGTATTCTCCACACTGTGTTCTGTTGCCTAGTAACATAGACCTATTCATGGTACCTGTACATGAGCTGTGGACACATAACAAAAGGTCCTTATGCAATTAGTACTCATTTATAGCATAAAGACACACCACGGTCCAGCTAAGAAACTAAAAGGTTTTTCAAACGCTTTTTGTTTTAGCCATGGCCGATTGTAGGTAATGCATACATTGGTTCAACATACAAATTACAATGATGGCCCACCCTTGGCAAGTACTCATTTGAAATGAAGTAATGGTCCGACATTGGAATTCAAATAATGGGTCATTGCTGGGTTGACCACTGGCCCAGAGCTGGTCCATGCTTGATATTGCTGATATTGCCTCACTGTTGGCCCAGTGTTGGCACATTTTAGGGCCATCATATAATTTATGATGTCATTTCTAATGACACTGGTCCAATATTGGCTGTGTAATCTCCACCAGGGGGATTCAATGTTGCCTGAAGAGTTTCTGACAGGTTGCTATCATATTGGCTTATAAATGTGATCCAAAGTGTGCTCTACATGTTTAAAGGTCAGAGGAAGTGCATGGATGAAATTCAATATCTATAAGTGCCATTTACTGCATGACACCACTGGGAATTTGTCAAAAGTAACTGAAGACACCTCATGTGTGGGTAATGAAGTTAAATAAGTCCTAAATGATGGTCATACAGTTTGTATGATGTCTGACCATTTTGGGATTGAGATAAAGATGGCTTTTCTAAACTGATGATACTTGACAGTCAAGTATGTTTGCACATTCAATTATACAAATATAAATAATATTGTTCAATATCAGTGATTGTTGCAGTGGTCCTATATTGAAAATTATACGTTGGGCAACATATGTATTACAAGGTTGCCCCGATGTTTAATTTCTAACCTTGGAATAATGTAAAAACACCACCATTGGGCCAACATGAAATCAAAACCACTTTCTGCGAGCATGGGCCATTACTGGGCCAATGGTCAGACCAGCGGTGGGCCAATATCAAAATGCCAATATTGGATCCATTTTTTAGTGGTATATTTGCCCAATCATGGCCCAAAGTGGCCCAAATTGGAGTCTTTTTCACCGACTTTGAACAATTGCAGCAAGGTGTACAACCAAATATCCACAGTCATCTCTGCACCTCCCAATAGACTTTACAAAGAGTTAGTGTCCCCAACATACACTAGATGGCACTACCGATTTGTAGACTCTATTGGGAGGTGCAGAGATGACTGTGGATATTTGGTTGCACACCTTCCCTCCCATGGTACCCTAAAGCCAACTCACTCACCAACCGGAGGTTTTGTTAAAACCTGTGCTACACTGTTAGACTGTTAAATGGAGCTGAGCAGTAAAAGTACTGTAGTTTTACAGTATGTAGGCCTACTGCTGTATCAGTGGGCAGAATAATTGTTGGCTTACAGTATAAAAGAACATCTTTTTGGTTTCACTATTAACACTGTACCATTAGTGGATGCCTCACGTACTGTCACCTGTCACCTTTTGTAAACCTCATTGTTGGACATTGTTTAAATGTGCGCGTAATGACAGCGACTCGAGGCGGGAACACACACTAGCGCCACCACCGGGTCGCTCATTAACTAAGGACTCAACATTACCAGCGGAAATCTTTCACTTCCGCCCACCAAAGACAATCAACGAGTAACTTTTAATTTTGTAACCCACCCACCCACACCTGGGTTATCGGTTTATTTCATATACTACTTATACATTCCTGTGTCTTCAAGACCCCTTAGAACTGGACTCAGATCCCCCATGGATCATATCTATTCATATTATCATATTTTTTGTTGTCATGGTTACTACTGTAACTATACCGTCCATGGTTACCATGGTTACCAGGTTATACTATAACATATACTACCTCATACATATATACTCTATACATCATAGGCCAAGTTGTTAGGCCACATATTTCATTTATCGTATATATCCTGTTCACTGTTCCACTTCAACATTTTTAATACAGGATTAAAAATTCCACTGTATTGTACCCAAGTCGTTTTGTTGTCATTATTGATTAACCACTGAGACCAGCCATTAGGGAGTGGTCATTCTTTAACAACAGGGGGTGGTGGGTTTGGGTGGTGGGCAAGAAAATTTCGACCCCTTGACCCAGGGGGTATAAAACCTTTCGACCCCCCTTGGGGGGAATCAAAAAGATTTAACCTGTTTAGAGCCAAAAGCCCACGGGTTACTAATAGCGCGTAAGCCAATCTGGCTGAGAGTGACCACGACTGCCAAATTGAGGGTTTGGTCGCCACCATGATTTTTAGATAGCTATATGTATAGAGTATCAGATAATATGAGGTGGCCTTGCCTGAGGAGTAGCTTAAGGTCAGGGCAGGGCTTCAAGGTCAGAGAAGTCTAGAAAAATATGAAAATCATTGATTCACATATGTAAGTGAAAAGTCACTTTAAATTTGAACTTCCAATCAAATAAAATAGCTATGATGTACTACTCATTCAGGGCAACACAAAAAATACAAAAAAGATCATTTTGCTCAAGGTCAACATCATTCAATTCAAGGTCAATCTTAGAAAAGTGACTTTTCTATCAAAACGGTTACCTTTCAATTGTTATAGGTTCATGGATTATATCCAGAATTTCTCCATGATGCCTGAGGGAATACCTACATAGTTGGGGATCATGGAAAAATGAGGTGGACTCCCATATTACATGCCTTTTGGTAAGGCCTGGCCTCATTCAACCATGATGCTATAAAATAGCAGATTCATAACAGCACACTTAAGAGGCCAGAACCTTGGTTTAACTTTGTCTTTTCCTTTAATTTAAAAACCTATAATATACTATGTTGTAAGGCCAACCCAAACGGTCCTTTCATAAAGGTCAAGGTCACATAAATCAAGGTCACATCAGGTAAAATCACATCACAACTGAGAATAATCAACTTTGGATGGCTATAAAGTTGACAAATATGTTTATATACATATCAATGTGTGTCTATACAGAGGGGTTCAAAGAATAATATGGTTACTTTCCATATCATGCATCTCAGTGTAGGTGCAAGTCTCTTACCTCTGGTCTAAACAGCATTTAGACGTATGGATTCTCCCATGTGCCTTGACCTTTCCTTTTTGTTTTATATCAACTTCTAAAATATCACTGAGGCAGGGCATACCAAAGAATTCATCTGATCTGACCTTTATCCATGTCAAGGTAATTTTATTGGAGGGTACAATGATGCCAAATGACTAAAATGTCTTTACATCTCAGTTGTTGACAGAATGATGTATGTAAACATATTTAAATATATCTAGATATCAGATGCATACCAAAATCATGAGTATCTTTATATTGCAGTAGTGACCCTATCTGAGGTCAAGGTCATTGTGACCAAGGGCAGGAGAAGACAGGCCTTTAGATGCGGGATATAGGGCTACTACTCCTAGCTTCCTTAAAACCATTTCATATAATGGTCATCAAAACGATCATTTGGAACCAGGCATGTTGTGATTTTCATATATAGTGATCAGAAAGGAGGTGCGCTGGTTACGGCGACAAGCACTGATAAGAGCTGACAAGACTGTGACAGGCCTGTCCCCTGTTTGTCCCCTATTTGTACCCATAGTGGTATGTCTCATCAATGGGTTTAACCTCAACCAGCGAAATTCAAAATGGTGGACACACCGGGTATAACTCCAGATTCCCAAAGAGCTGTTTGACTGTAGACACAATAGATGACAGGACCTTAATAATTCTGATCGTTGATAAAGCTTAAGCATGCAAGTATTGTTTTAACATTGATGAAGTTTGTGCATGGAATGTGTATATCTTCGAGTAGAGAGTTATACGGGAAAGCTACATTTGACATATGATATACTGTATATGAAATTCTATCACAATTTGAGACCAATATGTTTAAATACAGCTTCTATTTTATATTAACAGTGACAAGAGGCCTAAACCTACTCTTTACTGTATAACATGGATTTCAAACACATATTTTCTTAAACTGCATATATTTGATGCTATGTAAAGACAGACATTGATGTGGATATAAACAGTTGTGTTAACTTTATTACCATCCAAGGTTGATTTATGTCAAACATCTAATTTATACATATGACCTTGATTTAAGTGACCTTGACCTTTAAAAAAATTATTATGAAAAATTGTTTGGTTGGCCTCACAAAATAGCATATTCTAGGTGTTTAACATGGATGAAAAGACAAAGTTATTGCCAGGATCTGGCCCTTTAAGTGTGTTGTTGCAGACCCTGCTATTTTACAGCATCAGAGTGGAATGAGGCCATGCCTTACCAAAGCCATGTGATATGGAAGTCCACCTCGTTTTTCCATGATCCCAAACTATGTAGGTATTCCCTCATGCATTATGGCGAATGTTTGGATATTTTCAAGGAATCTATTAGAGTTGAAAGGTTACCGTTTTAATAGAAAAGTCACTTTTCTGAGATTGACCTTTAATTGAATGATGTTGACCTTGAGCAAAATTATGTTTTTTGTTTTTTTCCTGTTGCCCTGAATGAGTAGTATGCCGTTGATATTTTATTTGATTGGAAATTCAAATTTAAAGTGACTTTTCAATTGCATATGTGAATCAATAAATTTCAGATTTTTCTAGACTTCTCTGACATTGAAGCCCTGCCCTGACCTTAAGCTACTCCTTAGGCAAGGCCACCTTATATTTTCTGATACCCTATACATACAGCTATCTAAAAATCATGGTGGCGACCCAACCCTCACTTTGGCAGTCGGAAATGGCTTGGCTTACGCGCTATAAGATTCAAAGGGCCTGGGCATCAACCGATGTTCGACCCTTGGAGGTGGGGAGGAGGGTAAAAAATTCGACCCCTTGACCGGAGGGGGGATGTAAAAAATGTTCCGTGCCAAAACCCACCTCCCCCTGTTTAAAAAAATGATAACTCCTTTATCCCTGATGATGTGGGAGGGTAGTCCGTACAAGGGCGCCGGCGACTTCCTCCATTTGAGCGTGTTCAAACGAGGGTCAGCTATAGAACCAATATGTATTGTTTATATTATAATCACGAACACCTTTAGTCATTATAGCACTTTCCTGTTATTTCTCAGAGCCTCACGTTTGCTGTAAATATTCTAGATTATATGTGAAGATTATGGAGAAAACTGGAGAACGTTGTGACTGGAAAAGATGTACCTTTTATGACTTCAAATGCTTGGGCCAAAAAAGAAAAGAAGGTGTGTTTTAGGTTACATAGTCTGAAAATCTAGGTAGGGTAGGTCAGATTTTTTTTTTCCTAATTATTTTTTTTTACTTTGGCCTGAAAAGTACCCAAAAACTGACTTGCAAACTTCAGCGCTGACTCATCGACAATGGCATTGATTCCTGGACTATCAAATTGACTCGGAAATAGTCCAAAATTACTTAAAATATGCATATTTTTTTCAAAATTGGATAAAAATTTCTAGGGTCGGCCCTGTTTTGCTAGGTAGGGTCGGGTAACTTGAAACACACCTCTTTTTTTTGGCCTTACGGTGAAATTGTTAATTCATCTTCCAACTTTACTGCACTGTTATGTATATGGTAATGACATATTTTTGAAACATCAGAGCCTCTAATCTTACTATAGAGTCTATGGTTAGAATGCGTGGGGCTTATATTATACTTCAATGTAACTATGGGCCTAATACAGTACCAATAAATAGCACTGTGTTCAATAGTGACATATCAGAAGCCAATATTTAGGAAACAATAATGCATTTATGGCCGTACAAATTGGAGTTACCTGATGGAAGATCCCATTTCTATTGCGTAGCAGTATTAGAATTGGCTATAGTATGGTCTGGTACAGCTATAGTGAACGTCCTGAATGTAACTCATAAAATGATTCCATCTGGCAGGCAACCCTGTAATGAGAAGTACACTAGCACGTGGACTGATTCAGCCAGACAAAATACATCTGAATAGCCCACACAGGTTGCCTGTGAGATACAAAAAGATGATATCTATAAAGCTCCTGTTAGCTATGTGATATAGTGCCACAATTCCCACTGATCTTCAATGGGTTCTGGACATTACACAGCTTCCCCATTCAATGTAGATATCTCCCGGAGATATCTCTCTCTTTGTTCAATATTTAGTAACAGTGCACTACGTCCCCCTTGCGTATATCCCATTGCCTCTTTAGTATGACCTTGGGTGTAAATGAGGTGCTCAGACTGGAGTAACCTCGGGTCAGCTATAGGCGCCTTACTAGGAATGGTTCATTCCTCATTCATCAGTTAACTGATGCAATGTCCTGCTATTCATTTCCATCCATTTTATCCTGGTTCACACCAGTACACAACACTCAATAGGGCACTGACACAGGTCAATATTGTGCTTCTCTTATTACAGCGGGAGGTAGATGGAGGGTGCTTATTGCGGTGGGTGATATTCTACACACCTATTAGCCAAAATGTCCTCTATGAATCCACTGGCATCAAGCATAGCTTCTAGGCTATACTTTGGAAATTTTTATGAATAGTGTCACTGATATTATCAACAAATGGGACTTACACAGGCCCTATGCCTCCAATTGCTTTTACATCTGTTACACCACAGAGACAAAAAGACTCATTAGTCTGACTCATTTCATAAAGTCGCCAAAATGACTCCCTTACAAAGTGTTTTAGATAATGTCGGACCCTGGATGGGGTTGGGGGTGGTGAAGCATTGCCTGACTTCCTCTAATATTGAGTTGAAAGTAAGTTTGGGGACATACCTCACTCTGGAAAGAGAGTCAAGATGGCACCTTTTATGTTATCTGTCAATATGAAAATGAAAATACCCTTCCGTATACACAATGGGATATTGCCAATCAGTTTTAAGTTTTATATATGAAAACAGTGGATTTCCCCGTGAATCATTTAACCCTTTAGGGCCGAGCATCAACTATAGTTCATCCCATGGCTGCCCAAGCATCGACTATAGTTGATCCCACGGCTTTTTGGTCGGCCCTAAAGTGTTAACAAATGTATGCATTGCCTTTGGTACGATTCATCTCCATCCATTCTCTCATGGTTCACACAGTACAGAACCCTTCATTGACATTGACACTGACACAAGTCAATGTTGCGCCTCTCCCATTACAAGGTGAAGGCTAAGTGAGGGTGCAGAGATACCCAAAGAACCTTAATATATTATGATGCATAAGTATCAAGCAGAGCTTTTTGATGTATAGGTCTAAAATATGGATTCATACTACTATTAAAAATGGGGCAGGTGTTACGCTCATTTATATTTACAATGCCAAAGATTGAAATAATAATTTTAGACCTAAATAGCTGAGAGCTGCATTACTTTGCACTTACAGATCTATTGACGCTGTCGTGCTGGCATTTTAGAGTACCCAGTGCCAGCGCTCCGCCCACAAAGACAACTATATTTTCAAGAATTGTACAATAAAGCGGCGAAGTCACAAAGGGTCCACTTGTATTTCTTTCTAGTACTCTTCTAGTCAAATATCGAGGGGCATGTTAGTGGTGAGAGCAAAGCTTTCAGATTTTCTAAGAAGCAGATGCCCTGAAAAACTGCTAATGTACCTACCATGCACTACTGTAGAGAAACAATAATGGTGGATAACGTTAGCAAATGATCGCTTTGTTAACGTTATTGTTCTATCAGGACGGTTTTCGGGATTTTACATTTTTTTTAAATTCAATATCCTTTTTTTTTTTAATTTCTCTTGGTCAGGAAGAGCATCCCCCACTGATTTCAGAGGCCTGGTTTATTTCTGACATCAGGAAATTACTTTTTAACAAGAATACGCAGCAATCTTGTCATATAGTTAGTTACTGAAGGAATTAGTGAGTCATCCTGATGACCTGCGAATCGATGTGGTGACTCGCGACTCATATAGCTCTTGATCCTTATACTGCAGATTTATTGTGTTATGCATTATTCTTAAAGCAGTTTTATGCATGCACTGGAGCTTCGTTAAATATACATGATGCCTACCACCAGTGAAGAATGAACAATATTCAGCTAGAGGGCTGATCATTACCTTAAATACCCGCAAGCTTAGGGCTGAATGAATTTTCTTGCATTACACATGGATGTTATTCCCTAAAGATTTCTTGACTTGGCTGATGTGAGGTGTCAGGCACAACCCCTAGGTAGCAATAGGTTGTATGGGTGAATAAGGTGAAATTATTCATTTGTACATCTGGTGGCCCTAGACCATATATGTGGCTTCTCAGCAGAAGAAAAACCATACACATATTGAAATAAGACAATATCATCGGCCTAAAGTGAACATTTACAATTTATAGGATTTGGTTAAGAAGGTCATTCATGAATAGTACAGAACGACAACAAAATTGGGCTCTGGGAGATACCAAACCCTATACTGCATCACTGCTGGATCTCACCCCCTTCTTGAACAGAATTTGTTTAAGGTGGGTCAATATGATGTCATTTTCGTCTTCTGCGCAGTTTTCTATCAGATAAATTCTCTAGTTTGACCATAGATCACCTAGGGGACTTTTGTTTCATATTGGAACAATTTTTATCAAATTGTCCTAAAATGGACAAAGGTTTTGCCTGACTGGGGCGAGAACCATTAAGCTTTGGATATAAAGGCATGCATTCTGCCACTGTGCTATGGAGTCTGTGGTGGTGGCTCTCATTCAGAAGTCATACATAACTAGCCCTTAGTATATTTCTATTTCTTTTCAACTCTTTTTTTCAATGGACAAAAACTTTAGATAGGCCTATATGCCCGGGACCATATGTTCAAAAGAGATTCTCTCTCTCTTGAGAGAGAGAACATTAAAACCTATATCATGAGAGATTTATATAAAAATTTAGCTACTTTTCAATACTCTTTTATGTACATATGTGGCAAAACGTTATATACTCCTATTATATGAAACATTGAAAATCTAGCTACTTTTACACCAAGGAATTGACCCACCTTAAACCGTGGTAAGCGCTTCAGGTAGGAGCATTGTTAAAGCTGGGCCGTCAAGGAATAAGTTCAGCATTTTCCATACATGGCCTAAAATAACAGTTCCACCAGAGGGCAGCAGTGTTTGGACAGGGGACCATGAGCATTGTCCAGATACAACATTTTCACCCTATATTGTGCCTGTAACCCAGTGGGCACAAAATGCAGTTCAACGGTAAATCAACATTGATTTGACATTGAAACAATGTTGTCAACCATTCATCAACATTGATTCAATGTTCTGTGCCCACTGGGAAGAGCTGAGCTCTCAGCCCTTAAGAGCCCTCTTGTGAATGAAAACTGAACTATATCCAAAAGTGCTTTTGGCCTCACTTCAACCATGACGGTCAAGCTTTAACGCCACTAGGATCTACGTGGGTAGACACATACATAGTACATCGATTAGTTCTACATACCTCATAAACATATGTTTCATATAAGACCAAATTGTATAGATTATTAGGCATGGGGTATGATTTAGGTTTTACATTAGTCTACTGATTCATAACAATAATCCATATGACCATGATGGGTTATGCCTGTTGGCGGCAGAGGTATCATCAGTTAACATATACATGTGCATGTATTAAGACAGGGGGTACTGAGGCCATACTCAGAGAGCCTATTATATTACAGATACTAGTATAAACATATGTAATAAAATGACTCAGCCCACTGATCACAAGTTAATTCTAACGAAATCATATAAAGATGTTAAATTACACTCCAAAATATCTGCTTGTTTACAATGTGTCTTTCGTGTCTGTGCTTCTTATTGTTATTCTCCTCCTTTTGTAAAACAAATACAATCAAGTGTTTCCGGGGCATTCCCTGTTGAATCTGTTCAGTGTATATGCCCTCCAAAACAACAATACTGTAATATCATTAATACCCTTGAGGCCACTAGAATTTTCCAAAGTATTTAAACTTATTTGCG
Source organism: Harmothoe impar (assembly GCA_947462335.1). NCBI lineage: Eukaryota > Metazoa > Annelida > Polychaeta > Phyllodocida > Polynoidae > Harmothoe > Harmothoe impar. The sequence goes on along the minus strand of OX381707.1, from coordinate 66,731,860 downwards.
CTACTCTTCATCTGAAAATATTAGTACCTAGTTGCTCCTCATCCCCGAGTATATCAGATATTACAAGATTTAAGCCTATTCGGGGAGCTTACCAAGTAAATCGTTACCTATATGTGAATGTTGGCAAAGTACTTATTTATGTAGTCTTTGGTCTCATTAACAGGGATGATCGCACCAGTTAAACTCATTCTTGAGCTGGATCGTTAAGTTTTTGGTGACCGGGTTTACCAGAGCGTTGCTTTCCCGCCAGAATATGGCTGGAGTAACCACAGCTTCTTCCAGTGTAAATGCTTGGTTTATGTTTTAGTTGACTTCAAAATGTTTCACCTGGGATATTGTTTTTTTATGCAATTCAGTCGATATCTTGCAAATCCTGCTTTACTAAAGGACATTTATTGCGTCATTGCGTTAGTAAAATAACGCTTTACAAAGACAAAGTCTTAGCTGTCTCCATTAGATGCACGTGTTATTTCAAATATAGGACTACTGTAAAATTGTAACAAATGTGTCCTATCCAGGCCAGAAATATGCCTCAAACTTCAATTCAATTTACATGTAATCGTATACAATGTGATTCCCAGTATAGGGTAATAAGGAGAACAAATAGACAGGCATGATGGCACAATAGAACCATGGCCATAGGCACCAGTGTGGCCCTTGATGGGGGGAGGGGTCCCATGTCGCATGTCGATTTCAAGAAATTACCATGTAGCATGTCTATGTCACTTAATAATGCTCATGTCCCATTTCGATTTTAAGAACTGTCCATGTCGCATGTCACTATCTTTTTAAGCCCCATGTCGCATGTCACTAGGCCTCATGTCGCATGTCGATTTTAAGAAATGCCCATGTCGCTATATCGAATTTAGGGGTCTAGAAGCACAGCAGTGTGCAGTCAATGACGTAGATGTCATGCATATCAAACAACACTGATAGATTGAAGAGTCTTAGCTAGATAGGTATACAGTGTTTCGTGAAGAATCGATTTATTCATACCCCTCTTAAGGGGGAGGAGGGCAATATTTTATGCATTTCCGTAAAAGAAAGTCATGACCCGCCCCTTTGACAAATCTTTGGAAAAGAATCCATTGGGGCTCTTTTTTCTTCACAAGCTATCAGAAAAATCGTCCCTAAGGGAGCGTTCATTATTTATGGCAGGGGGGGGGATGAGATTTTCGTTCGGCAAATACCCCAAAATGAACCGCCCCCCCCCTCGCGAATACCCTAAAATGAACTGCCCCCCCCCCTCGGAAATATGCTAAAATGAACCACCCCCGCCCCTCGGAAATATGCTAAAATAAACTGCCCCCCCCCCAGCTATAGGAAATCACAAACAATTGTGTAACAAGGTAAACTTAAAGAAATGGTCATTAACTGCTACAAATATTGTTCATATCCCCCCAACCCAAATTGTTTGGAAATCTTCTGTGATGCACCCTTTAGTGCACGCCCTTTCTTATAGGTCTAGTAAGGAAGATGCTATTTCACTGAAAACAGCAGGCTGAATTATCTTTAAATACAGATTTACTCTATCATATGTGACCCTCATACAATTCCCTTTCATAGCTACAACACGGTACACATCTAGATATAGATACGCTATAGCTGTGGTACATCAATTAAGGACAAACATGGAAATTCTAAAAAGGAAAAAAGTCCATGATTTTCTGAAGTTGGTGACGTATGCCCTTCCGAGCAGTGCAATCCAAGTACAGCGGTGCTACTTGGGGGTTTGGGGAAAATTCGGAAAGTCTAGACTTGAGATGGTGCATTCAGATTCAATTGGGCACAAAGTATATTAAGGTTCAACTCTGCATTATCCAGATTGAGGCTGGATGGAACCTTGTTTTTGAAGGGAAGGCTTTTGGAAAATTTGAAATACCGTATTCGACGTAATAAGCGCACACCTCCTAATAAGCGCACACCCCCCATTTTTGGCCGATTTTTATACTACAAATAACCAAAAATATCTCAATTTTTGACCCCAATTAAACTCTTAACTACTAAAAGGTGTCTATCATCATTTTTTAAGCGCACTGTGCGCTTATTACGTCAAATACGGTAGTGTATTATCCAGCCTCTATAGGGCCTAGCTATCTGTCCTTGATGATTGGGACAGGAGCGAAAGACCTTTCAAAATTGAATTTATAGACTTGAAATGATGCATTTTGGCACAAAGATATTAAGGATCATATCTGTATTTGCCTTGTCTATTTGGGGCTGGCTCCCAATCTGCCGTTCTGATACGAGACCTATATGAATGCACAAAAGGTGGTAATGACGTCACTATGTGGTGGTGTTCTTGGAAAATGCCTGTCTATTTTTAGGAAACTCTGTTTATGAGCAATCCCCCTGACACTTTGGACTGGAAAAAGCTACGTTAGAGAAGCCCAGGCTCTGGTGACAGTGTTCTTCCTAGGGTCAGTAAATATATTTCCGCTAGGTGACAAAGCTAGGTTTGGGCATGAGAAAGGGCACAGCTTTGGAGTCAGAAAGGGCCAAGGTTGGACACAGAAAGGGTCAGATTTTGCCATTCTCTTGTATTTTTGAAATCTTAATTGCATATTTTGATTTTGAGGAAGCCTAGGAGTGAGGTTTAGCCCAGGCGACATGCCACTGTCATCAGCGCAGCACCACAACTACCGTAAATTCCGTACTATCCGTGGGTCGTATTTTCATTTAATACCAAGTATGCCTATATAGGGTGCCAGTTATACAAGGGCTTTTATTACCTATAGAACAGTACTATATTGAGATTTTCAGATCCAAAAACGGGTTATAGGATTCTCCTGAGTTGGGGGTAAGGGTTATATGCAAGATGCGGGTAATACACTGAAATTTACAGTACTAAAAGGGGTTGGGTTTGTACTTTTCTCAAGAAAATTTTGAAAATCTAGAGAATCTAGAGGTCATTTGGTGCATTTTAAGACATATTGGTATCAAAATGAAGTGCACTCAACCAAACAAATGTCCCAAAATGAAGTGCCCCCCCCACATGAATACTCCAAAATGAACTGCCCCCCCCCCTCGGAAATAACCTAAAATGAACCGCCCCCCTCGGAAATACCCTAAAATGAACCGCCCCCCCCTACGAATAGCTCATCCCCCCCCTGCCATAAATAATGAACGCTCCCTATAGTACAGTAACTTTAGACCAAGTTGTAGTCAGAACATTGAATAAATTCAAAGAAAGCTGGATTTTGCAGGAATGGTAGGTTTACATATGAGGATTAACCTGTCAAAAGTCCTCATGTCTCCTGGGCTTGGCTTTTTTTCTACATGGGTTTTCGTATGACATGTCAAAATACCACCAAACTGCAGATTATGCGATATCAATCACAAAATACCATCTTAATAATGAAGCATTATTATTGTCCAACTAGGTATAATTATATTAGGCAATCCAGTAGACAATCAGCCACAGGGCATTGACAACATTTTTAAACTATGGAAGGCCATTTGGACACAAAGTTATAAATTGATTGAAATGTAGTATAAATATGGCCCTTGACCCCTAAATTCGACCTGGCAATATGGCCATTTCTTAAATTGGAGATGGTGACATGGCCATTTCTTAAAATTGACATGGGACATGGCCATGTAAGTGACATTGGACATGGGGCATTTCTTAAATGTGACATGTGACATGGGCCTTAGTGACATGAGAAAAAGTGTTGGAGAGTGCATCAGAATGCACTATTTCAAGTCTAGACATTCCAAATTTTCTTAGAGGGTGCCCCCGAACCCCCCTTGTCTTCACTGCATACATTTCCCGGAGCTCAGGGTCTAAAATGCATCAGAATGCACCAATTTGGTTCTAAGGATTTCAAAGTTTTCTTGGTGGTGGCCTAATCAACTATATCTCTTAGTAACACTAATGACATGGGTTTTTCCTTAGTGACATGTGACATGGACCTTTCTTAAGTTCAACGTGCGACATGGGGACCCCCCCAGTAGTATAGTATGTATCGGAACGGGACTATAGTTAACTACTGTTTATTACTCAATCGACATGCAGCCAATCAGAGGCCTCCATTTGGTCACCTGACCCGTTGCCATGGTAACGTGACCTACTTAGGGCTCTCAGCCAATCAGAAGCCAGCATTCTGGGTGACCTACTGACCTACTTAGAAGCTCTCAGCCAATCAGAGGCCGGCATTCTGGTAACCATGGTAACGTGACCTACTTACGTCACGTGACCTACTTAGGCTCAGCCAATCAGAAGCCGGCATTCTGGTAACTAGGGTAACGTGACCTACTTAGGGTTTGTTTGTAAACAACACCACGTGGCTCTCTTGTTTGTAAACAACACCACGTGACACGTGACTGTTTGTAAACAAACAAACAAAAAAAAGTTATGTAACTTATATATAGAAATAAAAACACAACAAGATAATTTCTTTTCTTTTCATTTTATTCTTTATTTTCATTTCAATCAGAAAAAACACACAAGTTTATGCTTTTTTAGCTTGCTTCTTCGATTTGCAGCAACTCAACAGGCCGCAAAGTCTCACGCCGCCGTCACTCGCACCACCACACCCCGGACGACTTCTCTCCAATAGACATTGCACGACTTTGGATAAATCCAACACCATTTCGGCAAGGCAGAGAATCTTTGCCTCCATGAAACGGCCGCCATCGCAACAACCCGTCACAACAGCATCATCGATAGCTTCTGACTCACGGCCCGGTCGCTCAGCTTTGGGATTTTGCTCATGCGCATGACGCACTTCTTGGGGTTTCTTGTTCGACATGCTTCAATTAGGAAATGAACGCAATGAGGTCCACAGGTGTCAGCAGAAGTGTCTTGTAGTTGAATGCGGTTTCTTTGCCACTTGAACGGAGCAGAGCGTTCCACGAAAGACAAGAACTCCGCACTCAGCGGCGGTAAGCCGAAGGAATCAAAGTAGTACACTTCACCCGTGCTCGACACGTAAAACGCCACCCAATGCTGACCTGGTAAATGTTGCGGATCTGTGTTGCTCACGAAACAAGTGTCTTTGATAGGGTGCTTCGGAATAGTGTCACAAGAGAAAACGCCCAGGAAACGATGTTTTGTGTGAACGTTTTCCTTCAACACTCTGCTTATTTCAAGCGTGTTCATACGATACGCCAAGTACCGCCGTCTTGTCTTCAGTTCATGTGGTAGTCGGTGATGGGGTGTCGATCTCGGGTCAGCTCGACGACGTTGTCGTACACCAAGTAGAGTAGCACCGTTGTTGTCGCTTGTAGCGCCGAGCGGAAACTGACTTCCACCCTCAGCTGACCCGCTCTTATAAGGTTCACGCGACACCCGTCGTGCGATCTGTCTGGGGTTAAGTCGAGGGGGAACACCGTGTAACCGTTCAGGAATTGATCGTATGAAATACCGCAGGAGCGCGCGCCCTCGTACATCCCCGTTTCCGTGTGTAGCGCCAAGTACTCTCTCACGGCCGCTTTGGTCTTAAAGTCGGGCACGTAGGCGTCGTTCGGCACTTTCTGATCGTTCACTATCACTTGAAGCGAGCTGATGTCGTAATGCTTCATCTCGAACGGGTTCTTGGTGTAGCTACCGTTGAAGGCGTCGTGGTCAAGGAAGCAAATCATCATCGACTTGGGAAGCTGGCCTGTGTTGGAGTGCGTGTAGCTGTGATCTCTGTTACCTTGAGGGATGGCGTACGTCGTCACCTCCACTCTGTTCACCGGGTAGTCAAAGGGCCCGTGTTCTATCACCGCTCTCTCGTGCGTTTCCGCTACAGCGTCCGCCACCAGCACGCGTCGCACGTAGAGCTTTGCTTTGTAGATCTTCAAGCTGTAGCCTCCGTCAGCGGCGCACATCAGATAGAAAGAGGGCGCCGCTTGTTTCAGAGTGAGATTGATTTCTGTCTCTCCAACGATGAGCTTCGGTTGATGAGCCAGGTCAAAGTGCAGTCGCGCCATCAGCGAAAAGCGCTTGTTGGAGATTAGCTTCTTGCGCGCTTTGTACCCCGCATTCGCGTCAGTCAACGTGTCAAACTGACCGGGCGTATCTTCATGCCACCCCTGGGCGCTCATGACGCCGTCCTTCACGTCTTTGTTGTAGTTGAGTAACCCTTCCAAGTAAGCTCGGTAAGGGTAGGTCTCGGTGTTGCCAGACACTTTGAAACCGCCGATGGAGACTTGGACGTCTTTGAAGAGCGAGTGAGCCAAGTTGTTCACCGGAGCTACCGCGTCGGTGTCCTCGATCGCCGCTCCGTTCGCTTTCAGCACTTGACATTCCAGATGAAGGTAATTCTCGTTCAGGTCTGTGTACTCTTGCGACTTGTTGATGGTGAAATTTATGTTACCTCCATCCTCTAAAGAGTTTTTTGTTTCTATCCCCAGGAAAGACGACTTTAAGATAGTAGTCTGAGTCGGCGCTACGGTGTGCAGGTCGAGCTCAGAGAGCGCGCACTCGTTACTGCTCTCGTGTACGTAAGCCATTGTGTTCTCTCTTCACGCGGCCGACAGACTGACGCCGGCCGCCTCCAGTCTTTTTATTTATACCTGAACGCCTAGGCGCTTACCGGTCGAATACATCCCCTCTACGTCTCTTGCAAGAGCCACCGCCCGTCTGAGGAGAATGCCGGCGACGTTTCGACCCTTTCTTAGACGCGACAGTCGTCTTTCCTCCCGAGAACGCCGTACTCGCCAGTCTCTTCAGAGCGCCTGCGCCTCGGTCTTTCACGCTGCTCTTTAAAGTCCGACCCGCCAGCACATCTTTAGCTACGCCCACACCGGCGCGGAGCAGCGTTTTTCCCACCGACTTCAATAGCGGAGTAGCCGAGCACATCAGACCTAACAGAGCGCCGCCCAAACCGTGCCCGCTCTGGAAAGAGCGCCCGCTGTACACGTTGACGCCGTTGCCCAGCTGCGCGTTGTAGTAATCGCTGTACCCTCTGCCGACGGTGCGCCTGGGTGGAAAGTACGGAACGCGTTGACGCATCATTTTTCTCTCTTTCAGCGCTCAATAGGTCTCAGATGAAGTGTCACGGTCACCTCGCCTCTACCGAATGGGATGGAATGACCGGATCGGTCTCTTAAATAGATGCCGACCTCGGTAAACCTCTTGGATTTCAAGGGGAAATAATCCAAATGGGGAAAACTGATAGCTTGCACGCCACCTCGACGCTTTCCGCCTCTGTCCACCGCCACGCAGCGCAACAGCGGCACTTGCATGTCGCCCACACGTCTCTCCTGGATCATGTCGGTGTATATGTACACAGAGTGCACGTCCCCGTAAACCTCCATCGAGTAGGCGCCGGTAGTCGGCGACGCGAAACACGTCTTCTCTCCGAAGCCTAGAACGCATGCGAGATGCTGACTCAGCAGGACAGCACAGTGTCTCGGCGGTTTGATGGTGACGCGTTTCGTCTTGGCGTCGTACGATAAGATCCGCATCGGTTTGAGCAAGAAGCTGTCGCCCTCTAGTCTGTCATCTCGCAACGTCTCACTCAAGCGCTCGATTAGGGTGTGGTTGCTTCCGGTGAAAATAGGAGGTATCTCGAATATGTTTGGCATGAAACTGCACACTCCCATGTCTTTCTCCATCTCTTCGATCATCTGTCTTGCTTGATCGCTGATCGCCTTCTTCTTCACCGCCGGGGACAAGAACTGCTTGTATACGGCATTTGTCTGTCTCAAGTCGACCTCTCTCTTGAACCTTTTTGTTTCCGGTTTCAATTGCTGCTCTTCCGACGTGTCTGATATCTCTTCCACCGTTACATAGCTCGCTTCCTTCCAGCTCAGCGGGAATTTTGAGCTGAACGTTAGCTTGCTCAGACCGTTCGCGTTTTTCATTCCCCTCCAGTCTACCTGTGGTTTTTTTCCTTCGGAGAATTTAGTTTCTTTTAAAACCTGGATCGCCTCCTCTAGCGAACCCTTGGTGCGCAGAGGAACAACGATGATCAAGTCGTCGTCGTGCACGTTAGTCCATTCTGTAGGGAGGATGATCTCAGTCAGAGCCGCTTCGTACGCTTCGGGCAGAAGGAGCGGCAAGTCGAAGTGAGTTCGGAAAGACGTCAAGCTGTTGTCAGGATAATACTCCATAGAGCTGTTGCTAGGTAGAGTGATGTTCATTTTTTTTTTTTTTTTCTACGTTATTTTTTTGACGGGGATCCACTCGTTGAACTTGTCGTCGTAACCTAACCAACGTACGAAAGCTAACTCTTTACCGTCGACGGTCTTGCGGCGCAACACCTCGTCTATCAGGTAGTTGTTGTCGTAACGACTCTTGTACACCTTCTGAACCTCTTCCGGGTAGAAGACGCCTTTTATCTCCTCGCCCTTGTCGTCTTTCAGCTCGAACCCTCTGCTTCCCAACGTCTTAGCAACGTCGACCACTTCCTCACGCCAGTTTCCCTCGTACCCTTTGTCGAAGGCGCCTTTAGTTCTCAACATCCTCACTCTGTCACCCGGAGCGATGACGTTGACGGCGGACGTCTTTGTTTTTTTCTTCTTTTTCCATATTTCGTCGATTTGTTTGTTAGTTGGGAGATCTTGTCGGTAGAAAACTGTTTCGCTGTTTTCCGAGCTGACTTGAGCCGGCGCCATTTTCAACGTCTTGTGGTGAGTGCGATTGTAAGAAGACACTACATGGTGCAGTACGTCTACGTAGCGATACGTGCGCTTGTGTGTGAAATAACGCCACAGCTTCTCCTTCAGACTGCGGTTCAAGCGCTCCACTAGACTAGCTTTGATGTCGTCGTTCTCGCCAGTGAAGAACTCTATGCCCTCGCTCTTCAAGTGATCTTGAAAGATCTTGTTCAAAAACTCTTTCCCCTTGTCTGTCTGAACAGTGCGCGGTCGTCTCTCGCCAGTGCCTGTCATCTCTCGGAAGGCCTCGGTGACATCAGCGCCGCTCTTGGATTTAATGGGAACGGCCCACGCGTACCTAGAGAAAACGTCGATCGCCGTCACCACGTACCGGAAGCGGTCGTTGTGAGACGCCAAAGCTTGCATGTCCATCAGATCTATCTGCCACTGCTGATCGATTGCGCCGGTTATAGTCTTGTTCCTTGCGAATTTTCTCCGAATGGGTTTATGTTTAGTGTAGGCGTCCAGCGACACTAAAGCATCTCGGATGACGGCCGGGTTTAGGTGGCGAAAATGATGTTTTTGGAGTTTAGTCACGCTAGTGAAACTGGAGGGCGCTTTGACGTCGGTATATCTAGCTACTACGCGCTTCTTTTCTTTTTCCTTCTTGGTCAGTCTCTTCACTGGTTTGCCCATCGTCGACTTGTTGAGGGCGTGAACGACGACGTCGCCGCTAGGCGGTTGCGCCCTTTCCTTTTCTTACTCCCCGCGCTCCTATAGGAAGTCGGAGTTTGGAAAAGTTCACTGCCCTCCTCGTCGTCAGAGGATTGATCGTCCACCTGGAGAGAAGAGTCTGCTGCTGCTACTGCTGCTGCTGCTGCTTCTCCTTCTTCCGAGTCGAAGCTCGGTCGTTTCCGACCTCTGTCAGCAAGCCGTGTGTCCAAGCTTTGGCCAGGTCCGCTCGCTTTATACAGATGGTTTCCGATCAAGGAGTCTGTGGGAACTGCTTCGCGCAGCGCTTTTGTGAACGGAGAGTAGCCCGCCGGTCTGGGTGCCGTCTTCCTGAACCTGGCGGCGTCGTTCAGTAAGTCCACTATGTTGATGCGATGCTCAGGTGGTATTCTCCGACCCGACATCTCGCGCACCGCACCGTCCTCGTTCCACTTGATCACACCGGATTTCTCCAATTGTTTGTACAGCGCCACGGTCCGGGTGCGATTCCTCTTGGGAACTTGGTTCGCCAACCGCTCGAGTAGGGACGCGCTGGCCTCTTCAGCAGACTGACGGAGGTGAGCCGGGGGCGAAGAAGAGTAGGACGAAGAGATGTTGCTGTTGTGGGGATTCGCGAGAAAAAATTGCAATCTATTCAACAACCTTCGGTATTTCAACATTTTCTCGCGCGATTCCAAAGTGGGGTCGTTCAACACTAAATCCAAGTCCCTGTAGATGAACTGTAGCACCTGGTGCAAGGCCGCGTCGGGATGAAGGGACTGTTCTGCCTGCTTGTGGTAATAGGCCATGTCGGCAGGTAGGCGGGCGGCGGTGGCAGGAGCGGAACTCTCGTTCTTTTCAGTGCGCTCATCAGGAAGAGGAGGAAGGTTTGGAGCAGTAGAAGTACTAGCAGCAGCGACTGCAGTAGTAGCAGCGCTAGTAGTAGCAGCAGCAGCGGGCACATGATGAAGTAGACCTGCTCGTGATGATTTGTAGAGCGTCTCAGGATCCACGAGCGCTAAGCGTTTGTAGTGTTGTTGTTGTTCTGAGTCCGTCATGGGGACGACGGTGGCAATGACGCTGGTGGTGGCGGTAGTGGTGGTGGTGGTGCTGTCGGCGAGTAGGTGTCGAATGAGGTGTCTCATATACGGAGAATGCTCTTTATAAGCGGTAAGGCCATCCCTATGAGAGCCGGAATAAGGAAACCTCCCTCTTGTACCAAGACGCGTCTCTTTTTTTTGATGGGCGTAGATTTTTTGCCGACCTCCCTCAACACGTCAGCCGATTCTCGAAGCTTGTCCAGTTGTTTGTCGCTGAGCGGGATGTTCCCTACCAGTAAATTGTGACAGATCTCACTCAACGCTGCGATCAGATCGTCGCTTCCAGAGTCTATTAGATGCGAGTAGTCCTTTGGCGAGCACTTAGCTAAGTGCTTGAGAGTACCAAAGTGTCTTTCGAGTAGATGAGAAGACATTTTTTGCTACTGCTTTCTCTTGTTCTTTTTTTTGTCTAGCGGTACGAACACTAGCTGAGAGTGTATGGACGTCAAAGAGGAGCGTATTCTCAGATCGTCAGGTGTTGACTGCTTGAAGTCCAGAAGGAGGTATGAGTGAGGTCGCTTGAGTTCATGGGTAAATATACTAGAGAGGGCCGCCGCGTTGGACGGAAACACCTGGCGAGACAGACTAGCTATTTGCCCCATGTCGCGCGGGTTCTTGAAAACGATCATGTAGTGAGCGTTCAGACTCATAGTTCGAAAGTCGGGTGATTTCTGGAATAGGTTCTGAGTGATGTATATGATGCTCACGTTCCAGTGATGCGAGTATTTAGTAAAGATGTCGGCTACCACTTGCTGATTGGAACTGCTCATCAGATCGTCCAATATCAGTAGAGTGTGTGGTCGTAAAGCGTCTTCTGCTACTTCCACGTCTCCCGCTATAGACTCTTTGCTAGGAAGACCTTCTCTGAATTCCACACCGTACTGATTTTGCATTTTTTCAAACAGAGGTTGCCACTCGCCGTAATGGTAAAAAGTCTTTTCCACCGGCGGCGTGACCAAATTGTTCACATCGCTCAGAAATTGATCCACCAAGCGCGATTTTCCACAACCCGACGGACCGCTAATGATACAACTAAAGGGTCCTTGTAGTCGAGCGTCGAAATGAATTTCTGTGAAGAGTTTGCTTTTACTACTCGACATTTTTTTGTTTTTTTTCAGCACGCGTGAGAGAGCGGTTGTGTGTCTGACTGTCTGCTGTGTTTCTCACTCGAACGGTCGGTAGTGAATGGTTGTGGAGAAAAGTCAGCCGACCTTTTTATTGATACCGGCCGGTGTCACAGTAGCGGCGGCAGAAGTGACTTTTTTTTCTTTTTTTTTTGCGATAAAATTCTATTTTCACTCAATAGTCATAAATGTTTGTATCAGACTCCAGAGGAGTCTGATACAAATATTTTTTTTTTTTTTAAAAAAGAAGAGGAGGAGGAAGAGGAGGAGGAGGAGGAGGAGGAGGAGGAGGAGGAGATTAATTTTTTTTTTTTTTTTTTTGATCATTTAGGCAAAGCTCGTCGCTTTGCCGCTTTTTTTTCTATTTCTGTGTTGTGACATGATCGTCTCGAAAAAGCAATAAGGCGTGTGAGCGCGGCGGTGACAAATACATATTGGAGCGTATGGTTTAAAATAGTGCGTCCCTATCTTCTTCAATTCGGCTGCGTTGCAATATGCGGGATAACAAGTGACGACGTCGAAACGTTTAGAGACCGTGTTCACGTCGGCCACAACGCGCGCCCACCGAGTGGGAGCTGCAGTCGCTCCCAAGAAACCGATCGGCTTGTCGAATCGTTTCATAGCACTTATTCTCACTTTATAAGGAGGCAGGGTGAGGAGAGTAGCGGCGCTCTTTCTTTTCATGAAACGCCCAACGAGTGGGGGCGCTGAGAGCAGCTGTTATGCAATGGTAGAGTAAATACTGTTCTGAGAAGACGGCTCTCGGCCATGTCGCTACGTTTTCCTTTTCCGCTCTTGTATAACGACGATGGCGCTCAGCTTTGCATTTCTCGAGAATTCGGTACGCTTCAAGAGATGCGTGAACCTCAACTACGTGACGCTCTCTCCTTTGAGATAAAAAAATAGCCGGGCAGTTGAGGAGGGCACTTTGTTCGCGCGACCGTCTTTTAGAAACTCGCGCCCTCTGCAGCGCCATATTTCTTTCCTCCGAAACAAAAAAGACTGAGTGAAAATAAAAATTTTAAAAAACAAAAAGCTCAAAGAAAAAAAAAAAAGCAATAAGCAGACTCAGCTCGAAATTCCCTGCTGGCGTGATGGCGGTGACTGCAGGCGGTGGCGGCGGTCGGCTGGCCGGCGGTGGCGGTGTCGGCGGCGATGGTAGAAGGGTGTGTGGAAAGAGAGACGCATCTCAGTCTTTTATAGGAGCGGCGAGTCTGACATTTTCAGCTGTCGCATGCTGACCTGCTGCTATCATAAGAGAAACAAAAGCCCTAATCACGCTTTTCAGCTGGATCCTTCCACCCCGCCAGACATGGATCCAGATGGGAAGGTGGTTTAAAATTAAATCCGTGTACCGACTGTCATACAATAGAGTAATTAGTTGAACGCGTGTTACCTGTATAAAGGATTAGCGGGTCATGGGCTCAGCGTGTGTATAGAAAAACAACTACAGGTAGCGTGAACAAAGCGACCCCCTCCCTTTCTGTCACTGTCTGTGACTAGAGGGTGCGCGGGTGGTAAGCGGCTTAAATCTAAAGAAAAACAAATCACCCTCTCCTGTCGTCAGCAGTCAGCCGGCCGGCGGCTGGAAAATGCGATTAGAGGGATGATGAGCCGCGTAGTAAGCGACTTAAGGCTGATCTAAAGACCTGCCGTGAGGGGGCAGCTGGCCGGTGGCTTGAAAAAAAGGGGGGAGTAAGAGTATATAAGGGGGAGTGAAACCGTATTCGGCATCGTCGTCATCGTTCACGCTACTGCTACTACTACTACTACTACTACTACTACTACTACTACCACCACCAGCACCGCGCCTCAATTTGCAGATCCCCATGATGGAAAGTTGCTACCGTGACATGAAGCGGAATGACGAAGCGGCGCGCGAATGTGAAGCTGATGCTGTAGCCTCTGCTACTGCTGCTGCTAGTGCTGCTCAGCGTGCTACTGCTGCATTTACTGCGGCTGTTAGTGACGCTGGTTGTGATGACGTTGTTGTTGTTGCCGCTGCGGCTGTGACTGCTGCTGTTGCTGCCGCCGATGCAGCTACTCATGCCACCGATGCCGACGCTGCTGCTGCTGATGCTGTTGCGGCTGCCGATGTCGCCGCTGATAACGCTGCTAGTGCCCGCTCTGCCGCCCTTGCTACTGTCGCTGCTGCTGTTGTTGCTAATGCTCACGCTACTGCTGCTACAGCTGCTGCTACTGCTGCTACCGCTGCTGCCGAGGCTGCTGCCGCTGCTGCCGATGCTGCTGCCGATGCTGCCGATGCTGCTGATGCTGCTGATGTTAGCAGTCGCGTCGACAAAGAATCGTCATTTGTCACTCTTAAACCTCCAGTTGAACGCGCGACGAGTAGTAGGGCTACCAACGCGACGGCCGGATGGTGCAACTGGTGTCGTCGCTTCTGCTCGTGCGCTTGCTTTTCTTCCAGTCCTACCTGCTGCTGCTACGGTATGATAGTGTTATAGTGTTTGAATGAGAACGCGCGTAGTTACACATAGACGCTGTAACAGATGTGCTTTTTTTTGAAAATATAATTTTAACATAACATGGAACTTGTTGTGTTTATTTTCTATATATAAGTTGTTTGTTTACAAACAGTCACGTGTCACGTGGTGTTGTTTACAAACAAGAGAGCCACGTGGTGTTGTTTACAAACAAAACCCTAAGTAGGTCACGTTACCCTAGTTACCAGAATGCCGGCTTCTGATTGGCTGAGCCTAAGTAGGTCACGTGACGTAAGTAGGTCACGTTACCATGGTTACCAGAATGCCGGCCTCTGATTGGCTGAGAGCTTCTAAGTAGGTCAGTAGGTCACCCAGAATGCTGGCTTCTGATTGGCTGAGAGCCCTAAGTAGGTCACGTTACCATGGCAACGGGTCACGTGACCAAATGGCGGCCTCTGATTGGCTGCATATCGATTGAGTAATAAACAGTAGTTAACTATAGTCCCGTTCCGATACATACTATACTACTCCCCCCATCAAGGGCCCCATAAATGTCAACTAACCGAATCTGCGATTTCATTACACTATGGATGGCCATTTGAAACAGTTTAGGGTATGGGGCTATGGGGTGGGAAATGGTCTGACATGACAGCAGAACAGGTCCTCATGTGGTCATTGAATTCCTCTAGAGATTGACCCATGGTAGGGGAGTCGCAGAAAGTACACTTGCCAGATGGGTCTTAACAATTCCACTTAGTGTGCACATAAGTAATGCAATGGAGAAGATCTGTGGTGAAACATCTGGAAATTCAGAACAACATGGAGAGATTCGTGGTTCATGACCTGGTCTAATTTATTGCATGGTTTCAGCCACATTCTCCTAATTGCCCTTGGATGCTGATGAACTGATTGTGGCAACTGCTTTAGCCATATCTGCTACAGGACAGACAGTGGTAGTGGTTGGATCCGACACTGACCTTCTTGTCATGCTGACTGCTCGTGCGAAACCTTCTGACGCTGTATTCTTTCTTCAGCCTGGTAAAGGTAATGTCCAGAAACTGTATGATATACAACAGCTTCCTTAAAGACCTTAAAGACCTTAAAGACCACCTCCTTTTTCTGCATTCAGTATCAGAATGTGATACAACATCTGCCCCGTTTGGAAAAGGAAAAAAAAAGTATACTAACTCCTGAGAAAAAACATTGATCTGAGAAAAGAAATGGAGATCTTCAATGATCCAAATGCAAGTCATGATGAGGTAGCTCAAGCTGGTGAAAGGTTCCTCCTCTGTTTATATAGTGGTGAGAAATCAGAGAATATTGACCAGGTTAGGTACAATAATTACAAGAAGACCATAGCACGCCAGTCAATCAAAATGTCTTTTGAACTGGCTACTTTGCCCCCCACAAGTTCTGCCGCAAAACAACATTCTTTCCGAACCTACCATCAAGTTCAAGCCTGGATGGGAAATGAACTGCTGCCTACAGACTGGGGCTGGAAGTTAGAAAATGGTACCTTGTTACCTGTCCCCACAGATCTACCATAGGCACCTGACAAGATCCTCAACATGATTAGTTGCAACTGTAAGAAGGGGTGTCAGCAGCAATGTGGGTGCAGAAAGCTAGGAGTGCCATGTTCCACAATGTGTGGTATTTGTGCTGGTGTGGACTGTCTGAATGCTGCTCCAATAGAGCAAGATGAAGTAGACTGACTGTCACACAGAGATAGTAGTCAGTACTATGCAGGGAGTAGTTTCTGATTGATTGAGAAACACTTGTCGCAAAATGCATATTTGACACTTATTATGCAATATAATGGTACTCTGACATAATTTACTGTAATAAAATGTTCATATGCTTACTTTCTGATCATCTGCCAGACTTTTTTTCATATATTGTTATTCAGTTATGTTTTTTAATTTGAATTAAATGAATTTTAGAGCCTCCAGTGACAAAAAACAAAGAATTTCACCTAAAAAAAAAGCCAAGCCCGGGACAACTGAGGACTTTTAGTATGTTCATACTAGTACTAAACCCAACCAATCCTGAAGTTTTCAGCTTTCTTTGAATTTATTCAATGTTGAAATCTAAAATTACTGTACTACTAAGCAACATATGGGCAATGTTTCACACTTTCAAATAAACATAAAATCACCCCCCCCATTCACCAATGGAGCTGATCACTAAAACGACAACCGTAAAACCTCAAGTACATAGACTTAACTCGCGTTTTAGCCACACTAGACTTTGTGCCGATCCTATAAGCCGCACTGGCAATCTGATTATGGTGCCTTTAGTACTGTACCATTGTAGCTAAAACTCGTATTAGCCGCACCCCGACTCTGGGCCGATCCTATAAGCTGATCTGACTCGCGTGGGAAAAACAGGAAACAAGCCTCCCTAAAAGCTAAGTTGAAAGGGGTCGAGCAAAATGATATACCTTGTGTACACCCTCAGAAAGGTGAGCGTCACTGTCGCCAAAAGCACTCTCACCTGAAAGTCAGGCACCGGTGGCAGTGACGCTCACTTTTCTGAGAGTGTAATGACGAGGGAGGTGGGACATAGGTTACCGTAACCAATTAGGAACTCTAGATATCAACCATCCCCAAAGCCAAGAAGGACCACCTCGGCTGGAAGAAATCCCCAGATGCGTGATGAGGCGCTCATGTAGACCTTGTTAGGCCCTTATCCTACAAAATTGCCCTTATCCTTCAAAACCTATATCAGGTAGCTTTGTAGTTATTAGGCCTGACTGATAGCCTTTATCTTACAAACCCTCCCTTATATAGGTTTTGTAGGATAAGGGCAATTTTGTAGGATAGGGCCTTAACTGTTTGCCCTTATCCTACAAAAATAGTATAGGTTTTGTAGGATAAAGGCAATTTTGTAGGATAAGGGCTTGACCGACAGCCCTCATCCTACAAAACTATATATTTTTGTAGGATAAGGTCAATTTTGCAGGATAAGGGCCTGACAGGTGTTTTGTAGGATAAGGGCAAATTTTGTAGGATAAGGGCCTGACTGACAGCCCTTATACTACAAACCTATATGTTTTTGTATGATAAGGGCAATTTTGTAGGATAAGGGCTTAACATGCTGGCTTTTACCAGAGGAGTAGCTCAGGTGGGTCAGGTTAGAGCTGATGTTTTCTGGCTTTCCTGCAGACAGAAATCTGAAGTTGCTGCCCATTGTGGGCGTTGTACTGGTCGTATTACTAATGAGATCATAAAAACTATGAACAGGTAAATTAAAAAGACAGTAGGTCTCTGAATCAGCAAGAAAGTAGAAGTTATCATTATATAGAGAACCATTGATAATCTAAACCCCTTTGTTCCAATAAAATTCCAATGCATAACCATGCCACTAGGATCAGAAAATGGATCTTTTAAGGTAAGGTTTCAGGGTAATTCAGCTGGACATATTTTTAGTGCATTATTTACCACAGATTGGTTCAAAGTATATGTAACACACACCAATCTGACCGGAATTGATGATTCCTTCAAATAATTGCCATTTTATAAGGGGTTGCTAGGCATGGAATGAAAATGGAACAAAAACATTCTTTGTTAGCTTCCAAATCTTCAAACAGAATTCTGGGATAGAAATTCAACAGAATTATCATTTCTGATAATTGGAGATGCATATTGAAGTCATTTCCTGGGGAGGATTTTTTAATCATGTTGATATTCCAAGTATTAAGGTCAGGGGAGCTCTTCAAAGTTGCTTAGGGAGCGTTCATTATTTATGCCAGGGGGGTAATCTGGAAGCCAAAGGGGTTGACCCCAACTTCTCTGATATAGTTTTTTTCTCTGTTGATTATTTATGTATAGGGTCTATGTAGAATTATCAGGGTGGGTGTGGAGCTCTCACCCTTGGGCAATTCGAGATATTCAAGATGGCCGCCAGAGAGCTCCAGAAAACTGGAAACGTGCCCATCTTGGCTTCTAATCAACTTAGAAACACAAATAAAAATGCAAAAGATAGAACTATCCATCATTTTTGGAAAACTGGAAAAATTACCATCATAAATTATAATCATCATATTTTCACCATCTTTCATTAAAAATGAACACTTCTGAGCAAAACACACCATTTTGTCATGTCAAAGAATGCATGTGGCAGCCATCTTGTATTCAAAGTGTGTAATTTGGAGAATAATAACCCAATAAGCATTGCTGAATTGGGTCCATGTGGGTTTCTGGTGGGCTCTCATAATTATTGGATCACCCCTAGTTTTGTCCTTGGCTAAGCCTATTATTTTGTGGGCTAGGCCTATCTGGGCCCCCCATTGGTAGCCCTGGGAAACCTAGAATGAGCAAGCACAGCTTGACCTGATAAAACACATACGAGCCCCAGTAGGCAGGGGTGTCTGGATACCATGCCATCCTCTACAGGAGGGAGGACAGAAAGACAACACTTTTAGCTGGTTGGAAATCACAGAAAGTGTGCATATGGAGCTTGGGGGTAAATGGGAGGCACTGAAAATAAACCTTGGAGTATCTCAAAGATCTTAGAGCTGGTCTCGGTACAATAATCTTTACAAGAGGATTACAGTCTTACTAGACCTGCTTATCCAATGTTATCTTCTTTTAGCTGGTATGTATCAGTTTATCACAATGTCACACAAACAGATCAATGTCTAATTTATGAAATTATGACTTGGTGCTAATGATGCAGTAACATAGAATAGTTGCAAGCATCGCCAAAGGAATTAATTCAACTCTATCATCTGAGCCTGAAACCAAGTATTTACTCAATGCAATAAGGGACACCATACCAATACCAGATTTATACATTACAAATTATTTCCTATGTAGTTTAAGCAGGGCTTTGGTTGAGTCAATGCTTTATAAAGTAGTAGCAACATGTAAATACTAATTGAAGATATCCCAAAATATGCACCTTCATGAGTGGTTCCATCAAATGGCAATTGGCATCTTCATTAATATCTCTTATGCACAACAATGTATAAGTGAAACATCATTGGTTGCATGGAGAAATTCCCATCTAAAAGTGTAGGGTGTGTAGGCTAGACCTTTTTGACATGTTAAAAGTAATATGTCCACTTGATTACATGGTATATATATAAGCTCTATGAGTAGTTGCTGCAATAACTATAGCACTGTGTCCTTTCCTAATTACAATGGCATAATGTCTACTGCAACTGGAGCCTGTAACTCTGGTCATTAATCTGGTGTACATGGTGACATGATGTGCACATATAACAAACTAAAATGCTCTATTAGTGGGTGGTCAATAGTAGATATGAGCCCCCCCCCCCTTTAGCCACATTAAATACTACCACTTTCCTGGGATTTCTTAGGCTCTGCTTAGAATTCTACCCATAAATCATGCCTTTTATCATGAAACATTGATTTAATGACATGGTTCGAGTCAACCATGAGTCTGTGTTGATTGCATAAGGACCTGATTGGAGCACCATACCCCTTATACAAGGATTCCTCTGTCAAAACCATTGTGACAATTTACCTTGGGATGTTTCTTTAAAGCTTACATATCCACTAATACAGACACTGTTTTCTAGTTCCCTTACCTCTCGGGCTTATATAGCTCCCTGAGCATAATGGTAACTACCCAGTATTTAACCATGTGAAGGTTGCCTGCAGAAGGGGATTGTGTGCTCTATATGAATACAGTCAGGTCTTGATCATCTGTCCTTTCATAGTCCAATATACACAGGATCGGACCTGTTCTGGCTGTAACAGTCTTCTACATTTGCATTGAAATATTCTGTTGTAGGGGTCGGATTCCCCGTGCCTTGGTGATAAGCCTTCAATATCACTTGGGTAATCCGGCTCCCCTCTGTACCATACAGATGCAGTAACGTGAGACACTGTCAGATTGTCAGACGGGGAAGTAGCTCAGTTGGTAGAGCAGCAGGTTATGTGATCTGAGGGTCGTGGGTTCAAGTCCCACTTTCTCCAGATGATTTTTCTGTGACCGTTACACTGTGATAGTTCGTCAAATTTGAGATCTGACCACCTTTTGCTTGCAACAGCACTGGTCGGACTATCAACACCTGACTGTACACTGGGTTATGATTCCTCCAACTGAGACACTGCAGACAGTAAGTGGTGTGATTGTCTAACCAGATCAGAAGAGAAGCACATACACAGACATTTAGCCACATTCCCTATTTAACTAACTGTATTATCTGCTGTCTTGTTTAACCTGGTTCCAGTTGTGTTGCAGTGTAAATATTGATTTCAAAATGGGACTTGCATGGCTGAGCAGTCAATCTCTGAATTCATCAGTCAGAACTCATGGCATCAGTATGTTGGCTATATGACCAACCACCCAGCATTTTGCTTTAAAGCATTACCCATTACGCTACTGAGAAAAGATTATTATCCGTTGATATTAACATCTATAATACAATATCATCTACTTTAGGATAACCTGATAGGGAAGACTGGGACACCTGTTTCTACTAATTGGGGCCCTGTGTGCTAATTATGTTACCTATAAGAATGTTATCTTTATTAGCTGATTTTAACCCAGATAACCCTACTGTCCTACACATAGGACACCTATGTGACATATATAATAAGAGATTGATTACTAAAGATAAATTCCATAGATTTTAAATTGTGTTTTTGGTTCATAAAGCTCAAGTTGCCAGGAATTTTTGTGGAGGGTTGCTATGGTTACCGCTATGATGTCAGACTGAGGTCCCAAAATCCATACATCTCGGAAAATGATATAAGGGAAAAGCTGGAATTAATTCCTGTGTTATCAAGAACATTTTGCAAGCCACATTTATCAAAATGTCGTAACATGTGAAAAAAACATGTCTAAAGATATGTAGTGAACATGATATTAAGCAATAAAGGTGTAATTAGCTCATATTCCCAGCCGTCCTTACAGAAGGACAGTAGGACTATGGGCTACTGAGTGTTTGGCAAGCTGGTCAAAAAGTCAATATTTTAATTCAGGTATGAGTGGAATGATATAGTTAGCAGGATGGATAAACTTAGCAGTTGTACAGGGGCCCTCATACTAAGGTGAGCCTATGGTAGTGGCGCTGAGGGGTGGTAATCACCTAGCCAGCACAGTCTAACGCTACATCCTTCTTTTGCCCAAACAGATATAATCTCCCTGCCTTTGTATCTGTCCAGTGTGGATGGAAAATTCCAGAGACGTCACACAGGCCTCCCACACTCCCAATCAAACTTTCCCAGTAAGACTGTCCCAAGCTTTCAAGACTCATTTTCTGAATCCTTACAACCTGCAGTGTGGTATGGCTCATATAAAAGACATGTTGAAGATATGTTAACAGCTCATAATAGACAGCACTGACGTTTTGTAGAAGCCTTATACCATTAATGAAAACATAGACGACGAACAGTGCCTGAGGTGCCATGTCTCACCTGTCTCATGCCACCTAAGAGCAGAACTTTATTGCACGTATCATGATGTGAGGACGATAAAAAAGTGGATTGTCAAAAGGCACCTGTATTTTCTGCTCATGTCTGGGAACCACAAGCTGGTTCAATGGTTGGTGAGCGGTTGTTCAACCAGTTAGAAGCACTGCCATCTTGACTAGAACACTTTGAAAATATTTGTTAACTTAACACACCTTTTAGTTTATTTTGTCTTGTTTTTCTACTGGATTATTAATTGCAGGTATTTATGCTTATTATCAACTTTAGCGAACAAGCACAAGTAAAATAAAATATTCTTTCCTTACATAAAGCAGTCTTTGTAGTATTTTTTAAAATTTCTAATTTAAAAGCTGAGAGGTCCTCTATCACGGTATATTGAGCTTTTAAGTAATGAGTGACCTAATTCAAAATTCAAAATGGCTGCCACAATCATTCTATGATATGGCAGAATGGTTACTTGTCCTCCAAAGTGTCCATTTTAAATGCAAAATGGTAACAATGTAATGATTAGAATCTATGATCGTCATTTCCCCAGTTTTCCATCAAAATGAGGCATATTTTAGGAATAATTCCATTAAAAATTCAAAATGGCTGCCATATTTCTTTTCAAAATGGCAGGGCTGTATTCCTTGACCTCATAAATGTACTTTTTGCATTTTTATTTGTGTCTCTAAGTTGATTAGAAGCCAAGATAGGCACGTTTCTAGTTTTCAGGAGCTTTCTGGCGGCCATCTTGAATATCTCAAATTGCCCAAGGGTGAGAGCTCCACACCCACCCCGATAATTTTACCTAGACCCTATACATCAATGATCAGCAGAGAAAAAAACTATATCAGAGAAGTTGGGGTTGGGCTCCAGATGGAGGTTCTACCACCAGACTGGGGGGTGTGCATATCAGGGGGAGTGGTCATTTTTTTTAAGGGTATTCGGAGGGGGGAGGTCTTTTTTTTTCAACCTATTCTAAGGGGGGGGGTCTTTTTTTTTCAACCTATTCTGAGGGGGGAATCTTTTTTTTTTAGGGGTATTTATTTGGGAGGGGGTATTTTTTAACACAACATGACACAAATTTCACGACACATGTCGCGAATTGGGGTCATAAAGACAGCAGAACTTTGCTAAATTTCTTGCTCACCAATTGACACTTTGAATGATTTACTACTTTTCTTTTCCTAAAACAAACAATAGCTGGAGAACGAACATTAATTCACCACAAGAATAGATGTACAGAATGTAGGGAGTCTAAACAGCAAAGCTATCAGTGTGCAGCTAGATGAATGCTATTATGGCGCCGAAATATGACAGTGCGGTACCCGGGTATCTGAAATAGTTTGGGTTAATTGGATTTTAGCCTTGCCCTATCACATTTTGGTGTCCATATGCAAAGGTGAACTTGCCTATGAATGTCTAGACCCTGCCTTTCTTCCCAATAGAGGAGCACATGCACGGTATGCAAGATGCAAATCTACCTCATATATTGATACATTGTAGCTTAGGTCCACTCCACCAGTCAAAGGCGTGATTACACCAGTCATGATACACACTTTTCCTTGGTGCCTTGTTCCAGCCCTGCTAAATGGTCCACAGCGTTCTGATGGCAGAGCTCTCAATTTTTTTAGAATAACTTCACCATCTCCCCAATAGCTGCCTGCTTCTCACAGATTCTAGGGCTTATAAAATCAGTAGACTCATAGAGTAAACATGATCATCCCACTATAAATCAATGTACCGAATGACTTGAAGTGTAGCAAATAGCCACAAGATCCACAGAATTTTCTGCTGCGGATCATCAATTTCTAAATCTCCCTCTCAGTTCATCTTTGGCTTCAACATAAATCAGGTACTGAATTATCATTGCTACTCATTACCATTGATGGCTTAAGCAATTGTAATTGATCTGTGCTATTATATACCAAAGACACATTCCCCTGTGACTCTTTGTTCAACTTCAAATTTTGACCCTCAGCTCCCTATTTCTTACTGATCCTAGCCTTTGGAAAACCAAACTACGTTTAAATAGTGATCTAGTTCATTTAGCTGCAATTTATGATACCAGGATACATTAAAATAGGCTGATTGACTTCTAGATTTTCAAAATTTTCCTCAGGTTTGTCACTATTATAACATACAGAGCATCCCTTCATCAAACATCAATCTTTGTTTTAAGCTGCAGTGGCAGTGGAACAGGGGGGCCTGGGGGCCTAGTAAAGTTGGGGAGCCAACTTTTTTTGGTAAACATGAACCTTCTAGTACCCAAGAATACACCAATCTCAAGGTAAAATTCCTAAAATGTTCTTGAATGACAAGCTCAAAGTCCCACAGAACACATCAATTTCAAAGTAAAATTACTAAATTTTCCATGGATCATATAGTAGACTTCAGACCACTCGGAATAGACTAATTTAAATGTCAAATTCCTAAATTTTCCATCTGTTTCTCCCTCCAACCAACACTCATCAGCTGGCCTTGGGAGCTGCCCCCCCCCCCCCCAACTTTATCCACCTTCCGCCACCCCTGAGCTGAGCTATTTCATTGTACTTCTACCAAACAGTATTAGCATTACTTGTTGGTGGGAACCAAAAGAATGTGCGCTCTCCACATGTGGGAGATGCAAAAATATTTACCATATTGTGATGTCCTATAGGGTTGATTCAGGTAAAGTGGGACATCAGGTAAAGTGGGACAATTAACGTTAAGGCCATTTTTAGAGGTTATTTTCTTTCCTGAGTGTAAAATTTTATTTTTTTCTTGGAAATATATGTTTGACCCCTCTTAACTGTACCTATTTCACCAAAGTTAAGAGGTAATCATACCTTCTAAATTTCAAAATGATATGGGTGGAGAGCTTTTGCCGCTATAAATTCGGAATTACATAAGGAATAGTACAATTTTTTGTTAGTAGTGGTACTAAGAATTATAACATGATATTTCAAAATGTATGTATATATTTGATACATATATTGTTTCTTTACATCTTGATATGTTTTTATTAGTCAGATATTGAAATGAAGTACACTGAGACCCACTTTAGCTGAAGGTGTTAGGTAAAGTGGGACAGGCAGATTCAGGTTAAGTGGGACACTATATTAATCCCCTTTCTCAGAGTATCATTACCTGATATGCCCATATTTTGATTTATAATGAGAAGAAGTATCATAGAAAAATATCATTACAATACTTAGTTGTGTAAATAATACCAAAATATTAAGTATAACAGCCAAAATAGGGCTTTGTTAGTGATCCAGATTGTGGTGGATCTAGTGACTTAACTCATGATCATTATTTAGATGATCGAACTACTGACTTCCATCAGTGATCCATTGACTTCCATCATAATTTCAGATAATTATCGTAATATTTCTTACCTTTAATGATTTTTAATCATACATTATGATGTTGAATGGTAAAATCTGTAGCTAATTCATTTAGAATTGGTACTTGATATACATTGAGTCTAAAACTGTAGAAATCATTCACCAATACTACCTTCTTACAATCCATAGAAATTATTGCCATAAATAGTTATTTATAGTAATTAATATGCCCCTGAAATGCTCCTGCATTACTACCTCAGTTTTGCATTTATACTCTGTGTACTTGATTCATTCCTGCATAGGACCCTACATAAATTTCCTTAACCCCTTCACCACTGGGTTTCTCAATGCAATTTTGTGCAATATGTTGGCTTACCGCGTGGAAGGGGTTAATGTTTTTGATGTTGTACATCAAAATATTTATCTCACCTTCAAAAATTGACACTTACCATTTTTGTCATATGGATTATAAAGCATGGGGGTCAATTCTTATCAATTGTCCCACTTTACATGAAGCAAGTGTCCCACTTTACCAAATATACAAGTAAAGTGGGGCGCTTCGATTTTGAAATGGCATCTCTAAGAAATGGGCTATTTAGGCAACATTGGTTAAGGTATTTCATATCTTTTTTATATTTTTCTTTAAAGGAATAAATATTGAACCTATTTGATGTGTTTGACATTTTCTACTATTCGTACCAAATGTGTGAATGGTACACAAAGTCAGAGTATGGCTTAAGTGTCCCACTTTAACTGAATCAA
Organism: Harmothoe impar; assembly: GCA_947462335.1. Lineage (NCBI taxonomy): Eukaryota > Metazoa > Annelida > Polychaeta > Phyllodocida > Polynoidae > Harmothoe > Harmothoe impar. The sequence goes on along the minus strand of OX381707.1, from coordinate 66,706,470 downwards.
CCCTAACTACTCCCTCAAATAATGGTTAAGCACATGCTATAATAGGTTATAGAATAGGACTATGTAGATTTTGTATGTCGTTGATGCCATTATTATATATTCATAGTCGTCTATTGTGAGGGGGGGGGGTCATTTTTTTTCAACCCATTCGGAGGGGGGGGGTCTTTTTTTTTTGACGTATTCGTTTTGCCAAACGCCTGCCCTCCCCCCCCCTGCCATAAATAATGAACGCTCCCTTAGTTACTAAGAATTGTGATTTTGGGGCAAAAATCAGGGAAAATCACTAGTTTTTAGTAACCATGCAACTTTGAAGAGCTCTCCTGACCTTAATAACTGGAGTATTGACATGATTCAAAAAGCCTTCTCAGAAAATGACTTCAAGATATCTGTCCAATCAGCAGAAGTTATAATCACATTGAATTTCTATCCCATAAGTCCGTTTGAAGATTAAGAAGCTCAAAAAGAATGATTTTGTTCCATTTTCATTCCATGCCTAGCAACGCTACACAAAAAGGAATTTACTTGAAGGGGACATCAATTCTGATCAGATTGGTGTTGAGTTTGGTTCCAAAACGCAATAAGCGCCATTTTGAAAAATGACACCAAATTCTGACAAAGGTGTAGGTCAGGAATAGATACATGCAATTCTGAAACAATTTTTCCTCAAAATTCTATTTTCTATGTATTTAGGGAGCATTCATTATTTATGGCAGGGGGGGCGGGCGTTTGGCAAAATGAATACGTCAAAAAAAACCAAAAAAAACCTCCGAATGGATCAAAAAAAAAGACCCCCCCCCCTCCGAATGGGTAAAAAAAAAAAGACCCCCCCCCTTCGAATAGGTTGAAAAAAAATGACCCCCCCTCACCATAGGCGTTAATAAATACTTAATAATTGCATCAACGATGTACAAAGTCTACATAGTCCTATACAATAACCTATTATAGCATGTGTTTAACCATTATTTGAGGGAGTGGTTATAGGGTAGAATAAAATGGTGAATATTTTTGCATCTCCCACATGTGGAGAGCGCACATTTTTCTGGTTCCGTGGCACGTTTGATTCTTTTTGCTAAAAATGGGTGTAATTCTTTTGGTCCCCACCTACAAGTCCTGCCAATACTGTTTGGTAGAAGGACCATGAAATGGCCCAGCTCAGGGGCGGCGGAATGTGGATAAAGTTGGGGGGGGGAGGCAGCTCCCAAAGCCAGCTGATGAGTGGTGGTTGGAGGGAGAAACAAATGGTTGTTTTTTGGGCCGCAGGCCCCAGGAAAATTTAGGAATTTGACCGATATATTAATGCATTCAGAGTGGTCTAAAGTCTACTATATGATCCGTGGGAAATTTTGTAATTTTGCATTGAAATTGATGTGTTCTGAGGGACTTTCAGCTTGTCATTCAATTTTTTTTTTAGGAATTTTACCTTTAGATTAGTATATTCTTAGGTACTCTGAGTCTAGAATGTTCATGTTTCACGGCACAGATTAATTACAATCGCTTAAGCCATCAATGGTATGCATGGATGCTACATGCACCATAGTTGATAACCCTCATTTGAGGAAATTCCGTAAGGTACCTGCCTTCAAAGTCCTAGGGTAAGGACCCTCCCCTCTGTGTGGGCAGTAGCGCTTGTCTTTCTTTGTGGTAGACGACCATGTCAAGTGTTGACTTATCACTAAAAGAAGGATTGTAGCATCCCCAACTTTGCCAAATCTTTTAAGCTTCAATTGTTAATTTAGTACTCTAGTATAATCTATAAAAACCCATGTGAAGCCTTATCTTGACTTTGTCCTGATCCTATAAGATGCACTGGCAATCTGACTTGCATACTTGCCATGGCCTATGCATGAAGTTTTATGTGACACTGTTGGGGGAATATCATGCTAATGATGTTTTCCCAGCAGCGCCAGTTTGGATCCTGTCAGGTGGCTCTATAATTAACTTATGGTGTGGTCAGTATTACCAAGCCTTTGGATTTCATTGACTCCGAAAAAGTAAAGCTTTAAAATAGTGATGAATATAACTCACTAATAACCCTGCAGAGCGTTGGAAGCAACTTGACCAGAAGTAAATATAGAGCTGTAAAAATTCTGATGAGGCCAAGGAGCAATGAGTAGCTATGATAATTCAGTGCCTGATTTTTGTTGAAGCCAAAGATGAACTTAGAGGGAGATTTAGAAATTGGCGAAAGTGGCTATTTGCTACATTTCAAGGCATGCTGTACACTGATTTATAGTCGGATGATCATGTTTACTCTATGAGTCTACCGATTTTATAACCCCTAGAATCTGTGAGAAGCAGGCAGTTATCAGGAAGATGGTGAAGTTATTCTGAAAAAATTGAGAACTCTGCAATCAGAACGCTGGGGCCCATTTAGCAGGGTCTGGTGCAAGACACCAAGGAAAAGTGTGTATCATGACTGGTGTAATCACGCCTTTGACTGGTGGAGTAGACCTAAGCTACAATGTATCAATATATGAGGTAGATTTGCATCTTGCATACCGCGCATGTGCTCCTCTATTGGGAAGAAAAGCAGGGTCTAGACATGTAGGCAAGTTCACCCTTGCATATGGACGCCAGAACGTGATATGGCAAGGCTAAAGTCCAATTAACCAAAACTATTTCAGATACCGTACTGTCATATTTTGGCGCCACAATAGCATTCATCTAGCTGCACACTGATACTAGCTTTGCTGTATAGACCCCCTACATTCTGTACTCCTATTCTCATGTTGAATTAATGTTCTTTCTCCAGTTATTGTTTGTTTTAGGAAAAGAAAAGTGGTGAATCATTCAAAGTGTCGATGGGTAGGCAAGAAATTTAGCAAAGTTCTGCTGTCTTTATGACCCCAATTTGCGACATGTGTCGTGAAATTCGCGTCATGTTGTGTCAAAAATGACCCCCTTCCAAATAAATACCCCTAAAAAAAATGACCCCCCCCCCTCAGAATAGGTTGAAAAAAAAAGACCCCCCCCTCCGAATACCCCTAAAAAAAATGACCCCCCCCCCTGATTTGCACACCCCCCCCTGGCATAAATAATGAACGCTCCCTTAGGTCCTCTCTGATGTACACATTATATCCGAGACACTATAATTGCCGATATGGTAGCCTTAGAGAAATCACTATGTGCTTCAATTCTTGAATGAAAGGAGAAATATAGTTGTGGTAAGTACCCGAGATGTTGGTCCCCTACTGACGTATTAAACCCTGCACAGAGAGAAGAAGTAGAATCACTGTAACTCTCAAATGGGAGTCCAGCCCCGATCACTGAGGTAACTCTCCCCCCGACTCTAAAGTGACTCCCAATCATGAGGGAGTCTTAGAATAGGAGTCTTTATAGAATTATTATGGAGTCCAGCTACTGTTAGGGACTCACTTTAGAGTCCTGGGGAGAGTTACCTCAGTGATCAAATCTGGAGTCACAGTGATTCTACTTCTTTTCTCTGTGTATGAATTAATTTTTACGTGACAAATTACAGCCACATAGCGTAGGTCTATTCATTGATTCTACATATGCGACTGTCATTAAATATTAAGATTAATTGGGAATGAGGGAAACGGAAACCAGCGTGTATTATTATTCTGCCAGTCGCGAGTGGGGACAAACATTGCACGTGTGACCGTCAATATGCTCGAAACAATCTGCAATCGGTTTATCCGACACCAGTGAACGAGGCAAAACTGTTTGCGTGCCTTTACACACACTATTGGACAGTATAATAATTATGGTAGACAACAAACGAATAAAGCTATATAATGTTATGTTCTCTTCACATCGCCGATTTCTTTAATCCATAACGATGGAGTATTACATATATATGTCTTTACAAATTGTAGGCCTGCACGTTTTTTGTGCCCCTACAATCTCTGGTAAAAATGTAACCCTTTGTCCATTTGTCTTGCATTATTTTGGTCAAAACATTTTAATTTGAAATAACTTTTGTCCAATAGGTGCCTCTGTTAAGTGTTAAAAGAAGGTTTTCTAAAAGAAAATGATTGTGATTTTTGACGCAAATTATTGCAGGAAATTAATAGACAAAGGCCCATTGATATGAGGTCCATTTGCATCATTCTTCACGTGTCAGTGTGAATCATAGTGACTTTTGTATACACCCTGTAATAAATTGCAAATCAAGTGTAAGGCAATGATATGGTTCTGGTGGATAGGGAAAGTTAATAAGGAAAATACGTCGAGAAAAGTACTATACCCCATGGAGGGCGTTTCTGGTGGGGACTTATGGAGTCCATAACTTTTTTTCCATAAACCGTAACTTTTTTCCATAAACCATAACTTTTTATTTCTTCTAGTTATCTTAATTAAGGTTAGAAATACCACTGTTTTTGTACAGAAAAGTAAAGCCAAGCCTATATGGTCCTCATGGCATGATTTATAACATCATAGAAATGCATTTTCATAGCTTTTTTTGGAAAGTCCATAATCCATAAATTGACTTATGGAGTCCATAACTTTCGTATGGAAGTCCTTAAGTCACCTCCATAAACGAGAAATGCCTTCATGGGTAGGCACATGTACTGTTGTAATAGTATAGGAAATATGATACATAATCAAAAGCATGAAATACCTTCTGTGTCTGTAGGGAGTAGGTTCGGTGATCTTACTGACCCCGTGTGCAGTGGTTATGTGCGGACACTCCGACAGCGTTTCCGCCCAGGTTTTACTAGATCCAGAAGTTGATGCGGAACAGCCTTCAGACGACCTCTCAGAAGTAGATCCAGAATTAGATCCACCGCTAGTAGATCCACTGTATCCATCATCATGACTAGATCCGCTCTCCACGTCCAACTCTTTTTTGTCATCAGAAGACCTATCCACAGTGTAGACATCCAGCTTGGTTTTTGTCTTGTGATTGCTCCCAATTTCGTTCTCAGGATCATAGGCAAAACTGAAGCTGGTGTTAGTGTGAGCGTGCTTCTTGAGATCCTTGTTCAAAATGTCGTCTGCCCTGTCCCTGTGGCTATTTTCCCGCCCTCCCGAGCGCAGGGTGTAAACCGGGGAGAAGTCCGTCATGCTTGCCGCTTGAGAGGAGGGTACCGACAGGTGTGGTGTAGTGGTGATGGTAGGGGCATGTCTGGACTGTTGGAGTTCTAGGAGATTGGCTACAGGTAGGTGAGTGGCTGGGCGATGGGGTGGGAGATTGCAGCGCCATCTCTGAACCTAGCGGTACCTGTGGCCGATGGATGCTGCTGACGCACGGTTTACTGCGTCTATCGCTGCCTGCAATCCTCCATGTATGCAATGACCCATGCCCAGCTATTAAATAATATATATATATATAGGTATAGGGATCTTTAGCAAACCTGCCGTAGTCCGTTAATCGTAGACGTAGCAATGCTGAAAGCACAGGCTACGTCTGGGTTAGATGAGCTAGTCAACTAGGTGCCTTAGCAAGATATTCACTGTAAGCCACCATTCCAGGTGACCATTCTGCTTGTACCAATGTATTCCCTCTCTTCTGTAGAAACAAGCTTAGAAAATCTCATGGGCGAGATTAGGAGTCATAATCGTTTGAATGAATGATACCCAGATAACATTGGTCATTGGGGCCCATTTGTGTTTTATTTTGAATCTTAATTTATTTTTTGTAAATACTAATACCATTTTTGACCAACTAGGTAAAAATGGTCAGTTAACCATGCAGGCTTGGCATGGATTCAAAGTCATGACCATGGATTAATAGGCCAATTCGGGGAGAGGTTGATATAAGCGGAGTCAATGGCGTGTTGACACTCCATCTTAACCAGACCCAGGTAACAAGAAACGTTATTCTAACGTTGATCAACGTTGTTTAAAAGTTAACTGGCTAACGTGATATGAAAAACGTTAGTTTAACGTTAATCTAACTTTCCACAATAACCTCAAGGGAATAACCTGCATTTGATGTTAAATAATAGTTCGGAAAATGAACGTTTTCTACCTAACGTTAGATTAATGTTCAGTGGATAACTTGTATAGACTGATGTATATTTAAATCATGTATTGTGTTATATAAATGTAAAAAATATCAATAGCTAAAGATAACATATACTATAAGTACGTATACAGTAAAACGTTGATTCGATTGATGAAATGATTCATGCAACTTTGTCTGAATGCCTATACAATGTGTATTTCTGTCAGGGTGCATGCAACTCTAATCATTGAATTGATTGTTTACCTTTAATCAATATAAGATTTAATTGATTTTCTGTAAATATTGAAATCAATCGGAAGTATAGTGCACCATGGAAATCAAATAACCTGAACTTATATCATTATTTAAGTCGTAATTCCCTTTTTAATTCACCTATGGGGATTAGCACTGTTTGGAAATAATAGGTATTTCATGGGGAATATAAGCAGATTTAGCCCTAAGTCATGTTATATTTACAAAATATAAGGGGTAGTGCACCCCCTTATATTGCCTGATGCTCTAGATATAGTTCACATTTGCAGTACATAACAGAAATTAGATGTGCACTGGTCGATAATAGGGAAGCTAAACACCATGTGGTTTTAGAATTCATATTAAATAAACGTTAAAATAACGTTAAATTAACGTTATTTGTGGTTTCAATCTATCTCACTAGATGGCAGCTTAGCTGATAATGGTACTACATTGAGATTGCATCATTATAATTGTCTCAAATAAGCTATATATAATGGGAATACATGAATGCTTTACCAACCCTAGCATCAGAATTCCATATAAGAATATAGTCTGACAAAATGAATACAAAAAGGAATAGCTTATTACATACATTATCATGCAACTCATCACAAACACCTCTTTTGTAGGAATAGAGGATGGATATATAGGACGTTGTCCTAATGCCCTGATGTATCAATGTATGAGCTAACCTGCCCCCCCCCCCAGGAAACAATGCTGGGGTGAAGGACTCGTTTTCCCCAAACTCTTGGATATTAACAGAAGATGGAATATTAAAAATTGATGAGAGATAAAATAGCAAGTAATGGTTAAATAAGAGTTGACCAATTTACCATCATTCTCTTAACCTTAATTTGACATTATCTTAACGTATAATTAACATTATCTTAACGTTCATAACATGTTAATGGAATCAAAAAAAGGTTATTCTAAGGTTGAGCAATCTAACGTTGTTCTCTGCACGTTAATCCACGTTTATTCAACGTTTAAAAAACGTTAAAATAACGTTGAATAAACGGCAATCTAACGTTGAAAAAACGTTGGATTGAGTCCACGATTTTCACTGCAATCTAACGTTATTTCCTCACGTTATTCCAACCTATTATTAACGTTAGATTAACGTTGAATTAACGTTTTTTTGTTAGCTGGGGAGCCACGCGGGAGGCACAATTGAAAGCTTTACTTTTCTGTGTCTTACAGTACGCATTGCACTGATAGAACGTCATTACATTACATGTATTAAGATAGTTATCATCAGTTTTCTGGAGGATCTGATGATACAGGACCAAACAGGTCTTCTCCAAAGAAAAGTGCCAACTATATTCCTGATTACATGTCAATCATATAACGGTAGTAGAAGGAGACACCCTCTAGACAATGAATCATGATAGAGTAATTCTGATATGCACAAAACAACGTCACAATTACTGCCCTACACTCGAGAAAAAATTAACTCTAAACAATGAAATCATGAGTATTACGACAACCTAATCATAGACTATACCATGCTGACCAGTAACATCTGCCCCCCCCCCCTGTAATTAGGCATGCCCCATTACAAGTGCACAATGACAGGGCGTCACCGTGGTATTCTTTCGTAATTCATGGGAGGGGGGGCGTTTCTGGTGGGTACTTATGGAGTCCGTAACTTTTTTCCATAAGCTATCACTTTTTTAATTCTTCAATTTCTCTTAATCTAGGCTAAGGAGAGCACATTTTTTGCATGAGAGAGTGAGACCCAACCGCTATGGTCACCATAGCATAGTTTATAGCATCTTGGTCATGCATTTATACAACACTTTTTGGAAAGTCCATAGCCCATGAATTATGGAGTCCATAACTTTCTTATGGAGGTCCGTAAGTTAGCTTCATAAACGGGAAATGCTTACTAGTTGTCAGTAAACCCTATAAGGATCTATAAAGTCTCAACGCTCCCCGTTTATTTTAGTACAGGAACTTTAGACAAATTCTAGCCCAAAGCTGGAATTAAGTACCATGAAGCTGAAAATCTCAGGAACGGCTCACCTTTATATTAGGTTTGACCCCTTTAAAGTCCTCGAGTGTCCTGTGTGTACTTCCATTTAAAAAACGGGCCGAATCCAATATGGCAGCCAAATAATCAGAATCTCCCATAATGACAATATGATTCCTACAATGATTTAAGCCTTACCTATCCCCCCTTAATTGGGTACAAGGAATCCACTGGTGTCATTGGTTTATTGCTAGGACAAGTGGTTGCTTACAACAGCAGGTTTGCATAGCAAACTGGGCTTCCTATACTATAAAAACTGATTAAGCTAACTGGAAAAGTGGGCTTTTAACGATTAAAACAGGTGGCGTCTAATCACTTGGCAAGTTTGTCCCCACGTGCGACAGAGATCTGGATGCATTGCGGCATGCCCATCCATCTATCCATCTGTCAACCCATTCAACAACATGTATAAGCGTGTAATCAATAGTTGACAAATCCCGACGATTTCTCTGATAAATGTTCACTCGTCGTTATTGATTACACTTGATGGAAGAGCGACGGATGAACATGCACATTGAGCATCTCATAGATTTGGTTTTGAAGGCAGTAGAATGCTTCTAGACAGCCAACACTTCACAGAGCCTGCATTGTCCATGCATTGTTACACGTCATACTCTTCATGCTTTTCCATTCTTACAACGGAATAGGTTCATATCCTTATAATCTGTCTACCTGTGCGGAACATAAGCTAGCTGACTCTACACCATTCCTCCTCCTCCCCCACCCCCTATATATATTAGCATTTTCCTCACGTTTCACATATGTTACATCTAACTCCCTCCGCTTAGCCTCGTTAATGTACCTCCAATTACTTTCTCCTCTACCCCCTGCACCAGCCCCTCTGTAGACCACGCCTAAGGTCTGGTGAGCGTCTACATGAGAGAATAGCAAATGGGATTGATTACTGGTAGTAACAAGAGCCTACAGCAAATAGAGAGGGTTGTTTCCGTGGTCTGTACTTTGGTGTACTATGTACATTGTATTAACGATTCTCTGTGCCAGATTATATCTGCAAGAAGCCAGGGCCTTATACACTATTGCGGGCACTATTGGCTGACTAGTTTGGGCGGTGTATACCCGAGCTTGGTCAAACTAGAAGCCGATACACCTCTGGTTCAATAAACAGAAAGTGCAGGACCTAGTCATGTGGGTTTTCTTTCACAAATCACATTTAAAGCTACCTTTAGAAAGAAAACTGGGAATAAAGGTTAACAGTATACGTAATGAGAGCTTTCCATCAGCACTGTAAATACTGATTAGGTTTATTGTGGCATTTCTTTCGTTTTAATTTACCCTTCACATTGTCTACAGTACCGCCCTGGCCTTCAGTAAGATGCAAAATGTTCTTCCGGACTAAGTACATAGTATAAATTAGGTGATAATTATTATCATAGATATCACCCAAAACATTGTACGTATCGCTGTAGGCCTACATGTCATAATGGTACAAACAACATGTTTGCTCTTGGAGACTAGTTTGATGTAGCGAAACCTTGTAAATTGGCCAGGATAGGGTAGATTCACCATGAGTCGGACACATACTCTGAGACGGACAGTGGTATTTGATATTATTTATGTACAATACCACACACAGAAAAGTAAAGGAGTCGCCACAACTCTGACAGCCAGAGGCGCAGTTTGTCTCCCACATGACATCTGTGGAGGCGAGTCAGATGAGTTTGACTCTCCGTTCCTGAAGAGTCAACAGCAATGTTCAAACATGCATGATGTGTTCATGCCTACTATGTTTAATACCAGAGACCTACCATTACTACTGTTGAATGACTGACCATCATTCAACCTGGACTATAACATCAGTCCAAAAGGCAATAACACCAGTCTTCACCATTAGGATCAAAACTAACCTCTATTCTATTATACCAAGTCATGGCTATATAGCCTATGCCTATCTTTTTCTTATATTTATTATTATTACATACATGTAAACCATGGAGATTTATGTGACTATTCTTATACACGTTCCATTAACTGGAATAAGGTGAATACAGGTCTGTGACCTACCATTTTTCCAGTATAAATAAAAGAATTTTGAATTGAATTGAATTGAATTGACACCTCAAAAGAGCAGGAGTCAAAATCAATACTTGAGAGGAAACGGATAGGACTTCTTATTCCTACCTTACACAACCACTGAATGCCTTGTAGTGAAGGCTCACTATGCTTATGTGTACCATGGTTACCTAGTGCCTCTGACCAATCAATACTTGAATACATGAGTGGCCTGCAGGTAAGGTGGATCCTGTACTTACGGCAGGGTAAAGTGGGGGCAACAGGTGGACATAATTAGTGGACAGGCCGGGTGAGGCCTGTGAGAGAAGTGAGTAAGTGAAGTTATTTCCCAAGACAGGTCAATAGCAAGACATGTTGTCATGTTCACCACTTCTCCCTGTGTGAAAGGGCTAAGCTATGTCTGCCTCACACTACATTCTACAGACCATTGGTCACATATTAAATGCCAATGAAATAGTAAGCAGTGCCACACATTTTAACTCACACAGTTAGTGCCCAGCCTTTTGTTTATTTCCCATAAGCGCAAATATTGTGACTACACTCTATACTGTTGGTGTTCTTAGAATTCATTGTGTTGTCTGTCATCACATTTCATTCAGATAAGTGAAATGGAAAGCTTATCAATTGACATCCCTTAACCACACTATTTAGACATAGTGGACCTATCTATAAAGAATCAAAACTGTGTGGCATGTAACAATTGTCTAAAGTATAGATGATGGCTCTGCCTTGTGGTTGCCACTGGTACCAAACTAGTGTTGGTTGCCCCACAAGGTGGTTTCATATGCAACTACTATTGAGTCAACACATTTTTTATTTGACTCTTCATCAAGGGTCAAACTACAAATGACTGCTGTGGGCAGAGTCAACTGCATTTGACTCTGCACTGATAGAGGTAAGAGGTAGAGTCAATTTGTATAAGGAGCAAGGGGTATGACTGGAGTAGCTGTGACCCATCCACAAGAGTCATCATGACTCTCTTACCAGAGTCAACTAGAGTTGACTATGGTAAAAGAGTCATGGCAACACCTTCACTTCTCTCTGTGCACTTTTAGTGTTTGGCTTTGGAAAAAATAATCCTTAAACTTTACAATTATTCACAAATAAAGAGCTTAAAATGCTTGAGAAAAAAAACAAAAAATCAAGTGTCCGTCTCAAGGTATGTGTCCGAGTCCAGGTGAATCTACCCTACCTGTACTGATGATTCATTAATACATGTAGGCTACATGATACTAAGGGAGTGGTCATTTTTTAACAACAGGGGGGGGTCGGTGGATTTTCGCGTGAGCGGGTCGAAATTTTTTTGGTCCCCCCCGAGGAAGGGGTCACAAATTTTTCAGTCCCCCCCCTAGGCAGGTTGAAAATGAGCGAGGACGACCCCTTTGAGCTATAGTAACGCGCCAGCTTTTTCGCTAAAAAGGGGTGTAATTTTTTTGGTCCCCCCCTCAAGAGGGGTCCAAATTTTTTTGGTCCCCCCCCTTCAAGGGGTCCAAATTTTTTTGGTCCCCCCCCCAAATCCACCAACCCCCCCCCTGTTGTTAAAAAATGACCACTCCCTAATAACAACTCCAGTCCACCAACTTATATTCCATTTATATCCGGGTCGATCACGTGGAACTGTGGGAAACTTTCACAGTACAAGATTGGATTCTTACATGCAGCAACAAGAGATGACGAGAACCGACTGTGGCAGGCGATCACTTCTACCCAGTGGGCACAGATGATTGAATCAATATTGACAAATGCTTGTCTATGTTGATTAATCGTTGATTCAAAGTTGATTCAACTGTTAACTGAATTTTGTGCCCACTGGGTTCTAGGTATCCCAGGTAGCGTTGCAGCTAAGCTCAAGATATCAAGGGTATTGTTCATTTTGTGATAAAGGCATGGGATTTCTACCACAGAATCTAGACATCTCAGGGAACATTTTAAGAGATAGAAGCACCCTGAGCTCCTTCTGGAACCAAGATGGCCGCCATCTGAACATAAAGTACCTGGGAAAGGACAATCGGACACTTCTTATTGGATTTCCAAGTGTGATACAGCAATATATATGTTTTTGAGGGGGGAAACTCAAAAAGAGGCTCACAAAAAGGTTTTGGTAAACACCTGTCAACAAAATAGTTCCCATAGCAACCAGCATAGCTACCAAACATATTGAAAACCATGTATTAAGCAATTCTTATTGGATTGTTTTCTGAAATACAATTTTCCTAGCAACCATTATATTCGCCCGGGAAGAAAAATGAAAAAGTCACTTGGCAATGTTTATTTGATGAGTAATTAAATTACCGGGAGAGTAGAATCCTTTTGATTATGACAAGTTGGTGGATCACCAGCACAAGTGACTTTATTCATATATATGACTTCATAGGAAAACCACTTAACATGACAACCGTACTGAAAAATGCAAAATCAACACTTGTTTCAGATTCTCTGTGCAATGTTGTGTATCATTTTGGTCATTTCCCTGAACCTTTATGGAAAGTGTTTCCATAGCAAGCAGACTGACATATACAAAGTAAAAAAAATGTTTCAAATTATGTGCACAAAGAGTCACAAGTGAAAATGGTTCCTTAGATGTTTGCTTTGGACCACATACACTATTCAGGATCTGTGTCCATTCATATTTGTGATATGGCTGATCTTCATAGGAAGCTAATGGGGCTGACTTTCAGTCTGGCAAATATGCTGTCAACAAGACACAAAGTAGATTCTCTTCAATGGCACTGGATCGGTGTCATGCAAAGAATAATGCTTTCACCAAGAGTTTCTGTGGTGCAGTCAGACTGACAGATAGTCCTGCAGCTCTGAGAAACTGGATGGTGGCCCAAAAAAAACTAATAGCAGAATTTCAGCAGCTGCAACCACGCCTGCCAGAAGATGAAGCTCATGCACAGCATGATAAGCTATCCGCTCAAAATGCATTGCATAGGGATGTTAATGAATAAACACAGACAATGCAAGATGTTGGTAATCTATTCATGCAAGAAAGCAAAGACCTGGTTATTGACATTAGAGACATTATGATTATGAATGACATTGTCTGCAACACACTCCGGAGCATCAAGGATATTGGTTAAGAAATGTACAAGTAGTTTGTTAAGGACAGGCTAGAAAATCCACACAAAAATGAAAACAATCAAGAAAAACAAGCTGCCATTCTTCAGAACATCCCCCATGAAGATTTAATTGAACCAAAAGATGAAACTAAAAGCACTTAGGAATGACAGGTATATTTTCTCATGACTGTATATGGGTGGTTCTGGTGAATCGTTGACATTTGGCCTTGGGGAGAGCCTGGATGTGATAATTCTAAAATATATCAGCAGATAATAACCCTTTTGCCTATATATAGTAGGGGTCTTGCCCCAATTGTGTACAAAGTTGGAACGGTTAAAGCCAAAAACTCTTATTATGGTAACCATCCAAAGTTACCATGTCAATGTACTAGATTCTCAGTGAGGCTACGAGTCACTCACTTAATTTTATATGATAGAGGGGCCTACATTCAGCATTTCCTCTCTACTCCAGTATTATTTTGTCATGTCATGCAGTGGTTATGAGTAGTGGCTAGGTTAGGGGTCACATCTATATGTTTCTCTTGCATATAGTCATGTTTTTTATAACTTTACTTCTTTCTTTAAGAAAGCGGGTGATATTGTGCAATGTTTTGCAAGGTTAGGGAAGAGGGGATAGTTTTTCTCCTCTACTTTCTAAATATCTCAACAGACTGGAATCCAATAGGATACTTTTAAGTTCTACTTTAATATATAGTAGGCCATATTGCCTGCCGACTGGTATATGGGTCTTGTGCTTCTCAGTACTCTATGTGCCTCTACCATGTCAGTGAAGAGGGGGTTTATTTGTGAGTGACTCGTAGCCTCACATGCTAGCTTCATCAGAAGTTCCTATAAATTATGATCCATGTGTTTTATTTTTACAAATCATTTATTATTGAATCCATTATTGCTTAATGTGAAGGGACATAGGTCAAGGAAGTAATTTACCAAGGTATTTATCTCTTTGTAAATTTGCCATTACCCTATTTTTCAGAAGCAATTACAAAGGGGAAATGCCATTTGGCTAAAATAGGGTTAAATTTTGAATACATCAGTAGATAGAAATGCTTTTGCCTATGTACAGTAAAGGTCTTGGGACAACTATCTACAATGTTGGAACTGTTAAAGCCTAAAATGTTACTATGGTAACCATCAGAAATTCCCATGTTAATGCACTAGATTCTCAGTGAGGCTACGAGTCACACACTTATTTTTTTTGTTATTAGCACTTATTTTTCACTTTTAGACTACAATGAGGTAATAAAATGTAGAAACAAATGTATACATGTCAACTTGATGGACATTATATATGCATGACAACATGATGGACATAGATGCATAACAATATGATTGACACATGCATGACAACTAAGTCATGATACACGGATTTCAGGTGTATATAATGGCATAATGCTGCCCCTACCCTCACATAGTACAGTCAACTCCCTCCTCTCCCTCCTCAATGACCACCCCTCTAGAACGACCATCTCACTATTGCTACCAGTTTTGAAAAGTGCCAACCAATTTCCTTTATTCTAATATCAAAAAAACTCCCCCTTATGCGACTACCTCTCTAATGCGACCATGTGTACCCTGCCCTCCGACCACCAAATCATCAGTCGCAAATAGCATTTTAATCCCTCTAATGCGACCACCAGGTATCCTCTCAGAGGTGAGGCGGGGGCAGGGCGCGGCGGGGCCTCTGCCCCTCTCCACTCCGACCAGTAGTTAGACCTGTGACCTCTGTCCTTCTCCTGTCCACTCCTGACTACGGACAAGTGAGGGATGGGGGGGGGGCGGAGGTTCTGTTGCTCTCCACCCCGACCACTGGACAGATGAGAGGGGGAGCAGACTGGGGAGGGGGGCTTTACATAGTCCCAAGGGTGGTCGCAATAGAAGGGTTTGACTGTATTGACCTGTTTAATATAGTCTTGATACCCCAGTAAATATCAATATAAAGATAAACCTTTGGTAGCAAATTAGATGATATTCCTCTATAATAACAAAAACAAAATTCTCATGAGTTCTACGCTGTAATATACGAGGCATAGGCTCTCAATTGCTAATCAAATCATGTAAATCGGGTTGGTAGTTCCAGAGGAAATCAAATTCTTGTCTTAAAAATATAACTTATTTGTTTCTTTAAAAGAAAGTAGCGATAGATGGCAGTTGTTAATGCGATAATAGTAATTCAATGAATACCAAACAATACAGTGGGTATTGATGGTGGCCCTAAAGAAAGCATCATTTTCCTTGCACAATTTCCTTAATAATGGTCCGATTTACCCCCAACAAAAGTCAAAATGTAGCTCTATGTCCAAGGAAGACGTATCCAGGCTTTATATGTGTGATGCGTAGTTGCGTGACGCGTAGTTGCGTGATGCAGACCAGGGGAACTAGTTTTATGCAGGACCAAATACTCTTTATTGTCACATGTGCATTTTCCTTGCACAGTTTCCTTAATAATGGTCCGATTTACCCCCAACAAAAACCAAAATGTAGCTCTATGTCCAAGGAAGAAGGATCCAGGCTTCATATGCGTGACACGTAGTTGCGTGACGCGTAGTTGCGTGATGCGTAGTTCACGCTTGTCTACAAGTGTGGTTATGTATAACTGAACACTGTTGTTTTGCAGGTTGATTCCCTACATTATAGAGGTACTTCAAGTGAAAAATGGATAGTTAAATACAAACAGCATGGGAACTGTGATGATATTATATTCTATTTCTGAGTGACTCGTAGTCTCAGAGAAAGTACACAACTTTTCTATCTAAGCATTCAATTTGCAACTGTACCAAGAGTTTTCCATATTTTCCAAATTTTCTTTTTGCATATATTTGTGTAGGTACATAGCATAACACTACGAATTTGGGTTAAATTCTATGATATTTCTGTAAAAAGATAGGGAGTGTGTCCTTTGGCCTAATAAGTGAGTGACTCGTAGCTTCAAAAGTACACAACAATTATTAAGTCACCCAGGAACTTAATTTTCTGAGAAAATGTAAGATTTAGACATCTCCACTATTTTATCCATATAGTTCCTGTATGAAAATGATGAGAAAATGCATATACCTCTCTCATTTTTTTCACAGTACATTCTAGAACTTTAATTTATTGAAAATAATCCTTGAAAAACTGCGTTTTTAGCCTATTTTAGCCTGTTTTCAGCATCTGACAGCTTGATGATCGGTCACAGATAGGTAAAACTATGGTACCCCTTGCAGCCCTAGATGAACCCGACCTGATAGGATGAACACAATCTGGTTTCAAAGAATTTCCACAGAATTCTAGTCAACCAAAGCCAAAAATCTTGATATGTCAACGATTGGTCAGAACCACCCATATATAGTTGCTAAACATGCAATGGAGATCTTGACCTGTTCGTCCCCTATGTAAACCATTTAGCACGACCAGCACTGGTATCAAATGGTAAGCTCCAGCCTGGTGTCAAGGCAGACATCTTGAATTGCATATTACTAGATGCTGTGAATGTGCCAAAGAAGTCCCCATATCCAATGCATCATATTTCACTCCTTGGCCACTAGCCCAGGGCATTACCTCTATGCCTATTTGCATATTCTCATGGCATAGGGGCGGTGGTTAAGGCCTAAATTACAATTTTCAAGACCAGCAGTTAATGGGTTGCCAGAAAAAAATGTCCAAGTTAACATTATGTTAAAGCATTGCACTCCAATCCTGAATTGCCAGATCTGTCTGAGTGGGGCTGGCAATGGGACACACTTGGATGGCACCCACTGTGGATAAAACTACAATAAGCAACTGTCTAAATCATGCTATGAACTTATTCACTGAGGATGCAAGAAAGTACTGAATGTACTGGTAATATCAGCATCAAAAGGCTTCCCTCAAATGCACTGCATTATGCTGGAGACTCTTAG
The DNA here is from genome assembly GCA_947462335.1 of Harmothoe impar. NCBI lineage: Eukaryota > Metazoa > Annelida > Polychaeta > Phyllodocida > Polynoidae > Harmothoe > Harmothoe impar. Next base: position 66,689,280 of record OX381707.1, on the reverse strand, counting down.
ACTGCTATCTCTGAAAGGTGCATATGTAAATGTAATATTTCTTAAAGGAAATGAGTCTTACTATGCATTTGGTTTCATAGTGGTTGAATAATTATTTTTCATTTTGCATATTACAATGTGGGTGATACAGTCACTCAGAAATATGATGTTTTGGAAACACAAGGATTCAAACATGAGGCCTTTCACTTGCCAAGTGATTGCTCTACCACTGAACTACATCCCCTGTCACATCATATCCAGGCAACCCTTGTATGATAGTGTTTCAGAAAACAATCCAATAAGAATTGCTTAATATATGGTTTTCAATACCTTCAGTGTGCATGCTGGTTGCTATGGGAACCATTTTGTTAATAGATATTTACCAAAATCTTTTTTCCCCTGCCGTCTAGCCGACATTAGCCTGAGTGTGCTTAGTGTCTCCGCTAGTGTGAGGGACACAGTTTCTCTGAAAATGATGTTTTAGAGACACCGGGACTCAAACCTGGGGCCTTTCACCTGCCAAGCAATTGCCCTACCACTGAGCTACATCCCTTATCACATCACATCCCGGAAACCTTTGTATGATAATGTTTCACAAAAGAATCCAATAAGAATCGCTAAATTCACAGTTTTTAATATGTTCGGTAGCTATGCTAGTTGCTATGGGAACTATTTTGTTGACAGGTGTTTACCGAAATACGTTCTCAAATCTATACATTGATGTATCACACTCTGAAATCCAATAAGAAGTGTCCGATTGTCCTTTCCCAGGTACTTTATGTTCAGATGGGGGCCATCTTGGTTCCAGAAGGAGCTCAGGGTGCTTCTATCTCTTAAAATGTTCCCTGGGGTATGTAGATTCTGTGGCAGAAATTCCATGCCTTTATCACAAAATGAACAATCCTTTGGCTTAACTGCACCGCTAAGGTATCCTCAGATATTATTGTTACAAATCTGGGAACTGGTTAGGTGGATAGACCATCTTGAAACACTTTTAATATCAAAGTAATCGGTCAAGTGGTTTGGATTTCACAGCCATTTGAAAATGTAAAACTGAGGTTTGGACCAATTTCAGACCTTTGTCTCAACTAGATTATGCAGGCATAATATACTAATTCTAAAATCCCCTCCAAACTGAATAGATCCTGGCAGCTGATTTAGCCCTGATAACAGTATATATCCCCTTTATCCATTGAAGCCTTAATAAGGGTATACTTGAAGTTTCATTGTTCAAAATTGTGATATATTACAGATGTTCTCATAGATTTTGCACAGAAGTTGTCGAATACCAATAGTTTGGTAGTGTCTCATTTCACCAAAATATCATCCTTTGGTTTTGTAGGAATCCTTTCTATATGTCATGGACACTATGACATTGTCTATTTTTTTCTTGATCTGGATACTCAAGGTTATATTCAGAATTCTCATTTAAAAATGAGGTAAACACTAATTTCCCCTATGTCCTCAAAGAGTGAAAAATGACCAAACTTCAAACCATCACTTCACACCAGTTGTTTCATATATCAGTTTGATTTCTTATTTCGGCATAGGGTAGTATGGTACACATCAGTTCCAAACAATGCGTACACTTCAGATGTATTACATAATATCAAGTGACTTACTGACAATCGGGATAGCTCTCCCAGGTGCACGGACAAACATTAACAGTGCAATCTTAACACAGAATTGAGATTGTCTTAATTATCTTAAAATTAGTCTTAATCTTATCTTAACCTATCTTAATCCTATCTTAAACTACACAGTCCATTGTAGGATAGGCTAGTCGACTAGTATGTAATGGGGGGCTCTGCCCCCCTACCCCCGTTTTTTTTGTTTTTTTTCTTCTGCCTTAGATAAAGACATTTTAAGATGTAAGATTAAGATTGCGCTGTTAACGTTTGTCTGCGCACCTGGGAGAGCTCTCCTGTATTTGCCCGAGGCGGAGGGGCACGTGCGGAGAACCTGCCAAGTGACTAGACACCGACCATTTTACCTGTAATCTTAATCAGTTTCAATGCCTATCCTCTAGATGGCCCCACTGTAAGTTGGTAACATTGCTGTATATATAGGGGACTCTGCCCCCGCACCCCTTTTTTCTCTCTCTCTCTTCTTTTTTCTTTTTCTTTTTTGAAACTGTGACAGAACTATAACTGAACCCATTTACCTCTAAAGGATGGGGTTCGCTAAGTGACTGGCGAATGTTGCCCCTCTAAGACTATCTTAATTCTGTGTTAAGATTATGCTGTTAGCGTTTGTCCGCACACCTACAGGAGAGCTATCCCGGGCGTGCCTCCCTCCCCTGTCCACTCCTAAAGCGGGTGAGTGAGTGGGAGGGGACCTCTCCCTATCCTGTCCACTCTCTGGGCAGGTGAGTGAGTGGGAGGGGGCCTCTCCCTATCCTGTCCACTCCCTAAGTGGGTGAGTGAGTGGGAGGGGGCCTCTCCCTCTCCTGTCCACTCCCCGGGCAGGTGAGTGAGGGGAGGGGACCTCTCCCTATCCTGTCCACTCCCTAAGCGGGTGAGTGAGTGGGAGGGGGGCCTTGTTAAGCCCTTATCCTACAAAATTGCCCTTATCCTACAAAATCATATAGGTTTATAGTATAAGGGCTATCAGTCATGCCCTTATCCTATAAAATTTGCCCTTAACCTACAAAACACCTGTTATGCCCTTATCCTACAAAATTGCCCTTATCCTACAAAAATGTATAGTTTTGTAGGATAAGGGCAATCAGTCAAGCCCTTATCCTACAAAATTGCCCTTATCCTACAAAACCTATATAAGGGAGGGTATATAAGATAAGGGCCTAATATATGCACTGCACCCAGAAAAATCTTATTCTTATATAATTCACATGGAAATCTAGTAGGATAAGGGCTTGAGTGATAGCCCTTATATTACAAAACCTACTTGATATAGGTTTTGTAGGATAAGGGCAATTTTGTAGGATAAGGCCGTTTTATTTTGATAACTTAGATTACGGATCCGCCGCCGAGATTTTTGGCATTTTGCAAAAAAAAAAAAAGTTTTTTTGTTTTTTTTTACCTTTCCCCTCCGAGATTTTTTGTGAATTTTACCAAAAAAAATTGCCTAGAAATGAGATTTTCCATGCCTTTTTTTTTTCTTTTTTTTGCCTCTGCCCTTCGGGAAATTTTGTGATCTGGTGCCCCCCGTAGGGCAGCTTTTTTTTTTTTTTTTGGCCTCTGCCCTTCCAAAAATTTGGAAGCAAAAGCCCGTAATCCAAGTTATCAAAAAAAGGTGGCCTAAGGGCCTGACTGATTGCCGTTATCCTACAAAATACCTAGGTTTTGTAGGATAGGGGCAACATTTTTATAGGATAAGGGCAAATTTTGTAGGATAATGGCCTGACTGACAGCCCTTATACTACAAAACTATACATTTTTGTAGGATAAGGATAAGGCCTGACTGACAGCCCTTATGCTACAAAACTATACATTTTTGTAGGATAAGGGCAATTTTGTAGGATAAGGGCATAACAGGCCTCTCCCTATCCTGTCCACTCCCTAAGCGGGTGAGTGAGTGGGAGGGGACCTCTCCCTATCCTGTCCACTCTCTGGGCAGGTGAGGGGCCATCCATAAATGATGTCACACCATTTTGGGCCATTTTCAAGACCCACCCACCCCGCTGTCACACTTTGTCACACATCAGCCAACACCCCCTAGAAAATTATGTCACAAATGTGCAGACACCCCCCCCCCCATCCATTTGAAAAGCATACCGTAAAAACTCATGTATAAGCCTAACTTGCATAATATTATAACCCACTCCCCTAACTCAGGACAATCCAAAAGGCCACTCAGGGGGTCTGATTATGGCGAGTTTAATACTGTGCCGATCCTAGAAGCTGCATTGCCGAAGATCATACATGCATATCATGTTTTGAATATATTTTTAAGCAAATGCTTGTTAAAAAAGGTTTATTAATCCTATAAGGACGGCATGATGTCTTTAACATCGGCACATCAGCTTTTGCAGATGTAGAATCGTAATGGCCGATGTAAGGCCATTAGACATCTGCCACAGCTTTCCGACAGTGATTCCTATTAGAAGCAGAGTTAGGTACATCCAACTTTCAAGCATATTTTTCAGTGAATTTGAGCATTTTCAAATCGATTTTGTAGCTGTTATTAAAGAATTATTAAGATTTGTATTGATTTGTATGAAAAGAGGGCTGATGTGGCCTGTGTAGAAGGTAAATGGCCCGTGTACGATCTCGTAACACAGGCCACATTGGCCTGTGTGTTAAAAAGGTTTTTGGCAACACTGCTTAAAGCATCATGCCTTGGTCGTCATGATGCATGAATGCAACACTGGCAAGTAACTCGCCAGTGCTACATTCAAGCATCATGTGACCCTATGGGGTTGAGACACTCCAGAAGGATCAGCATGATGTACCAATGGAGTACCGACAAGTTACTCACCGGGGTTGCATTGGTGCATCATGACAACCAACGTCATCTTTTAGCGACATGCGTCCTTAAAGGGTTAATGGGGGTGGATGGCTAAATTTGACGGAGGGCATGGTCATTTCTTAAAATCAACATGCAACAGGACAGGCTCTTAAAGGCTACATGGGGATTTAAGTGACAGGCGACATGGTCATTTCTTAAAATCTAGAGACGACATGGGGACTCCCCCCATATACCCCCTTGTTAGGTCACTCAAAAAAAACTGCTTTCTCATCACTGTGCAATTTGAGCAATAGCTTTTGTCTAGACACTTGGCAATCTGGAGGAAATAATGGCTTTTCCTCACATGCTTACCGGTACCTTAGGCCATAATAATTTGATTAGATAGCTTTCATTTCTATTTTCCAAAGTGTGACGTCACACTTGGCTTTACACCCCCCCCCCCACCCCCCTGTCACACTTTGTCACACTCGGACCAACACCCACCCACCCCCTCCAGTGTGACTTCATTTATGGACAGCCCCTGATGTCCAAAAAAATTATTATACTGCTAGTAGTGGCGCCAGCTTACCAGTATGCAAGGCGATAATGAGCAGCGATAATCTTAAATACATCTTAAATTCCTAAAGTTTATTAACTTTAAGATTGTAACACTTTTAAGTTTATCGATGTTATGACTGAAAAAATGTTCTTGTCCACGCTCCCAATTAACGACCACTACCAAGCAGTCATTTATAGGTTGCTGAAAAAATAAGTATTACTTTGATATCTATAAAAGATTAGTATTTGTATACCATTTGCTAATGGGACAGTGTTTTTCTGTTTTTCTCCTTTGGTTGATGAATTGTTGTGTGAACAATTGAAATTGATCAACGTATAATGAGATTAAATGAGGATAGATAACAATTGGTAGAATCAGCCGTGTCCGCCATCTAGGATAAGTTTAAACATGCATCTTTTTGCATCACATGTTTCCTTATTTCATATGCTCAGTGGACGACATGTAGTTTACCTGTATACATTGTCTTCTGATGTGTAGAAATAGAAAGAGGTATAATATGTCTGGCAGGGACACTGTTGTAGGGTGTTATATATGCATGCTGAGTTAGAGTTTGAGTTTTGAGATTAGATTTTTTATTTGGCAATAATAATCACAGACGTGGGGCATTTCTCAATTACAGCCAAGACATATTTACAAGTGCCTACGCTAGCACACAGCAGTAATAGTTCGGGTAATTCAATAAGTTAATTGTCATTGACCACTACTCAGAGATAGAGTAACAATCTAGAAGCTTATTGTGATGATATTAGACAATGACTGGCTCTAAGGGCCTCAGATCATGCAATGTCAGACTGGCGAGAAACAGATCTTTGGTTGGTTGCTTGTGTTGGGTTGCTTCTAGTCGACTCCACAGGCGTTCACCTCTATACAGAGGTGACTTGGTGTAGATGTCCTTTAGTGGCCTCTTTCCTAACGGTCGGAAAACGTTTGCTGGAGGTTTACAAACGTTTGCAAAAAACGTTTATAAAACGTTTTAAAACGTTAAAACGTTGACAGAAACAAACGTTTGTGTTAGAACGTTTTAAAACGTTTTATAAACGTTTGGAAAGGCTTGGAAAAAGGTTTGCAAAAGGTTTGGAAAAGGTTTGCAAGCAAACTTTTGCAGACGACTTTGGATGACCATCTAAAAGCCAGGCTGAGAACCGAACCCAGGATCTATAGATTCGGAGTCCCAGGCTCTCCTTCATGAGCTAAGGAGGCTGATGGCTGAGGCACCATGTAAGCCTGAAGGGATTCTTATCAAGACAACATAAGAATTGTATGGAATAATAATATACTAGTTCTTCAGATCTCCACCAGAATCTGTAGTGTAGTGGTTATATTGCCTGCTTTGCAATCAAAGGATCAGGAGTTCTATCCCAGAAGGTGTCATGACCTTTTCTCAAAAAAAAGAGTTATTTTCGCCATCATCTGCCCTAAATAACCGTTTTTATTCAGGCCGGTATTTAAGCAGCAACGTCCATTGTTTTAAAACATTCTAACACAAACGTTGTTTCCAAACCATATACAAACGTTTTAAAACGTTGTACCACAAACGTTTGTTTCCAAACCAAAAACAAACGTTTTAAAACGTTCTAGAAACGTTTTTTGTTAGCTGGGCAGCCTTGTATCCTAGAGCGCTGGTACATATGTGTCAGGATCTGCTTATTTCTCCTGCACACTAGTTTCTCCATCCGTTCATCTCGGTGACGGTCATCAATCCTAGCATCTCTTGGGTCACGGATGCTATGGCAGGCGCGCAGACATTCATTTTGTAGGGTTTGCAGTTTCTTTACAGCCCATGTAGGTGCACCGTCCAGTATCACAGGACAGTATTCCAGGCATGGTAGTACCATCTGTTTATACAGTAGTACTGCAGTGGCCTTGTCAGTACAATTCCTTGTGTGTCGCAGATTTGGGAGTTTAGAGTTCACAGTGCCTATGATCTTCTTGCAGTGGGGGCCCAGGGTCATATGGCGGTCCAGAGTGACCCCCAGGTAGTTGAATGTGTGCACCACCTGTAGTTGTACGTCATTAAGTTCGATGCTACGTCCGGCCAAGTCCAGTGCAGTGTTGATATATATATATATATATATATATATATATATATATATATATATATATATATATATATATTTATATATATATATATATATATAATGGCCTGTGTCTGACATCTTTCCAAGTTTCCGCCGTGTATATACAATGGGTCTGCTGACCAGCTTTCCAGTTAATTTATGATACTAGTATATGTTGAGTATTTGACGACGCGCGAAAATAGTCTATCGGGTACCAGCCTACCAGCGTTCACCTCACTTTCATTATTAAACTATGACGTCACTTGATGGCGTCCGTTTATACAGGCAGAATGGAATCTGATATTTTCTCAGTTTAGATCCAACCTACCCAAAGGACGTTTACAGTATAGGGGCTAGGCTACCTGTCATATATTCATCTTTCTTCCCAACCATCCGTACCTCGTGTGAATTTTTATGTTTTTGACAAGCTTATTGGTGTAACAATTCACGACAAGTCAATCGACACCAAAAAGCAAACTTCATAAGTGCCAGGCATAGAGCAGAACATAATACGCAGGGCTTGATGGTATGATTATCAGCGATGCAGCTACATTAGATACATGTCAGATACATTGATGGTAAGATATTCAGTCAACATAATTACCATGCATTTAATTTTTTGAGTTGTTACAAACGTGTATTTATTGTCATAAATGATTTTCAGCAGCATCAAAAATTGTCAATATAGCTATTACAGTCAATACAGGCATGTTTACATCTGTGTGATTGGTAGTACCATATTGCTTGGTTCTAACTCAGCCAGCAGCACCACCTGGTGTGCTGGCGGTAAACGAGGGAGAAGACACGTGACCGGAAGGGCAGTCAACCGCGAACATCTGAACACAAAGGCAGCTGTGGAGAGAGCGAGGTGAGTATTTCGTCTAAAACTTTGGTAAATTAGTGATTTACTCACAATATTTTGAGATAAAAAACGCGTATGATTAGGATTAAACCTATCATCCGTTTCTGGAAAGCGGCGCTAACCAGTTTTGTTTGCTTTTATTACAGGTTTACGGACTTGGAGTAAAACACGTGTGACGGCCATTGCTCGGTTCGTTAAAACACAACACAACAAGACGAGTTCTGTTGAATGTCAGCTATGGCGGAAAATGACAATGATAGTGCTTCCATTATGGATGAGGTTGAAGCTGAAGAGAAAGAGCAAGAGTCTGAGAATGGAGATGATGTCCAATCTTTGGTGTCCGCCGAAGTGTCACAAGAGGCGGACGCTGTCAACCCGGTTGACACCAGAGCATATGACCCTGACAGAAGGCGTCGGCGAAACTGGGAAGTCACCACTGAGAATTGGGGCCCATTGGAGGATGAGGAGTTCCTTACTAGAGAGCGTCAGAGACTGGCACAATATAAGAAAATGTTGGAAGAAAGAAGAAAGGAGATGGAACAGGAATACGAGGTCTTTGAGAGAGAGCGTGACGCCTATGTTGACGCGCAAGCACGTGCGTTGACACCTAGTGAAATCCGAGCAAGGAGGAGGACTCAGACACATCAAGTTTCACCAGCACCTTCAGCCGTAGGTTCGGTTGCTAGGGGAGCTAACAGTGAGTTTGCTGACAGTTTCTTAAATGGAGGTGATGACGAATCTATGTTTGACTCTGTGTCACAGATGGGTCAAGAGGAGGCGCTGCCACCGCCTCTAAAGAAGCCGAGGAAGGAACCAGCTGTCAAGGAGCCTACGGCCCCCCCAGCTCAAGCCGCAGCTACAGCACCTCAAGACCCGTCCCCGTCCCCGTCCCCGCCCCCACCCAGAACCCGGCGGCGCCCGCAGCTGAAGCAGCAGGAGGGGAACAGCCGGAGCCTGACCCATTTGCTGAGTGGGACGACTCTCCTTTTGCTGCGGCAGCGCAAGCAGCAGTACAAGAAGCGGAGTTTGAAAATCTATCCGACAAGGTGACTCCAGGTATGGCTAAGCTACTGACCACACTTTTTAAAGGGTCTAAAGACCTAGGAAAGGCAAAGGAGTTGGCTGACAAGTATCCTCCCCCCAAGAATGTGAAGCATTTGTTAGCACCCAAGATGGACGCTGGGTTCTACCGGTCAGATAGAGTAGAGTATGCAACAAAGAGAGCTGATAAGGAACTGCAGTTATCCCAACAGTGCATTCTATCAGGGATTGTGGCTGTGCTCCCGATGCTGGAACTGATGGTGTCTAGAGGAAAGGGGGATCACCAGTTAGCTGAAGCTGGAGCCAACACGCTAGATGCTTTGAGGTTGGCTTTTTATGCTAACACATCAGTGACCAGACGCAGGAGACAGGCACTGAGACCAAACTTGGATAATAGAGTAGCCAGGACAGTAGTAGAGGCTGAGGTGAGTGGAGAAAACCTATTTGGTGATGATGTTGAAGAAAAAATGAAGGAGGCGAAGAAATCTGACAAGTTGGTCAACGAGCTGATGGGTCCGGAGAGAGGCCGAGGACGTGGCCGTGGGAGAGGAGTACAACGGGGTGCCAGCAATGCACCTAGAGGCAGGGGCCGAGGAGGTCCCCCGGCGAACCAGTACTACTCCAATGACAGCAACAATGTTCCCCATGCAAACCGAGGGGGTTTTCAAGTACCCCAAGATCCTCGAGACCGAGGGAGCCGTGGGGGCCGAGGGGGCCGAGGGGGACGTGGAGGATACCGAGATCCCAACGACACGACACATCACAGTCCTCTAGATCGGGGAGGCAGAGGTCGGGGCGTCAACAACAACAACAACCAGCGCAAGTAGATCGTTGCGTGGTAGGTTCAGAGGGTACGTTCAATACTCCCATAGATTTTGACTGTTTAATACATAAACCAGAAAATTTTGTAGCAGGTCAAATTTGTAACTTTGTACATGAATGGGGGAAGTATACGACTGATAATTGGATATTGGATCAGGTAGAAGGTGTAGAGTTACCATTGTTGTGTGTACCGGTACAGAGATCTGTCCCTTCTCAATATTACATGAGTAAAGAAAATGAGAAGAAAGTTGACGTCCAAATTGAGAAAATGTTCAAAAAGGGGTCATTGAAAAGACAGAACATAGTGAGGGGGAGTGGATTTCCAATATTTTTCCCAGACCAAAACCCGATGGGGAGGTTAGGGTGATACTGGATTTGACTTCTCTGAACAAATGTATTGAATATAGACACTTCAAAATGAACAATTTGGACACTGCATTAGACTTGATGGACCCAGGGTATTACATGGCCTCGTTGGATTTGCGTGACGCTTATTATTCAGTCAAAATTACCCCAAAACATAGAAAGTATCTAAGGTTTAGATGGAAAGGTGAATTGTACCAGTATGCTGCACTGCCCAATGGTGTGTCCTGTGCGCCCAGATTCTTCACAAAAATCCTGACCCCGCTGTTTGCCGAGGCAAGACAGAGGGGTGTAGAATGTTTTCAGTATATAGATGATATTTTTATCATACATAGGACTGAGAAGGGGTGTGAGGAGTCTGTGGCGATTTTGGGACAGCTTTTGGATAGTGTGGGACTGGTAATACACCCAACAAAGTCGTCACCTATACCCAGCACGATCATGAAATTCCTGGGGTTCATGTTAGATTCTGAAGAACAGATTGTCTATTTGCCCAGAGACAAGCTGGCCAAGCTAGACAAGATGGGTGAGGAGGTGTTGCTAAAGCAATACCCCACCATCCAGGAAGTGTCGGAGTTAGTAGGGTTACTAAATGCATATGTCCCTGCGGTAGAATATGGTTTGGCACATGTAAAGTCGATTGAAAAGGACAAAAATGCAGCACTTGTCAGATCTGGGTGGAATTATAGAGAGACTATGTCACTGTCCAAGGAGGCACAACAAGACATAGAATGGTGGCTGGAGAACGCTGAAGCAAAAGCAAGGGTGGTGAGAAGATGGGAACCTGATGTGTGTATGGAAACAGACGCCAGCCTAGAAGGCTGGGGTGCTGTGACGCTCACTGAAGCTACAGGTGGCCGATGGTTGGAAGAAGAACCAGACCACATAAATGTACTCGAGTTGGAAGCAGTCTATTTAGGTCTGTTGAGTTTTGTGAAAACAAAAGGTGTGGAAATTCATCTTCAAACTGATAATGTCACAGCTAAGACCTATGTAAACAAAGGTGGGGATGTTAGATCCAAACCTTGTAATGTAGTAGCGAAGAAAATCTGGAATTGGGCTGAAAACAATAAAAATTGGGTATCAGCATCGTTCATTCCGGGGATAGCAAATACAAGGGCTGACAGGGCTTCCAGAGAGTTCCAAGACCATCTAGAATGGTCCTTGAACCCTAAAATATTCGAGAAGATCTGCAGAATTTTTGGTGAACCGGAGGTAGATTTGTTTGCCTCCAGGCTGAATGCCAAATGTCCTTTGTACATGTCCAGGTATCCTGACCATTATTGTTGTCATGTGGACGCATTTACTACTTCATGGAAGGGTAAATTTGTATATGCTTTTCCACCTTGCAGAATTCTGCCCCGAGTGCTACGCAAGATCGAGACAGACCAACCCCGAAACGCAATTGTGGTTGCCCCACACTGGCCGACAGGGGTCTGGTGGACAAGGGCGAACGCCATGGCTACCCGAAGAGTGACCATAGGAAGGAAAAGGAACAATGTCCTCATGAACGAGGAGATGAGGGCCCGATACCCAAAAGGGCTACAGTTGATTATTTTTCTTATTTAGAGGATAAGATGGTGGCTGAAGGAAAATGTAACGCAAAGAAACCGAAGTTTATTTTTGAGAGTTGGAAAGGACCCACCAAAAAGCCTTATAACTTCTATTTGAATAAGTGGGCTGAATACTGTGCTAGACGTAAGATTGACATGCTTCAAGGGTCAGAAATGGATGTGTGTGATTTTCTACGGATTCTGTCAGATAAAGGTTATGCATATGGTTCCATAAATACAGCGAGATGTGCACTGTCGGTGTTATTGCCTAAAGTCAATGGGGTAGCGACCATGGGCAGCAACTACTGGGTGGCCAGGGCAGCAAAAGCAGCCTACTTGAGGAAGCCACCTGAGCCTAAATACACCCAATTTTGGGATGTTAGAATGGTCCTTAAGACCATCAAACTGTGGGGTAGAAACGCCAAGCTGTCGCTGAAATATTTAGGATTTAAGTTGTTGTTGTTGATCTTGTTAGTGACAGGCCAGAGAAGCCAGGTGGCTTTAGCTTTGGACATTAATAGGATTACTGAATATGATGATGGGTCAGTGGGGTTTGTACTCACAAAACCCATGAAAACCGCGAAGATAGGGGAAAAACTACTGGAGTTGAAGTTATACCCTTATAACGAAGTTAGTAAGCTGTGTGTGATCAGGACTTTGAGAGAATATTTGTCTAGAACAAAAGATATTCGGATAGGCAGCAAATTGTTTGTGTCATTTGTGAAGAAGCACAAAGGTGTTTCGAAGGATACCATCTCTAGATGGATCACTCATGTTCTCCGAGTCAGTGGTGTAAATGTGAAGAAATATGGACCACATTCACTGAGGGGGGCAGGGGTGTCGGCAGGCACCAAACTGGGTGTAAACACGGATGTGCTGTTAAAGTATGGGTCTTGGCGAAATATGGCCACCATGGCACGCCACTACCAAAAACCACTAGAAGTGGAACCCTCCAAAGACTTGGGAAGGGTATTGTTGGACAATGCTACAAAGTGATTGATTTAATTTTGCTGTCTGGAACAGTCTGTTATCATAATTTGGTTTTTCCACGTTTTGAAGTTGAAGAGAGCCGAAATGTAGGCTACTGTTATAGCTGGTTGTTGAATTGTTACACAGCTGCTGTTACTTAATAATAAAAATTGTTGACTTAAAACTGCCGTTTTAGTCTCTTGTTAAAGTGACATGGTCCGATTTTTTCAAAATTTTTAATCCTACCTAAATGTGTTCCAAATGTTAGTACAATATCATATTTGGAGGATAGGGAATACTACAATGTCATCTATAGCCAATAGGAGCCCATTTAGAGGGTCCAACATGGCCGAGGTACAGCATTTTACAGTGTATCGTCAATGGGGGAATTATAGCGTGCACTCCAAAAGTCTTAAATTGAGCATAAAACGGACAATTGACTGAATTCTAAGCTAAATTATGGGGAATAATGTTGAATAAAATAGGTAGGAGATGTAGTATGGCCATATTGAACATTTTTGTTCATTTTTAACAAAATCGATTTTGAGCCCTTATCATCGGACCATGCCACTTTAAGTAACGAATGTGGGAAAATAATGAGTTAATGGGCTCCAAAGGTTCTCCCTCGTTTACCGCCAGCACACCAGGTGGTGCTGCTTGCTGAGTTAGAATAGGTAATTACCCGAGTAACTTACCTGGGTATGTTATGAAGGGGAATATAGGTTCTAACGAAGCCTGTAGCACTCCTGGGGTGCTAAGGGAGATGAGGGCCCTCCCACCTTTCCTCTAAAGCAACTTTATAGAATAACATTCTATTGGGGATTGATAAATGAAAATTTTGAGAATGGGAGGAATAGTATTCCCGAAAAATAAGAAATAGTAATTCACTAGGGGGGATTAATTACCTATCCCTGACATGGGCATCAACTGCAATTTTCCCTTTAGATGTTCTGCTCCATAACTGCCCTTCCGGTCACGTGTCTTCTCCCTCATCTCCCTTAGCACCCCAGGAGTGCTACAGGCTTCGTTAGAACCTATATTCCCCTTCATAACATACCCAGGTAAGTTACTCGGGTAATTACCTATTCAATCTAGATCATTTGTAGCTCCGTAGAGTAATACTATCTCGCTATTAAAGTTTAAAAGGCAATAGCCACCCGGATATACATGCAAGTATACATTTCGTGTGGTACAGTCACGTCACCCCAGTCCGGGCAGTGCCGTGCAAAGCTAAAAACGCCCGAGAGCTGAAACGCCCGGCAGTCTGAAACATAGTCGGGGGGGGGGGGGGGACGGGGGGGGGGGGGCAGTAGACTTGTGGTATTATGATATAGATCTCACTAGGGTAAATATATACATGTTGTATACCAATCGGAAGAAAATTGCATGAGAAAAAAAAATCGGAAAAAGAAATAATTACAAATAATAATTTTATCACTGTTTTATTAGTTCAAACGTAGTTGGTATGACAGGAGAGATGAGAGGCTAGTGGCAGTAGAGTCAGACAATTGGCCCGGACCCCCCCCCCCCCTCTCCACCACCCCCACCACCCCATGGAGTTTTGGTTAATCCAAGAAATTTGTCAAAATACTGTTTCTGGTCAGTCCTGTCCAATAAAGGGGCCAGGTACACTGTCAGTCCATTTCCCCAAGACAACATATATATCCATGTACATCAACATATACGTATACGAACATATATATAGGCCACCTATGTCAGCAATCCCAAGTGCATCGAGATCATCATAAAGTTTCAATTTCTTTCTTTATTTTAATTTTAAAAATAGACATATCAGACATGTCCATCCAACCAGGAGCGGATCTCAGGGTCCCGTATCCATTGAATAGCATCTTTCAGGCAAGAAATATTAGTCAGAAAAAAATGACCATATGTGACACAATCTGCGAAAAGGGACCTTAGTGTACAATACACTGAGGTCTCCAGTTCATGTCACATATGGACAATTATAAAGTGACATATGCAGTGACATGTGGCGTATACATCACCCTCATATAGTCGTCTTAGGGCAGCCTCCGAAAAACCTAATGCCGAGGGTGACTACAATGACTGCCCCCATGGTAGTGTCCATGCCACCTCCCCTCCTCCAGTATCCCCATACAAATTAGCATGTCTCCTCACCTATAGCACACACATCACCCTCACACCTCTATGCTGCACGTCATGTCTGGTCACCTATATGGGGGTTTCATTATCTGGGGAGGGGTATATATAGGGTGTGAGGTGACTACAGTGGTCATCAGTACCTGAAGTAGTCGTGTAGAGTACCTTGTCAGCTCCTGGAGAAGGCCCTGGAGGGCTTCATCACAGCTAGAGTATGTTGTACCCGAGACAATGGAGGAGGATCCCCTCAGTTGATTGTGAAGGTTGGTAATTTTTTATCTTTTTAAAGGTTATAAGATAAAGCTAGTATCTAGACCGACTGGATATAGTTTGGGTTTACTCAATATTTAAATTGGTTTCTCATCACCAAGGCGTGATATTTTCTTTTGTATTTAATTTATTTATTGACGGGTAGGGAATTGGCTGTTCTCGCTTGTAATATGTTTCAGTGATAAGGAACTTGATGGTGCGCCAAATCCGTATTGGTACCAAAATTGGGAGCATTTTGTATCAATTAAATCGTATCGTCTTTTAATGCAGTGAAGCTATTTAGAATGATCAGCCTGTCACAGCTGAAACCTGCTTCTCCAACAATAGTGATTACATGTATCATACATGGCCCGGATATGAAGGTTAAATGGCCTCTACACCAAGGCAGTTATTTATCACTAATTCCATCCGATTAACGAGATGTTAACTTTATATTAAAAGTAACTCTATATTTCACATTTCGTTGCCTGCGTACAATATGCAATTGATAACGGCAATTGACAATGTCCTTACCATATGTACAAATGGTCAAGGTTAAATCCATCATATTCCTATAGCTTCAACCTACTCCATACATTGATCACCGATGTACCTAACTATTATTGATATTAATTTCAGGCATGCATCGGTCTGTGCGATCATCTTGAAACTGCCACAAATAATCTGCTCAGAATCTCATGGACACTCACAGTGAGAAAGTCCACTGCCTGGTGACAACTTAAGGGACACCCTCCACGGTTTGAGGTGATTTGTGGATAATAAAAGAGTATCATTGAAATACCTTTTTTGTGTCTTTTTCATTAATGTTTTCTGAGCTTTCAGATTCATCCTTACCATGTATACCTATATCCAGTTATATGAGACTGTGTATACCTTAGATATTATTGGCATCAGCTATTTTTTGCGACAGGCACTGGGACCAGGACTTTTTGTATAAATCAAACGTTGGATGGTTGAATGTGACATGCTGCTTTCTGCGTTACATCTCACGTCCATGTGACCGTTATAATGGGCATGTTACTTCACACTATGCTCTTTGTAACGTTCTCAGGGATGTGTAGGTGCACAATCTTCATGCGCTTGTCTGCATTCCTGACTACCTTTAACTTTCTAGTAGATTTTACAGAAGTATTTCCACAGTAAGAAGGGTAAGGTAACATAGCCCATTTATGTTTATAGTGAACTTGGAAATTTACCCAAATATTGAGTAGATCGACTTAAGTTATGGATCTGAACCACTGAATTCGACATGGCTACATGGCATTTTCTAAAAATCGACATGGGACATATTCCCAAGTGACATGGGGCATGCATGGGCATTTCTTAAATCGGCATAGGACATTTTCATTATTTAATCGTTAATCATAAATGAAACATTATTGTGGCATGCTGCTTTCTGCTTTACACCTCACGTCCATGTGACCGTTATAATGGGCATGTTACCTCAGACGATGCTCTTTGTAATGTTCTCAGGGATGTGTGGGTGCACGGTCTTCATGCATTTGACTTTTTCCTTTCATTTTGTCAATTTGTCAAACAACCCTCTATTCAATACTTATATTCTGTTTATATTCTATATTCCGTGCACTATCTTCATGTGCTTGTCTGAAATTCTGACTATTATAATTATCCTCATTGATTGATTGTTAGGTAGTTTAATGCCTGGAGGGCACATTGTATCTAGTAATGGTTACAGTAAGAAGAGTAAGATAATTATAATCTGTCTCAACTGTAATCATAGCTCACTCCTCTTTAAGTCTTGTGCCACAGGAGACTGGTGTCATTTCTATGCATGAAATGATAAATGTGACCTGCTGCTTTCTGCTTTACACCTCACATCCATGTGACCATTATAATGGGCATGTTGCCTCAGACGATGCTCTTTGTAACGTTCTCAGGGCTGTGTGCGTGGATGTACCTGCATTCATTCCTATTTATATCACCTCTAGTAGGGACTCCAGTGGTATTGTTACAAACTGGTCTGTTGGACATCTTCACTGTCGGCTGTATGTGGTTGGTGAATTATGTCCTAGAGCCTATGGAGGCCAGGCACAGGTTGATGGGCATACATGTAGCAAGCTGCGCGACTTGAGTGCCATCTAGTGTACATATTGAACCACGACCTCCACTTTCTCTTGGCTCTTCAGAGGACTACATGGCCAGAGGTGTAAGAATAGGGGCTTTGTGTATTTATAATTAAATCCTTAATCACAAATGAAACATTAAATACTTGAATGTGACCTGCTGCTTTCTGCGCTACACCTCACGTCCATGTGACCGTTATAATGGGCATGTTACCTAAGACGATGCTCTTTGTAATGTTCTCAGGGATGTGTGTGTGCACAATCGTCATGCCCTTGCCTTTTTTTCCCATCCATTTCATCAATATGTCAAACAACCCTCTATTCAATACTTATGTTTTGGTCCAGTTTGACACTATAATATTTCTGCAATTAAATGTCACGAAGTTTATTTTCCCTTAAGTAATATATTCTAATTCTTTCTATATGCTTTAAGGTGTATCGCTACCTCTTGAATATGAACACACTGCGCAGGTACCTGCACACATAGCTTAAATGTATCAGAATGAGCTAATATTACATACTCTGATACATATACATGCTGAATAAGCCATGTTTAAAAAGTGGGGTATTTTGAGCAAAATTGAGCGTTTTATTGAACTTTGAATACTTGATGTATTTGTAGCCAATGATATTTGCTATTTTTATCAAAAGTTTGAACATTGAAATTATTTACCATTAAATCATTATCTAGAATGATATAGATCTCATGAAGTTACTTAAAATAACCAAGGGTATAAATTGTAGCCATTTTCTACCCTGATTCTAGCCATTTTACACTTTATTTTTAGATTTAAATGTGATATATAGACCGATTTTGCTATATTTTTTAACTTCAAAGGCCAAAAAAACCTAAAAATATGCCCGGTACCCCCTATCAAAATCACTTTCATATGTTAGCAAATGATCTATGCTGTTTTATACATGATTCTACATGATTTAGACTGCATGTAGAAAAAAAAAATAGAGAGATTCTGTTAACTTTGATCAAAGGGTAGCGACCCACCTTAAACGAAATATAAGCAAACACATTTTTGTTTTACTGCACACAAATGACAAGTTTTATTGTGCACCAAGATAATGCATATTGGTCGCGGAACAAGAGATCAGGTTCACCAGGAGACTATTGTAAGGTCAATGTATTTTGTACAAGTTTGTATAGCTCTAATTTATTCCACACATGTTATTGAAGTCAAAGCTCATAGAAAATGTTTGTAAGTATACAATCCACACGGCAAGTGAATTTACACACCAGTGACATCAGTCTAAAATGTAATTAGAAATTCTTTTTTTTTCTGGGGTTTAAAGACCTACATTAATATTTTTCTAGGGTTTAAAAACATACATTTTTGGATACTATTAGGGATTTTGTGTCAGTTAGTGACCATGTGTTACAACCAGTGTCTTAGCATTATCTCTCATATTTGAATATGTATCCGCAGAAAACAATTTAGTTCTTATGAAATGAGACAAAATGTACACATAAAACACGGACACCAATATCAAGTGTCTGTTTTAGTGATCTATATCTCAGATCAGATTCAGAGCATGTTCACTCATAGTATTGTCACCAAAAGATAATATTGCAATTTACTTGACGCACATGAGCTATTGTGAGAATAAGGCATTTTAAATATCGTGTACTTATTGCCAGCAATACCCAAACATAAGATATACATTGGATGCCAGTAGAGATACACAGTAATCGTGTTGCTCGATAGCTATACAATGTATTATATAGCGCGGGTAACACAACCTCAAAAATAACAGAGGATAATGATTTCAGTAGATAAGCATGTACACCTAAGTTCAACGTCTATTCATGGCACTCTTTATCAAGCACTGACCTTATTATATACTTTAGACCATTAGGTCGATCTATCGACTCAAACTCCACTCATTATTACGTTAGTACATGTGCAGATATGTACCGTGATATTAAAGCTGGGCCGTCAAGGAATAAGTTCAGCATTTTCCATACATGGCCTAAAATAACAGTTCCACCAGAGGGCAGCAGTGTTTGGACAGGGGACCATGAGCATTGTCCAGATACAACATATTCACCCTATATTGTGCCTGTAAGAGCTGAGCTCTCAGCCCTTAAGAGCCCTCTTGTGAATGAAAACTGAACTATATCCAAAAGTGCTTTTGGCCTCACTTCAACCATGACGGTCAAGCTTTAACGATCCTGGGACCGGGATCACGCATTATGCCAATGCCGCCTCAGCTTTGCAGGGATCTGGTTGGACGGGACGCTAAGCATCGTCGTACAAGTATATACACACACAGAGAAAGCAGTGAATTATTCTTCTGCTTGAGAAAAGACTTGTTAAAACCACCATTGGTCACACGCTAGCTATCACTATGGAGGAAACCTTTTCTGTCCTTTCCTTGCTGGGTAACCTATCCGCCCAGGACACAATCGCTTTCTCTATTTTATACCGACCAATCAATCATAAACAGGCCTCTGAAATTGTAGTTAAAATGCATTTCCAACTTACACTAATACTTGCGCTTTAATCCAAACAAATTGATATGGATTATTTTACTCTCTCACCTGATTAAATTAGTACAACATAGATCACAGTGTCAATTAACTGTTCTTGGAAACTCTTGAGACACGGAACGCTGACATAAATAATACCAATAGAATTTCACAAGCAACGTTTTACTGCAAATTCTTAGCAGTCATTCACAAGAACATATCTCTCCTTTAATAAATTTACACATTTCTTCTTCTTAATATCTATTACTGTCATCTTTATCTTTGTACAAAAAACTTTCCGTAGAGCATATCTGTCATCTGCTTAGATCACATTCCCACTCCTCTGTCTATCCTAACGCCTATGTACACAATATTTACATATATATGTATTTCCATAGCAAGAAATGACTATAGCCAAGCTACTGACCAGATTTGTAAATGATGTCTGCAACCTATACACAGTATCAACCACTGGGGAAACCAGTATTTCATTGATAACATCACAATTAGATTAAATGCAATGGTATTCATGGTACCGGTATATAGTCAATGATTCAACGTATGGTTAATACGGCCTACCATATTTTAGGGTCACGCACAAGATATAAGTTTGAATATTGACCATATAATATGATATACAGTATATAACATAAGTTTATCTTGTCTTCGTCTCATCTTATTTACTATGCCAGAACATCCGTCCAATAAAACTCACACGTGAAATATTGTCCACCCCATTTTAACGGTATCATGAACAAGCACGGAAGCTACACCACCTTATTATTTATTCTACAACATTAAAAGTACTCAAATAATGGGAACTATCAATGACTATCACATCACATATACTCTACAATATAATCACCTAAGCATTTCAATATCACAACATCCAAATGTTAAATAAATGAGGATAAAAGTGTAAATATACAACACCTAAATCGTAATAGAATCAGTTGAGTAGAACGAGACAATGTGTAAGTCTGGAGATTTGACTGGTAAGCAATACGTCTAAATATGTCGTAAATGACCGAGACAAATTGTTAAGATAGAATTATTGCGGTCTTTGTAATTATGAAGGAATGTACATATATATCCAAATGTGGATGAAAAATAATCAATTCAGTTGAAAATAAGCCAAATATGTCAAAAACATACAATCAAACGAGAACCAAGAGCGAACATACTGTAATTGCAGAATTTGGTACATTCCTCAATACATCGTGAAGTTGGAGATGGAACAGCAGTCTCTATAGGATATCTATATATCTATATATATTGAGAGAGAGATAGAGAGATACACCTACTTTGATTAGTTTCAAGTAAAATCCTCTGTTCTACGTGGAATACAAAGTCCTAAGACAGTAAAGTTTATAGTCTATAGAGTAGCTCAGTTTGGAATGAATTTATATATAGATCTATATATTTTAAAACTTCATAACAACGAGTAACAGTGGGTTACAGTCCTGATGGTCCCTGAAATAATGCATCAGCATTTCGAACACACTGGGATAGTAGGTTACACATGTAATAGGATATACTGTATTAGCCAGAATAGCACACAATTATTCTAACCGACCTTTGGTAGTTTAGAATGTAATTACCCACTCACTCATCTCTTAATTAAGCCAGGAAAGAAGTCACTGTTTTTGGCATGTGTGCTTATTACGACAAATACGATAGATACGTTAGGGGCACAGTTTGTTTTTATATCATATAGTTATTACATTATTACTTTTGTATTTTACTGGTATTGATGATGATCTATATATAAGATTGTATGCGGATTGGCGTTTACATTAAGATTTAAAACCATGGTGACCGGCATTGAGCATTAGGATTAAATCCTATCCTAAATCACCTGCAATTACCCTACTTCACTAATTAAACCACGATATCCATATTTTGTGGGGTTCTTTTTGCCATTTGTGTCAACTTCAATAATTAAGTCTAGACCTACACAACCGGGTGCCCATCTTTCTATAATACTTTTACGTAATATCCTATTATTAATGATTGTAGCAATTATCACCATTTAAGCAACTAGCAAAGTACCATTCAAGTCTATAGCATATAACTATGTGTATGCACCTTTCAGTAAATGTAATATGCATATTAAAGGGCTACTATGATAGCGGTTTCTAGGATAGCAATTTCTTTTACACGAGACAGCCACTGACTAAATATCCAATAGTCACTCAGTTTCCGTATGTTGCGCTATATATATACTTCCATTGGTCGGAGATGGATGTAAAGAACACCTACGTACGTTAGATATACACTGTACTACATATTGTATACCAGACCATCCAATAGGGGAGAACAAATCAATTTCTATTGCCCCCTCCCTCCCTCCCTTAAAACTTATTGGAGAATGTGAATGGTGATTCCAGAGGACCTAGATTAGAATCTGTCTATCGTAGATTTGTCTTGACTCGCTTGGATGATACGTAATCATATTTTAATCAATATATTCTATTTTGATCGACCTTTTTCGTATTCTATCACTAAGAACGTTTATATGCCACTATTGGTAAAAGTGATATGGCTCTGATTCTGCTATTTTTTATTATAGATGTTTAAATACATATAAAAATATGTAATTTTTCCTGGTCCTACCCTAGCATAATGTCTGATATGCACATGCTCATGGAATGGTGACATGAAGAGAATTCTATGAAATACATATTCCATATCAGAGGTATCTTAATACGGTACACAGCGGGAGAAAAGGTCTTTCATCTAGACTGGAAAGTAGACCCCATATATATGTTTTACAGATTTGCATTTGGACTCTTTTTTTTTATTTCTGCATTACAGCATAACAATTTGGTGGAAAATAATATCTGGAATTTATCTAGTTAATTTTGGCAATTCGTTAATGCATTTATTTATTTGATTTTATGATGAAATTGACTATAATATTCTTTAAATTTGTGGCAAGAGTGGAATTAATTCATCATGGAAGTTTAGCATTTTGGTATTTACAAGGAAATGCCATACTCTTAGAATTATATTTCGTTGATTTGTAGATGTGTACATGTATATATGATTGGAAAACGCCTTTTAATACAATGGAAATGTATATACTAACATTACATTCATACAACAGAGGAAATCTGACATTGTTCAGGTTTATAGACCACTGCCCCGTCATTATGCCTAGATATACCTACATCTACAGACACCCCACTAGATAATATATCACGTACAATCGCTTCAACAATTGCTTTGGGAAATCTAAAATGTAATCTAATTTTATGATAGCAATCCTCAACACTACTTGTGGATATTGCTAGTATGTAGGTTTCAGAAAACCTTGACATTTTCTGCCATACCTTTTTGTCATAGAACATGCTTGGCGACAATACCTACACCGATCGGTGCGCCGCCTAACATACCACTGTGAATAATCAACAACCAACTACTCAAACCATAAGCCGTACACAACATACGTGTGACCACAAAATAGACCATGTAATTTTAAAATGATATACCTCAAGTAAAACCCTTCTCACGACTAAAAGCAATATAACTCATCTTCTTTGCAGGAGATTACCTATAACGACAAGAGTTGCGTACCCTGAAAAACTGCACCCATTCGGAAAACAAATAACAAATATGAGACTTCAAAGTCATAACAAAAGCCAATAAATATATTCACCAAAACATTACTTATAATGACACCCTTTGTTTCTAGAATATCCATAATATCAATTATGTAATATTGATAAATCCATGTAGCGTTTCATGAGAAAGTAGGTCTGTGTGGTACATGCCGTATTACCACAGCAAGACCTACAATGAATTTCAAAAATCAATATGGACACATCTTTTTGAATAGCTGCCTTGGCGCCAATTAAATTTTTTCTGAGGTGTGGTTACCATAGCAACTAATAAAATAGCAATTTTTACCTTGAAAACCATTGTAACTCATTCCTAGATAATAACAAGAATGGGGACTAGACTATGGTCACTGCTTTCTTTTCTTCATTGAGACGGATGATTTCCCCTGTAAGGTCATAGATGCCCACAAAGTCAACTGTTACGATGTTGAGGTGTTCTTTACCGGGGAGCCATACTTTGAGGTACGGGCTGGTTTCACAGAGAGTTAGGCTTCGCATCGATTTGTGCTGGTAATCGCCAAACACCATGTTCATGTCGGGTGACACGACCGCTTGGAGCGCGTGGAATTCACTCGGGTCCCTCTGCTCGTCATAGACGCTTTCTAAATAAGTCATGAGCTCCTCTGTGGTCTGTTTACGTGGGAGGGAACTCCGGATACTTTTACTCGACCAGATCAGCCCCGCGAATATGTGATTACTGAGCGCGTGCATGTCTGCGTCCGGGAATACAGCGATGATTTGCTTCTTTTGCAACCACAGCTCTTCGAGAGTCATATTCTCCGTGTCCATCACCTTGCACAATTTGGCACCAAAGAACTGGAACAGGAGTGTCACAAGAGACCTCTTGTCCTTCGGGGTGAGATTGACTAGTCTTTGGAAGTGTAGCATGACCACTTCCTTTGGGTGTTGTTGAATGAACTCTTCAACAAGTCGGAGGTAGTGCTTGAGACTCCGTGTGTACAAGCCATGTTCGCCATAATAAGTCCCACGATAACGCGTAATGTGAATATCGAGGTATCTAACACCGGCTTCTAGTTGTTTAGAAATGCTGAGGATCTGCTTCGGCATCCATGCTCGCCAGATATCCTTCATAATTTTCCGGAAGTTATCAAAGACAGCCAGTGGGGGCAGCTTGCGGAGAAACTCGGCCATCTCCAAGTTACACTTGGAGAAGCTCATGTCTGTGCGCATCTCCGACTCGATTGCAAAGGATATGTTGCTGCCTGAAACGTGTAGAAGTTTTGAGGATATTAAATTTGAGTCACTACATCTATATTTGAAAAGACAGAAAATATTCATCATGTATGAATGAAAAGAAGGTGAATCTCTATTCTCATGCTCTTTCGTGATGTTTTAGGAGGAATTAATATTTTCTGGGGTATTGTACATAGCCCTCCACAAGCATGACCACTAGGTCTACCTTCAAAATAAATGACAGCTTTAGCAAAAGGTTATTATATGAAACCTTTCCACTAATTATCTGAATAAGATTTGAAAATGTAATACCTTGCTTAAATCCAAGTGGATTGTAGTTCGACCTTTATTCTGAATCACCGTAAGATCGGCTTACATAATATTTACTTGATAAACTGAGAATAAAAAGAAGTAAAACTGTGACTGACCTGGGATAGCAAGCTGAGTCAGCGGCACACCATGAAGTCTTTTTGGTAGATTGCCCATCCAGTCTGGGTAATTTGCTACGGGCATCACCTGCAAGACGAGTTGGGGTTTAAAATTAAAGCAATATCGTTGGTATTGGATAGATGTATTGGAGACGTTCATTACTACTGTGTGGGTCTAGATGGGTCAAAAGCGACCTGGGCTGTTTTCCAGGCGACCGGGTGACCTGGTACAATTAAACGACCTAGCGACTTTTGGAAAAATTTGGCTAGATTAACCCTACTGTACTAGTCTAGAAAACTGTATGGCACTAGGCAATCCATTTTCATTTTATCATCGATAGACTTTCACCGAAGTACACTTTTACTGCTACTTCCTTCATCTTGTTACCAATCAACGGTCATATGGTTGACTGAGTACAAGGGAAGGACTTGCACCAGCACCCTACCTGGTGAGTGAGGACAAAACTAGTGGTCAGTACAGTTATTGACCTCAGTGCAGTGGACAGTGGACAGTGGTCAGTTAGCAGGGGTGAGTCAGCAGTGAGACAGTGGCCAGAAGGCTGTGATTTTGTTTTCCTTAATAATTTTCAAATGTTATTTGGTGTTGAATAAATAGGCCGTGTGTCTACCAGCTAGTTCAAATGCATGTATTCACTCCAGTTGTCTCTCGCAGAATCATTTACTATAATATTTTGAAATGTAATTGTGAAGTGATACTCGTTCTTTAAAATCACATCTGGAATCTCTATAAGTCTTGTAGGCTACTTACCTCGGCCAGTAGGCATGTATCACTCCCCACAGAGGCTAGTTCTTCCACAGAGGTGCTGGTGGGGGAGGTGGCCAGGGAGCTGTTCACAGACGTGTACTCAGAGTCGGAGCTGGCCACCGAGTGGCGGTCAGGGGTGCGCCGCAGCTCCGGCACGTTGAGTCTGGACCGGGCGGCCGTCAGCTCGGTGATGACATGGGAGTGCACCACGCTGGAGGATGTAGAGCGCACCATCAGACTGTTCAACCCTTGTAGGGCCTGGAGGTCTGTGCCACCACGGCCCATCACACCACCACTCAGGGATGTACTCTTGGGCCGCGCGCCACTCCGGAGTGTCACCCCACCCCGACTCCCACTCCCACCCGCGATACCGCTAGAAGCATTGGAGAGCGTTCCGTCACGGTTAACGATGTAAACATCATCAGGAGCGTGGGTTCCGGAGGCGCGGCGCTCGGCGAGCCCGTTAATGAGGGTTCCGGGTTCGTCAGAGAAGAGGGAGTGGAGGCCTGTGGAGACGGGCGGGGGTGCCGGGCCTCTACGAGGAGACATGGTACTGGATGGTAGCAGCTTGGGACGCGCCCCACTCCGGTGCACTACGCAGCCTCGCTCAGGGCCTTGGTCTGCCGCTGGCGTACTCGGGTAGCTACTCCCGGAACCAGAAGCAGCAAACGTCCGTGCCAACGGACTGCTGGGCTTGGAGCGAGGTGAGCAGAGCTGCGGGCTGGGTGACGTCGGTGAATTGAGCGGAGACGGTCGGTAACTCCGTCTGCGGACCGTGCCCA
The DNA here is from genome assembly GCA_947462335.1 of Harmothoe impar. Classification (NCBI taxonomy): domain Eukaryota; kingdom Metazoa; phylum Annelida; class Polychaeta; order Phyllodocida; family Polynoidae; genus Harmothoe; species Harmothoe impar. Next base: position 66,662,894 of record OX381707.1, on the reverse strand, counting down.
CCGGAGTTGTCACCTTCCGGGTGGATCGGTCACTGCTTACAGACCCTCGTCGACTTCCGCACTCAGATGGTGCAGGAGACCTGGTCGTGGTGGTCACCGTCTCGGTGGTGACTGTTTCTGTGACTACCATCTCCACGGTTACCATGCCCTCTTCAGCAGGGCTCTCGTCACAGGACTCATAGACATCGCCATTGGAGACTGTAGTGGCTTGGCTTACCTCCACCACAGACACCTCTTCTTCTTCCCCCGTACCGCTACTCGGGCTCGACATTTCCACCACTTTCTGCTGCTCAGACTGCAAACTGTTTGTTACCACTGGGAGCTCCTCCTCGTCTTCTAGGGCTAATTCTTGTTCGTCAAACAAAACCTGATCGAATCCTGAATTGTTCGCTCCAGTTGTTTCTGATTCTGTCATCGACATTTCATGTTCCTCTTCCTCGTCTTCTCGCGGTACCATTGGAGCTCGACTACCTACAGGAGTGCTCCCCTCCTTGTGTAGACTGCTTTCCTCCAGCTGCTCTATCATATCTTCTAGTCTCTCATCTGTGACTGTCTCAGTTGACTCAACGCTATCACGGTTGGGTAACGCGGGGTGGCTGGGGGCTAACCGGTTTGAAGCCTCAACCGGTGCCGACTGTTGTAAAACAACCGTCTCCTCGACGACTACATTTTGGTTGTCGGTAGGTGTTATGTCATCAGTACTGTCCACCAGTGGTGTGCTGGTCTCTTCACTAACGGCTAGTTGTGGGAAAGTGTGGGGACTACTCGGGGAAGAAGGACTATGTATCAATGAGCCCTGCATAGCAGGAATCTTATCAAACAACCACCCACTGTCCTCCGCAGCCTCAGCACTACCTGAAGGGAACAACTCATCCCCAAAGACATCCTCCGCCATACTATCATTACTGCGGAGTTCGGTACTGAAGTCTGAGTCGGGGTCTTCGCGGTAAGACCCTCCTTGGTCTACCAAGCGATCCTCATCGTTGATCTTGATTTTGGCTCGAGGAGTGCTGGCTGTGATCGGCTGGGGAGTGCTGGACCGGTTAGACATGGGCGATTCTAGACGGGCTGGTTCTTCTGGGACTGAATCATTGTCCAGAGCGACCTGCAATGTAAACCATGGATGTTTTATTCTTCAGTACATGCATGAACTTCGTAGCGCCCTCCGCCCTGTCCCTGAGCAAGAATTACTGGGTGCTTGTCGCTTGGAAGTCATGATTACTCATACCCCCTGCGCTTATACAAGAGGCCCTTATTCAAGAACTGTTGGAAGTGCTAAATACATATTCCATTTATTTAATTCATTTTCTTCTATACATAATGTTTCATCAATGCTCCCTCCTCCTTAACCCCTGGGCAAGAAATACTGGCTATTGTGTCATCGTTAATAAGCGCCCTGGCGCTTATTGCTTTGGTCTCCGGATTATCCCCAGCGCTTATATGAGACAGGCACATATTCAAGATCTATTTTCAGTGTCTAAGACATATTATATCCAATGAATAGTGGTGCATTTTACTGATGAGGGTTGAATGAATGAGTGGCTTTCGGTAAGAAAATAGCATTTGGTAAGCTGTCCTTTTCCTACTTATATTTAGATATTCTAACCTGAAACCAAAGCAATCTAACTATGCCATATGGTGAGATGCCTTACCTGATCTTCAATGTGGAACACTCTGTAGGACATGGTGGGTCTATCACCATCTGGCATCGCCATTCCCATTTGTTCATACATCTCCTGCCAGGTGGCACCACTGTCCTCGGGCATGTCCCCTCCTGCCTCCTCCCCTCCCTCTGCACCCTGCACCTCGGTGCGAGCCGCAGCTGGCTTCTCACCACCGGCATCTCGCGAATCGTCTTTGGTTATGTTTGGTGACGTCATAACGGGCGTGGTGACGTCACGTGAGCTGAGACGCGTGTCCCTGCCGTGCACCATGTCCCAGATACCTGAATCTATGTCCGGATCTGGTATTGATACGTCCCCGTCGTGAGACGCACTTTCGTCTCCCGACTCCTGCTTTGGCTCGTTGATTCGTTCCTGTCGCCGTAGTACACTCTCGTGTTTGTTATTCTCACCTGACGGATGCCTCTCATGACGCGACACGAGGGCGCTGTTGTCTAAACTTTTTGATTTGCGGTCTAATAATTGTCTTTTTCCTGGAACGTCTAGGCCGGGTCTACTGCTGTTCTGGATGGAGAGGTCTTCGCTGGTAAGCTCCTCGGGTTTCAACATCTTGGAGCCTGGGGTCTGGATCATCACCAACTTCCGGTTGTCGGGATCACGAGTGTCTGAGTAATGGATGACGGAGAACTGGTCAAAGCGTGACAAGTCGACGGCCGGGATGTCCCTCCGCTCGGGCTCCTCAGCCATCACGACTGTTCCATCCGGAGTGGTAACAGTTGGTGGTGGCTGGTTAGCAGTGGGGTCAAAGCCAAAGAACCATACCGGCGTAAAGTCGGTCTGGGTCTCTGTCGTCTTCTGCATGGCTTTAACGAGCTTGATCTCTCCGGTGTCGAGGATGGTCTGTACTTCTTCACTGAAGTCAACGGTTCCCTGTCGTGATTTGACTTGTACCACCGGGCCCTCTTCGTCCACCTCTCCTGACTGCTCCCCACCTTCGCCTCCACTCGCGGTGCCGCTGCCACTGGGCTGCGAAGAGGCAGCTTGACCTTGGCTTTGGCCTTGACCTTGGCTGGCTTGCAGTTGACCTTGGTTCACCATTGCTGTTCGCATGCGCTGCGCCCCAGATATGAGGAGGCCTGGAATATATAAAATAGAAGAGATATGGATTTCTGATGTTACTTATTTACTATCATGATAAGTTGATGACTGCAGATTAGCAGTAACATACAACATGTTGATGCATGAATAAAAAAAAACATGGTATAATATGAGAGGGCCAACAAAAATATGGTCCTCAGTTTATTATTTGAGATTTCTCCTTATAAAAACCTTATTTCTCCTTATTAAACCACATTGGACTACACTACATTACAATTTTCTAGAATATCATAAACCTCTATTGGCAGATTTCTTTGATGAATAATGTATAAGTCAAACAACAGAATATTTCTCTCACTAAATAAGGATGACGTGAATGCTGCCAAACAGGCTGTGATTTATTGAGTAGATTGGCAGGGTCAGACCAGGTATGGTTCTCATCGTTCACTGGTCGGAGCACGGTCTGGTGGTCTTGTAGCTATACCGCTCCCCTCCCACCTGGTCATACTACAACCCCTGCTTTGTATCACGATGAAAAATCGTACTAAGGTTAATGGTCTGTCCATGAAGAGGTTACTGCAGACAAAAGGCCTAGCCTCAGCATGCCCAAATATGGGCATCAAGCCCCTATACCTTATTTTATTTGAAGACTACTAACGACACAAAATGAGGTCATTGTTATCTAGGATTATTCAATTTTAGTATTATCATTTTTAGATAAAACTCATTCTTTTATTGCTGTCCCTTTCGGATCCACCTTTGGCGATCACCCCTCCACCCCACCCCCACCTAAAGACCTCTTTATTTAGTTCAATATATATATCATTGTTCAGAGCTGCTATGCTCAGTTTCCCATGATGCATTTGTTGATATATCTATCCTAAACTCAAAGACATATGCGTCTCACGTTACACCGATATGCCACGACCAATGGTGCACCATAATATCCATTTGCTATCCGTTTTGGATGAGTTTCAATTCACGAGTATGGCTAACGTCGGGTTTGATCCAACTCCATAATGGGTTCACAATTTTACTGACTTGGAACTTGAGCAGCGCTTCACATTCCGTCCAAAACCTATCGTTATGGAGCAGTATTTTTGCCAAGAAATACTCGTACATGTATACTCTGTTTACCTGAAGTCCATTCATCAATCTAAACTACCTTCTAATCTATTAAATCGAGCGTGCAGCATATCTGATTATGTTCATAACGATTATATAATTGGACCGAAAACCTTAATCAAAGGCCTGAATAGGTTTGTTTGGCAGTAAAAACTAACCCAGAGTACGAGTTGGCACCTGTGACTGAGACAACCAACGTTGGGCCTGTTTTCAGGGGGTGTGGCAGGGAGGAGTTGGCATTCCATTTAGCTGATAACTATGTTGCCATGGTTACATATACCGCTCCATCTTCTGTGTTTGTATCTGGACCTATACCAGGTCTTCACAACACAACGGTAAGTATGGGGCTGAATGGGAGGTAACTTGTCTAATACAGAGATGCCATTCCCTGATCGACTAAAGAAGTACGAGTTAGTAAGATTTTAGACAATTTCTGCCACAAAAATTCACATTATTTATTTAAATTTAAACAGAAAATTTAGTGAAAAGGCAGGAATTCCTGCAGAAGTAGAAAAAGTAGCATCTTTGTATCATGAACGAGCAACTGACTCCAGTAGACTATAAACTGGTTCTCTACTAGAATAGAATCTAAAATACGGCCAATTCAGATTGAGCAATCTGGGTAACAAAGAGCAGACGACATGACAGGCACCCATACCTGCTTGTCATGTCTGCCTGTCGTATGACAAAAACCATGACCCTCACAGACCGTGCAGGAGTCTCTGGTCAGCAACAAGATGTTAACCCTTTAAGGACAGATGTCGCTAAATGATGACACTTGTCGTTATGATGCACCAATGTAGTAGCCCAGGTGAGTAACTTGTCGGTGCTGCATTGCTGCATCATGCCGACCCTTCGGGGGTGTCTCAATCCCACAGGGTCGGCACGATGCTTGAATGTAGCCCTGGCGAGTTACTCGCCACGGTTGCATTCATGCATCATGACGACCAAGGGCATGACGCATTAATGCACCATGCCGCCCTTAAGGGATAAGGAGGGGTGGTATGGTTTTGGTTGAGGGAGTCAGTGTGGGATAGGGGATAGGGGCACACTGACATAGCTCCAGAGATGAATTATAGATGGAGCGATCTGATTTTGCGGAGCTCATCCGCTTCACCCCAAAAAAGCTAATATTTACTTCTGACATATCAAATTCACTGAATGAAATAGCATCAATATAAAAATCTGTTTTCTGTATTTCCCTCAATATTATCTACATCCTATGAGAGAAAAAAATCATTATATCCACCATTATCTGACATTTCCACCTGTCTAGTAAACCCCCAGACCCCTAAACAGTGGCTGTTCGAGATCTGTAGGCTAGCGTCTAATCATGCGTGGGAGGCAATATCCGCAGCCAGTATAACTTGGCTAACAGAAGCCTGCTTCCACTGGCTATGTGCTGCTTCTGTGTATTACTGTGTATGGATTCGCTGTTATAACATACTATAGACCAATGCACCAAGAAAGGGTGACTTTTCATAATGAAGTTGTCTGTTATGGCTATGTTTGCAAACAGCTCATAACAGAAGGATTCCCAGGACAATTATCTTTCTAATAGTACATATTAGAATGCAGGATTTTGAGGTTATGTGTTAGATAGACTACACCTGGACACGGTTCTTCCATATATCCACTGTTCCACTGGGTCAAGACTAGACCTGTGATATACACCGAGTCAGTGACCAGTGGGCAGTGGGTATATGGAAGGACCCTGTCCAGGTGTAGTCTATCTGACTTAACCCTCGTGTATGCAATATAACCAAGGTGCGAATCCTTTGTCTTAGCCCTCCGCCGTGGGTTAAATTAATGCATTTGCTGGTCACGCTTCAGAAATGTTCAAAAACTTTATCAACAACTTTTCTGAAAAGTCACCCTTTCTTGCTGCATTGGTCTATAGTACAGACTGCCACCTGACATTTAGACATGGCATTTCAGCACTTCCCAAGTTATTGTAGACTCTCAGCATTCTGTGGACCAAATATCCTGCTTTCTTTCCTGGCTGTTTAAAAGGCTTTTGATGAGTCGCTTTGGCCGTTCACACATCCATTCCATCATCTCACCCATCTGTGCTCTCACCTCATGCACCCGCTCACCCGTCCACTTAAGTCATATCACTCACCCACTCATTCACATCACACACCCACCTGTTAGTCACATCACCCACCCACTCAGTCACATCACACACTCAGTCACATCACTCACCCACCCAATCACATCACCCACCCACTCAGTTACATCACCCACCAACTCAGTTACATCACCCACTCAGTCACATCACCCACCTCCCCACTCAGTCGCATCACCCGTCCACTGTCACATCAGCAACCCACTCAGTCACATCACCCGTCCACTCAGTCACATCACCCGTCCACTCAGTCACATCACCCACGCACTGTCACATCACCCACCCACTCAGTCACATCACCCGTCCACTCAGTCACATCACCCGTCCACTCAGTCACATCACCCGTCCACTCAGTCACATCACCCACCCACTCAATCACATCACCCGTCCCCTCAATCACATCACCCACCCACTCAGTCACATCACCCACCCACTCAGTCACATCACCCACCCACTCAGTCACATCACCCGTCCACTCAATCACATCACCCACCCACTCAGTCACATCACCCACTCAGTCACATCACCCACCCACTCAGTCACATCACCCACCCACTCAGTCACATCACCCACCCACTCAGTCACATCACCCGTCCACTCAATCACATCACCCACCCACTCAGTCACATCACCCACCCACTCAGTTACATCACCCACCCACTCAGTCACATCACCCACCCACTCAGTCACATCACCCGTCCACTCAGTCACATCACCCACCCACTCAGTCACATCACCCGTCCACTCAGTCATCTCACTCACCTGCTAGTCACCTCATCAAATCGCTCCATTACTCTACCCATTAATTTTTCAACCATTGAATTTGGTTTTATAATATATCTATCTATTGACTTAATCAAATACAAAAGTGGAAGGTAAGCCTCTACCATGCTACACTATGTATCTTCTGTGGAAGCAGTAAATACGTGTTTCCTAGTTCCCACGGTAACTGGCCGCCCCCATGTGTTCCTGTTTCATGTCACGAAGCAGCATGTTCACACAGTACAGCATGTAGTATCGTGTACCCTGGATGCTTTGTCCAACAGGTACAATTGGCATACCTTGGTCCTCTGTTACCTGCCATAACCCACCCTCCCCACCTTGTCTTGGCACCTGGATGCTTTAGTTATTACCCTGGACACATTAGTGGTTTTATAGAGGTCAAAGACAACCTGTTAACTTACAGGTCGACATTGCATTGTGTTTTTTTTTTTTAATTTGTTGTTGTAACTTGATTCACACATACTCTGATATTACATGAGAGATACTCAGGATGAACTGTTTCAAACATCCCCATGCCCTCGAGAAACATTGAAGACTTTAATCCCTGTGATGAGTAGTTTGTAGCGGGAGGAAACAAGCATTTATTGCGGGATATAATTGTAAACCTCGTTTCTTTGAGGACTGTAAAAATTATCTGGGTCTAATAATCAGACTTCCCAGCAGTATAGAAAGCTCCACACCTGATATTCCAGGTACATGTATATTCCGATTTCATGTTGGACTAAAGGTCTACAATGCTGCCAGATAACACCTAAGTTGGAGATATATTTTCCATCGTAATTGCATCTTTATAACATGAGTTACGTTATGTTAATTGTAAAAGCAAACACAGGTACGTTCTGCCTTCAGGTGTTACAAATTGCTGAGGTGAGGCAGGTGAGATGCCTGGGCAGGCAGGTGTACTGCACACCTGCTCCTGCCCGGCTAACCCTTACAGGGTAGCATCATGCTTTAATGCGCTGTAACCCTTGACGTTATGATGCATGAATGTAGCCCTGGCCAGTGCTGTATTCGTGCATTATGCCATTCCATTGGGACTGTATCAATCCCATAGGGTCGGTATGATGGGCTGCATTCATGCATCATAACGATAAAGGCTTGCAATAAAACACGACGCGGCCCTTAAAGAGCTAGCTGTTTTCCTGGTCAATACAAGGGGAGCAGCTCAATAGCGGCAACTCACCACTGAGTTTCCATAAGCAGCTCAACGTGTTTCCTACAGACATTGTAACTTTCAAACAGCAATGTGTGAATACTCAGCTATCTTGGTGACTATTCTCGATAATGGCAGCCATTTTGGGGTATTGGCACTACCAAAATGGCAGCCATTATCGAGAATATTCATCCAAGAAGCTGGTTGAAATAGTGAAGTAAATCATTCAGCTCTAGCATATATCTCTTTTTAAGAAATATATGGAAAGCCACGGTTGTCCATGCCTTTATTGCAGTATTTCTTAGGGTTATTCCTCGGTCAGCTATTCCTATTATCAATTATTCCCCCTCCTCCCCTCAACCCTATTAATCATTAGATCTTACCAATGCCAAATATGGCACAAAAAGCCAGTGGGTAAACAGTATAACGCTCAGGTAGTAGGCGGTACCTGGAACTAGAGGCTTATAATCAATACTTGCGTACGGCTTCTTCACACAGACAAACAGTGTGTAGTAAATAGTGATACTTGGCCTCAAATATCACCAAGGTTACTGCTATATAGAGTTGGCCAATTCCAGATGGAACTAGCTGTGATATTAAAGTTGGCCATCGGGATTGGGTAGAACACAAGAGACTTTCCTAGTTACTATTAAAGCTGTGTTATTCCTCAATATACTAAACACCCCTTCCACTCTTAATGTAAAATACTTCAATCTCTATCTCTCTCCCACTCTATACCACTCTTGCTGTGGTTATACATATAGTACAATTCTCATATTATATTTCTTGTGTGGGAATATCAATTGGCTCCATTCCAACTGATCAAAAAGTCACATACATCACAGTAACATGTATTAATCAAACATCAATCAATAAGCTATCCTCAGACTAAACTCTTGCCGTTCCCTCTCAAGGAGTGCAATACATGTACACCTCCATAATCTCCTCTCTTGCTATGCTATAGCTGCTGCTCTGGTAATGATGCATGGTTTGTGTACTCTAATGGCGTGGGGTACAATGGGGAGGGTGTGGACATTGTCATAGAGACAGGCAGAGCTCCTAGGTAGGCCTGGTGCACCTGAGGTACTACCCAGGTGTAAGCTGTAAGGTGCTTTATGGCCGGGTACTATAGGTGTCATGGCACAAGATACTTACAGACTAGCAGATAAGCATTGGCAACTCCAACAGCAACGGCTGCAGCCCACCATTCAGGCCTAAAACACAGTTCCTCCATGTTGATATCAGAGATCAATAATGTTTCCAATGTAATCTATCCGTATATCAATGTTGGGAGAAGCAAGCTGCTCTGGGGGTTTTCCTTTGGTGTTATGTTTTTCAGGAAGATCCCTCAGGGAGGATGGATCCGTTCCGCGTTATAGTGTGTCTGTGTCTGCTGGTTGCCGGTTGGCATTTGTATAAACACAGTCTGTCACCAGCCTGGCCCTAGCGGCTCCCTGTGTGCATGTCGAGCAGCAGATGCATCGATCCATCGTCTGCACGCGCCGTGCCTGAGATGCAGTGTTTTAGAGAAAAGCATCAATCGATCGTTTGGATTGCTAAAATACCTAAAAGCAGACCATGTTTTTTTTTGGTCTGGGAATAAGGGATATCTGTCTCCTAGCAACCGTTCCATTAAAGACAACAATGCATGTCTATCTAGGCAGAAAAAAAGTAGCTGACCTTTTCCATTTTGATATGGGGAGCTGTAAAGGTCTATGCCACAGGCTGTTACTATTGGGCACTTTAATTCACCTCACCAACAACAGAAACGTTTACTTTTGTTGTCATTGACTCGTCATTATAGATCCATGAGGTTCTTTTATGATGGTATTGTTATCGACAATAACACCTTTCACCCCCCTCCCTTATAAAAAGTACACTTTTCATTATCTAATGTCTGGATGCCTACACATATAATAACCTTTTGTCATGCCACTCAAATATCATACTCCCACACGAGTCATGCAATGGAAACCATACAAATATAAAATAACTCAAATATTCACAGTGAAAACATCCATAGATAGGAAGTGCAGGCAGGTTTAGCAGTGAAAACAGCCATGACAAATTCACATCGCATGCATTTTTGTTTGTCTCCACCATTTCTGTGCTTTCTCCCTAATGCATGTTTAATGTATCCTATTGCCCATCCGCCTATCACACTGTCCTTATCTATCTCCCCATTTCAACGACCCCCTCTTTTGTCTATTGCTTCCCCGTTGTCCATTCCATCTCATTCTGCGTTCCTCTCTACGCTTTATTCTATCCGTTCCTCTTTATTCCCTTTATTGCAATTTTGTATCCCCAAATTGTCATTCAGATTCTCTAATATTGCCTTCTCTCACTAAGACCTACCCCCCCCCCCCCCCCGTCTGTCTCCGACGTTACCCTTATTCTAGAATTGCCCGTCCCCTAACCACCTTTCTTTCTATTATTACATGTATCTCTTCTATTACCATTGCTTCCCCCCTTTCCACCCACGGCTCATCTCCCTCTGTCCCTCTCTTCCCTTAACCCTGCATGTATACCCCCTCCCTTCCCTGTCCATTCCACCCTGAACCTCCCGCTTACAAGGTTGCCCAGTACAGCGGGCCAGATGACCTTTACCCTATCATGGACATGTATACATGTTTTATTGATAAGTTATACACACACACTATACCATGCTACACGGACATGCCAGGTCACAACTAGATATAGCTCAATGACATTATGGCATTGTGTCAACAGACACTCATTGGGCCAAATCTAACTTTTATTTGCCTAGACATTTGATCAACTATGAAGCCAACTTTATTGAGAACGCAAAACAGTTACCAATTGTAATTCCATTTTTTTCAGTCTGATTATCTGTTGATTCAAAATTATTGCCTCTTATTTCCTCTGTCATTATGAGCGATATTTATTAGATAACCAATAGCACAATATCTCAACACAATATCTCAATATCTCTAGACCTGTGTGACAATTGACGCCCCATAGGGATGAGCAGGTCATTGACTACCGGCCAGCGTCAAGTGCGTTGACCTTAACCCTTTAAGGGCCGCATAGTGCATCAATCTCTTTGGTCGCAATTATGCATAAATGCAGTGTTGTATGCATACATCATACTGACCCTTCGAGAGTGTATCAATCCCGTGTGGTCACCAGATGCTTGAATGTAGCACGGGTGAGTTGCTCATCAGGACTGCATTCATGCATCATGATTATTCGGGGGGTATAGCACATTAAAGCACTAGGCGGCCCTTAAAGGGTTGACTGGGGTAGTGCCAGTACCCCATCCCATCACTACCACACTGGTTCCTGGCAGTTGTAGTGCAGTTGTCTATGTGACTGTGAGGTACCAGTAGCAGGTACCCATCTCTGCAAAAATATTTATGCCATTTTGCAGTTTACAATCAAAAATTAGGTGGATTTCATTCCCGCCTCCTCTCTTTTAATTAATTAGTTAGTAACTCTCTAGCCTGAATGCCTGGATAAGGTTTTGGGAATATCTCACAATCTCACCAAGACAATAAGAGCGTGAAGGTATATGTGTGTACTGCAAACCATTTGTTTTATGCTTTTCAATAAAAAGGCCATACTGTGGAGTAAAGTGGAGAACACGCCCAGCGTTCTCCCCACATTACAATGACACCGGCGGGCCGCCGGCGTCGTTTTTACTGCCGCCGGCGTCAAATTACCCCAGAATCACCGCCGGTGTCATTTAAGCTATCCATAGACTTTTGAATTTTGAAAATCCATCAATTAGAACAAAAGTTATTGCCATTTTAACACTTTTTATATTAAAAAAAACAAACCCGGGGTGTGACCCTCGTAGGAGCAGCGGCTTCTACGCAAGAATTCACGGTGTGCTTTTTGAGTCTGTGGAGAACCCTGACGCCCACCTCGGCAGTAACCCAGCAGTCTATTCAGGTGACATTTGACTCTGCGACCACAACATAGCGACACTTTACAAGGCTCAATGTGACTGATGACCGCATTGCCTGCGGTAATCGCGACTCGATTAGATTACCCGAAAGCCGTGCATTGTATGCACAGAAGCGGTCTGGGATTTGTGTGGGTGTGGACAGACGTGTGTTTCTGGGTTTCTGGTCACAAGACCTACCTCAGCAAAAACACCAGTCAGGCATTGAGAGACTCCTTGAAGAGCTACTCGATTACCCTAACATTCCTATTCCAGATAATGTCCCAACATAGAGAATATCCCGGACCAGAAGGCAGCATATACTTCCTAAATCAGTGGATACTGAAAATATGCTGAATAACAACTGCAGATCTCAGTATGCACTGATACACCACTCCCAAACCTGCTGATCCTCCACTGCTTTATGCAGTCTAGATTCAGCAGTCCGCTAATCCTCAACTGAAACTTGATAGAATATATTCAAGTACTGCTGCTGACACACTCCGTGCAGCAGTATAGAGGCAGCAGTCAACTGAATGTCAACTGCTGTCACTTTGTCACTTCATGAATATAGTGAGTCAACTGATTCAATGCTCCTGAGACATAGCCCTCTGTGGGTATGTCAGCGTGGTTGCAGCAGTCAACTGATTCAATGCTGAATTCCCAGAGTTCCCTAGTGCTTGTGACCTCATTTTATTTGGGTTATAAAATTCTGACAGTTAGAGAAGGAGGGAACCAGCCATGGACCAAACAAAGAAGCACACAGGGAGCATATTTTAGAGAAATACACACTAAAGGATCCCATTTTATGTTACAAGAATGGGCATACAATGCATTGAAGACCCCGTGACTACAGTGGACTACTTGAAACTGAACTTTAGAGTTCACCTTGGTAAGTAAATCAGTAATTTGAAATCTATCTCTGTGTTCTATTAGAGTAAGATGGAGGAAGCAGTGAGACTGTCTGGGTAGAAGTATACTGTATCTCCTTGGTACATACTATATTTGTGAATGTCAACAGTGTACGACAGCGGATCAGCAACATTGGGTACATGATGGAAGGGGAGGGCCTAATGTGTTGCATAGTAATTTTACTGGATTCACTATTTTGACCTTTTCTTGAATAACGTCTTTTATTTACGAATCTACTAATCTCTCACCTTGACATCCGTACTACTGATTGCATACTGCTACAGCAGTACGTAGTCAGTAGTGTACTGTTCAACTGCTGCCAGGACAGTGGTTATCCAGCAGTACTGATTCGATGCTGATTCTTTATGGGGTGCTACTACTACTGAATAGGCACTGTATTCCAGCAGCAAATCAGTAGATGCTGTTCAACAGCTGCCACCTCATTTACATATTTCGGACATGCTGTTCCAATGCTGCCTACTAGCTGATATACTACTGATTTAGAGCTGGGCTACTGCTGCACTGTTCTGTAGCTTTTGCCAGTAGACTAGCAGTAGATGATGATTTGACACTGATTATCAGACTGATTTGGGACTGAAGCAATACTGCAGCACTACACTGTTCGCACACTGTTTTAGGGCTGTTTTTCTACTGCATTCTGGTCCGGGACGACTAACACATTACAGTAAACGATAAGATTACTGGATTGTAAACGTGCAGTGGTTTACTTTAAAACAGAAGCTGTGCAAACCTCAACTGGTGTTTGTGCCGCCTACACACAGACTGCCTGGGCACACACTCACATGAGACTGTCTGTGTTGCGAGACACTGCAGTGGGTACTAATTAGAATTACATTTATTATGTCGTCCAGTATAGGCTGCTACAAATACAGTACGAAATGGTGCTGCCTGCATCTACCACAACCACTGTACTACAGTACCACGCTGATGGTTCCAACCTTTATCTTATCTAGGATAAAATTGTATTCACTTCCATTCATGGATACATTGGATGTCTTTATTGTCAAGCCCCTGGAGGAATAACCCGGGGAATAACGTGGTGCAATGAAACAATGCAGTAATTCGTGGCTTATGACTTGTTGAGGCCATCAAATTTTAATTAGCGTTATAGCTTCCTTTTATTAAAGTTAATTAATAGCAAACAAACATGTGAAACGTCCATTTACATTAGCAATTCATTGGGGTTAGAATTCGGGCAAGGTCTACTTAATTTAGTGCAGATCTAATAGATGTCCATACTTTATTTTTGTACCTGATAGACGCACGGCAATGTTTTGCGAACGGTGACATCAACTTAATTGCTTTAAAGCAGTGTGTATAGTAATGATACACCAATGCAGTGTTCACAAGTGAATCGTATTGGTTGCATAATGCTGACCTTTTGGGAGCTCTCAACCGCATACATGGTCGGAATGATGCAGGGTAATACAGCACTGTAAAGTTACTGGCCAGGGCTGTATTCATGTATCGTTATAACAAAGAGGGCTATACATGGCATTAAATCACACACTGTGCTTAAAGAGTTAAGTAGTTGGAATGACCGCATTACACTTGATATAATAGTATATGCGTGCTGCTAAAAGATGTCATCATCATCCTACTGTCAGTGGCCTATATGATTATATCGTCTCAGGTGCATGGCTGCAATAACGACTTCCTGGTACCAGCCTGACGTTGGATGTGCTAACCTGCCAAGCTGTGACAGGCCTACTTTCATCATAGTGCAGTTTAATATTATATTATCAATGATAATTGATTAATTAAAGGAAATAATTTAAAAGATGATAATCATCTTTTAAATTATTTCCTTTAAAACCTTCACAGTGCCCGTTTCAGTTGTCCCTGACTGACATTTAAGGAACAGCTTTTGTTTCATCTTAATGAACGTGAAGATTTAGTGAATACTCTATACTTAATTGAATGATTTCCAGAGCATAACATCTAAATTTAGAAGGAAAGGTTCACTTGAACTAACTTGTTATTTTGCCTTCCATGTGTCTCTGTGGTAAAGGCATGAACGTTAAACAAACCAAACAGGGTGAACCATATGTTAAATATTGATTCCTAAAACCAACATCATGGGCTAACTGAACAACACTTTAAATCCAGACTTTACACAGTATGCATATTGGTTGTGCTAATTGGGCCCTAGTATTAGAAACAGCTGTTCTGTTGACCTTGTTTGCCTTTGTAATACATGTAGAACAAGTTCCTCACCCCCACCTTCCCTGCTTCCCCCTAATTTCCCCCCAAATCAATTCCCCACTCTATTTTCCTTTACTATATTAGACTCCACGCCTTACTTTTATTGTTTCCTATGGCCTTGTAGGACCATTTGTGGGCTAGCGATAACTTCTGGGAGAAAGCTTTCATGACGTTTATTTGTCGTTATCATATGCCAATGTATGATGGTGAGATAAAACTATAGTACAGTAAAGAAGTATGCTGCAATTATAGTTTTGTAAGAAAATTACTTCTTAGTTTTGTAATCTTGACGCAGAGATTAGACTTGGTCCTTTCATATTGATTTACTGAACGTACTTTCCTTATTAATTAGCCTAGAATCGTTGACATAGATAACGCTCCTTTATTTTCTATACTAAAGAGTCCTAAAGAGAACTAATTGTGTAGAGTCCTTTATCTTATCTCGGACTGCTTACATTGAGATTATTCACACATTCTTAGCTAAACCAAGTTACATAAGATAAGTAAATCACATTATATTATTAAGTAAATGTGACCAAATCCCCGATCGATCGCCCTTGATGGTGTTATGTTAATCACCTGGGCCGTTAGGTATTACTACATGTAGTAGATGACGGATAACTAAAGATGCTACTTACTAAATGAATAAAAAGTATTAAATCCCTGGGAATTTAACAATGAGATGCCAGGGAAATTGTGTGAATTTCTTAAAGTTGACAAATTATTGCAGGCAACCAGGATGGCAAATATGTAAAGCAGAAGTTAATACATGAACATGTAGTTTCTACTCCCAATACAATCGGCCATAGACGTGTATCGTTACACTTAAGAAAGGTATTTCTCGTTTATACAAATGTACATTTTAAGCGTGAAATCTGGATCGGTCTTTTATTTGCCTGACGGTATTGTGAGCAGCCCATAACCTTGAGTAAGTACAGGCACCCTTGGGTCAGCGATCATTCTAGGTCGATCTATTTTCTTCGAAATCCAATCCCCCTACATCGCCATCCCTACTACTCGCCTGACTGCATCCCTTTTGAATTGGGGTCAAAATGGATAGATTTCTTCGTGAATTGAATGCTTTTCATTCTGTAATGGAACTAATTGGTAAGCATCTGGAGATATGTGCTATAGAAATAAGCTGTACACAAAAATGTGATTATAAATAGTTGTACTTCCGAAACCTCAATCGCCTTACTGGCTCAGTGAATCTTACGTGCATTATGTTCTGAGCTTTAATTATAATTGGTATATAAATCCCTGAGACTCCATATTCCGTATACAGGTATATGATCTGTTGGCACCAATGCAGCACAGTAGTGTGCATATCACACTATTACTACAACTTACAAGTGGTGGGAGTGGGACGGGGGAGGTGCGTCTCTGTAATCTACATTCATACTTTGTAACCTACTCTGAAACTATAATCTACTCAACGGTGCTATACCTGGTGATATAACCCAGATATAAGGCAGATGCGGGTGACCTCTGCTTCAATCAGACGGCTCTCTCTTTTAAAATATTAAACCTAGAGTACGTTGATATACTTTAAAATGGCTGACCAGGCAGAATGCCTTGCTGTACTGCCTACACTGCCCCCACCTCAACCCCACCCTCCCTGTCCCCACCTCCCAATGGGCACTATATATGAAAGCACACGTACATCGGTAGTATACTCAAGACTCCTCATTTATACCCACCACTGTATCCCACGGACTGTATACTAATACTACACCCCCCCCCCCCATCATGCTACACACACTCAGCCACACCGACACACAGAGGCATTAGGCCTACATAGAGTCCATCCATTGAAATACCGGCCCAGCAGTGGTTGGTGAATTCCACTGACACAATGTGTAATCAGAATCTATAATATATTGATATTAGATCGAGTATGATAATAGAATCCGTCAAGACCCCTCAATTTGTCTTATACAGTTACAACTCGCTGAACATGGATACATTTTCTTGCGTTGTAAGTATTACTACATGTACAGTGTAAATTACATAGTAATAGATAGATAGTATACTACCGGTGTATAAATATCAAACTCGACTTGAATTACAAATGACAATACCATTTATACACTAAATTATGTATTCAATGGGATATCTGGACTTTAATATTATCCATAATATAGTAAATGTTGTCACCTCTATGAAAGATGATGAACAACACAAAATATGACACCTACAATGATAACACCCTAAACAGAAGTAGGCATACACTTTACTATTGACGAACGAGTTGATTTAGGGCGACAAGGGCAATTGCCCGGGGAAATTGATGTGTCGGCTTGTCGATCAGGGAACTGTCGAACAAAATGTCGTGGGACATCACTTTCGTAGATTATTGACGGAAGTATTGATTATAGGATGTAACAGCAGTCACACGATTGAAGCCAATAAGTTCCCATGTGTTTTTATATTAGAAATGCAAAGTGTCCCCATCGATTGTGACCGACCTACTATGGGTTCTGTTTTCCTCGAACTAGAGGGGACATGCTGGTGTAACAGAAAGTCTATGAGACAAGCAGATTCTAACATTCCTACTATATCTACGGTGAATAAGCGCTCTGGTACTTATAGATTTGGAGGTCATGTTGACCCAGGCACTTGTACAAGACAGGCGCTTATCCAAGATGTATCTTTTGTACTTGGGAGATACTCATGAACCCCTACCCCGGCGCTTATATAAGACCAGCGCATATCTAGACCTGGCGCTATAACTCGACAGTACAGTATCTAACTAACTATCGTCGCCAGAGCAAGAACCTCAAACCTCTTTATTAGATCATCAAGGTCCTTTTGATAATCCCCAGTTGTCAGTCAGCAATGCGAGAAGCATATTACAATCACCCTATTGGAAATGGATTGTGAATTCCATGATGTTCGATTAGACCTAGAGTTTGTATGTAAGCCTCTGCCACTAATTTGCCCTAGGCCAAAAAAAAAGTTGTGTTCAGGTATCCCTAGCGACCCTATTTTTTTGGCCCTACCCAAATTTTTTTTTGTTGTTGTTTTTTTTGTAAGGCATTTTTGTGCTTTTTTCTCCCAAAAAACACTGACATTTTTTTCCTTCAAAAATAAAACGAAAATGAGGGGAATTTTGTCCCAAAATCCTTTAAAACATTTGGTAAAAAAAAAAAAAAATCGACCTACCTACCCTATTTTTTTTGGGCCATGTTACCTGAACACAACTTCTTTTTTTTTTGGCCCTATCAGAAAGAGACTATGTGTGTCTGGGATACAGTAACACAGTACATGTAGTAGTGTCTGATCAGGGCTAGCACTGCCAACTGGCACCATGCAGATCTATGCCACATGGTGAGTTGTACACTGTGTGTTTAGGAATATATCAATAGGGATACATGTATACATACACCTAACATGCCCACTGCACTTGTTACTTGTATATGTAGCAGATAGACGCTGGTTATGAAAGGGTATTAGAATTCACCATAGCAGACTGGTGGGGCCAGACGAGGGTAAACCCAAGTCGCCCTACCAGTGTGGTCTGGTGAATTCCAATACAATTCGTAACCATTGTCTATCTGACTTAACCTTCGGTATTCAATATACCCAAGGCGTGAAGCCTTTGTCTCAGGCGTCCACCGTGGGTTAAACCCAAGAAAATACTAATATAAGACCATACAATTCACCTTGAGATAATATGGCAGATCATTTATGTACTAAGCGAAATTAGGATGTATTAGATTTGTGATATTAAAAGACAATCGGCCTTAGTGACATAACGGATTGCACTGTGTTTGGTATTACCCGGGGTTGAATAACAAATGCTGTTGCTTCACATCTATTCTGGATACATACAACAACGTTTTGGATATTGGGAATATCTCTAATATCATATATGCCATTTGGATTATCCTTCTTGCTACCCATGTGCATAATGTCATAACACTTCTGATTGTCATGGCCTTGTGAACTTATATTATGGAAATACTGTATAATACTAATAAACCTGCCAATAATAGGGGTCCTATAAAGATGGCAATATGCACCATCGCTTCACTGGCTATAAAATATGAACCACCATATATCACTCAACACTGTACACAGATATCTGCTGCTGTTAGTTGACATTGTCCATCTGACCTCTGTTGACTTGGTGGTGCTGTATAAATAGTATATAGTGCCTATAATACCCCACTGTCCCTGTCCCAAAGCTGGGCATTAACCCTTTAAGGGCGGCATAGTGCATTAATGCCTTTGTCAGCAGGATGCAGGAATGCAGCACTGGCGAGTAACTCGCTAAGGTTACATTCATGTATCATGCCGACCCTATGGGGTTGATACACTACTGAATGGTCGACTTCACGCATAAATGTAGCAGCGGCGAGTTACTTGCCGGGAGTGCATCCATGCATCATGAATACCAAAGACATTAACGCAGTATGCGGCCCTTAAAACGTTAAGAGATGACCAGCTGTCTAGACCATCACTAAGCCCCCATCTACGCACTGGATGCAAACGGGCTGGACATCGGCTGAGTTGGACTGTAAACTACCTAGGTAGATCTACACAGGTCATGAATGAATCTAATCTACTTGAATTGATGAATAGAAAGAAAATGCCCTGTATATCAGGTTATTTGCTAACTGGGTGCTACAATGTACAGTAATCTGTATGCAACTTGGTAGGGGGTCCCTCTGGGTAAGCACATAAGACTTACAAGTGCAACTCAACGTTCTTAACTTCACCTATTAAGCCTTGGTATGTCAAACTGCAGAGAAGCAGCATGGTCTCTACTTTGGTCAACATTTATAAGGGATCTGCTTATATCAATACTAGTAGGCCTACTGCTCATAGTTCAAGTAGACATACCACAACTAACTGGACTGGTTTCACTGCTTTATCACTTTATGTAATCATGGTGACAGATACTTCACCTCTGGTGGTAATCTAACTGCACTTTGTTCCATCTATAAATGGATGTATAATGTTAGCCTGAGAATATTCTGTAGAAATTTATCTATAGATTCGAGATTGCTAATCAAACTAATATATGAACTTGCGATTAAACATTTTACTATTTATATATGATAAGGTTGGTAAATACTCCCAAAATCTCTTCTTGGTGTCTTTGTACTTTTTAACATTTAAATTAACTTATGGAACAGACTAGAGGAATATGTGTTTAGACCGACATGTTTCGGTTTTTCCTAGCCTTTGTCTAGGTGATTTATATATGTTATATGCTAAGCTGCTAAACGAAGTCACACCCTCCCCGCCCCTCGACACTGAGGTAGAGATGTCGTACTCTCATCAATCATTTTCTTTGCCATGTGTTATGCTATAACTACATTATATGGGGGTACTATTATTCAGACCATATATAGACCTAGAGTTGCGCTATACTATAGGGCCAATATAGATATGGGAGGTATAATGGTGACATAGGGGTACATTATACAGCTATGTCAACAAAAGTAGAAATAATAAAAAAAGTTTTGTTAATAACAACTTGGGTACCTGGTATGCCTGCATATATATCGTCAGTAGATAACGGGTTGAATGCTACCTCTTTTTGCATCATTTATTAAATAAATCATGAAAATCACTAACCATTTTTTTCCTATCCACACCTCTTCACATATGCCGTTAGGATTCCTGGCAGTTGTGAATTTCTAATGTGTGATATCGTGAATTCTCATAGCCTTCTTATCAATAAAAGGCACGTCCATAGAAGATATCATTATCTTTTATTAAAAAACATAAAATCAAGTCATTTTCAGATTGATCTTGGAATTCAACTTACCTAGCGCATCGACACGGCCTCCTGTTGGGGTTAATGTTGGTGTCCGTCGCACGTTCACTACCACCATGCGGTGGTACAGCGACTGGATTATCAGTTCCTCTACGGTAATCATCTTGATGTTTGCTGTGTCGTACGGGACCGGTGTTTCGCAGACCTAAATCTACCGCCGTCAGAATAACCTCCAGCCGATGTAAGGATTCTTCGATAGTTCCTCCATACTGCTAGTACTGTGGTGTCTGGCGAGGTGCTGTGGAATCATGGGAGAATGGACAGCTGTTACTGTGGACTCTAATACATGGCAGTGTGTAGCTATTGTATATGTATAATGTGGTTAAGGACATGCTTCAATGGTTTTAGAGGCCAAGCGGATTAAATTATAGGTCTACCTGATATCTATCATGTAAAAACGACTGCCCTCTGTAGATGATTTAACTTTGGATCACATTCAATACCCACCTGTACATATACGTCAGAGTAACCTATACTAGAACATAGACTCATGAATCATATCGATGTAAATTATAAGCTGGGTATTTCACAACCAAATGACAATAGTACATGTATTCTCTTGGCATGATAGTGTCAACATCTACATAATGCCACTGATATTCATGATATATTCTAGACAAGCCATACCTTTTATGTTCATTTACATTTGTATTCCACATGTTTCATTTTAACAACTATAATTCTACAATTAATAGTTTATTGCCAATAGTATCTTAAATGTTAAGTAATGGCGAACAGTATATTGATATAGACATGAAGATCGACCCATGTACCGGTAACACAATGCATTTTATGTCCAGCCCTATTAATTTATGGGCTATAGATATACCGGTAGAGACTGTAGATCTCTACCGGTATATCTATAGCCCATTGTAATGGCCTGTAATCGAGGTGCATATAGTATACTATACGGTGCATGCAGATACTGTTGCCAGTGTTGGTGTGGACGTGGGTTCCATGTAGCGCTATATAATTATAGCTGTAGATTTGTTGGACCTATATTATACATTTGTAGTATATCATCAGTATATATGTGTGGTGAGAGACTAACACTTAAATTGTGGGGGTAGGGGGGGGGGGGTCACTTGACACACTTGGTTTAATTGTATTATGAATTCAATATGACACTGACAATTAGCCCAACACCTGGATAATCCATTGGACAATCAAACAATGAGATTATCGAGTGGCCTACGTGTCCATTATCGATCTAAAGGCAGCTCTCAGCTGACTCTTCCCTTGCCAAGGTCACTCTACTCAACCGTGCCTGACGAGCGAATGAATGAAATTCCGAACACAATACACTGATCACAGTGTCTGTGGGACTTAGTCTGTTCGTGCCAGACCATAACAGTAGCCGGGCTGTGTTATGGTCTGGCCGTCATCGGCCAGCAAAGGCACTGAGGAACTCTTCAGGGTTGAGGGAAGAAAGACCATCGCTGGTACCAACAGCAAAACAAATATATGACAGTGAAAACGGGGTCAAGCCAAATCTATTTTTATCCCTCCAGTACAGGAGAGTGGTTCCCGCGCACAGCCCACTGGCAGGGGTGAAAATGGGGAAGGCTACAGTAAAACTGCTCTAAAATATTAAGTATTAGCCATCTGGATTAAAAATTGGGTGGTTTGTGTAGGGAAAATGTCAAGCTATACAGGGCCGTTAAAAAATTGGAGAAATTCCAAGTATTAGTGGCCGAAAAAAGTGTACAAAGTCTGTTCACCGGAGTTGGTGAACAAGACTTCAGTGGGTTCTTAGTGGCAAGCTGGCTGAAGTCAGATCGCGGCCCGCAGCGACGAGTTCAGATTAGATGAACTAGTGGGACTGTGACAGTGTCAAAAAAGTGGCATCCAATACACAACTTACCTGCCCAAACATGTTAATTCTCCGTTTCCCTGTTTCCCCACGGCATGATTTAAAGAACAACAAGGCCCTCTTCAAGGTGTGTGTGTGCTTGTGTAGATCCAATTCTTGTGTTGTTGAAGCTAGGGTAAAAAGACCTTTGGCAGAAGTGAATGTTTGACGGCCTCCCCCTCACTCCACCCCGTGGACGGCCCCCGGCCGCCGTCCGTGCTCCCCCGTCGATTTGGGGATATTTCACTTGTGGCTTTACGGATCTATTCCTCCTTTGCGGTCCCTAATATGGAAGGCATGTGTACTCTAGTGTCCCCTTAATATGGTTCTAGGGCTCCTGTGTTCTTCAAATTCAGTGGGTTTAGGTCGGTGTCCCACGATCGTTTTGGACAATCCACTCCGTAGCAGCAACCTTTATAATGTATGCGCGTTCCCGGGCCACAATTAGGTCACTGGACCACATGGTGCCCGGCGACGTGGGTACTGTAGGCGGCGACCAGCGAATTTTGTGTTTTCGCGCCCTCCTATGTGTGATAGGGACGCTGAAGGGGCACCTGTTTCAGGCAGTTTGGTGCTCAGTGCTTTGAAGTTGTGGAGCAGTGGGGGTTGTGTTCTCAGTTTAGATGTGAAGGTGTAAACATACTGGAGGTGTTTGGTTCTGGGTGTATTGAATCAAGGAAGAAAGCGATCTTTGATTGGACTTGAAAAGAAAGTGTACTTGTGGGCAATCTAACCCATACCCCTTGGGCTTGGTATTTTATGTCTAGCTGGCATAGTGGGCGGAGTACCAGGTAACCATTTTTTTAACATGATTTTTTTAAATTTATGATTCTTATACATCTTGGGCTTAGTAAGTTCTTAAGCACTGCCACTACGGTATAGGACACTAAAAATACCCATAGCTTCTCACATAAAACCTTCTTTTTTTTAAAAGGATGATTGCTCTTTATACACATGTAATTCTTACAGTATACTAGTGGGGTAATTCTTACAGTATACTAGTAGTATGGATATAATTACACAGTTCGTAGGGAAGAAAAGGGAACAGAGATGGAACAAATTATGAATTCATACACAACACCTATATTTCACAAATATTTTATTCACACATCTGACAAAATACTCTCATATTGAATCAGCAAACACGCCTTGCACATCTCTCAAACCTAGGGGAATTTCACAAGTATATCCAGACCATAGTTTACTGATATCAGAATTGCTATAGGTAACAGCTATGTATGTTTAAATTCATAAGAAGTACATATTCATACAGAAACTATTATGTCAATCACTGCCAATTCATAAGGCATTTTGTATACGTCTCTGGCTAGCAGACACTAAAATAGTTGTGAGCAATGAGTCAATATGATGTGGGTCCTCTCATCTAATTGTAGGGTAGGCTTATTTGGCTACATGTTATAAGCAACAGTGTCTTTCTATATAGGAAAATCGGAGTAAATTCTCTCCTTTTTAATATGAAATAATAGGCCAAATTTGTTATGTTATCATTTTGCCAGCTCTAGAAAAAGATGTACAAAATGCACCCTGCACATATTGGACGATGGTTTAGCAGTATAATGCATAGTGAATATACAAAGTCTGCCATCTAAATATTAGACAGTTGTACGGTTAAACTCTACAAATACCTTAAGGGCGATATTTCTATTACAGTGTACGTACACTTTCACACACAAAATGCTATGGTACACACACAAATGAGACTCATGATTGTAAATATCTGGCAGTATAACTGAAATCATATGGGATGGATGCTAGGGGGTTGAAGTCCCACTTCTGCATATAATATGTAACAGCTACAAATTAGAGCAGTTTGAAAGCACACTATTACACTACGGTAGACATCCATATACAAGCCTTAGGCTTAGCTGCGGCAGCGACATGTATACAGACAACATTACCAGTAATCCCCCTCCCCTGTAATATCAGACATATAGACCGTACAGCTATATGTCCATATATATATATAGGTAATATGCATATTGTTGTGTCATTTTGGTACTGAATTCGCTGCCGCGTCTTAGCCATATACATATATGACCACGAAGGTTCGTGATAAGACTTTGTCAAATTTACATATATATGTGACAAATTTAAAGGGAAATATACAATAATATCATTGGCGGGTGACTGGGCAGTTTTCTACATGTAACACATGTATAAGTTGAAGTTTTGACTCCTATGAAAGTATTCCTATTTATTATACCTCGTTCTCACACACCTACACTTGAGATCAGTTTAACTAAAAAGAAATGGCTTTTTTACTAAAGCATGATGCACCACTCGAATATATACAACAGCGAATAAAAGAAATAAAAATTAATAAAAATGATACATAATATTATACATAATAGGTGCTGTAGTGTGCGCCCACTTGACACATAAATATAATAAAATGAATTAAAATTCGAGAATACCAGCCCAAGCATAGATGGTGATCAAATCAAGTTAGAGTATACACAAGAGATTGCACCAGAAAGAATATTCTATTTATAGATCCTGTTATCAGGCGATCATATCTACAAGAATAGACAGAAATTGTGTAATTAATTCACATATTTCTATTACTGATTAAAGCAATTGATAGTGTGAGTTTGAGGTGGCACAACACTCATGATTTAATACATTTATGCTTAAAGCAACGTATATATACATTAATGAATTATGGAAAAGGTCCCTGTTTGGTTTAATCCACATCAATGAGTAAAACCTTTCAGAATTAAAGACACAGAATTCGAGTTGTAAAATATCCACAATTTCATACCAAAACTTCATTCGTATACAAAATATTTAGGCTTTAAAGAAATCTAAAATGAACCAAAATTGTCGGAAATGCATAGATGACTAGTGTGTGCCATATGTTCTGAACTCTATTTAGATGGACGCAGAATTCTTCGTATCACAGACTATTTCTTGGATTTTGTTGTTGTCTTTTGCTGCATACATCTTTTAAGCTAATGCAAACCTGGGCCAAATTAAACTAAGGTCTTGGCGAAAGAGTAAGCCTACTTTTCACATATATATACACCCAAGATTATATAGAGAATCTAAAGCTCAACTTGCACTTCTTTCCTTCTAAATAAGCCATCATTTTAAAACGTTTTTCCAATCGGTCTTTGACACTCAAAATGCCCCTTCTCCCTCATATCCCTAGCAGTCTGATAATCGCTAATTAATGTTCCTTTCCATTTTCTGGAGGAGCCTATCCCAAGTTCCAACAACTTAATCCATCTGTTGACATCATTTTTCCTTCAATCTGAAAATGTCGTCTGTTTCTAACATTCCTTTAGATTGCTACCAATAACAACAACAAAACCACAATGACCTCATATGAAATACCTATCAAATACGATTGCAAAATACTCTGGGTTACAACAAGTAAAAATATGTTAACACCAGAAATTCTCTCTCACACAGACTGAAATAAACCCAACTATGATTTTAAATTCAACAAGAGCTCGCTATCTCGAGAGAACTTCCTCTTTTATGCGGAAACTGAGTCGAGATTTGAGTTGCGCCATCAACAGATGGCATTAATGTTACGTCAATAAAATAGAGTTGACGGGTACAAATACTACTCTGTGATATATATATATATATATATATATATATATATATATATATATATATATAAGACCAGTCACATGACCAATTGGACAGTGGAAAGGGGAACCGTGAAAAAGGGTAAAATGGCCCTCTATGTGAGCTCCGCGAGCATAGTTAAGCACTTCTGAATTTACTGCAATAACATCCGAACTTTTATGGGATTATATCTATTCTAAACATGTCTCCATTTGAATAACTGAAAAAGACAAAGTCACAAAGTGGCCGACATTTTGGTTAAGCATTAAATCGCAACAAGTCTTGGTATACAAATAGTTCGTGGATTCTAAGAAATACGATACTCTAAATTATCAATGCACACAATTTTTCCACATCAAGTCAATTTTTACGGAAATGAATGAGTGGATTATAATCTACAGAGTCTGAGAAAGCAAGTCCCCAAAGTAGGTTCACAATAGAATATATTCTACCTGTGTTATGAACGCATTAATTAGAATCAAAATGCAATGAGCATTTCGCTATCACTTCTCAACCCAAAATCAATCTTATCGATACAGCTAAACGATAAGGGTTCTATTGGTTTTTTAAGAGGTAGCTTGTTACGATGTTACGACAATTAATTAAATAAACGCACACAACGTCTTCTGCCGAACCATTGAATTCTGCATGTTTCTATAAGTTTTTGTTCATCTCTCTAACGAACAGCATTGAACGTAACTAAGGCAACTCTGTATGAAAGTAACATTATAATCACCAGAGTGACTATAACATGCAGAAAAGTATTCGATTAACTAAGATGAAGACAATTCTCATCA
Organism: Harmothoe impar; assembly: GCA_947462335.1. NCBI lineage: Eukaryota > Metazoa > Annelida > Polychaeta > Phyllodocida > Polynoidae > Harmothoe > Harmothoe impar. The sequence continues at coordinate 66,635,900 of OX381707.1, read as the reverse complement.
TACAAAAGGGCTTTGCTGTCCTATCATTTCAACAGGGCTATTTCCATCAGTGTTCCATACTGATTTTTGTTGAAAGCTAATTTCATATTGAAGTGAATTTCTGTGAACTAGATGAGGTAAAGTTTTAGAAAACCTTTCGTTGAATATATTGCAAGGAGTGACCTATACAGGTTTACATACAATTGTAACACCAATACATGTGTGTGTGTGCGTGTACTTGCATTTAGGGAGTAGAACTAGTATGTTGCTAGTGCATTAAATCCACATACCAATGCAGTATCTAGAGGTAGGGTTTTCTCATTATAGTTAAAGCTGCCTTTTATATTTCTATTTATTTCCTTTTGCTCATCTCAGCATTATTTGCCATATTTCTTCAACGTTTTTTTTTAATACTGACTTTTTACCTATTATCAATTTTTTCAGAAATCAACAAGAACCCGTATGGGTTCTATATTTCGGGGTTGACAATGTACCTCATCTACATATGACCATCTTGCCTGGCAATCCAAACATTGACCAATCTTTAAAACAAACGTTTATGAAGCGTATAGGACCAAAATACATAGGAGTACTTTCTCAATGCTATCACGTGAAAACTCATGCTTCCTAACTCCAGCACTTTCCATCATGACTATAAAACAAACTCCATTCTAATATGCTAGCTTAGCGACATCCCCGCATTAACCGAATACCTATTTTATCAGCATTATCGCACCAATATTTCCTCTGTAATAGATAAAATGGTAACGTCACGCGAACACTATCACAATAAAAACTGGAAACCGATCTTGCTGCTGCACTGCAGGTCAGCGATCTATGCATCTTTGCTCGTTTTATTTTTTTTAAACTATTCAACAAGTGGCAAAACCCGACAGTGTTTTCTATTGGGAACTTGCCACATTAATAATAACAACAGCGTCGCATCGCCATGGAAACGTGCCACTGACCGGATACGCATGTCAACCCGGGCGGGAACCTAAGCCAGACACCGCTCAGCAGATACCTTAGGAAAACCTTGATTCACAGAATCTGACAATTCTTTATCAAAAGCACACTTTTTTTCCCTATACACCTTTTTTCAAAATACAAATTCCAAGTGGTGTTCCTTTTGGCAATGCCGACTTCACCCATTCACGTCAGAGGGCTTAACAGTATTTAGTCTTATGACCAAGAGCATACAGTAATTTTCTGGATTGCAGAAGTAGTTACAGGAACTCATTGATCCATGGCACATCGACCAAAGTTTCCCTCCCATGCGTCTTTCTTCTGCTTCGTCACGTTCCTTTTTTTATCTGTAGAGGTGAACAAATATTATCAATGATAGGGCTTTACTAAATCATGGTATTATTTCAATGCTCTAGCAATGATCTGGGTTCAAATGCTTCTCTGCATCTTGAAATACTATGTCACGATGTAGAATTACACAGCATAAATCCATTAAGGACGCACCCCACCCTTATTCAGGTGCACACAAGCTCATGCAAAATTCGTACATAGATGTGTTGGAACTATGTATATCATACATCAATTTGATCATATATAATGTCTCTTTCAAATCAGTTCCATTTTTTAAACTTTTGATACCTATGGAATGTATATGGAACAAAAACGTTTTTTTTTAGCTTCCTTTCCTTTCAATAGCCTTATATGGCATAGAAATGGAATATATTTATTGAATGTAATGAGTGGCAGTGCAGACTGATCTTTGAGTGATTTCCGAGGACATTTTCTTTCTTTTACTGATATTCCAATTATTTAAGTCTACAGAGCTGTTCAAAGTTGCATAGTTAAGTTACCAAAAAGTGGAGATTTTCGTCATTTTTCGGTGAAATTTCACATTTTTTGGTAACTATGCAACTTTGAACAGCTCTGCAGACCTTAATAATAGGAATATCAATAAAAGAAAGAAAAGGGTCCTCGGAAATCACTCTAAGATCAATCCCCACTCATTATATTCAATAAATATACACCATTTCTATCCCATAATACTATTGAAACCAAAAGAAGCTAAAAAAGAACGTTTTTGTTCCATTCACATTCCACAGCAATAAAAAACAGAAAAAACTGAAATGATTTAATGGAGGCATTAAATACGGTCAAACCAATGTGCAATACACGTATCTCCAATACATTTAAGCCCAAATAATACATAATCATGTGCACACCTATAATAGGGTGGGGTGCGTCCTTAAAGCTATAAAACATTCTCCAATTGAACTCCAAAGCCCCCTCACCGGCCTTGATTTTTCAGATGTACCTACCTCTAGCTTCCCGTAGCTTGTTTCTCTCAGCGTCTCGCTTCTCACGAGGGACGCGCGACTTGAGACCGAGGGCTCCTGTGACTAGATTTCTGGCCACAGCTGCTGTCGTCTCCGGTCGGGGCCGGTAGGGCTCCAGAAACTCTGAAATTATCATTAATATGTAACCAGTGAATAAAAGTAGGGAGTAGAGATCTGGTTATTTACAGTTTTAAATATGACTGCATAAAGGTAGGGCTAATATTAGAAGTTAATAGGATCTACTCAACTGTGACTTCATTGTATAAACACACACACCTTACATATTCTAACGCTAATATAACCGGGAGGAGGAGGGGAAGGAGAAAGAAGTTAGAGGAAGTGATAATATGCTATGCTTTTCATTTAGAGAGGGTAATTTCTCATCAGTTCTAGAAAAATCATTGAAATTTGGTAAATAGAATCACAACAACTTGCAATCATATTTAGCTTACCTGCACATCGCTTGGCTTTGGTTTTCGTCTGGCGCGTGGCATGTGACATGGGCCGCAGTTTGAGGAGTGGATGTCGCATACCCAGAGCCGACTGAGCTGTGGAGATGAGAGCAAGCAATACGTATGAGATAAAACTAAAATAGGCAACCAGGGTTCAACAGTCAAACATGGACATGTTTAATGTCGTGCAAAATATGTTCTATGCCATTGACATAAGATAAAGTTATTCAGTTATTCATATCAATCACTTAAAATATTAATTTAAGGAAAATTCAGTATATTACTTAACGTATTGTCCTTGGGAGGGGGGTATCAACATTATTTCGTCTCTACTTAATTCAGTATGTCCTTTTATTCGCGGGGGGGGGGGGGGAGGGTATATTTGATTGAACATTGTATTTACTTACCAGCAATACGTCCAGAAAACACAGCGATGGCATGGGTGTCATCAACCCATTTAATGTCGAACCCACGGTCACTGAAACACAGCAAAGTAGAAATTGGTTATACTTTTATTAAAATCGCTTTACATAATCTATTGGTACACAAGAGCAAACATTAGGTGTCAATGAAACGTAAACACTGCATAATACCCAAATCGCACACTTTGGCTGTAGTAATCATTAGCACTACCAGAGATGCCACTCACTGGTCACAAAAAAAGTAGAAAATCTTGATTAAAATATAGTATCCAGCTCTACATCATTAGTATAGTAACAGCTTTGTGTACTAGAAGAGTGTGCCTTGGCATAATAAGCAACATATATGTACCGTATATTATTATGTAATATTGCCTTTCACTAAAATTTCACTTTTTTTGCGGTTTCAAACTTTTTTCCCGACAAATCGGGTGTTTTTAGGCAAATTTCACTTTTTTGCGATTTCGAACCTTTTTTTCGCCAAATCGGGTGTTTTTGGGCAAATTTCACTTTTTTTTGCGATTTCAAACCTTTTCTCGCCAAATCGGGTGTTTTAGGCAAATTTCACTTTTTGCGATTTCGAACTTTTTTCTCGCCAAATCGGGTGTTTTTAGGCAAATTTCACTTTTTTGCGATTTCGAACTTTTTTCTCGCCAAATCGGGTGTTTTTAGGCAAATTTCACTTTTTTGCGATTTCAAACTTTTTTCTCGCCAAATCAGGTGTTTTTAGGCAAATTTCACCTTGTTGAAATTTGAACGCGATGTACACATATGTCCTACCCCCCCCCCCCCCCTCCAACACACACACAGGCAGTGGCTGCTGCCGTGTCCAGAAACAAGGCAGGGTAACAGAGTGCACTGCCACGAATGACTGACCTTCACCTTGTTTTGCAAAAACAATTCACCAATATAATACAGTACAGGTCAGTTATGTAATCCACCCACTTATCCACCTACTTGACAGCTGCTGCCAGACATGCTGGCATATAGCCAGACATGCTGGCTTATACATATGCAAAGATCAACAGCTACAAATTCACCTAAATACAAAATATTCCAACTTACATTTTTAAGAAATGATAATGCCCCAATCTTAACTCGCTACTGTTAAAGAATCTAAGCAGTATCTCTTTAGGAAAGGTGTATAATAAAATGAGCACAAAAAATACTGAATCCATGACCATGCTCCCCATAGGCTGCAGTGCTATAGCAGTGATTTACACCAAAAAAACAGCTGATTTTGCCACAAGATCATGAACTACGACAAAACTATAAACCAAATCATTTCAAGCTGAACCAAAAAGATGGCTGAACATGTTGAGCACAGAATGGTCTGGAGATAAATTGAAAAATGTCTTTTCATCAATATACAATGAGTATTTTGATGAACCAACACACCATATCACGGCAATCTGACTCACAGAGGACTGACTACATAAGAGAGTGCCTATCTATAGCACTATAGCACTACAGCTCACCAAGGCACACTCTAATTAGTATAATTTTATGGGAAAATTACATGGAAATACATGTAGTAGGAATTCCTACAAAATAGTCAAGGTGGGATCGCTGCCCTACTCACTGGTAGTCTTTGAAGGCCATGAGGAGGTCCCGTGTCTGCAGTTCTTTAGAGAAGTCGTAGATCTCCAACAGGTGGCTGTACTCCGCTGTAGACACAAAGACACCAACGCATCAGTATCAACATCGCACTATAAGTTAAGGCAGGGATATATCAATATCCCTGGCACAGTTTGTATAACCCACATCTGGCCTATATCCTACATACCCTGAACACATCTTATAACCTGCACTGCGGTTCTGATTTGTCTATAACCCGCGGATTATACGCAGACTGTTTTATGTAAAGTGTGACCATGTTGTACATTTTATCATTTGTCTGTTCATGGAGTCTCGGATTATCTTAAAGATTACTAATTCATGATTTAACTGTTGAGGTATTAGGTGAGTTTAAGAGCAGCATGACTTACATCCCATATCGGGGTCCTTGGGTTGGTAGTTATAATAGTCAGCCTGCGGCTTCTGGACCTTGACCTCCTTTCCGACAGCTATCGTCAACTGGAATCATCAAACAATCTATGTTATTTACATGAATAACAAACAATCCATGTTATTTATATAAATAATACCTCTTAGTTAACCAAACTTTTAATAAGGTTATTTGAAGATTAACTTTGATTAGGTCCCCCACTAGGCGGAAAATATACATTTACATCTTAGAGAATGTAGTTTGGGGAAATACTTCAATATGACTACATAAAATTGTACCTTAATTTAGTATGATATTTTTTGTATGACCTTCAATCAGATATTCCAAGGTACCAACATTTTACCTCATCAAGTAGTTTTGGGTCCAGTGCATTACCCGTCTCGTCAAACAGGAGATCCCACGAGTCGACTCCATCGTCATCATCATCCACCATGTCTGCCCAGTTCATCGGGGTCTCGGCTAACGGATCATCCTCACCGGCCTCCCCTTCTAGCGTGTCTTCGACAGAATCAGTATCCTTCTCACAAGATATCTCTTCCTTCTCCAACTCTTGAGCCTCGTCTTGTTTCTCTACCAAGGGCTCGGCTCCAGAATCAGGCTGGACCTCACCAGCAGGCTCCATTTCCATCTCAGTCTGAGCTTCGGGATTATACTCGCGTTGTTCCTCTAGTTCAGATTGCTCTACCGCTTCAGGTACCAATTCACACTCAGATGGCGCTGCAATCTCCGGTTCAGGCGCTAAATCTGGTGCTTCGACCTCTGGTTGCATTTCAACCTCTGGTTGCACTTCAGATTGAGGTGCAACTTCCACTTCAGGTTTTGGTTGATGCTCAGGCTTTGATTCCTGATGATGATCTTCCTCTGTGAGTCCTTCCTTCCCCTGCTCGTGCTCCACGTTAGGGTTCCCAGGCTCTGTGGGGACCACATCATCTAGTTCTTTAACCTCTTCAACTGGTAGGATTTCAGAGCTTGGGTCTACGGTTACTGGTTCTGCAGGCATTTCAAGGTGCTCAGATTCAGCAGTGACCGTATCGTCAGCCACTGACGACTCGGGCTCTGCACCATCATGAGCTGACGTCACCTCCTCTGGTTCATCGGCATCTTGTATATTCTTTTCCACCTCAACATCAATTTTACCAATGTCTAATGATTCCTTTGATGGTAATTCTGATGTTTCCGTTTCCTCTACTACATCAGCTTGGTTCTCGGCCTCTTGGTGCGCTATTTGACGCACGCCCTCGGCCACTAGTAGCAGCACCTCCTTGCCGTGCTCAGTGCTAGAGTACTCCACGGGCCCTGGGCTCCAGCTTTCGGGCGTGGGATCCTGCTCCCCACCGCTGCTCAGGGCCCGTGAATCTCCAGTATCGGGGCTTTCCGCACTCGTACTGGACTCAGGCTGCACTGAACTCTGCCCGTCTGAGCTAACATCGTCTACATCAATCAGGTGGTGGTGCGCGGGGGCCGATCGGAGAGACCGTGTGTTGCTGCAATGTGAGGGGCTGGTGCTGCTGCTAGTACTACTCTCAACAACAAAGGGCTGGTGGTCTAACTCGGGGTCCAGCCTTTCTTTGCGGGTCCCGTATTTCCTCCGTGCAGGAGGCTCTACTGAGGAGTCATGCTTAGGAGAGCGTATTTCACTGTTGGACATCTCCTTCGCCTGCTTCAGTTCTGACAGATCTGCGCACATGCTACTGACTTTGCTGGACAAGTCATTGGCCTGTGCACGAACCGACTCCTCCAGGAATGCAGAATGCTGGGGGGACCCTAGGTACTGGTGGTCCATGAGTGGAGGTACACCGCGCCCCTTGGTGTCGCTGACGTTACGTCCACCCGCAGTCACCTGTATGATGATGTTCCCTGAGGGGGGGAACCTGGCAGTCGACTGAGATGCGAGCCCACCGGGCATACTCTCAGTCTCCCATGTCTCTGCATCGGACGACCAGGCTTCAGACGGAGTCAGTGACCGGACCTGCGGCTTGTTTTTCCGTTTTGCCTGTGCGGGACTTCGGAGCCAGCGCTTTCCCGCCTGGGGCCCACTCTGAGGCTCTGGTTCCCAATTCCCACTTGTCTTACGGACACGCTGGCCCTGGTCAGAGTTGAACTTCTCGTCATTTTTACCCCCACTAGACCTGCGGATTCTACCTCGCCCGCGGCCCTGTTTTTGTCCATTCCATGATTCATTTTGCTGCTGCGGTTGTTGCCGGTGGTTGCTAGGTTGTTGGGGGTATTTTGCGTTGTACTCTACAGTGGGACTCCCTGGATTGAAGTTGTCGTCATAATTCCGTGGTCCACTGGAACGCCTTATTCGACCCAGTGTTCTACTGTCGTTCTGCCCCCAGGGTTCGTTCATTTGATGAACAGGGCTCCACTGGGGTTCAGTGCGATAAACGCCTGGACTCCAGTCTTCTTGGGTTGGGTAGTTCCCGCCACCTCCCCCACCACCAACACTTCCAGTCCCACTCCGTCGCCTCTGCCGCCTTGGTAGTGAATTACTCCCACTTGGGTAATTATTCCCACCTGGGTAGTTATTCCCACTTTGGTAGTTAGTCCCACTTGGGTAGTACTCATCTTGGCTCCAAGCGTCACTTAGTCTGCGATTGCGGCTTTCATACTGGTCTTGTGACCAGGCATCGCTGCCGCGTCGCTTATCCCGCTGGTTCTGTATTGGCATGTTGCCACGGTTTGGAGACGGTTGACTCCGGCGACTAGAGTTTGAGTGTGAGCGCCGGCGCCGCCGTGTCCGTGACGGTGGCCGATCTGACCGTTCTAAGGAGTTAGTCTGTCTTTGGTTATACGCCCCTCCAGTGGGGAGCATACTTCCTCGCTGAGGAGGATCAAGCAGGTCATCCGGAGTCAGCGCACGCATACCCCTGTTGTAGAATGTCTGCTCTGTAATATGGTCCTGGTTTCGGTTTGAGTCATTATTTTGGCTATCATACTCGTCGTTAAAACGGTTCCGACTGTCCATCGAGCCACTCCGTGAACCATTCCGCGACTGCCCATCCATGCTCTTGCCTCTGCGCTGTGGCCTGCGGCTATTATTGTCAACCTCATTGTCCCAGCCTTCCTGGCCATAATGATTCTGCTGGTACCGGGGCCCGCCCTGAGACCGGGATGGACCGGAGGGCTGACTTGGCCGGTTAACGTCCTGTTCTGCTCTCCGCACTCGCGGGACATACACATCATTAGTGGTTGTCCCTCTGCGGGCAGAGCTGGGTCGAGCCATTATTGTGCCTTGAGGTGGGAGGTCTGAGTTGGTGGGAGAGTCCATGTCGTCAGTTTCCTCCAGCTGTTGGCGACGGGCACGGGGGACGTACACCTGGGCATCTGGTCTCCGAGACTTACTCCTGAAATAAAAGACATTACACTTTAAGGCGACATACTTGGCTGGACTACATATAGTACATATCAGCTCCTTCCTACTTTCATAGAATAGACAAAATTTCACTGTCTTTAGGTTAAATTCTGCATGGCATTAGTAGTATATAAATATTTGAGTTTTCCGGGTTTGAGTGGCAAGCAGGTGGCGAGAACTCGATGTATCAGAATACACAGGGTATGCACTTAGGCTACAGGCAAATGTGACAGAAGCAAGTGGTCAGAGAAGCTGCAAACTGTACGTTTATGCACTTTGATCAATACAAGGAAGGGCAGGACGTGGGTTGGGTGATACGCTATCATTAAGTAACACTATTATTGGGTGAATGGACAGATTAGCTGTAAAGTACATTCTATGCCAGCAGTGCCATTTACATTGCCAATCGCATTGACCACAAGATACCACATTTAAAGAGGGCATTCTCATTGAAACGGTGTCAAAACCTGTACTGTATATGATATTTTACATTATTTTTACATGCAGATGAGCTGAAAGGAGGGATGCGTCAACGTTCATTTTTCTAATTAGTTCTTTTCAGTTTTACTCACATACTCCAATGCACAAATATACCCTTTAAAAGGTCAGAGATGCCACTCAGTCGTCGATACAAAGTAGGAAATTTTACAGTTTTGGTCAGTTTTCTTTAGGAAATTCAAAACTGAAATTCCAGCAAAAATAGAATTTCTTACAAAAGTAGGAAAAGTGGCATCTCTGCAAGGTAACAAGAGCCCAAACCATAAGCAGCAAAGCAGCGCTAGCCTATACACACTGGGATTTATTTTGTGTTGACCTGTCCAATTCTGCTCCCTCTGGCATGTTCCGGTTGTGCCCTCCGCCTCGTCCCCCATCCTGCTGCCCCCCTCTGCGCCGGCCGTCTCCCCCCCAGGGGTCCGAGCTGCGGTGGTAGACCTGTGGCGACACGTGCCCTGAGTGAGACCCACTACCCCAGTTACTGCTCTCTGAGTCCTGACGCATTCTGCCTTTCTGACCGCCACCACCGTTCCAGTCGCTGGAGTTGCGGCGGTTGTCAGAGTTGTTCTTGCGGGGGAACTGAGGAGAGGCGTCAACGCTTCTGCCCCTGCCCCGCCCGCGGCGTCCGGGACCTGGAGAATTGGTGTTCTGTGGTTTGTAGTCTGGGCCCACTCGGTCATCGTGCTCCCAGCGGCCTCGTGGTCTACAAAAATATTTCAGATGATATTGTCAATTATCAGGACTATAATCTCCAAATTATGCAATATATCAAATTTACCAGTAGTCTAAACACTACATTTACTTCACAGCACAAATCTTTTCTTCAACCAACGCCATCCAAGTAAGTGTCTGATAGAATTCTCTATATCTATACATCTCAGAATCTGTAATCAAACAATTTCCAGTTGGAATATCTAGAGCCTGGCTAGTCTTAAACGGACAGCCACAGCATGTACATATAATTTCTTTAGAAACGTTATGAGAATTTTACGGGACTTACTTATTCCTGTTATCTTGCCATTGTCGCCCTCCTCCCCCTCCTCCTCCTCCGCCCCCTCCACCGCCCCATCGGTCCCCACCCTGGTCTGGGTTCCCGCGGCGCTCAGACGAGCCTCCCCGGTCACCTGGGTGACGCCGGTCTGAGTGGACCCCCTGCTGCTGGCCACGGCCGAAGTTCTTACGGCCCATTCCTACATTGTGATCCATCGGGGAATCTCTACTCAAAAGACAAAGGAGAAATTTAGAATGAGCAATATGAGAGAATCAAAAGCGGTAGGTATTCAGACTTCTCTGCGTTCATGTTGTTAAGGTTATGCAGATGGGTAGTAATTTGATAGATTTTTTCCAAATCTATCAAAGAATAGCACAAGTCTCCTACACCGCATAGAATACTCTAATCTCTACACAATTAAGTTAAAGAGGAGGCATATATAGGCCTATGGGAAGCTTGTATGCTATCATATATGCCAATAGCGCAATACATTTAGACGGGAAATGAACAAATTGCCTTCATTCACTGCGGATTTCCTAGGGTGCATTATGTAACAAGTGGTACCCATTGTGACAGCTGTTTGAATACCAGTGCTTATCTCACCAGTACTAGATTAAGTAATAGCCCTGCCCACAAAACAATCAGATCGACCCCACTAAGCATTCATGATCTGCTCATCCCGCCCTACTTACTGTTGAGCGGCCGCGAGCGACTCGTGGCAGACAGCCGTGCGGCGCTCGTCCCCCTCTCCGATAGAGAAGCTGCAGTAGCCGGGGAAGTCCTCTTCTACTGTCAGGTGGATGAGGCGGCGGTGGTAGTTGTCTACAGGCGGGAATACAAGCACCCTGCAATAGGGAACGGTTAGTTTAGTATAATATGTGTGTCGTGTTACAATGTTAAAAATCTAGCGTGTGATCCTAATCACAAAAGACTCAGAGATTTGTTTTTCCTTTGAATATATTGTATACTAAGTATAATGTCTGCAGTGGCCTGTCTATTGTACGTCGATTCTGTCCCCGGATCGTTCCCAGCCCTCATTTATTGAACTTTTGGTCTTACAAAAAGCATCTCAGCTGAAAAGAAAATTGACACTCATATCACGACCATACACTGTCATGTGTAGTGTGCATGTGTAGTGTGCATGTGTAGTGTGCATGTGTAGTGTGCATGTCATTGTGTAGTGTGGATGCGTACCAAACCCAACCCCACCCCAACCAACCCCACCCAAACCTAGTATGTATGCCTAGTATGTGTGCCTAGTGTGCATGCCTGGTGTACATGCCTAGTGTGCATGCCTAGTGTACATGCCTAGTGTGCATGCCTAGTGTACATGTCTAGTGTGCATGCCTAGTTACATGCCTACCCCATCCCTCATCCCCATCCCAACACCCTACCCCAGCACCCACATATCCTACCATTTGAGCCTTTCGTCCACAGATAGTTGAATGTGCAAAAATGGTCCGACAAAAAACGTCTCACCCCCCCAGAATTCTGATCTTCCATAGGTTTAACACTAAATGCCGAAATTGACGAAATGTCCACACTAGTACTGTTCATATTTGTCTACAGTGAGGAAAAAATGATGTTTTTTGGAAGGGTCTACTTCAGCAATTTTTTTCAGAGGGTTCTAGTAGGGGTAGAAGAATATTTCTTGCATCCCTGGGTAGGAAACCACTTCAATTATCCGATTATGTGTACTTTTGATCAATGGGCCTAATGTTTCTAAGATATTTGGAAAATGAAAAAAATATAATTTCCCCGGAAAAACGTCTCACAGAGGCGTCGCATAAGACTCTTGGAGCTAAGCTCCCTGAGTCAACAACTGTATTCATGTTATCTTCCAGATTGGAACAACATCTGACTCCGTTTTTTCAGATACAAAATACCAGAAACGTTAGTAACTTGCTTTTTTTTAAAAAGTGATCATGTGTTAAACGCAAGTAAGCTCATTTTTTTAACAACAGGGGGGGGGGGGGGTGGTGGATTTGGGGGGGGGTAAAAAATTTGGACCCCTTGACCGGGGGGGCAAAAAAATTCAACCTGTTTTGAGGGGAAAAGCCCGCGCGTTACTATGCTACAAAGGGGCGCGAACGCGCGGGATTTTCGGCCTGCCGGGGGGGGGGGGGGGGGTAAAAAATTTCGACCCCTCTACAGGGGGGGGGGGGAATTTTAAGCGCTCCGCGCGAAATCTCACCGCCCCCCCCCCCCTGTTGTTAAAAAATGAGCACTCCCTAAGTTGGACGAAGGGGTGAACACTCTATCACAACTCAATCAGAACTGAATCAGTGATGATGTGTTAAATTTTGTTCATTACAAAAAAAACATCATACATGTATATATTTACCAAATCGTCACCATTCTCGTAATACATCAAACTACCGGGTACATCTAGCTCTAATTGATGATGTGTAAAGACGTTTTAGAGAGAGAAATATTTTAGAATTGGTAACAGTTAGAATAATAGAAAACTGATTATCAAAATGTCACAATCAACAAGTCAGAACAATAGAATTATTTTTCAAAATGTCACAATCAACAACCGTTCTGTACAGCTGTGTAACTAGTTACCCCTGAGCGTCTTGCTTGATGTGATCTTGGATGTCACCTTGTATCTTCTCTACAAATACACAGTCTTCAGAGCTGAGATATCGCCCGTCTAGTATTAATACAGCCAGAGCGACAGCCGCGTGCCCTACTGGACACTCACCCTGAAAGCATAAGGAGTAAATCATACATATATTTACAAGATGACTATTTAGTGATATTTCACAGACGTCTGGAATAGTCAATGAGACAGAACTTTATTCGTACCGGTAAACAAAACGTGTTTTTTTTTAAATAGAATATCATGGGAGTGATGTCCTTTCTAAACTTGTTTTCTAAATCCTCTTTGTAACGCTATCCTCTGACAATCTTCTTTGTATCATGCCTCCATAACTCCATAAAGGAAGAGGTCACTTGCTCCCAATATTGAGGCTTAAATTGGATTAACCTATATCCATTAATCGATGTAATACTACTCCATAATATCTGTATGTGAGGTAAACTGTGAACTTGAAGGTGTAGTGCCACTACTCTTATGAATGCTAAATTTATGGTTTCCTTCATGTTTACTTTCAAAGTACCCATGTGTTTTTGTTTTACTACTCTCATTCTTCGTTGTTGCAGGATTTGGCACGCAAATCATTGGCAGAGCGATACAAAATATGCCTATGTCATAGGTGACCTTAAAAGACCATGCCCTGCACTGACTCCTGTTTGGCCTCATAAACCATCAAGACCAAAGTAGCCAACCCACAACAAAATGATTGATCGAAAACATATTATTTACAAACCCTGAGGATTTAGAGTGTTCACAGTGACCCCACCCTGCAGTAACAGTCAGAATCTGGAAGTTAACATTTAGAATTGAGTATATATCTACCAGGGAGAGGTAAGCACACCAGACTGGACTGGTGGTAACGATTGGTGGGGAGTAGGTTTGGTCTGGCAGTGACATAGCAGCAAGGCCAGCCAAACCACACACCACCTCCACCACAATCGTCCACAGATGGGAGTAAGCAGTGGGGTGAAAGGGATGGTTGGGGGGGGGGGGGGGGGGCTATATGTTTGCATGACAACTGGAGAGGCACATGGTTATATCATATTAAACTTATCGAAGATTTAGGTGTTGAAGAGTTATAGTATCCGTCTTTTTTGCTTTTAGAAGAGTAAAGACCCTCATCTTTATTTTGATACCAAACATGACCCAATGAGGGCCAATCGGGTGCTGATTATACGAAGGTATTTGTTACTATAGAACAGTGACAAAATAGACCCCAGGTTCACATGTTGGGGTTTCCTAAACTCTAGTCTATGCCAAGGCCTGGCTGGGGAGGCTTATATTCGAGGTTTTACGGTAGACCACCTGTTCCTATTTCATGTGAACCAACATGATGCAGCATTATCTGTGCATGATGCTCCGTATCGTGTTTGATAATCTCAGATATATATCAATCCCCTGATAATCCAGAAATATGTTGTCAAATCTGCAGCGACTTGCCTTGGGATATATGTTTATATGGTCTGAATACATGTAGGCCCTACTGTTGTGTTTTCAACCTGCTGACTGGAGGTTTTGGTACTGTGCCATCTCATCCCTAGTCTAGATTTGTAGTGTATGACTAATACCGTATCTGAGATGACTTTAGTATGCCTATCTCCGGTGCAACCAGCTCCAGGTAATCTGATTGAATGATTTGGAAATACCCATGGTTTCACATATGACTAATGGTATCGATTGATGTTGACACTACATACGACGATGATACGTAACATAGCTAGGCCTAGCCTAGTTCTAGACCCTATTTTATGTTGCATATACAATGCATTTGAATTTTTTGTCACATACCTATTATGTAGGCTATAATTAGTTTCTATGCAAACATGCAAACATAAACTGAGTAGATCTATATATATATATTAAATATTAATATCTACCGGGGCTATGACCTATGTGAATATTTCAAAAACAAATTTAATTTTGGACTACGATTACATTATTGCCTTGCTATAAATAATGCAACCTGTGGTCAGGCTGTTAGTGAACAAGTTCCAATACACATTTGTTTTATTACGGTACTGCAGGTTGGGAATCGTATTGACACAAATAGATCTGATGTATAGTCTTTAAATTAAAGTTTAATAGACTGCCCCATTGTTTACCAGCATAGCCTATAAATATAGATTGACCTTTCCTGTGTTTTTGAAGTTTGTACTAAATTGTAGGCAGTTTGTAAACAAAAGACTTATCATAAATCATGAACACATGACAATACTATTGTCAATAGTCAATAGTCTGAAGTGAAGAGGGACCAATTTATCCACCATGATATTCATATATTATAAGTCTAAGGACGCACAATAATGCAATTTACAGAATACTGCACGTCCAAAGTTCACTTCGAACGTTATTTTTGACTTCCCCTATTGTGCAGCTACTGAACACTTACTTCTGAGCCAGAAAGTTTTGACTTTTATCAAGTTTCGAGTCATGACAGGAGTGTCACTTTCTCTGTCTACAACTTGACAGTTGGTTAGGCCACTGACAACTACTCTCACCTGTTGCTACTTATTCCATTCCTTTCTTGGCGTTCACTGGCGTATATTCCTGGATTGCTACTGTGTCATAATGTAAATTCCGTATTATTCCATAATTTCGCAATCCAAAACAAACTTTCAAACTCAAAGCGATTAGAACGGGGAATGACCATTTGAAAACAACGCTGGATTCTCCCAACAATGACAGATTTCGACCATGCGTGAGTCCCAGCTAAAATGCCAGCGCTTCCAGGCTCTATCATACTATTAGCATTACTAAAAATCACGGACAACCATCTGATATATAGCTCCTTGTATGCACGTCTTGGAATTAGTCCTCCAGTAAACACAATTTGGAGTTTGATCCAAGTTTTTCGAATCGTGAACCCTCGCTGCAGGAACTTCGTGTGGGGTTTCCTGTCAGTGTATGTGTACTACGTCACGGTGACGTCATCAATCTCTGTGCACAACCATGAGGTAATGCTATCCGGTTGCAAGTCTTCTGAGCGCGCCAAAAATGAATCACCCAGAAGTGGGTGGGCGTCCCACGGGCGTCCCAGGTGGGCGTCAGTTTGGTCTGCATGCTGCCTCAAGTGTTGTGTGTACCGGGGTGTGTAGGGTTGATTCAGGTAAGGTGGGACACCTAAGCCATACTCTGACTTTATGTGCCATTCACACATTTGGTACTTATAGTAGAAATGTCAAACACATCAAATAGTTTCAGTATTTATCCCTTTAAACCAAAATATAAAAAAATATATGAAATACCTTAGCCAATGTTGCCTAAATAGCCCATTTCTTAGAGATGCCATTTCAAAATTGAAGCGTCCCACTTTACTTGTATTTTTGGTAAAGTGGGACACTCGCTTCATGTAAAGTGGGACAATTGATAAGAATCGACCCCCATGCTTTATAATCCATATGACAAAAATGGTAAATGTCAATTTTTGAAGGTGAGATATATACTTTGATGGACTACATCTATAACATTAAGGAACTTTATGTAGGGTCCTTTACAGGATGAATCAAGAGTATTAATGTAAAACTGTCAAAATACTGTGCATCTGGACTTAACTTTGGGCAAGGCTACATTACATTATGTTACATGACAACATATTTGTACCCTAACTGAATCTCTATCCTCAAATTATTTTACATAGTGCTAAATAATGTTATGCACAATTATATAGCACATACTCTTAATTGTAAGCATCTAAAATGAAATGTTTTGTTTATGAGGTAGTAATGCAAGAGCATTTCAGGGGCATAGGGTAAAATGGGGCAATATCGCGCACCTGGGTTATATCACGCATTTTTGTCTCTATGACGTCATAGAGAAGGAGAATAGGCATAGAGAAAATGTAAAATATGTTCTAAAAGGACATTTAACCACAGAATATGATCAAATCGAGAAATCACATTTTACTTCCATTTTTCTTCCTTTCATGGGGTATTAAAGTGCTAGGTGCGTGATATAACCCTGAGGAAACCCTTTTCCCCTAATTTTAATTAATTAAGGTATTTTTTATTAATAGGAAAGTCACTAACAACCTTCAGACAGCATTTACAAAAGGAAGGCTTGAATATGGATGAATGATATCCACATGTCATGGGTGCATATCCCTTCTAAATAAAAGTATGGGGGAAATTGAACTGTTTCTCAAATCATTTTCATGGAATGTAGGTGTACAAAGAATGATGCATGATATAACCCTAATATATGCATGATATAACACTGTGGTGCGTGATACAAGCCCAAAGAAAAATGCAAATAGTACCTATCTTCTCCATGCCCTAGGAACAATTAGATTGTATAAATATGATGATGTTTTGCTTTTATCCGATTTAATGGGATATAAGATGTCTGCAAAAGTTGAAAAGAAAATTACCAAATCGTTTTCTGTTATTCTGTATGATTCCAACCAACATTTAGGCTTATTTTTAGGGTTAGATGCGCGATATTGCCCCATTTTACCCTATCAATCACTATAAATAACTGTAAATGGCGATAATTTCTATAAATCGTAAGAAAGTAGTATTGGTTAATGAATTCTATGATTTTAGCCTCAATGTATATCAAATACCAATTCTAAATGAATTTGCTACAGATTTTACCATTTAACATCATAATGTAAGATTAAAAATCATTAAAGGTAAGAAATCTCAAATAGTTATCTAAATTATGATGGAAGTCAATGGTTCGCTGATGGAAGTCAGTGGTTCTCTCATCTAAATAGTGATCATCAGTTAAGTCACTTAGTAAACCACAATCTGGAGCACTAACAAAGCCCTATTCTGGCTGTTATACTTAATACTTTGGTATGATTTACACAACTTAGTGTTGTAATGATATTTGCTATGATATTTCTTCTCCTAATAAATCAAAATATAGGCATATCGGGTAATGCTACTCTGAGAAAGGGGATTAATATAGTGTCCCACTTAACCTGAATCTGCCTGTCCCACTTTACCTAACACCTTCAGCTAAAGTGGGACGCTTGCATTTCAGGTCTCAGTGTACTTCATTTTCATATCTGACTAATAAAAAAATATCAAGATGTAAAGAAGCAATATATGTATCTAATATTTACATACATTTTGAAATATCATGTTACTATTCTTAGTACCACTACTAACAAATAATTTTCCTATTTCTTATGCACTTCCGAATTTATAGCGGCAAAAGCTCTCCACCCATATCACGTCGAAATTTAGAAGGTATAATTACCTCTTAACTTTGGTGAGATAGGTACAAATAAGAGGGGTCAAACATATATTTCTAAGAAAAAAATAAAATTTTACACCCAGGAAAGAAATCAACCCCTAAAAATGGCCTTAATGTTAATTGTCCCACTTTACCTGATGTCCCACTTTACCTGAATCAACCCTATTGACTATTATGGGGGTGGATGGCTAAATTTGACACGGCGAAACTTTTTGGTCAAGGCAGGGAGGCTCTAAGGGAGTGTTCATTATTTATGGCAGGGGGGGGGGGTGATCATTTGAGGGGGGGGGGGGCAATTTTTTTTAGGGGTAGGGGAAGATGGGGTAATACGGGCCATGGGGTAATAAGGGACACTCTCATTGCAGACTGATATTTCTTACTGAAAGGTAACACTAAGAACTCAGTTTGGGTTTTATAATAAAAGGTAGGCATCAGATCATATATAGGCCTATTGCAGCATTTATTATATTGTTGCAGGAATTATTATTTGAATTATACGCGGAAAATAAAATTGAATACTGTGAAAGTACTTATATTCACGGGTGTAAATTTTCGCTGAGGTGGCAAAAAAGACTAATTCGCGCGTATTTATTCCATACTGTAGCATACAAGAATTTCGCGAATTTTTCATTTCCGTGAATATAGCGAAAATTTATACCCAGCGAAATAAAGTACGACCATAGTACCTGGAATATTGAGGGCTGACATCTTGATTAGTACAGCATAATTAGACATATCATTATTCATGTAAGCCCCTAGTTTGAGCAAAATGGTAATCTTTTTTCTGGTTTCAGGTGCTAAGGATAAAACACCCAATAGCTTATAAAATTAAATATGGTTTGGTTATTTTCTGTGAAGTGTCTAGGAATTGCCACCACAATTTATGTGGTGTCCCATATTACCCCAACCTCATTTTTCGGTGGGGTAATACGGGTCAAAGGCAATCCCTATGGCAATTTGTATGTATTTTTTCTACAAAAATGTTAAGCTATTGATCTTATTTAAAACCTCCACATGAAAGAGTGCCTTTGCATACACTACTTTTTTTCAAGATATCTAAATAAACATAGTTCTTTGTGAGATTTTTTCATGTTTTAAATTTGCATAGGGTCATGCTTTGTGTGGCGGCCATTTTCCAAAATGGCGGCATAAAAAAACAAAAAATGTCAGGGTAAATTTGAACATCACGGACAATTGTGACCCGTTTTAACGAAATGGGTCGGAAGTCGCAGATATAAAATGTTCTGATATTGCTGGATTCGTGTACAGCTCATCAAGAGCTTTCATTTGATATATGACAAGTGGTATATTGCCCAATATTCACTCTTAGGCAATATTTTTGATACGTTTTTGTTGATTTAAATGGAAATTAATTAAAATGAGATAATTAACATTTAAATTAGATATTAACTATATCATATAATACAATTGTAAATCACATGGCCATTATTTTGGGGGAAATGGGGTTAGAAAATTGTTTTTTAACTCAGTTTGCCAGAAGATAACTAATCATATGTTAGAAAAATGTCAAAAACTCATTTTTCAAAAATAATATTTTTTCCACACTATGCTACTTTAAATGCCCATATCTAGGCTCTTAAAGGTGCGACTTCCGACCCATTTCGTTAAAATGGGTCACAATTTACAATTTTTGCTGTTTCTAGTATGCATCTCAACATAAATGGTCACAAAGTAGCTTGAATTAAAGCTATAGAGGAGCCCCATCTAATAGATAGGGTTTTGGGTATATCATGACATCCTGGTTACCATGGAAACGATGTAAACACTCCATTTTTGCCGAATTCTGCTAATTGTTTAATATTTTGACAAATTCTCTCGACAAGAATATGCATATAGCACTCATTGAGGTAACAAAGTATCTTTATAATGTTTTGGGACAGTTTAAATCATCATATATTTTGTTAAGGTACCTCAAAGGCTTCCCATTCAAAGAATTCCACCCATGCATGAAAGATATTTGGCCATTTTCACTGACGATTCCTATTCCGTTCCCTCTTACCCCACAATGGCAACCCGTATTACCCCACCGTGGGGTAATATGGGTCACTAAATCTTTGAATTTATTAACTACAACCATTGTACCTCAGGGAGTTTGAGGACATTTTTCTTCAACACAGTTAAATATAAAAGAGGAATGCTTAAAAAGTAGGTATAAAAATATTTTGCTTATGGTCACCAGAAAGGCAGAAATTGCATGAAAACCCTTAGGTGTCCCGTATTCCCCCATCTTCCCCTATTCAAAGGGGGGGGGCCTTTTTTTTTACCCTATTCTTAGGGGGGGCCTTTTTTTTTTAGGGGTATTCCTTAAAATGTCGCGAATTTAGTACGTTGAAATGTCGCGAATTTTGGTAACAGCCTGTGTTATATTTTACCAAATTATGTCAATATTTTCAAAATTTTCTAAAATTTTCCTCAAACTCCCAGCAAATTTCTCACTGCATCACTTTTCACACTCAGAATAGCCCACCTTTTTGTCAGTCTTCAAAAAAGTGCCGGCCTCATGTAAGCACTGAGGGTATGGGAGCTTCCAATTTATAAGCTGAGGTTTGACTATTATCACTCACTATCGAGTATTATGAGACGTTTACACTAAAACACCTTACGAATGGATGTATTTGTTGCAAGGTAGTAAATTGTAGGTAAAAAAGTGCCCAGGATTAAATGCATACAATTAGTAGACACCAACATCGTTTTTGTAATAAAGTTGAAAATGATCCAGGGTGAGGGGAGGGGGGGCGCTTTTTTTTCAACCTATTCCGAGGGGGGGGGGCAATTATTTTTGACGTATTCGATTTGCCAAACGCTCACCCCCCCCTGCCATAAATAATGAACACTCCCTAAAGAAGGGAGGGGTAAGGAGGGCCGCTCCTTGCCGCGGGGCCACCTGTGGCGCCCTTTGTGGGGTGTGAGGGAAACTAAACACAAAAAGGGAGCCATCTAGTGGCCAAAAACGGAACTGTGCGGCTGTGCCCCAGGGGGCAGCACAGTGCATGTAGGTGTTGCTGCAGTGTGGTTTAACCTGACTGGAGTCTGGGTGTAGCCCACTTCTATGGTCGTTCATATGTATTTTATCACAGGGAGGTCTACAGCCTACAGTGTGGTGGGGTAGGTGAGAAGGTACAGGGTGGCTAACACTTGCTTTTGAGAGACCATAGAGCACACACACCTACCATGGATAGAGCCATGCGTGACAGGAAAAAGGTGAACAGTGACTTCATAGAGTGGGATGACCAGACACTTGACTTGGATGATCTACTTGGCAACTACACTGCCACTGATGACAATTGGGAAAGTGACAATAGCAGTGACAATGACTTCGTGGTTAATGAAGTGGTCCATGACAGTAGTAGTTCTAGTGGGAGCTGCTCTGAGAGTGAAAAAGAAAACAACATCCCACCCCCACCCCCACCAAAGAAGAAGAAGGCTGTCCCAAAGCAAACTTCAGCCAGACCCCTGTACCAGTAGGTACCACAGGTATTTTGAAGATAAACGGCCTAAAGATTCGGCAATAGTATCGTTAGAAAGCTTGAAAAGAATGTGAAGGAAGGACATCAGTTATGTTGAGATCCTTTGAGCAGTTGATTTATTATGATTTTTTTAAGAAAAAAAGTGTTACCTTATATTTGTCTTTTTTTCCTGATGGGCTAATCGAGCATTTTTAGGTTGTTCATACATCAAATATAACACAGCCAGATTGTGCTTGATAGCTAATTCATGATAAACCATATGCTCCCTTTGGGAAATGATATTGGTATAACATATATTTGCACACAAATTGACAAAATATGCCCCTCAAAATGCTACTTTGGACAGGAAAGGCTAGTGAAAATAGGCATTCTTCCATTTTCAGGCCATATACAACTTCAAGGGTTTT
Organism: Harmothoe impar; assembly: GCA_947462335.1. Classification (NCBI taxonomy): domain Eukaryota; kingdom Metazoa; phylum Annelida; class Polychaeta; order Phyllodocida; family Polynoidae; genus Harmothoe; species Harmothoe impar. The sequence goes on along the minus strand of OX381707.1, from coordinate 66,614,202 downwards.
AGGTTGAGCACCTTTATATTGTGGAAAACATATGTTCAACTGGTATAGAGTGTCTTGAATTTTTTTTCATCACATTCCCATTGAGATTTAGTGACCTACTGATGTTTAAAAATGACAAAATCACTTATTTATAGCATTGTCCCAGTCATAAGCCAGTGGTCACCTGCAGGCCCATCCTATATAAAGGGCAATAGAATCACAACCAGTGGTCGGATTCTCTTGAAATTGAAGCGTAGAGTATCTTGAAAAAAGATTTTGGGAGAGGACCCAAGAAAAATTCACCCCCCCCCCTTAAAAAAATTCCCAAATTTCTCAGAGACAAGCCTATATATTTCTATAGATAAGGGAACACAAATAAATTTTGCATTTTTGGGGGCAGATCCCCCTTTTTGAGGAAGGGGAAGAGTTGCATTGAGACTCTACCATCTGCTCTATTCCCTTACTCTACCATGGAACTCAGCACATAATCATATCTTAGGAGTCTATTTTAGATCATAATGAAAGCAGGGTTAGTATCACAATGCTTAAACTATAGAAAATAATATAGATCACAAAGTGGTGTTTAGCTTGGTTTTATGGTAAACATATATGTACACAGGTAGTGTTAGTGGAGTGGTGGTGGCTGCTAGCCCCACTCACCTGTCCTCTGCCATGCATGAGTACACCTGGCCCCAGCTGTAAGTCCAGTAAATAAAGGTACTGCATTCAAACTAATTGCAAAGAAAGCTTGATCATTGGTTATCACCTACTTCAAATGAGTATGCAACAAGAAAATTATACACCACATTCATCCCTAGGAGTGCCTCCAAAACTAATATGCCCACAACAAAAGTCAAAGTTAGAGAATAATGCATGTATGGGATGAATCATAATCTCCATATAATTCATCTATATAAATATGTATGGAAGGATCTATTCTATCAACATTTTGAGATTCATGTACTAGAGTCAAAACACCTGGTACCAGGAATTTTCAAGCGAAAAGGGGTGTTTGTATGTTCAATGAAGATCCATAGCATGTGAAATAGCAATATTCAAAATATTGATAAGAAATACTTCCATGGAATTCCAACTGAATGATCATATAATATAATTATAATATAATCCTCAGAGCTAGTGAGTTATTTAATGGGGTCTGCCTTTGGGAGAATAATTATTTTCCTTATGCATGCGCTGCCACATTGTTCCTCCAGTCCATGGTACAGGAACCACAGATGGTTCATCCATATTTGTATCACTGGTGGCCATGTCATATCTAATCCACTTTCCCAACAGTAATCTGGTGCTGAATATTTTTTTCTGTCAAGCAAAGGTGCGAAACAGTTAAGAAACATATAAGAAACCTTTTCTTGCAATTTTGTTGACTCTAAGCTATATTCTTCCCTTCACTTACTGGAATGTGGGTCTGTATTGAGTGCCTGTACCTAATTGTGCTCCCATACACTTACAGTGCATACACCTACTCAATTTAGGACATGGCCAGGGGGTTATCATACTTATTTTACAAAGATTATTTCCTAGATTTAGTCTCACATCGGCCCCATCCATCGAATTGCATAGCTGTTTCAACACGGGTATTCTAGAGAATTAGAGCCTCATGGCATGGTGCGGCACAATCAATTCTTTTGAGAATTACTTGTCTATTTAAGATGTTTTATTATTGTTAATGCAGCCATAATTTAAAAAAAAATTATTCATAATTGTGCCGGGGATACAAATAAAGGTTTGAATCATAGCTATCCAACGGTGCCTATATTGTATAGGTCCAACCCATGGTGGAATGGCAAGACCACTGGAAAGGAAAGGTAGGAAAATAGTGTGGTAGAAAACAGGTGACAAAGTATCTAACTGATAGAGAATCAGCCTTCAGTAAAGACCAATTTTTATAGACTAAGGCTGCACAAAATTCAGAGCATTGATAATAGATATCACCAGGAGATCCATATCTTTCTGGTAAGTGGTCTGCTATTCCTGTATGATTATTGGTCTGGCTGTGAAGAGCATGTAAAGATTGCTCTTATGCTCTGACATTTGGTCCTTTTCACGGGAGCGCAGCGCTCCTCTGGGGTACCTAGTACCAGTGCCCTGTCTGTGACAAACTTTTGAAGACAATTGCTGGGTTCCGTGGACATATGCAGAGACTACATAAAATCACTGATGTGAGAGGTGAGTAAAAAAAGAATTAATTGTGGTTTTATATCATGGCATTTAATTATTGGAATTGACAAAATGTTATTTGAGGATTATATTCTCATATTTAATATGAAATATCTGATTGGATAAACAGGATAACAAGCATTTATTCTGGGTGAATCATTCCCATGGCGAATTTATAATGTATAATTATTATTTGTATTATTTGTAATATACCTTTGTGTAGTTTCGGACCATACAGACTGTAAATCTCCTAGTTTAAAACAGTGATTTATTAGGGAATGTGCTTCCCCACAAGATAGCTAATTTTTCTTCTTTAAGACCCCCCCCCCCTAACTTAACATCCCTCAGTCTTAAATGGGGGGTTTCCCGATTTTTGACTTCAAAAAAAGTTGGTAAATCTGGAGTGTTTTGCAGAACAGGAAACCAATTCATAAGAATAAAACTGCACTAACATAAGGCCAAAAAAAAGAAAAAAAGGTTTCCGGTAACATCATGAAAAAGGCTAGGTAGGTAGGGTCGGATTTTTTTGGATTTTTTTATGGGACCTGGGAATTGCCAGCCAAAACTGTGTTCCAAAAGTCTAGTTGCAGTTAAATATGAGCGTTTTGGAAGTATAATAGAGTATAGTATTATAAAGGCCCTTTTACTTTTGATAACTTGGATTACGGATCCGCCGCCAAGAATTTTGGCATTTTGCAAAAAAAAAAAAAAAAATTTGTTTTTTTTACCTTTTTCCCTCCGAGATATTTGAAATTCTTTGACAAAAAAGATATGACAAAATGGAAAACCCTCCCTACGACCCCCGAGATTTTTCCGTGCATTTTTTTTATATCCTATACATGACAATACATGTCACCTTGCAAAACTTATTATGAAGGAAAAGTTTATATATGCTACCAGTTCGTTGGTATGTTTTTTTTTCTTTTTGGAGGGCATTTTTCCAAATAAAAATTGTCAAAACCCTGTCTTGTAGGAAAAAAATATCCCAAAATAAATTTGTCTTAAAGGGGGCCTTACGGTTTAACTCATACCCAGACTTTGAGAAAACTATGAGGTCAACCTAGAATCTTTGTGCCTTTGAAAAAAAGGATAGAGAAATAATTGAATACATTGTACCGGGTATACATGTATATGTAAAAAAAAAAATCTAATTGAAAAAAAAAATCCAAAATGTCTTGAAAAAAATTAGGGTCAGCCCTGTTTTGCTAGGTAGGGTCGGGTGACCGGAAACACAACTCTTTTTTTTTGGCCTAACTTACATAATATGATAGGGGTATTTCTAAAGGTCAGTGTAGGGGGCCTCCTAATGTCATCCTACACCGAAATATTTTCTTAAAAATGCAGATCTGATTGAAAAGACCATCCCCAGTGATAGATATATGAGTTGATATATTTTTCCATATATTAAATCATTTATTAAGTAAATTAAAATATGTGTTTGGTGTAGTTCAAAAAAGGTTTTAATCGTTTTAATGACATTTCTTACATGATACATTTGACAATACAGTATAAAACAGCCCCCAAACGATTTCGTTAATACAATGTTGCTAAAGGAATATTACATCAATTTCTATTCTGCAATACACCCCTGTATCTGGGACTTCAGGCACTCCGGATTTAAGGCCCCCAGTCACCCTGACCATAGCCCCCTGTCCATTGGCCACTTATCATACCTCTACAACCCTGTCATACGTCCACAATCCCACAAATTATTCTGCGTCCATCACCTTCCCTCCCGTCCACCACTTTCCCTCACGTCCACTACCACCATTTCTCATGTCCACCACTTTTCCTTACGTCCACTACTACCTTCCCTAACATCCACCACTTTCCCTGACATCCACTACCACTTCCTCACGTCCCCTACCACTTCCTCACATTTGCTATCACTTCCTCACGTCCACTAGCACTTCCTCACGTCCTCTACCATCTCTCCCATCCACTACCATCTCCTCAGGTCCACTGCCATCTCCTCACATCCACTACCACCCCTGCTTGTCCACTACCTTCTTCTTATGTCCACTACCCGTACTATTCACTATATATTCATTTAAACTAATATTTCTGTACTTTTTACATTTCAGCCTCCAGTCATAGGGTAGCAGCTGAAACACAGTCACATCAAAAGTCACCATCAGATAGGAAGTTAACTGCAGATACGACTCCAACTCCAGATAAAACCTCACCAGCGTGGGACATCCCTGACATGGAGGCAGTGATCCAGCATACCATGCAGGTCATCCAGAACAGCAAACTCCGCAACATGCCATCTTCACGCAGTGGACGCTTCATTATCGAGATTGCTTCTCAGCTGACAACCCTTGGTGTCCCATGTGTGTCTGCCCTCGCCACGCATCTTGGGAAAGTGGTATCTGTGTTGGGGACTGGTGCTACTATGCAGCTTGACAGAGAGCGCATGTTTGCAGCATTTCACCAGATGCGCTTCAACTGTCCTCTCCTTAGTCTCCTGACCGTAGAGATTACTACCGCTGTTGCAGACCACCTGCATTTGTACATTCGCCGATTTATACAGTCTTCTTGGGTGAACTTCTTGATGCAGTGGTTGAGGTACGGATAACTCAAGCCAGCCAGGAGGCAGCAACAAATACCGAACCTTTAAGTGCTCAGACCCAGGGTGTTGTTATGTATGTGTCTGGGTTTGTTGTGAATGCACTAATTAAGAGGTACAAGAGGTCATCCAACACGAGACCCCACTTAACTGCTGCAAAGCAGTTCATCTCAACTTCAAGTTCCCCACAGTACCTGTCCGAGCATCAAGGATGGATTAAAATGTGTGACCGGGGTGGCTTGAAGCTGCCTAGTGACAATTTCTACCTTTTGTTACGTCGGATGGAAGCTGTCACCAGTGCCAACACTGACCTGACACATCTACAGCCTGATTCCCTCCTGGTTGACAAACTCCAGGAACACATCCAAGAGGACTTTATGGTCAGTCACTACTGGGGTTTACTGATGGCTGGAGTCTGCCCCTTAGTCTCTCTGAGACTACTCCATGACACTGTTGATTTATTTCTCAAGGTAAGGGGTCATGCAGTGGAGAACCTTGTGAAGCGGGATATGGCGTTATCCCAAAAAGAGAAGAGTATGTCTTTTTGCAAGACCCTAAAGAGGTGAACTTAGATGAGAGTGAGTGGAATAGTGATATTGTACCTCAAACCTCTGGACACTCAGTGCACATTATTAGTGTGGACAGGTCGGCTCTGAGTGTGCCATTCACAGTCCTACAGGCTAATAATAAGACTACACGGTAGTAGTGATATATATCAAAGAGCCACATGTGTTGTATTGTATTGTATATAGATGTTGAATGTTGAATATTGAATAAAAACTTAAAAACTTGAATACTTCAAACTGTGTATTTATTCTATTTACTATCCTTACGAGCCATGAACTACAAAAATGTACACTTTATTATAGCATGTATGTACATATTGAATCGATTGCCCTGATAGGGATGAAAGTTCTCAAATTAAGGCCCCTCAATAAAGGTCCTCTATAATTAAGAACAGGTCTTCAAGTATTCTCTGTCCAGTATAAACCCCTTTAAGGGCCGCACCTTGTTACTCAAGTATCAACATGTCACACTGCGAACTCTGTCCATAGTAATAACATTCAGTACTATTCTCTTTACAATTTTTTTTTGTCAAAAAAGTCAATTTTAGTAGTAAAAACGCCAAAAATGTCATAAATTCCCTCAAAAATTCCAAAAAATTCGGGTCGGTTTTCAAAAACGTAGGGTAGGTCAGGATAGCGGAACACAATTATTTTTTTAGGCCTAATATGGATTTAGAATCAGCTTTGAAATGTGTATTATTTTGAGAATTTAACAAATGGGAGCATTTTTTGTTTGGTTATTTAGTAACAACCTACCGTGCTCCAAGTACATGTATAAACTCCTTTAAGAGCCGCACAATGCAGTATGTGGCCCTTAAAGGAGGTATTACTAATTCCATTGTTACTCAGCTATATGCAAGTCACATAGAGACCCCCGTCCATAGTAATAACCTGCAGTGCTATTCTCTATCCAAGGATGTATCTTAAAGGACGTATTGCTAATTCCCTTGTTACTCAGCTATTGAGCCCCCAAATGGAAATGAAGCCAAAAAAAATAGAAATTGAGTTCTTCACATTTTGTCATGTAAAAACATTAATAATAGCCCGATTTACATGCCGTGAAAACTGGCAGATAGCCAAGGAGATTTCAAATAAGGTGGTGTATCGATACCTGTAAGTTGTCGATTTGCTTATTGTACCTAAGACACCAATGCCATCCCAACTGTAAAAGGTAGTTGGAGAGAGAATGTTACTCAGCTATATGCTAGTCACATGGCGCCCCCCAGATGGAAATGAAGCCAAAATAGAAATAGAAATTTAGTTCTTCACGTTTTGCCATGTAAAAACAATAATAATTGTGCGATTCACATGCCGTAAAAACTGGCAGGTAGCCAAGGAGATTTCCAATATGGTGTTCTATTGATACCTGTCGGAGAGAGAATAGTGGCTAACTGCTTCCTAGCAAAAATTGTAAGTGACAACACAAATTACTGAAACAGGTTTATTATAAAGTACAAATAAATATATTTCGTCTATCACATTTGTCCAAACAGAGTTTGACATACACTCATACACCGTCAATAGTAATAGCACACAATTGATTTGACATAATAATCTCATAAATAACAAAAAAAAAGATACATTATCACACATGGTTCTCATATTTGTATATGTAAAAATAAATACATTATCACACACATGATATAACAAATATATTAAATATCGAGCACACAAGTTGCTTTGGTTTAGTAAAACCTACAGTTCTCAAGATATAAAACAACTCAAGTTCTTAAGTGGCACACAGAAGTGATACAACAGAGAGCTTAGACACAATGGACATTAGCATGATGTATCACCTGTGTGTATTTGCACTCATTTAGGCTTAGACATATCCTATGATACTACAGCAATTTTATCATGTCATATAATGATAATGGTCCATTATCATTGGACCATCACATGGGCTCACAATGAATGCCAGTTCTCAGATATAAGACAACTCAAGGTCTTAAGTGGCACACACAAGTGATACAACAGAGAGCTTAGACACAATGGACATTAGCATGATGTATCACCTGTGTGTATTTGCACTTGTATAGGCTTAGACATATCCTATGATACTACAGTAAATCTACCTCCTTCGCTTTCGGCCACGTTTAGGCAGGGGTGTGTTGTCCAGCTTTGTTTTGCCAAAACCCTTAACATTGGCTCGTAGTGGAGCAATAGCTTGTGACCCAACAACCCTCATAACGTTGATATTATGTCTCACATCATTGACAGTTGGATTGTCATTTCCACCTCCTTTATGTCGATGGTGGCTAAAGTGCTCCTCAAGGGGGTCCTGATTAAACTTGTGTGTCAAGACAAAGCTAGCACCGTTATCTAGGAGGTATTGCACACATTCAACTATTGCCTTGTTTGAGATCTTAAGCCCATCTAGGGTTTGGTGGCTAAGCAGCATGGTAGAGCGCTGTGCTTTAGTGTAAGGGCCATAACGGTTCATAACTTCAGCCTTCCATTCTTCAAAATAGCCGAGGAAGTCATCTAGCAAGTAACTGAGTCTGGCATCATTTCGATCTGTGTATGGATCAAGGTCTTTGTTGTTCTTCCTTTTCCCCTCTTTTAATGCTCCCGTGTTAAAGGGGCATTCTCACCACTCGCACTTACCACATAGCAGACTAGAACAGTACTAGAACTGTGAGTGGGAAACGCTAGGTGAGAATGCCACTTTAAGGCAGTCAAAGAATCTGTTCAGATGTCTTATGAACTTTATTGTTTTGACCTGCCTCTCATCAAAATGGTACTGTAGAGCATCTGCCATGGTCTTGGTGAGAATTTGTGCTGCTAAGTTTACCTTCATTTGGCTAAATGCAGTGAGGTCTATATGGGCCCTTGTCAGCTTGTGAGCTTCTGTGTACAGATGTTTTTCCACATACTGTTCATAGAAGGACACAATATGCTGCCATGATATATCTTTTCCCCCTTTCCATAACCTTCTAGAGCGTTTGTGAGAAAAGGAATTAGCAAAGCAATTCCTTGCCGTCTTTATGAGATGGGGTACATCGATATGAAATATATCTTTCTTTCCTCTAAGGAAAAAGGGTTCATTGTCCAGTAAGCAGGCATGTCACCATGCTCTTCTGTGCGATGTAGTTTGAAGAACTTTCTATTCGGTGTTGCCCCATCACACGTTATGCATAATACCTTGAGATCACATTCACATTCCAACACTTCAACTACCTTCCAGATTATAGGATAGAGAATGTCAGATGTTACAGATGTTGTGGCAAACACAGCTAGTGGATACTTGAGGTCAGAGGTCAGTCCTCTGACCATCAAGACAAGGACGCTTTTGGCCAGGGGCCGCTTTGACTCTTTTGTCTGGTCTAGATTGGCCAGTTGATTGCCACTTTTATTGAGGTTGACAAAGCCCACTAGCTCCCCAGATATCCTCTCATATACTAAGTCCTCTTTTACCTTCATCTCATCTTGGAGAAGACCAACATAGTCTTTGCCTGGACTTTCATATAGACCCTTAGCTGTTGCTTCATTGATTAAGTGTTCAGCATATTCATGCTGGAAGCCCAGCTTCGATGGCATTGCGTGGGTGTAATCATAGAGTGTCCTCTCACTCGGCAATGCTACAAACCCTGATCGTCTCATGGCATCATACCCTTTTGAAGAGTCGACGAGCCCCCTAGCGTGTTAATGAGGTGGACTCACTCTTCAGGTGATCCTCCTGGATCTGAACTTGTGTAGATAGTGTCTTTAGGATTACATAACTTAAACTTGTAGTGATAGCGGATCCTCCTGGATTGATAACCGTAACTATAACAAACCAAACACAAAGCCAAATTCCTAAGTCACTAAAGTCGGCCTTCAGCTAGGGTTCCTCAGGATCTCCAGTCCTGCCCCAGTCTCTCCAGAGCTGTCTCCTGCAGCTCCAGAGAGCTGTCTCTCGGTCAGGTCCCCATAGCTGGCTCCTGGTCCGAAGCTGAGTTCTCCCCAACTGAATCTACCAACTCTGGCCTATCGGCCTTTATTTATACTCAATCACTCCCCCGCAAGGGGAACCCCCGTTCCGCACCTCACGCCCCACACCTACGTCATAAACACGTCTCCCCACCCGGCATCGAACCTCATGCTTCCGATGGGGGACGGTCCATTAGATACAATATAGGGATACACATATACATATACATAATAATAGACATACGAATATCAATACAATATGGATACAACATACAAACCTCCCCCTATATAAAGGGAAGAACACCTATATATCTATAACTGATTTCAAGTGACACTAAACCTTCTACGGCATACATCTCCTCCCCTAGGGAACATCAAATAGCCAGTCCCACCACCGGAAGGTGGGTGCTTCTGGTCACGACCTGATAGTCCCCAGGTAATTACTCACAATCCCAAACGCGCAGGTGAGGGTGGCTCACCGCCTCACATCTGTACCTCATTCATTTTACAACCGTCGTGCCATTATACAATAAAATGCTTATTCAATTATACCTTCCTTTAGGGTCATAACATGACCCTCCTTGTACTCAGAATAAGCTCTAATGGCTTGTAACCTGCATAAGATAATTACTCAATTAGCTTTAACTTTGGATACAGAACAATTCCCCAATAGTAAAATATTCCTTGACTCAAACTTTCCCTCCCCCATAATTTAAAGGTATTCAACACAATCTAAGTGACTGTAGATCGACCAACAATTTTTCTTAATGACTCTTAGGGATGTTGGGCAGATGCATATGGAACACAAAGTAAAGAAAAAAATGCTATGTCACGGGATTTGTTTGCCTTTTGGAGGGTATACTAATTTGGGTGAATCATATAGGCCCTCATGAGAAAATCTTATTTTTCTACATTATTTGACACAGAAAAAAATCTCCCAACAATATCTCAATAAAAATGCAGGGATGCATTGAGATGATCATTAGAAACATGTTGAAAAGAAGAAAATAGGGGGTTACGGTCAAAATGAAATTATGCTGAATTATTCAAAATAATTTCTTATCTATTCACTGTATAAGCCTATGGGCATGGCAGATAGGAAATATAGTGATCAGGACACATAGAATACCAAGGTGTGACACTTGGATGGCAGATAAAGGAAGATCATGACATATAAGTTGGAGAAATCTGCAAATATCATGCTTTTAGGTAGTTCCAGTTTTTGCCACCAGGTGCCGTATGTGTAGATTGTGTTGAGTACCTTTAAAGGTGGCAGCTAGGTCCGGCACATGAAGCGGAAAGGGTTGTTCCGGCGGTTGGTTCTTAGAAAGTTCACAGGCAATTAAATAACTAGGGGCACTCAGGGGCTTCCCCTCTGTATTCCCCAAAACCCAACTTTATGACTGGTCACAGGTGCATAATGAGCCAGGAGGCAGTAGAGGTCCTTCTGGCAGGCAGTTGGTGGGAAAGTTCCTGCCCATTAGGTGACCACCAACTTTACAACCCACAAAGATAAACCCAAGTCCCCTGTACCTGAATGGGGCGACTCGCACCTCCCATCCGCAGGTAGGAGGGGGAGGATGAGTGGGTACACCAGCTCATAAATCGCCCACCCCGGATCCCATTAACTTATATTGGCCCGACTCACCAAGGGGCCCACCTGGTCCCTGGAGTCGGTCGGGCACGACACATACCACCATGACCTCTCCTCTCGGGTACATACATTCCTACTTTATACTCTGCACAGATATTCATACCGATAAACATAATTAATATAACAAGCTACTAAATTCAGGAGTAAATGCACTCCTGACTTTACACTTTGGCACTCTTAGACCGCATGTAAATACACCATTTGATAACTGCTGGGTGCCAGCTCATTGACTTCTTACTTCTGAGGGAATTGAACTTTTTCTGGGATTCCCAGAAGAGTCTCTGATGACATGTGGGATCCTGGAATGCCTTTTCCACCTCTTTTGTATGTATGTTTACCATTTCCAGCATATCATCATTGTCACTCTCATTCATAGACTCCCCTTGTGATGTTATCTGCCTTGCAAAGTCGCGCTCTAAACGCTCTACCTTATCTTGAATAGTTCTTGTGTACTTCTTGTATGATTCTAGTTTTGTGATCAGTTCTTTCTTAGTTTGCTTTGCATGTGTTTTCTTCCAGCTGAGTGGATTCTGTGGTGTTTTCTTTTCTGCTGCTTTGGCTCTACTCAACTTTTACCTGAGAGTACCACGATACAACTGACAGGGTTTACATCTCTCCCCTGGCCTCACTAGCATTGCACACTTTACAGTTCTTATGGTTGTTGTGTACTTGTCATTTCCAAAGTTACCTTCTCGATATGCACTTATGGCAGAGTTAACTCCAATACTCAGACCAGCTCCTATAGCTGGGATAAGCTCAACCATATCTTGATCATGATTGCCAGTACAAACATTGAATTGATCCAGACGCTCTATGAGTTTTTTGACATCCTTAGCTTCTTTAAAAAGCTTTGGGAGGGTCCACCACAAATCATGATCTTTGCGAATTTGCTTGTTATGAACAACAACTGTGGCTTCGCCATTGGCAAAGATCTTCACACTGCACTTAATACCAAGCATATCAGAATTATGATAATGCTTGGCAATATGAATTTCGTTTCCTGGGATTAGGACAAACATGTTCTCCTGTTGCATGGAGAGCAACTGGCGAATCTCATGTTGTAATTGTCTGTAGTGGTCAGTTTCTACAGTGGCAGAAATAACCCCTTCTATCACTTCCACCTCATTGTATTCATCACAATCTTCAGGATTGTACTTGTATATATGGTCCACTACTACATTGAACTCGTGAGCTGTTGAACCTTCTCCATCAGTGATTTCACCAACAGAATTTGGATCTGGCTTCACTAGGGGAGCAGGGGACAACCATAAGACAGCCTCGCTTTCATCCACATGAATATATTTGTCCTCAACATTCTCTTGTTGTGATCTATCACCAAATACATTGGATACTCTAAAATCGAAAAGAGGCAACTCATCAGAGACAGGTATCGGGGAAGGCCATGGAGAATAGTCAAAGGAAGTCACTGGTGATGGCAAAGTAGTATCTTCTGATATACAATGCACATCATCAAGGACTGTAGAGTCATTGTTACCTAGTAGCACGTCACCTTCTACTAAGTCTGCAATGGACAGGCTGTCAAACACATGCACTGGGGATGGCCATGGAAGACATTCTTCAGAGGACAGAAATGGTGACTTCAAAGTGTATTCATCATCTACCAGTAATGTGCTATCAATACACAAATCTTGAGTTTTAAGGGATGGTGAGTACAAACTGTATTCTGCCCCCGGATCAGTAATTTCCAACGATTCATCAACAGTCTCAAACGCAGAAGGACTCTCATCCAACATATGAATTGGGGAAGGCCAGGACCTTAAACATTCAGCATCTTGAAGTGATGCAATGTGATCATGCTGTTCACCCTGTTTGCCTGTTTGAAATGCATTATTGTCAACTTTAACGACACTCTCAATACTTTCAACAGACTCATTACAGACATACTGATGGGGTTCACAGACACTTTCACATGACAGTTCATTTGTACTACATGAGGTCTTGACATCATCCTTCCGTTTCTTTTGTCGAGAAAACAAGGCCTTCTTGACTCCCCTGCCCTTGGGAGGACGACCACCTCTATGCCGAGTGTTGTCGGTCTTTGGGGTTGATGTCTCAGATAAGTGAAGTGCCATCTTGTAGTTGATGGTGTGATGCGTGAACTGGAGAGAGAAAAAAAGATTGTTAGATATGAGATATGACAAGAACCAGCTTGGGGCCAATAATCTAACCACCAATCAATGATCTTGATAATGAGAACCTTTAAACTTGAATATAACCAAAATCTGACAAATAAGAATTAGAAAGGTTAAATGTAAAAGCATAGACTCTCATATTAGAACCAAATTCTAAGTGAGTTATAGGGTTTGCATGAAGAAAAGGCTTACAGTTAGAGAAGTCAAACAAATTAAAGATTTTACCCAAACAAAATGTTGTAATGCTTGATTGAACATAGTATCTTTTTTCATTTTTCTTTTTTTGGAGGGGAGTAAAATGAGGCCCAGAATGAAACCATAAATGTGGATGCTCTGCCAGAGTAACCTCTCTCAAGAAACTCACACAGTGTTACTCCCACAGAGGATCACACTTGATGGCCAGGTGGACACGGTTTTTTCAGTGATTTGCCAGGTGGTGCACTAGAACAGGCTGTGACATGGTGATTTGGCAAAATCTGGCCCTCACTTACATTGACATACCCAGTGGGCAAACTTTAGTTGATTCAATGTTGATTCAACGTGTGTAGCGATATGATATCAACAGTTGATACAGGGTTGTCATTTGGTTGATATTGATGAGGTCATCAACGTTGATCATTCATCAGTGAATCAACATTGATAATGGCATTGTGAATCAACAACAGATAAACATAATAAATGATGATTTACATTGATTTAATATTGACTGCTGATGGATAATTTGAGATTGAGAATACAGTCATGTTTTCAACCTAGATACAGTATTCTTATGTAGACCCATTCCTTGCAATTTATATAGTTTCATTACAACATCCCCCTCCCACTTTCCCAAGATTAAATGCTGATTCTAGCACCATCCAGGGCAGGGGTACATGATTCACTTCTGGTGATCACACTAAGAGGCATTCATATCCATTTCAAACCAACCTGGTCAGGACTGAGGCTTTATCTTTTATTCTTGGCAACAAAAATGGTGTCTTACTGAAACCATGCATTTATTCTTGTCATTTAATTCCAAATGTCAACCAAATGCACACACCATAGTTGTCAATGAAAATGAATGAGATTTTGATCAATTGTATACATTGAGGAGAGAATAAGAGCCTACAATTAGTGAAAATAGATGTAGCATGTAGATAGATTCACTAAGAAGTAGGTTGTGGAGGCACCTAGTGGGAAAGGCGGGAGACACACGGTTGATTCAAGGTTGATATCCAAACATTGCATCAATGTTGAAACAGGTGTTGGTTGACAATGTTGAAATAGTAACATTGCATCAATGTTGAAAACATGTTGATCTACCCTGTAACCCTATATCAACCAGTTGTCAACGTTGAATCAAGGTTTTGTGCCCACTGTGTATACGTGCAATCGTCAACTACACATACAATTGGCAACGAAATGAGACCTCGTTCAAAACCTCTTTCAATTGTTGTCTGCAAGCATCAACCATGGCAACAATTGCCATCGATTTGAGACCTTGTTTTTCATTTCTGGGCATGGTTTTGAACCAAATGGTGCATCATACCACCTGACACAGTGCATGTGTAGCCTGAGATTTCTGTGTGGGCTGAGACTGAGCACGAACCAAATGGTGCAGCATACCATGTGACACAGTGCCTGTGTAGCCTGAGATGGCTGTGTGGGCCGAGACTGAGCATGAACCAAATGGTGCAGCATACCACCTGACTCAGTGCCCTTGTAGCCTGAGATGTCTGTGTGGGCCGAGACTGAGCACGAACCAAATCGTGTAGCATACCACCTGACTCAGTGCCCGTGTAGCCTGAGATGTCTGTGTGGGCCGAGATTGAGCTCGAACCAAATGGTGCATTCTACCACGTGACACAGTGCCTATGCACCCGACAGCCTGTATATTATATGCAAATTACTTTGATGTCCCCATTAACATATAACCAGGTGCTCTCCCCTTCCACTAGAGAGGTGTGATGCTGCACCTCCCTGTCCCAGTGCTAATGCATGCCCCTTTCACACATGAATCTGTATTATATTTTGTCCTCCTCTCATGACTCTGCCAAGATAGCTCAGTTGGGAGAGCGTTAGACTGAAGGTTCCTGGTTCGATCCCGAGTCTGGGCAGACAATTTTTCTTCTGTCCATGTAGTACGTTTTCAAATGTATGAACAAGAGAACACTTGTGTTGACATTTTTTTTCAGTCATGTTTTTTCCCCAATGATAGCAAAGACAATGACAGCAATGATAACAGAAACAATGTTTACTGCATCCATGGTGTAGGGTTGGTCTGCTCAGGAGAGAAACCTTTCTTCATTCAGTTGCCCATATGCTAGATCATGCCTTCCGACACTCCCCTTCCCGTTTCACTTATGTCAGATACTCCTTCCTATACCTGTTCAAACCACCGGCCCAGACACCAAGTGCTACAGTTCCAATAACTTCGGGTGGAGAGGCACCAGAGAGTGTCACCCTTCTAATCCTACTCATAATGCCATGTTTGGACCAGAAAAGGACTCATAATGGTTTTTTTCATGTTTGGACGAGAAAAGGACACACCCTTCTCAAGGCCCCATACTAAGTGTGATCTTCTGTGTGAGTAACACTGTGTGAGTTTCTTGAGAGAGGTTACTCTGGCAGAGCATCCACATTTATGGTTTCATTCTGGGCCTCATTTTACTCCCCTCCAAAAAAAGAAAAATGAAAAAAAAAGCTTGTTTTCCACTTTTATTAAAAGACAGTGTTGTAATACGAGTAATGCCCTGACAGATTTAAACGTCTAAAACACATCTCTTCTTTAATAAGGTAGTACATTTAAATATTTTGGTATAACATCAATATATATTAATTGAAATCAACGAATTTGCATTAAATAAAGTTGTATTTCTGGTTTTTTTCAAACATTTTCCACACCTCTAGAAAACGTTATATAGCATGTTCTTGTTCACTAAGTATGGTTTATAGTGCAAAATGCTGCTTGGACCTTGGATCTTCTTATTGGCCTGTGCTGACTTTTTAATATTCTGGGAGTTGTTTAACGAATTAAACAAATATATTTTAAAAAAGGGTGGGGGTGGGGGTATGTGTCACAGGGTAATGTGACTACAGGGCCATATACCATAGGGCTAAATTTATATGAGATACATAAAAACATTGGTGAAGGCCACTCAAAAAAAGTAAAAGACGCATCATGACAATCAGTTTTTGAGGAAATTTTTTTTTCTGGTATTTCTGATGAAAAATATGGTAAAATTAGACAAATATTGGGATATTTGGTATCAAATTAAGGCTAATACTGCCAGTAATGCAGTAGGATAGAAATACGTTACATTTTCCCGACATTTAAAGATCAATAAATTCTTAAGCACTAAAACATGTGTTTTGGTCATGAAAAACATATAACATCCCATGCATTTTAACCCGCTAGTAAAGAAAAAAATAAAAGCCTCCCTTGTCACATTTTTCAGACCTTGGTGATGAGAAACCCCTTTTTTTATTTGAGTGGCCACACTATTATTGCACATATACCTTGTTATGTTATTGACTGTGCTAGTCCCGATATTGAATGTTATATTCAGTTCACAGAGGCGTACCTGTACCATGTGGTGCCACTCTACCCTTTAAAGATGACATGATGCCTTAAGGTATATTATAACTTCCTATCCAGATCCACCAACACAGCCCTGGTGAATAACTCATATAAAGCATTGCATTGGTACATCATGCAAACCCTTAGGGAGGATATTGATCTCATAGGGCCTGCATGATGCATGAATCCAGCTCAGACGAGTTCCCCCGTGGCTGTGTTTATTCCATGCAGTTAATGGTTAACATCTTCAGACAGCTCTCAGCTGCCAACCACCATCATGTCTGGCCTCCCGGGCTGCCAATGTGTGCCTGGGACTCACAAGGTGTCACTAATACACCAGATGCTTTTTTATATGCGTTATGAAACAGTGGTAGATCTCTCTACTGCGCCATCTTGGAACACGGCTGAAGATGTCTATGGTTGGGAGCCCATGACTGACCTAGGGACCATGTGTCATTCGGTGTACAGCATTATAATAGTTATGGGAGCTGAAGTGGACATGAGTTGTTTGCGTTACTTCAAAGGTGTCTAGGTCAAGGCGGTGCCAAAAGTATGGCATGGAAAATCAGTGGTCCATGTCTTCTTTTAACTCAATATCTGCATAGATTCAATATTCTATTACGCTATATGATTTTCCTCAGTATTTCCTTTCGAGAACATATTTTATCATCCTCCGACTCTATTCATTTTTTTCCCTTCTAGCGAGTCCAGTTATATTGTGTGGTATGATTAATTTTGTAAATACTATATATAGACAAAGGTTCACGAGTTTTGGTCTGTTGACTAGGTTATTTCACAAGTTGAAGGTGGGGCCGTATTTCACGAGGCCGTGAAATAACCCAGTCTACTGACTAAAAAGAGTGTTCCTTTGTATTTATTTTCTATGTTTTCTGATTCAAGTTATCGAAATTCTGACGGGGGGAGCCTAAAATAGCCTTTTTCTACTCCAAACAAATGTAAACAAACCACCATTTTGATGACGTCACAGGCCATGTAATACGACAATGGGTTATTTAACAGGGGGTGTGTAATACGGCCTTGCTTGGTTAAGTCAATGGCCCTGTTGTATTCCATGAAAAATAAAAAGACTAAGTGCACAAGTGACATTGACTTGATGGAGGGCGGCAACTCCCCCTTACCAAGTCCCAGGTTACCCAGTGGGTACTTCCTCCCACTGCCTTACAACACTCCTCCTTGGTGACTAACCTAAACATTGCACCGCACACCACTGACTCATACCAGCTAACTGGGAGTCCTCCCTAAAATCCCTAAGGATTGGAGCTAGAATTAGGGCAGGAGCTCAACCACAGACATTGAAGGCAAAACATATGATATATATCTTGTCTCTCCTTATTGATATACTCTATGCATACATCTATTTCCTCCTTCTAGTGGGTCCAGATACTAGATATCATATATATATATATATATATTTAACCAATAATATATGGATATCGCCGACCCCGGGGTGTGTATCGATGAATAACGAGCCGAGTAGCACCGAGGTCGTTATTCATCTATACACACCCCAAGGTCGGCGATATCCATATATTATTAGGTTTATTATACGATATTTCCATTCAAATGTCTTTAATTACCTTAAATTCGTCCTAATTTCGCTATTTTGAAGGATTATTGACTGAATATCACTCGAACACCAGTAGCGCCATGTTGTTTTGGCATGCCACCAACCCTGCTCGCTGATTGGTGGAGCCTGGCTACGTCATGGTTTCAATCTCCAACACTGAGTCCAACATAGAATTTGTAAGGGGGCCAGCTTGGGGTGGTGTTATAACCAGCGTTTCCCTACCCATTCACCACAGCCGGATAGGCATGGGCACTAGCGTCGTCGCCTCACACACCAGGGGTCCCCGGATCGATTCTGGGTGGAAACGAACCATTTTCAAAATGCCTATTTCTATGTGAAAAAAACCCCTAGAATTATTTTAACGAAAGGGGAAGTAAAGTCCAACTTCTACCTTTATAGTAAAAGAGAAATTAGAAAAAAATATTGATTTTCAAAGAAATTATACCAAAAGATGCCTTTTCTTCTGTAACTCGGTAAATAATGGTCCTACAGGGCTGGAAATCCGCCTGTACACTCCTTGTTTCGCCACCTCCCTCTACCAGCGCCTCCACGGCGTGGTGGTTAGCACGTCGGACTTCAAGTCTTGATGTAGCGTGTTCGAGTCTCCATGAAACCTCGGATTTTATGGCTGAGGATCTTCAGAATCGTTCTGATATCCAGAATATCAGAACGATTTCACCCCCCCAAGTCTCCGGCATGCACCAATATCAGAACGGGAATATCACGTAAAAAGCACGGTGTAAGCCCATATCGTATAATAAATATATATATATATATATATATATATATATATATGTATGTATGGTATCTGACTGGATAACAGTAATATATTTGGGAGCAGTGGCAAATGGTAGTTCATAATATATAACCCAGGGGGCGCCCCAAGCTGTGTCAACTACCTGGACGATTTCCTGGTGACTGACAGTACCCTAGAGGGTTGTCAACAGGCTCAAGATGAGCTAGGGGCCACGTTAGAGGGCCTAGGTTTCAAGGTGTCCCAAAAGAAATTAGTTCCCCCCGCCACAACTGTCAAACATCTCGGTATTATAGTTAATACCGTGGATATGACCCTGTCCATTGGTCAGGACAAATTGGACAGGGTATCCAATGAGGTAACTGATCTGCAAAGTGTCTCTAAGTGCAAGCGCCAGCGTTTAGAGCAGCATGCGGGTCTGTTGGCTCATTGTGCGACCGTAGTAAAGGGAGGTCGTACATATACGAGACGGATCTACGACCTACTTAAATGCACCGAAGGTCAGGTTGAGGTGGATTTGGGCGAGTTGGTCAAACTGGATTTGAGGCACATTTCATGGTCTACTTCAATGGTAAAGCCCGGGTCTTAAATGACCAAAGTCCCAGTTACGAGGTCTTCACTGATGCGTCGTCTAAAGTAGGTTTCGGTGCCCATTGGACCCATGGCTACACTTGGGGTTTGTGGGATGGTCTTGGCCATAGATGTGACCATGAGAATCATCCCCCCAAGGAGGCCTATGATGATCATATCAACGAGAAAGAGTTATGGCCGGTCTTGGTTAGTCTGTCCAAATGGGGAAGTAACTGGCGTAACTCTACAATCCAAGTTACCACTGACAATACTCAGGTCCTGGGGGTGCTCCGCACTGGTAAGAGTAGCAATGCCACAGCAATGGCTTGGGCACGTGAATTATTCTGGTCATGCTGCTTCTACAACATAAATATACGCTGTAACTGGATTCCGGGAGTCGACAACGTGGTAGCTGACTCGTTGTCTCGACTCAACAATCCTGACTGTGTAACTATTTGTTCAGCTACATTGCCTGACTTCACCGAATGTTGTTGTAGGGTTGTCAGGACTGATCCACGACTGGGAAGTCCTGAGGAAGAACGCGGCCGCGGATAACGTAGGGCTTATAAGTCAAGGTGGAAGCGATTCAAGACTTTCTGTGAGGATCATTACCTGTGCCCCCTCCCAGCTTCTGTGACAACCATGTGCCTGTATGTGACACACTTGGCTAAAACACTGACTTATTCTACTATCCGGAATTATGTTTCATCAGTTTGGTTATTACATGACATTCAAGGAGTACCGCATATTGACCCAAACTGCTACTTGATGAAAGAAACATTGGCTGGCGCAAAGAGGTCATTGGGTTGTCAGGTGCGCCAAGTAGACCCCTTGTCTCCGGAGGAGTTACTGATGATTTATCGTACTTTGGATTTGACAGTTGGGTCGGAGCTAATGCTCTGGTGTGCCCTTACCTTATGCTTTAGATGTCTGTTGAGAGCAGGTCATGTGACTGCCTCACCCCATACCCTCAGGGTCAAAGACTTATTATTCAGGGGTCAGGACATGGATGTTTTCATTACTAGTTCTAAAACAATTCAGTTTAAGGAGCGTGTCCTCCTTATTCCAGTATTGAAGGCAGGTAACTCGCCATTGTGTCCGGTGGGTCATATCAAATCCTACTTGGATAGGACAGGGTTATCTAAGGAGGACCCATTGTTCCCATGTACATACCATGCTTTTTGCAATGAACTTCAGTCTACATGTAAGCGAGCAGGTCTCACAGGAGATTATGCTACGCATAGTCTAAGGAGGGGGGCGGCTACTTATCTAGCCTCCTTTCTTCCTCTTCATGAGGTCAAGCGTTATGGTGATTGGAAGTCTCTTGCTGTATTATATTACATATCTGATAATTACAAATGTCGTAGAATCAAGGATGTCTTAGTAGCAGAGCATTGGGGTTCCTGGTAATAGGCAAAAGTGTTGTTTGTTTGGGCTTTTGGCCTTTGTCTTGTTAGATTGTACGTCAGGAATTTAGGCAAAAGTGTATCCATGTCTTTGTCATCCATGTCTATGTCATTTCATTCTAGCGCTACAGTAATATATGTATGGTATCTGACTGGATAACAGTAATATATTTGGGAGCAGCGGCAAATGGTAGTTCATAATATATAACCCAGGGGGTGCCCCAAGCTGGCCCCACCTGCCATATCCGCCCACCGCTCGGTCAGTCTGTAGTAGTTGGCCGTTGGAATAAGTTCATTTTTTCTTTTTGTTATAATAAAGAGGCCTTTATCTTGTCAGATTGTGCGTCAGGAATTTAGGCAAAAGTGTATCCATGTCTTTGTCATCCATGTCTATGTCATCTCATTCTAGCGCTACAGTAATATATATATATATATATATATATATATATATATATATATATATATATGTAATAATATATATGTCAATGTGAGTCTTCATTGAAAGTCTACCAACCATAGCCATTCGACCAACACCTGTGAAGCTGTACCACTGGGTCATAAAGGTTTTGAAATAAGAATTTGGTCTCGTAAGTTTGACAAGCCATGTCTAATTATACACAATCCATTTGGAGCTAGGTCTATTAAAAGCCTACTTAATTGAGAAAATAAGAACTTTCAGACAATTTTAGACGTTTGTTGCCACTTTTTTAAATTGTTATGTGCATAAACACGGGGGTAATTTTAACCCCTTCCACGCGGTAAGCCAATATATTGCACAAAATTGCATTAAGTTACAAGAAATCCAGTGGTGAAGGGGTTAACCATATTTTTTACTCTAGAAGTACTGGGAAAGCGCGAGATTATAAGGCCTCTCAAAAAAAGAATCTGGTTTCTCATCACCGCGCGCATCATGAAAATCATGATTAAATTTTGGGGAAAACTTTTTTTTTTATTTTGTACATTTTTTATGACAAATGTGTGAAATATTGAGAAATATTGTCATATTTGGTATCAAATTAAAGCTTATACTGTCAGTAATGCAGTGCCCTAGGAATATCTTACATTTTCCAACTTCTTTGAATTAATAAACGCTTAAGGACACTGGATACTATCTCAGAAAACCATAGAAACTACTTGAGAATTGCTACATATCTTCCTATATATATAAATAATACAGAAAAAAAATATGAAAGAGATTTATGGTGCCATACCAGAGTAAAATCACCCCACCTGGTGGGACTCTTTACAGATATCCTAGACATCATTTCAACCTAAAACAAGGCATCAAGATGTTTATCATAACAGTAAATTACTTTAGTTAGGTGACTTAGGATATTTCTCAGGATCCTAGAGGTAATTCACATATTATATCTCAATAGGGTTGAAACTATTGAGTTAGATATTGGGGACTTGCTTGACAATTGCAAGATAATCCCTTCATCAAAAGGAATCAACCCATAGATTCTTTACCAAAGTCTGTCAGAACATGGCTATATATGATAGGTGTAATATATCAAAAGAAGAGCACCAATTATGGTGCCAATCTTTAGCAAATGGACAAGAACCACCTGACAAGCTACATCGTAGATGATACTCCACTCGTAGTCATCAGATCCTACATATATATCTGAACAGTGCTTACAGACACTTGCCCGGTTAGCTCAGTCAGTAGCATGCCTGCCTGTTGATTCATAGGTTGTGAGTTCAAGCCTCTCTTGGGGAAAACTGAAAAAGTTTTTCAAACTAGACATGCTAAGTACCACTGACCATAACATTAGCAGTCCTCACAGACACATGTCTGGTTAGCTCAGTAGGTAGCAAGTTTGCCTGTAAATCCTGAGATCCTAAGTTCAAGGCTCTCTTGGAGAAAACTACTAAAATATTTTCCAAATTGGTGTTTGCATGGGCATCCACCAGGTGGAGCTCGGGTGCCCCGAAACAGTGTCTGAAGGCTCTCAAAGCATCCACAGGGGGGCACTTAAATTGTATACAGTATCCTTAAAAACTAAAGTGTGAAATTTGTTCATGAAAAGTTTATATTTTCCTTTACATTATGGCCCCTCAGTAAAAAAAAAAAAGAAGATAAAAAACACCCTCCTCATATTTTTCAGTGCTGGGTGATGAGAAACCAGATTTTTTTTGAGTGGCCTAATGAAGAATGAAGGCTCAAACATGTTATGAAGCAGTTGTACCAGATGCTCCTTTTATACATGTTATGAAGCGATTTGGAACATGGCATAACGTGGTTATGGTTATAAGCACGTTGAATGACATCTGAATAACCTGGAGACGTCTGGTATACAACATGCGTCATACAGTGTATGACATGGTCCTATGTTAGCTGAAGTGAACATAACTATGTTACATGGTTGAAAGTCTGCCCACCATGTGAAGTCCCCACCCCCTCCCCCCCCTTCATGGAGTCATGTCAAGGCCCACCTGGTGTCAATGTGGTACTGTGTCACATGGTGTGTTTTTCAAGGATTGGCGGAAGCTGCATTACATGTCCATTTTATGAGCGGATGATGGCCATGGTTGGCGGGCTTTCATTGAAGTCTTATTATATATATATATATATGTATGTGTGTATATACATATATAGATATACATATCTATATAGATACATATAAAGCCTAGCTATAATAGCCTTATTCTAGTGTATGAGTGAAATTCCAAGAGGTTATACCGAGCTTTATTTTAAATTCTAAGCTCAGTTCTTATGCCTAATACAATAACTCATAGCATGAACCTAACTAGTATTTCACTCACCAAGATTTCGCAACATCTAAGAAATATGAATAACACTTGAAAAATAACATCCTTTCCCGGAAATACAATATTTTTTGCCAGATACAAGCTTGTCATCTGGGTACTTCGTTAAGCAGCTGAGTTAAGACCAGACACTAACTGATGGACGGATTGTGTGCTCCTTTTTTTAATGTGGTACAACTATGTTTCAAGAAAAGCACAAAACTCTTTTGTACTTAGGAAGTGGTCATCATTTAAGAACATGGGTGTGATTTTCGCACAAGCCTGTGAAAAGATTTTCTGCCCCCCCCCATCAACAGAGGTCAACATTTTTCTGCCCCCCCCCTCCCTGAGGCAGGCCTGAATTTTTACACCCCACCTCTTTGAATTATAGTAACGCACTGGCTTTTTCACCAAAAAGCATTAAATTCCCCCCCTTTCCTAGGTGTCTCCCAAACTCATTAACCCCCCTCCCAAAAGATAAATAATGACCACCCAGCTAACAAAAAAGCGTTTTCCTAATGGTTGGAAAACGTTGAAATGAAAAAATGTTTGCAAGGGAATGTTTTATTAACGTTTGCAAACAATTTGCAAAAGCTTTGGTTGCAAACTTTTGCAAACAACTTTGGGTGACCATTTGAAAGCTAGGCTCCTTGTTGAGCTAAGGAGGTTGAGGGATCATTTAGGATTTACCATTTTTACCAATCCACATATAAAGACAATGGTCCACGAATTTTGGTCTGTTCCTGTATTTTTTGTTTGCCTTTTTTGATTTAAGTCAAATTATTATAGCGGGGAGGCCTAAATTGGCTTTTTTCCACGCCATTTAAATGTAAACAAACTAGCATTTTGATGATGTCCCAGGGGCTGTTTAACGGATGACCATGGGCTATTTAACGGATGTGTTAAATGCAGCATATCTTGGTTATATCTTGTAGTGCCGTATTTCATTTTTTTAAAAGGCTTACTTCTGCGTTCATTGAGCTACTTTGGGTTTGTTAAAGGTCAGGGCTTAACCTAGGGTGTCTACCTAACACGCTCAGAACCATGTAATGGGCCGTTTCTGGGCATTGCCTTGCATTTTGCCATGGTACTCGGAAAGATCTTTAAATGACTGGCTGTCTTAGCGTTCTCTTTCAAACGTTTTCATTCGAACCATATACAAAAGTTCTAAAATTCTTTTTGTTAGCTGGGCACTCACTTACAGCCTCTATTTTCCTTTCCACTACAATATTGGATGCCACACATAAATATGCATGTAGACATGGGAGGCAAACATAGGTGGAAAGGAATCGAACAAGCAATAAACAGAACATCAATCAAAGAATACATTATGTATATGAAACCAACCTGAAATAATTTACAAATTCCTGTTAGGCCAAAAAAAAAGGTGTGTTTCAGGCAACCCGACCCTAGTTTTAAAAAAGGGCCGACCCTTTGCAAAAAAATTATTTTTTTTTGGAAATTTTAGCAATTTTTTTTTTTTGTAATAATTAGACTTTATTCACCAGATGTGGAGACTTGTAACAGCGAAGTTTCCTTTGTGTGTTTGTTCCTTCATTGTTTACATATTAGTTTCTGAATGTCAATGATTCAGATATATACGTATACTTATACCGTACATTTTCAAAGATGAGACTAGTTTGACCACAATTTCCTTTAACAATAGAGGAACTAGAGATGCATGTATTCGGTGAATAAATGTCAATGACTGTACTGGTCAGTTAAACTGTTGCTTGGTACAATCATTATATGAGTATTTCCAAGATTCAAAAATATCTTCGTAAATAACAAGTAACGTTTGAGAAGATACAGCGGCATGGTACATTTTACATTTAATACTGATCAAATTTTCCCCCCCTTTGATATAAAAAAAATTCTTTCAAAAAAAAATAATTTTTGGTCAGGAAGAACAGATCCTATGCCTAATTTATTGTCCAACCTGAGGAAATGGCTTTTCAACAAGAATTTCATGATATTCCTAGTTATTGTAAGAATCGATGAGTCGTCCTGATGACCCGCGGTTCTATGTGGCGGTTCGCGACTCATTCTAGGTACCTCCGACATAAAAAAAGAAAAAAAAAGAAAAAATTCCGACCTACCTACCCTAATCGTTTGGACCATGTTGCCTGAAACACACCTTTTTTTTTTGGCCTTAGGACTATGTCCAGGGCATATCTGGCTCTACCAAGGGATATGATACTGGTCTGAAGCCTAAGACCCCTGCTCCCCATCATTCATGCAATTCCCTTCTGCAAGATTCTATTCAAAATTGGATACCTGTGTGTAGTCAGTATACCTTATTGAAAATATCATTTACTTATAAAGTATAATACTGTGGAAACTTGATTCAATATTTGAATACAAGTATTACACAAATACAGCACTTGTACTCTACCCCCTCCCACCATCTCATAGTTGGCAGGCAAAGTGGTGTTTTTACATGCATTCCTATTCAGTAAGACGGCCATCGTTATCATGTCCATAAACTAAGACGCATTTCCCCTCAGGCCTAGAAATGTGTGTTTCAGGTTCATGGAGAAGACATCACACCCAGCATTGTGTCATATCTTCACTAAAGTCAGAATAACGTGTTGTATGAGGGACATCATCTTCTTGCCTGTTTACTTTTGTTACCCATCAAGACCTACTAGAGAATTTTGCTTTATAGATCCTGCAAAATGTTTTTACAGAAAATGCAGTAAAAAATTGCTTTGAAAACGTTTTCAATGGATTTAAGACACTGCATCTTTCAAGATGTTTTGTTCTTATACCTTGATTCTTCTTCTCAACATAGGTACAATTAGCCTCAAACACTGCTTTTCTCTTGTGTAGACTAATAGGATGCAGGTGTATGGACAGTCACTGATCACCTTCTAGAACTTAGCTGTAGTATAGCTATGGTTGTTTTGACCACTTCTTACCTCTGACGTCATATATTATCAGTTTGACGTAACTCTGTGGTATATTTTTGAATCCTTGCCACAGAATGGTACGGTGGCTGCACATGTCGTCGTAAACACCTGCTGTATAAATCTGCACAACATCAGAGTAAAGGGCAAGTCGGCAAGCGGACATCACGAGAAGAACACCAGACGAGAACCTGACCATCACACACCTGTCTACTCGACACCCACACCGACAGCCACACCATCGACCACACTGACACCCACACCAACAGCCACACAGACTCCAACAACGACACCAACACCAGGTAGGTGGCAAAAATCCTTAAAGTATAGCTTGAGCTACTTATACTGAAAATGTGATAAGGTTTTAGATACTTTCTTTATTTCAGACTCTTCCATAGATGTGTTTTATGATAAGGGATATGGCAGCACATGCTTTGACTGTTTTAAAGCTGCATGGTTACCAACAAAACTGTGATTTGCACCATTCATTCCTAAAAATAATCAGCTTTTTATCACTTTGCGACTTTGAAAAGCTCTTTAGATATGACAGAAATTAGATTTGAATCATCCTATTGCATTATTATACTAGAGAAATCTGTTCTACAGGGTGCTAAGGCGTTCGGGAGAGGTGCGGGGGCTATTGAACATATCAATAATTCAGCATAACTTGTATATTCTTTGAATGTAGATAGGCAATAGATTTATTGTTGGGGGGGGGGGGGGAGGGGGAATCAAGGACAGACCTTCATTCATCAATTTCCTGGAGGGCTGGGGCAAGGTCCTGGAGGGCAAGGCTGGTCTCTGGAGGGTATAGAATGTGAGAAAAGGGCCTTAGAAATGTGACTTTGTAGGAGCACAGGGCTTGTCTGTGGAGGGCGGGGCCGGTCTCCTGAGGGTCAGACCTGCTAGGGCCAGTCTCTCGAGGCCAGGACTAGTCTGTGGAGGGTAATGCCGGTGTCTGGAAGGCCCAGCTACTGCAGTAAACTGAACATTTTATAGCCATGGTTTCCAAAGCTATATTGCTCACATAGTCCCCAATTAATGACTAATTTGGGGGAAAGATAGTAGGTCTGCTGGGCAGAAATATCCCCACGCAACCTTTAATTCTATCTGGTAGTGCTTGTAGGTACTAGGATTGGGCTAATGTTGGGCCAATATTGGTGTGACATGAATTATCTGATGTTGGCATAACACTTGGAATATTGCAAACATTGATACAACATAAATTAGCCATTGTATCAACATTGGCACACCAATGTTAGCCCAACGCCAAAATATTGCACGCACGGTTTTAGAAAAGGGCATTCCACTATTTCCACTGTAGCTGATTTTACAAATGATTTATTTCACAGCATGGATGATAATAAATTTACATTAGCCACATTTATAGATATGTCCAAAGCTTTTGACGTGGTGAATCATGCAATTTTGCTTTCCAAATGTTCTGAATTAGGCATAAAAAATGACATTTTAGGCTGGTTAAAAGACTATTTGTTCCAAAGGTCACAGAAAATAGTTGCTAATGGCATAACATCTAGTAAGGCTTTTCTCTCCTGTGGTGTCCCTCAGGGGTCCATTTTAGGTCCCTTATTATTTTTAATATATGTGAATGACATAGATAGTCTATGCCAAGCTACCAAAATTAGCTCTTATGCTGATGATACTGTGCTCTATGCAATGGATAAGGACCCTGTCTCGACATATAGGAAAATGCAAGATGATCTTGATCATTTTTCCCGTTGGACTAAGCTAAATTGACTGACTGTAAATACTAAAAAATCCCAAGCCATGAAATTTGGAACCCCAGGACAAATTCAAAACTTTAGGATCACAGCAATAAATTTAGATAATAAAGAGCTAGATTTTGTAGAAAATTATAACTATTTAGGTGTACAGCTGGACCAATTTCTAAAATTTGATAGACAAATAAATAATATAAGATGTAAATCTGCAATAAAGCTGTATATTTTTGGACGCCTCAGACGATATATGTCATATGCACAAGCCTTAAGAGTATACAAAACCAAAATGTTGCCCTATATGGAATATGGTGGTATTCTAGTTCATGATACTAACAAAACACTACTAACCAAATTACAAAGACTTCAAAATAGAGGTTTAAAAATAGCCCTTTACTCACCCCCTAGAACAAGTGTTGAAAAAATTCATAAGGACGGTAAAATACATTTTTTAGAAGAAAGAAGACAAAAACAAATTGCCATTCATGCCTACACCATGACCAAAAATGATGCTAATCTGGTAGTACCTGCCAGAGAGACCAGGCTACATGATGGCCCTGTCCTTAAGACATATGATCGAAGACTCCAAGCTTTTAAGCGTAGTGTTACTTATAAGTGTTCTCATTTTTGGAATAATCAAGGGGTTGGGGAAAGGTGTATTCCCACTCTGGATGCCTATAAGAAGAAAAGAAAAAGCATACTTGCCTCTCTGAGAAAGTAGTATTTTTCTGCTTTACTCTATACATTATTATGACTTTCCTATTTACATGTTTTTTCCTTCCAAATGGCCAGCATTACTCCTTTCATAATATACTTTTATGTCTATAATTAGTTCTGTGATTGCCTGGTACACGCCACTTGTCTGTAAAACTGTTGCTATTATGAGGCCCTCAGGAGCCAGGAGAATATAGGCACCGCCCAATTTTTATAAAGGAGCCTAACCTGTTCCCTCCTGAATAAATATTACTTTAAAAAAAAAAAAAAAAGGTGCCGACCATTGCCAACATTTGCCCAACGTATAGTTGCTAGCTTGGATATTTATATGTACATGTGCTCTGTCCACTGCATAGTGGTGTACTGGTCACCCTGTTTTTTTATTATTTTTGTTTTAATGGCAAGATATCATCCTGAAATGAATATTCCCTCTAAATAATTATGTTCAGTGAAGATCTAGGGGAGTTATTTGTCATTTGCGAGGTATTTCGACCTTTCCAGTTTCTGCCATAACCCCTCTAAGTGCAGTGGCCGTATTACAGGTAGCCCACACACCAGACCTGGCCGACTTTTTTGGGGGGTTTGCTAGCCGCAAAGCGGCGCGGGAACGTAGTGACAGGTGCTGCCACATAGTGGCCAGCAAACCCTATTAAAGTGGCATAATCACCAAGCATAGCCCACTCACAATTCTAGTACTGTTCTAGTCTACTATGTGGTTAAGTGTGAGTGGTAAAAATGCCCCTTTAATGTTTTCGGTTTGTATGCAGGCCCCGGGGGGCCACTCCCTCCGTTTTGCTTACTATGTGTGAACATGATTCCAAGGAAAAGGGTGTCTTTGGACCCTAGGCACGGACCCGCGAGGGTCCTTGAAAAGGGGTGCTCTCTAGGTAATTTTGGAGGAAAGGGGGTATATTTTAAGGCCTTATGACTAGAACAACGTACAGGTTTAAATCTTATTCTGTCTTGAAATTAGAAATATTAGGGTACATCTTAGGCCCACCTTTTGTGTTTTTCTTTATATATTTCTCGCCCATCCTTGATACATGTATTAAAGGGTATATTTGTCCTACTCTCTCTTGATTAGGGTAAGTTTTGAGCTCAATTTTCCGTGAAAATGGTCCTATATTGTTGATTTACCTGTGATAAGGGTACCAAATCCGAGGTGATGTTCACACATAGCTACTATAGAAAAGAAAGGGAGTGCCCCCCCCCCGGATGCAGGCACGCATGGGGCACTGTGTGACGTCACAAGACAGATTGTGGTCACAAAAAAACATTTAGCTTTAGCTATGGGGGTGGACCCCTAAAATCGACAGGGCGACATGGCCTTTTCTTAAAATCGACAGGCGACATGGGGCTTAGTGACAAATGACAGGAGAAATTAAAAGATATTGACAAGGGACATGGCCTTTTCTGAAAATCGACAGGCGACATGGAGTCTAGTCACAAATGACAGGAGATACTGACAAATGAGCATTTCTTAAAATCGACAGGCGACATGGGGACCGCCCATCTATACCCCCTCAGCTGCCTTGGTCATGACACCGTAGGTCTCATCCTAGCACATTGCTGATAAAGTAGGCCTTATCCATCTACGAGTACATTAAATATATTGTGTTTTAATAATAGATCCATCATTGCTCATGAGTCATGGGCGCTGCCATGACAGTTTCATGGTGCATGGTCACGTCTAAGGGCCGATTGTGGTGATGAAAATATATCATATTATACTTTTTTCAAAAGGAAATGTGGCTTTCAGTTTAGCCACTCTCATACGTACCTCTTTTAAGCTTGTCAATCCTCTCACCCCTTAGAAACCCATTCTACTTCCAGTCAGGCCTACGCTATACGACGGTCTGTGCGGTGCTTCTCTGAGCCAAGGAGCAAGTCACAAAAACGGCGCCTTGGTAACACCATGACAACCAGTATAGGGCTGTAGACTCACACCCATTGGGTCCACCATTTAAAATTTCGCTGCGTGCGGTTATCAGCACTGATAAGACACACACTGACTGGTACCTTGTCCCTGGGTAACCATCACTTCTAGGGATATGCTGGTACCCAGCCTATCAGCTCTTATCAGTGAAAACCACCGCAACCAGCTCCAGTCCGGCATAGGCCCTATAGGGTAGCATAACGTCATGAACGCAGCATTGTTTTTTTCCCGCCAGTAGTTCGACGACTGTCAAATTTCAACTCACATCATTCAGGGGTAGGGGCTGGGGTGGGGGGGGGCGGCAAAGGTGACGGCCTCTGTCTGAAGGTTTAGAATCTGAACAAATGCTATGGTAGGCCAACTAGATCTGGGAAGATTAGAAATCATCGGGCTGGGGGGGCACAATAATTAGTCCAAAGTACATGAGCCTATTGTGGGCTTATGAGATATTTTAAATAGAGCTAGGCCTTGCCCATCTCGGAGGATGGGGCCCAGTAGGCTGGTAGGTACAGCAGACTTATTACATAGTAGTATCACGCGAGTAGTGACGTCATGACCTGCTAGAAGCCCACTCGAGCGAGCTCCTACAATAAGTGCTAAATGTGTGAGTTATAATTGTCGTAGAAGCATCAACTGTTCAGGATACCTTTATAAAGGTAGGAGGCTCACGTGGATTACAATCATGAGTGCTGCAAGGAGGAAAAAAGAGGAGGAGGAAAGGAGGAGACTCGACGCACAGGTGGGAGCTGACAAAGACCAAAATGGCGGAGAGGGCAGTGAGGCTTACCCACGGCCAGCGGTCAAGGCTAAGTCGGTGTCGGAGCTTGAGGATCGATTCTGGGACGAGATGGAAAAAACTGCCAAACGTCTCCAAAACACAGCCACCATTGCAAAAAGGGCCCTTGATACCGCAGAGGAGGCTGAAGTGAAAGCCATTGATACTAGTAAGAGGATTACTGCCCTGGAGAAGACAGTCTCCAAACTCACGCGTAGGGTGGAGGACTTGGAACTGGCTGATGCCACCAACAGGATCCTTATGGATCAATTGAAACAGAGGGATGA
This sequence comes from Harmothoe impar, assembly GCA_947462335.1. NCBI lineage: Eukaryota > Metazoa > Annelida > Polychaeta > Phyllodocida > Polynoidae > Harmothoe > Harmothoe impar. The sequence continues at coordinate 66,582,203 of OX381707.1, read as the reverse complement.
GGCCAAGGAACGTGACAAAAGAAAGAACAATCTCATTATAAAAGGCATTAAGGAAAACCCCGCAGTAGATATGAAAACTAGTGTCAACCAGCTTTTTGCGGAATTGAAGGTCAACTACACCTTTAATGACGTAACAGTGTCATACAGGCTGGGCCCTCACAACCCAACTAGCAAGACGCCACGACCCATTATGCTGAAACTGCGGGATGGCCTTAGTAAAGGGCCTATTTACCTGGGACTGAAGGGCATGCATGCAGTGGACAATTCTCCCTGGGCCAAGGTGTTCGTGAGTGATGACGTCACACCTGAGGAGGCAAACAAAATGCGGGGTCTGAGGGCAGCAGCCGCATTCGCTAAACAGTCTAAATGCAAAGTGGAAATGGGACGTAGGAAGGTCACCATTGATGGCATTGTGTATGTACCTGAGAACCTGGAACTGCTTCCTGAAAAGATCTCCCTAGCCAGCGCCAAAACAAGACACATCCCAGCCGGCATTGCATTCCAAAGCCACCACTCTTGGTTAAGCAACATGTACCCATTTAAATTTGCCTATGAGGGCAAACAGTTTACGTCAGTGGAACAGGCCTTTAGTTATAAAAAGGCCCAGGCAGCTGAAGCGCCCCAGACAGCAGCCAGAGTGATGGCATCATCCTGCACCTACGAACAGAAAAGACTGGTCAACAAGGTTACTCCACCTGATGACTGGATAGATAACCAGTTTGAACTCTTGTATAAACTACAGAAAGCCAAGTTCTTCCAGGATCCTACAGGTAAACTGGGTGCCAAGATGAGGGCAACTGATGACAAACTGCTGATGGAGGCCACTATGTCGAAAACATTTGGCATACAGATGACCTTAAAGGACGCAAACTTAATTACAGACAAGTTCCCTGGTGACAATGAATGTGGTAAGGCGCTGATGAGAGTCAGAGAGGACCTACTTACCGCAGCGGCACTAGAGGCGTCTGCCCCAAAATGATCGTTCCCGAACACGACCAACTCGGACTAGGGAGGGACCCCCCCCTCCCCCGCCATGCTACAAGTCACCGACACGCGCCAGTCATAAATTAGCTCTACACGTGTATACCACCCGCCACCACACACCTCTCCGCGCGGGCCGCACAATTTGTGTTTTACAAGCTACAAAATGCCCTCTTTTCATGTGCTGTTATTATGCGATAGTAGAGGGACATATTTTGAAGGGTACATGAATAACTACCTGCAAGCAGGTGGTTATAGCAATATCAAAGTGACAGTGGCCGCGGTGGGAGGTGCCAGGTTCATAGACCTATACAATGAACTTCTCTACCAGGGGACTATACACACCGATATAGACTTGGTTATGGTAGCAGCTGGGGTGTGCTATTTGACCCACTAACACATGAATGGTCAAATTACCCCCATCTACACAGAAGTCGGTCAGCTGGTGGACACTCTAACGGATTATTACCAACACTTCAATCGGGTGGTGACAAACCTGGGGTATAGGATTGTTTTCAGTGAACTTGTCGGTGCGGACATAAATACCCACAATCATACCCAGTGTCTATATCATGTACAACAGGCTGTCATTGATGAGGCTATTCCAATACTAAATACTGTTATTGTCTCATTGAATGAGGAGCACTGCATGATTACCCCATGGATTCAGAAAACAATTCATATACCCAAGCCCAACGGTAGCTGGGAGCCTAAGTACCAGAGACTCAGTGATGGTGTACATCTTACTGTCACCACAGCCCTGTATTGGATCAGTTACCTGTCGGAAGCATGCATCAAGAACTATGAATCCCTCCTGGGGGCCGGAGCCTTCGACTGAATCCTCAAAAAGGGAAGTGCGCACTCTACTTAACTTAAATTTATTTTCCAAATTACTCCGATTAAACACCACTACCAAAATTACCAATTACGAGCAGATGAGATGTCACTGCTGAAAATTAATGGTTAAAATCATTTTCAATTTTTAATTTCATAATTTTTGACAAAAGTCTATTCCACACTGGATGCTTGGTGATGTGTTGACACACTGGTATACTAGTGTAGCCCTTATAAGGGCTGAAACTATGGGTATAAACCTAATCAGACTCTAATATTAATAAATTCTGCTTACCAATAATTGTACTTTTGGTTAATTTGGCCTAATAAAAACTCATACTAAGAGTAAAATCACACTAAGTCAACAACTATTGGGTGATGACATAGTGTGCATAATCTAATAGTGACTGTTTTTTCCTAAATACTCATAGATTTATAGCCTGCTGTAATTCAAGTATACAGAAATACATCCAGAGGATGAGTACCCAGACTCAAATCTACACTGTGTTGTGGTAGGGGCCTGGGTACATACCTCATGCACTTAGTGTTAGGGTTAATATAAACAAGGGTATCCTGTAATGAGCAGCATATATATGCTAACAGAGACTACTGAAACACTCGATTATATTCTTCTTCTGATGCTACCATAAAGACATTACATACAGAACGGGTAGTTCTATTGAATATACAATACACGTATGCTTAAAGAGCTCTATAACATATTGTGTAGTACTAAGTAATTACCTGATTTGATTTTGATTTTGATTTTTGATTTTGATTTTGATTTTTGATCGGACTTTGATCTTGACCTGATTTGTATCATAAATTATGTGCAGATTCTAATCTGTACGCTGATATTAGATATTAATGTTGCATTGATTTGCTCTGTTTGTGGCCGAGTAGACTATTATATTTACATAGATTGATTGATTGAAATTCGCTTGAGTTTCACATTGAAATGTTGACTTTTGTAATATTATATAACTTAGAAATAACCTGAACTTTAATAAATTAAGTTTCTTTTTTTTTTCTAAAATATCATGGTTTGGTTTACTTTGAATTGAATATTTAAAAATGCAGTGTAAAAATAAGCGGCTACTAGGACAAAACAATAATTGTAAATCTTGAGAGAAACTTAAATACTTTCTATAAATTTGATAGTGAACTTCACTTACATGTACAGCTGCTACTGAAACCGGTTTGAGCTCAAACTTGTGTTCTCTAGCCTAGTTCATTATAATCCATGGAATGCACTAGGTGCAAGAAACCATGGGTTTCCTTATACAACTGCCATGGGATATTGGGATGGTGGGAAACTCATATTCTGAAGGGAACGGGCCTTTTCCCTATCATAAATGACTCAGCAGACTAATATATATTTCCCGAACACCAGAGGAGTAGTCATTGCCCACATGAATGTCAGAAGTGTACCAGCAAACATTGAGCTTCTGAGGATGGCTTATGATGACTGTGACATAGACTGTTTAAGCATTTCAGAGTCTTGGCTACATGACACCGTACCTGATTATATGTCACACATCGAGGGATATAACCTCATTAGACACGACAGACAAACTCTGACAGATGAGGGAGAGGTACAGACCGGAGGAGGATTGTGTATATATTTAAAGCATGAATTTACATATTCAACAACTGAGCTAGATTTCCTTAATAAGAGTAACCCTAATATTGAATTACAGTGTATTACTTTCAGCAGGAAATTCTGCAAGAAATGCATAATATTCAATGTATATAGACCACCCCAGGGAAATCTAACAACCTTCTGTGACAGTCTCACAACAGCTATAAATGGACTAGGGCTTAGACCATGAACTATTTATTCTGGGAGATTTCAATACGGATCTGTTGGGACCGTTTAGAAACAACCAGGAGCGTAACAAAGCTAGATTGGTAAAGAACACAATCCCAACTTTAGGCTGTAAGCAGTACATAAAGGAATACACACACTTTGACCCAAATGGACATGCATCCATGATTGACCTAGCAAGTACAAATTCTGACTACAATATTGCTTCAGGCACATTAAATGTTAAAATTGCAGATCATTTATGCATATTTGTAGTCAGAAGAGCTGCAGCACTCCCAAAGGCTCCCAATGACTTCATAGGGCGCTCATATCGGCACTACATTAGTGAGAATTTCAAGTTGGGCCTCAGGAATACAGATTGGTCAGACTTCTGGGATGCTGAGTCACCTGAGAGGGCCTGGAATATTTTCCTTATGAACCTTGACTATTTGTTAAGTTTAACATGCCCAATCAGACACTTTAAATTTGCCAAAGAAAAGAAGCCCTGGGTAACAAACAACATCCTAGATGTATTCAAAGAAAAGGATGCTGCCCTCAAAAGAGCCAAGCGTACCAAACACATTGACAACACAAATATAGCCAATTATCTCAAAAACAGGGCTAAATATATTGCCAGGAAAGCTAGACAAGACTACCACACTGAAAAGCTGGAAAGGCATAAAAATAACCCTAAAAGTTACTGGAAGGCTATCTCAGAAATAGTATCTCCTAGACAGACAACTACTAGTATCAACCTAATTGACAAGGAATCAAAAGAGCCTGTGCCCACAGAAGAGACAGCGAATTATATAAATGAGTATTTCCTGAACATAGGGCCCAAGTTGTCACAGAACATGGACATGCCCTGGAGCTACAATGGAGTGGTAAGGCCAGCGATGTTCAACATCAGACCAGCAACGTTGGAAGAAATCCAGCCCATAATAAGAGGTATTAAGACACACAAAGGGTCAGGGATACCTCACATCTCAACAAGTGTATTGAAGGACGCCCTTTCAGAATTACCATCACATCTCCTCCATGTCATAAACCTCTCCATTACCAAAAATGACTTCCCAGTCCCATGGAAAACTGCACAAGTCACCCCACTTCCTAAAGGTGGCAACCCCTCAGAGGTGAACAACCTCAGACCCATCTCCATTCTCCCACTCATATCTAGGATATGTGAGAAGGTGGTCCATGGTCAGGCCTTAGAGCACCTAACGTCAAAAAATATACTCACTGTAAAACAACATGGATTTAGACCATCACACTCCACAATCACTAGCCTAACAGAGTTAACAGACCAGATATACTAAGCAATAGAAAATAAGCTTGTAACTATAGTGACCTACTTAGATTTTGCCAAAGCTTTTGATACAATAAATCATGACCTCCTTTGCTTAAAACTAAGAAAGATTGGATTTGGTGAAGCCAGTGTATCTTGGTTTAAAAGCTATCTTACAAACAGACTACAAATGATGAAAGCAAATGGCATCACTTCTGAACCCGGTCTAATTACATGTGGAGTGCCCCAAGGGTCCATCTTGGGGCCATTACTTTTTCTCATATACATTAATGACTTACCTACTGTACTAACCTCCCTCCAGTGCCAACTATATGCTGATGACACAGCCTTGTTCACGTCCTGCAAATTCCCAGACCCAGATATAGTTCCTAGAGTTAATACTGACCTTCTCAACATGGCAAACTGGTGCAAGAAGAATAAGTTGTCGTTAAACATTAAGAAGACCAAATATACTGTATATATATATATGGTACTTGGCAAAGGATCAGTCTACTCCCACATCTAAATTTCAGTATAGATGGTCAACCAGTTCTCCAAACGCCACACTGTAGATATTTAGGACTAGAGCTTGATACTGACATGAACTTTAAATCCCACCTAAATATATCACAGAAAAGCCTATCATACAAGTCCTATTTGTCAAGTAAGATTCAGTATAGCGTTACAAAGGCAGCTGCTCTAGACATAATTAACCCTTTAAGGGCCGCTGCTGCCTCTGGGCAGCATTTAAAATACTCTTGAAAAACCGCTGCTGCCATAGGGCAGCAAAATTGCTACCCTAGGGCAGCAATACCACTAAGTTACAGCTCCTGCTATGAAACAAAGAATAAGAATTTTTGAATGAATCCAAAAGTATTTAACATGAATACAACATCCCCTTGTCAAAAATGTGTAAATTCTGTCTCCAGTACAAGTTATTTTACTCCTTACCCACTGTCCCAGGGAGCAGATAATTGCAATTCGCACATTTCCATGGCATAGGGCCGGTTGTTAAGTCCCAAATGACATTTTTCAACGCCAGCAGGGAAAGGGTTAAGACCAAAATTCTACCTGTAGTAGATTATGGCCAGTTGATCTATGGGGCTGGAAATAAGGGATCACTGGACAAACTCCAAACTATATTAAACAGAATTTTGAGACTCTGCTTCTTCCTAGACAGGGATGCACCATTAGATGCACTAAGGAAAGACGCAGAAATAAACCTGTTGGCAGACAGGAGGGAAAAGGCCCTGACCATGACCGCCTTTAAATATGCTCAAAATGATCAAAATCTGGACAAGAGACAAATATATACAAGGATCGATGATGCTCCTCTTGTGAAACCAATATGGTACAAATCAGCCACAGCTAGACAAAGTCTAACTTACAGATTGGCTCACACCTGGAATGCGTTGGACAAGGAGATGAGGGCTATTGACTCTCCAAATGAGTCCAATGGTGTTCAAAAACAAATTACATGAACGCTATGTGAAGATGCTGGGTTAAACACAGCCCCCCCCTTCTAAACTATACCTTAACACATTGTATGATTATACTTAGGACATGGGTGAACCACCATCCTCAACTTGAGACACAATAGTTGTCTCCCCCATGACAGTCGTCATATTTTGCTTCATGTACTAACTTATAGTTCTAGGTAAGTCATGACTAACTACTGAAATGAATATGCCTATTTTGCTATAAATGTATCATTATTGAACCATAATGGGAAAGATGCATCCTTAACCTCACGACTACAAAATGTACTTCAGTGATGCTGGGTAGAAGAGAAAACAGGCCAAGTAGCGCCTATTCTTCCCAGCCTAAATAAAGAAATTTGAATTGAATTGAATTGAATTGACTTAACTCGGGCCTAAGTTATCACATGCATGACTCATATTAAGTATACACCTGTATGCCGTAGGCCTAATATATTGTGTTTAACGCTTATTGATCTTAAGAGGAACGGGGCTCTGACCACAGGACGACTCAATAATGTTATAGGTACTATCTATCTATCTATGTCTCTCTCTCTCTCTCTCTCTCTCTCTCTCTCTCTCTCTCTCTCTCTCTCTCTCTCTCTCTCTCTCTCTCTCTCTCTCTCTCTCTCTCTCTCTCTCTCTCTCTGTTGATATAAAACCCAACATGCGGCTGCAAGATGCGGTCAAGATGCGGCAAATATACACCAAAAGTACTTTCGGCCCTCTCAAGAACCGGACATGGTCACCTGTCTCTTTTAGAAAAATGTGCAAAAACCAGTCTACATTCTGGGGAACCCCTAGGGAATTCCCTCTGTGACGTCATAATATAAATAGACATACGGAGGTAGGTCGGGGAGGGTATAAATAGGGTCCGTATGTTTGGGAATGTCATGGAAGAGACAGGAGAGGTTGGGGAAGAGACAGGAGAGGTTGGGGAAGAGATAGGAAAGGTCTGGAAAGGCACTGGATTTGAGGTGTTTTCTTCACCTCTGGCGCCCAGCCAGCTCTGTACTCTGATAGCTATTGTCTACCACTGTTTATACACGATGAGTCTGTGGGCAAAGTTTCAGCTCTGTAGGGCCATTATTTACCAAGTTACAGAAGATAAGACATTTTTTGGTATAATTTCGTTGAAAATCTATTTTTTAAATTTTTTTTTTTAATTATAAAGGTAGAAGTTGGACTTCACTCATCCATTCGTTAAAATAATTCTAGTACAGAGCTGGCTGTAGTGGTGACGAAGTGGTAGTAGTGGCTCCTACCATTTCCTCATGGCCCCTACCATTTCCTCACGGCCCCTACCATTTCCTCACGGCCCCTACCATCTCCTCACAGCCCCTACCATCTCCTCACGGCCCCTACCATCTCCTCACGGCCCCTACCATCCCCATCTCTTTATCACCATTACAATCTGAAGTGATATGACACATACGGAGCAAAAATACCACATACGGCACCCAAAAGACACATACGGCCCTAAAAAGCATGGTATATGTCCAGTTTTCAACATACAACCCCCCTACCCCTCCGTATATTTGGAGCAAAATACGCCAAAGATACGTTTTTTTCTTGCTCCGTATATTGAACTGAAACGCAATTATGGCCTTATGTATATATGGATATTTAACCAATAATGTATGGATATCCCCGAACGCAGGGTGTGTATACTTGAATAACGAACCGAGGTGCGTAGCACCGAGGTTGGTTATTCATGAATACACACCCTAAGTTCGGGGATATTCATATATTATTAGGTTTATTATACGATATTTCCATTCAAATGCCTTTATTTACCTTATAGGAGTCCTAATTTGGCCATTTTGAAGGATTATTGACTGAATATCACTCGTACACCTAGCGCCATGTTGTTTTGAGCTCCCACCAACCCTGCTCGCTGATTGGTGGAGCCTGGTGGAACTCTTCAGTAGGGGAGGTGAGGGGATCGGTCATTATTTCAAATCCAACATACTCTCAGTGCTAACGTATAGGAGTGTACTTACGCCGCGCGACCTGCTGCTTTAAAAACTAACTGCTCCCTGATACACTGCAATATACACAGCGTTTCCCTCCACAACCACCACAGCCGGATAGGCATGGCAGCTAGCGTCGCCGCCTCACACACCAAGGGTACCAGGATCGATCCTGGGTGGAAACGAACCTTTTTCAAAATGCCTATTTCTATGTGAAAAAAAGTCCCTAGAATTATTTTAACGAAAGGCTAAGTAAAGTCCAACTTCTACCTTTATAGTAAAAAAGAAATTAGAAAAAAATTTGGATTTTCAAAGAAACTAGACCAAAAAATGCCTTTTCTTCTGTAACTCGGTAAATAATGGTCCTACAGGGCTGGAAATCCGCCTGTAGACTCCTTGTTTCGCCACCTACCTCTACCAGCGCCTTCACGGCGTGGTGGTTAGCACATCGGACTTCAAGTCTTGATGTAGCGTGTTCGAGTCTCCATAGAACCTCGGATTTTATGGCTGCCGATTCCCATTCAGAATCGTTCTGATATTCTGGATATCAGAACGATTCTGAATGGGGAATTCAGAATCGTTCTGATATCCTGAATATCAGAACGATTTCACCCTCCCAAGTGTGCGCTATGCAGGAATATCAGAACGCGAATATCACCTAAAATGGTCGGTGTGCGCCCATATCGTATAATAAGTATGTATATACGGCTGGCCGTATGTACATACATGTAGAGTAGAGATATATCCCAATATCCCGCCTTTCCCACTAGGTGCCTCCGCAACCTACTTCTTAGTAAATCTATCTACATGCTACATCTATTTTCGCTAATCGTAAGCTCTTATTTTCTTCTCAATGTATACAATTGATCAAAATCTCATTCATTTTTATTGACAACTATGGTGTGTGCATTTGGTTGACATTTGGAATTAAATGACAAGAATAAATGCATGGTTTCAGTAAGACACCCTTTTTGTTGCCAAGAATAAAAGATAAAGCCTCAGTCCTGACCAGGTTGGTTTGAAATGGATATGAATGCCTCTTAGTGTGATCACCAGAGGTTATTCATGTACCCCTGACCTGGATGGTGCTAGAATTAGTATTTTATCTTAGTGAGATCAGCACACGGTCTTCTTTACCCAGGTCAATAAATGTAGGGCACTCATTTGTCCTAATTAATGTCCAATTGTCTCTGAATGGCAAGTTCTTATAGTTAAAATGCCCCGATCTACTCACACACCTGTAAGACTGACAGAATAACCCTCCATTCAAGTACACACCTACACATACTGAGGCACTTTTTTTATTATTAGGTTGGTGATATAGCCTGTGGAGCTCTGGAACCAACCATCTTTAATATGTCAGAGGTATGGGATTCTGACTGTTTGCTTAACAGGTGACAGCTAACAAGGACTACCTTTACAGTACCTGTGGGGCCTATATCAGGGGCGGATCCAGGAATTTTGGAAAGAGGGGGCATGAAATAGGCAATGTACTGGGGGTATTGAAAAAAATTACATTAGAATGTACAGGAAAATAGGGGGGGGGCCTAGGCCGGGACGGCCCCCCTCTGAATCCGCGCCTGTATATCCAGTCTTTTGTATAAGATACTTCTAACTTTCTCTCACATGATATATCACTATTATGAACCCTGCTGAGACCTTAAATACTTAGGTGAGTATAATTCTTACTGTAAAGACAGCCTGGCCCTAAGGACAGACAATTTATTTATTCAGCCCCAAATAGAAGTGCCTAAGTTAACCAAGATATGTTGATCTGTTAGGCCAGAGTGGACAATAGGCTATACAGTTAGCACCCCATAAAGTACAACTATATAGCCACGTCTTTGATAATCACATTGAGCCTCCTCTACTGAACTGGGCAATTTGAGAAGTTTCAGGATGAGGCATTTATTTCCATTTGGGGGTGTGTGGTGGATATTGGAGGGGGTCATGATAAAGAAAAATACAGTTTGAAGGGGAAGGGATGATTTCTCACGACCAGGATGTTGTGCGAGGGGCCTCAAGATTACTTCCTGTTAGTTGGGTGGGTTCAATAAAAAGATGATTCTTTTGAATACCCAAGACCCCCCCCCCCCCCCAGCTAGTAATACATGACGCCTTATAGCTGCACATACTCTCATAAGTTGCTGCCTCTACCCGTACTGACCAAAGGTATTGGGGACACTTGGTACTTCTATATATAGGACAGACCTTTACCAGGTGTGATGACAATCCTATACAGCTTATACAGCTGACCCAGGCACCTGTGATATGTAGGCGGGTCCTACTACATGTAGGCGGGCCACACTATGATAATTAGCAAGCTATAGGAGCAAAAAGGCGGGCCAAACGATAAGGATACTGAGGCTTTAAGTCACTATATGCGGTAACAGAGATGTCACTCTTACATTTTGCCTCAGGACCACTTATCCCAACTATCACATAATAGCAACATAAGAGTGACTTAGGAGTGAAGACTGGAACTAACCTCATGCAATACTTTAGCTAATAGCAATTCTGTGTTTCATTTGCATCACAATTACATATTACTATGATATTAACTCTGGCTGCCTCGTGCAACACCCTCCTGGGTCCCCTAACTCCCCTGGTTAGTACAACGAGTTGTACCCCTCTGCCCCTGAAGCTTTGATGTAATGTATGATAACAGGTCAATAGTATAATATCTATCGGATCGGGACTATACAAAGCTATTACTCACTCGATATGCAGCCAATCAGAGGCCTCCATTTGGTCAAGTGACCCCGTTGCCATGGTAACGTGACCTACTTAACGTGACCGGAAGTGACGTCACGTGACCTACTTAGGGGATTAGCGATGACCAGAAGTGACAGAAGTGACCCAATTAAAAAAAATGTGGTCACGTGACTGGAAGTGACCTAATTAACATGTCTGATTATCACCTGCTGTTTGCTGCATGAAGTTTTTGTATACGCTCTTTGAACACCTTAATCTCCTAATGACACTTAATCCTCTTATATATGTAACACACCTCCAGATCAAAAACAAGATTTGAATCCAGGGTGGAAGGATCCAGGTGAAAACAGGATTAGCTCACTCTCTCTTAAGCATCTTATCTCCAGAGGTGTGTATAAGGGGGGAAGAAAATGTCATTCACTCACACTTTCTCTACAACCCTCACCTGTGAATATTCAGAGCGCTCCTTGTTAAAGAAATCAAAAGATCCTCTGACATTTCTGATGTGTACATTCAGAATGCCATTGGTGAAAAAAAGTGTTTAGGTAGAGAGGGAAAGTGGTTCCAATCTATCTAGACACATAAGCAAAACCTGCAGATGTGAATAGTCAGAGCGCTCATTGTTAAAGGAAACAAAGATCCTCTGACATGTCTGATGTGTACATTCAGAATGCCATTGGTGAAAAAAAAGTGTTTAAGTAGAGAGGGAAAGTGGTTCCAATCTATCTAGACACACAAGCAAGCCCTGCTGATGTGAATATTCAGAGCGCTTATTGTTAAAGAAATCAAAGATCCTCTGACATGTCTAATGCGTACATTCAGACTGCCATTGGTGGAAAAAAGTGTTTAGGTAGAGAGGGAACTTGCTTCCAATCTATCTAGACACACGAGCAAAACCTGCAGATGTGAATATTCAGAGCGCTCATTGTTAAAGAAATCAAAAGATCCTCTGACAGTCTGATGTGTACATTCAGACTCCCATTGGTGAAAAAAAGTGTTTAGGTAGAGAGGGAAAGTGGTTCCAATCTATCTAGACACACAACCAAGCCCTGCTGATGTGAATATTCAGAGCGCTCCTTGTTAAAGAAATCAGAGATCCTCTGACATGTCTGATGTGTACATTCAGAATTCCCTTAGTGAAAAAAGTGTTTAGGTAGAGAGGGAACTTGCTTCCAATCTATCTAGACACACAACCAAGCTCTGCTGATGTAGCAGTAGCAGCAGTGGGGCGTAAAACATAGGCGACCAGTAAGGATATGAATGAGACCCACCGTCAACAGTAGTGCCGTCGTCATCATCATCAGCAGCAGCAACAGCAGGAGCAGCAGTAGCAGTAGCAGCAGCAGCAGCAGTCACATCAGCAGCACTAGTAGCATGAGCAGCAGCAGCAGCAGCAGCAGTCACATCAGCAGCACTAGTAGTAACAGCTGCACTAACTGCAGCAAAAGCACGTTCAGCAGCAGCATCAGCAGCAACATCAGCAGCAGCAGAAGCAGTAGAAGCAGTAGCAGTTGCAGTAGCATCTTCAGCAGCAGGAGAAGTAGATAAACACTTGTTCTTTTTCGTCTTCCTCGATAGCTGTAGCTTAGTTGGTCTTCTACTGATGGTGAGGGATGTAGAGAAAGTGTGAGTGAATGACATTTTCTTCCCCCTTTATACACACCTCCGGAGATAAGCTGCTTAAGAGAGAGTGAGCTGTTTTCACCTGGATCCTTCCACCCTGGATTCAAATCTTGTTTTTGATCTGGAGGTGTGTTACATATATAAGAGGAGTAATTAAAGGTCATTAGGGGATTAAGGTGTTGAAAGAGCGTATACAAAAGCTTCATACAGCAAACAGCAGGACAAACAGACACCCAACAGGCACACCACAGGGGGTCTGGACAGCAGGTGATAATCAGACGGCGAGCCTCTGCCCCTTGGGGTAAGGGCGAGTCTTAAGCTGCAAGAGGCTCGCCTCTGCCCCTTGGGGGGCAAGGGTGAGTCTTCTTTGCATATATAAGAGGATTAAGTGTCATTAGGAGATTAAGGTGTTCAAAGAGCGTATACAAAAACTTCATACAGCAAACAGCAGGTTATAATCAGACATGTTAATTAGGTCACTTCCAGTCACGTGACCACATTTTTAAAATTGGGTCACTTCTGTCGCTTCCAGTCATCGCTAATCCCCTAAGTAGGTCACGTGACGTCACTTCCGGTCATGTTAAGTAGGTCACTTCCGGTCACGTGGCCATTTGAATCTCCTGCCAAAATGGTGGCCTCCGATTTGAATTTCCCGTCACCTCTAAGTAGGTCACGTTACCATGGCAATGGGGTCACGTGACCAAATGGAGGCCTCTGATTGGCTGCATATCGAGTGAGTAATAGCCAGTACTTAGTATGGTCCCGATCCGATACATATTATACTACTCAGGTCATTATTACAATTTCTTCACCCAGAGGCCTTCAAAATAGTTATTAACTAAGGTATGAGAGTCCTATAACTCCCTGATGTGTATGCCATTTACAATAAATCGAAGTTCAACCTAAATTCACTGGAAATGTCATATGACATTTCTGGTAAGCTCTAGTTCACCTTAAATTCACTGGAAATGTTGTAAGACATTTCTGGTAAATGAAAGGTGACCCTAAATGCCATATAACATTCAAGGAAAAATATCTGCTGCCTTTACATTATGCACAAAATAAATGTCAAAAAATATGTATGAAATATCCACACCTGACTCCCACGGAAACAGTACATTATGACACTGAATGTAACCTGCTATCTGATAGAAGGCAAGCTCACCTAATGATAAATATGTTTTCGAGGTCTAGAAATCATGTGTATATTAATCACAGGCAGCGTCTGACTAGAATGTCACAAGCACCAATGTTTAAGATAACACATGCAAATGGTCTTGCCTATAGTAGGAGTGTCGAGTATTCTGGTGCTGTAGGTTGGAATGATCTCACTGTTCTAAGACGAAATGCTGATATGTCTGAATCCTTCAAAAAAGAAACAAACGACACCTTAGGAGTCTCCTGAGTTAAATACCAGGAAACATCCTAAGTATGGATCATCCAACCACCCCCCCCCCTTTTCCTTATTTATTTCTCATCCCATCCTGCGTAGAATTTACTTGCTTTAAATTTGTCAAACCCTCACTAGATATAGATACCATTTTCTTTCTAGTAACATTATAAGATGAAATCATTCATTAATTTTCTTTCTCCTTTATTGTAAACTGAAGTAAGTGTTATACACGCTACATATATGTTGACGTTAGGATAAACAGCATATCAACCCGCTACACTTTTTTAAGTGGGCATAAAGATTATTCTTTCTTTGTTGCATTTGCATACTGATGTACTATTCAACTCACTATACCTAAAATGAGTAATATCGCTTATTAGTATATACCAGGTCAACCCATACAGTTAACCCCTTCCACGCGGTAAGCCAATATATTGCACAAAATTGCATTGAGTTACAAGAAACCCAGTGGTGAAGGGGTTAATAAGTAACGGTACTGGCGGTATAAGCCATACACTGTGAGCAGTAAAATCCTGTATTAATACGTCAGTATTTATGAGCATTACAATGGATTACCGGTGAAACCTTACTGTGAATGTAATATCCTCAATTATATAATTGGAACTCGACTGAAAATGAGTTGTTAGCGGGTATTTTGAGATGATATACCAAGAATGAGGAATGTAACCATATGACTTAATGCAAATAAGGGAGTGGTCATTTTTTATCAACAGGGGGGGGGTTGGTGGATTTGGGGGGGGACCAATTTCAGCCTGCCTGAGGGGGGGGACCAAAAAAATTTAGACCCCTCCCGCGGGGGGGACCAAAAAAAATTTAGACCCGCTCGCTCAAAAATCCACCGACCCCCCCCCCCCTGTTAAAATATGACCACTCCCTAAAGATACTTAGAACAAAATGCTTAATGTTCATTATATTTCATGGAAAGTTCCAAACAACCTTTCCATGACTTTTCCCGGATTTTTAGGTGAACTTGAATATACTTTTCATGCAGTGATTGATACCGTCTCTGACATATTTCAGTTGTTGAGGCCTCATGAGTGAAATACATAAAGGGTGGTTTCAATGGCCTTTTGCATTTGTCTATATCTGAATTCTATAGAAAGACTGTTAGAGATACAAGGACAATCGAAAGTATGTGTTTCGAGTAATTACTCCATGAAAACCTTAAAATACTGTCTAGCCAAAAGCTCTCATTCACTCAACTTGTTTTCCCCCTAAAAGTCCCTGGTAATTTTTTCATGTATTGTCCTTAATATCATGCCCTCCTCAAATTCCCTTCTTAGAAGGCCCTTTATTGTGAGAGTGTATATATTATGTGACCTAAATATTCCAATGTCCAAAAGGGCTCCTGTTGTCTATAAAAGGACTCAGATAACCGCCAAATGATATAGCAGATTGGGGTTTTCTTCTTACCATGTTCAATCTGGTCTCATTATTTTTATTTTTTGCACTGAAATTTTAGACACTCACACTCACACAGCTACTCTCTCTCCCTCTGTGTGCCCCTCTCTTTACATAGATGACTACTGTACTTCTCATAATGATTCACTCTTTTCCTTGTACCAGGACAAAATGAGGGCTTATTTTCTGTTGGTGGTCATCGCAATGTCCAGCATTGCAATTGGTGGTAAGTCGACAACCTTTTCTATTTGGAACAAACAAATATAGTTAGAAACTGGTGGCGGGACACTGTAGACATGTGCAGAACCTTTAGAAACTCACTAACTCCCCCTGGTGTGTGTTGGTTCAGGGCCCATTCTAGGAAATATTTTCCCTAACAGAGCCTCAACCTATTACATGTTTATACCTGTATATTGTAATGATGTTATATGTAAACTCATCCTCATCTCATCCATCATCAAATGCCAAACTAAGACTATTTATTTTGGGTATTTATTGTCAAAATATAATATAATAAGACGCCATTACACACTTAGTTAGTTAGTAAAATATAACCATTAGAAGGCCTGGACAGCATAACGGCATTGCCGAGTCCAGAGGCAGATTATGTATTGACATAATAACTGTATTCCTTAATAAAAAACACTTTTAAAAAAATAATCTAGGATTGGGTCTGGTGAAGGGGCCATAGCTCATTCTTGGTGAATGTCATGTCATTAGGACAGAACACAGTCATTTTCGATATGTAAATATTCACATCTTGTGCAACCTGTTGCATTCTAACCGAATCGTGTTTGCATCCTACTTTCGCAACCCCTACGTTGGTGCCGGGACCATGAGTGAACAGGCAACGGGTGGAGCATCACTCCATCCCATTTCGAGTTCGGATCCGGAGGTAGTTGCCGTCCTAGAGAAACACTATGGCCCAAATCGTTTGAGTTCGACACCAGAACCAAGGAGAGGCAATCCTGATTCTATTCGAAAAGATCTAGGATCAAACCAAGAAGATTCTTTGTTCAAAACTGCTGGTTCAAAGAGGCATGTGGCTCTAATGCCAACACAGGGCATGAGCATGTTGCAGGCTGAACGACACCATCGACAAGAAGTTACACGTTGTCATTTCGCAGAAGACTTTTTCGTGAGTTCTCATGCAGTAATAACGAAATGGAGGTGCTGTAGCCAAAAATGCAAATGTAATTAATCATTCATTGTAAGTATCAACCTTCTCTGTAATTCGATTGAAACAAATATAATTGTATCTACTTTTATATTTTTCGTGATTGCAGAATAAAAACCTTGCAAATTGAAATTGAAATTGAATTGAAAAGAGCCAGTTTGAGGAAGCAAAAATTGCAGAGATGGACAGGATGAATGCAGAGTTCGAAGTCTTGAGTCACCAAGTAGCACAACTCCGTATGAAGAATGAGGAGTTGGATAGCGAAATGATGGAGAAACAAGGTCGCCTAGATTCGACAAGAGCGGAGCTTGACCAGAAGGAAGTCCAATTCTCCCAGCAACAAGATACCCTCCAGCGAAGGACAGAAGTTCTTGAACGACGTCAACATCAGGCAGAACAAGATTCGGAACTGGAGGAATTACAGTCAAGAAGAAGGAAGGAGAATGATGGGGTCTATGACTCGGCATCTGGTGGGGGTGATGTTCCCCCGTCCAGAGGAAGAACCAGACGTGTGACCATTAACACAGCAGATTCGGATGGAGTTGGCAGGTCTTCTGGCTTCAGACAGACTACAACGCCATATGAGGATGGCAGTTCGAATCCTAACAGCCGGTCAGGTTCTCATGAAAGAACCAGCCGTTTCGGTGCTGGTGATAGATCTACATGGTCTGATCCGAATGTATGTTCGAACTCCTCTACCAGGAGGACAGGGAGACCTCCTACCGATACGGTTAGATGAGTGTCTCGGCGTGAATCAATGTCCCCAGAGATAAAGGTGATTTATGATTCGAATCCCTGCATTGCTGACATGAGCGTCGATTGTGTGAGCAGACATACTGACAATGCCGACATTGTAGATTGGAGCGTTGAGCAGTCACGTTTGTTACACAGAGACAACCATAACGCTGCAAGACACACGGCGAGCACTCTTTCTACTTTTACTGGCAGACAGCCACGGCAGGAATGGTTTGCCGACTTCACGGACAATATGAGGTACAACCGTTGGTCTGAGCAGGAGTCGTTGGATGAGCTACTTCGAGCGCTCAGAAATGGGCCTGGCAAGTTAGCAGTTTCGAAGTGGAGAACCATGCATGGTGCGGGATCATTTACCCAGTTGGTGGAATGCGCCAATTACCTGATCGGTAATGTGGGTAATGAGGATCCACTCCGTCTGTTTGGAAAGAGAACTCAAAAAACCAAATGAGTCTCATCGTGTGTTTGGTTTAGAGCTTCAAAAACTTTTACAGAAGGCTAGACCACGATGGCAATTAGATGACCCACAGTTTCTTGATGATCTGTTTTAACAGTTCTTTGAAGTCTTGAGGGATTCTAATGAACAAACAGCAGCTTGTGATAGTTGGAAAGCTGGAACTTCTCTTACAGATTTGTTCATGGCCATAAAAGACTATGACAGGAAACGACATCTGCAATCTTCGAAAGTGTTTTTGAGAACTTCCAGTGTGGTACAAGATCCACCTGCCTCTGATAGAGAGGAAGATGATCCTGGAAGGGAGGAGGAGATTGGCGCAGTGTCTCAAAAGAACAGCGGCAAGTCTTACTCCAATTTGAATTCAAAGCGCTATCTGAAGGCGGACAGGAAAACACCTCCTGCAACCTCTGGAACCACAAGCGCACCTGCGACTACACCGTCAACCCCAGTTCCATGGAGAAACTTCTTTTGAGGTTGACTGACATGATTTCTGGAAATCAGCAACCTGCAGTGAGGAATTCGAAGCCAAGGGTGGATAAAACTACCCGGAAGTGTTCTGGATGTCAGGTGCTGGGACACTTTGCAGCAGAATGCCCAGCTGAGAAGCCAGTACCGAAACCTGAAGATAAGAAGATGGAAAACTGGGGGGGTTGCTCATGCTGGCAAAGTAGTGTCTCCTAACGTGAATGTGTGCCAGCTTATCACCAACGGTGCAAACGATGAAGTCTGAGGTGCAGAAAAGACTGGAAGTTTGGAGGGGGGACCTGATCAGTTCCTTCCAGGCATGTCCAGTGAACCCAGCAATGAAGACGTCCGGGAAGGAAGTACTGGGAAAGCGGTGAATTGGATACAGGAGCTGGAGATGGTCAGCAGTGACCGATTGTCCCCGGATCACCCCTGTCTGAAACACTTGAAGCGGCGGTGAGTGGATCTTGGGGTTACCAAGGATTTTGAACGTTTCACCGTCAACCCATCACCACTGGATGGGAAAAGGTGGTATTTGACTGTAGCAGTGAAGGGTAGGTCTGCGGAATATTTGGTCGATACTGGAGCTAGTCACTCCATGATCTCCAAAAGATTCCATGATCTTGTAGCCGAGGAGCCTGATAACTTCACAATGAGGGTAAAAGCTCATTTGGCCGACAGTAGCTGCATGCAGACATTTGTTAAAGCATTTTTCGAAGTCAATATAGGTGGGCAGGATTACCTCCTGTCCCCTACTATTGCTGATCTGAGTGATGATGGCATCATTGGATTAGATTTTGCTGCATTGTACGGGGCGATGTTGGAACCTTGTAAGGGGATGTTGAAGATTGAACATCTGTACAAGATGGCCGTGCAATGCGTATTGAGAAAGGTATCTTCTGTAGCCTCGGTGGTACAGACAGTTAAGATACCTCCAGGGCAGACTTGTGATGTTCTGTTTTCGACAGTATCTTCCGGGACCAAATGGCAGTAATCGAGCCCGATGTGGTGAGATTAGCATCCATTGGACTCAAGAGTGCAGATACTTTCGTTGGCAGTGGCAGCAGGAATTTGATTCCTATTTCGAATCCTGGAGGTGAAGTCCGATATCTGATGAAAGGTACTCCCGTGGGGCAGGTGATCCTTGCACAGGCAAGCACCAGTATACTCTCAGACGATACCAAACCGAACCTTGAAGGGATATTCGATTTGCGTCCAGAACTTTAAAAGTTGGTGGACGATTCGAGCTTGGTTACAGGGGACCAGAAAGATCAGTTGAGTCGATTGTTGATGGAATACAATGTAGCCTTGAGGAACCCACTGGGTTGGGCCGAACTGATATGGTGCTACATTCCATTAACACTGAGAATGCTGTACCTTTCAAAATCCCCTATAGACGCCTACCTTTGAAGAAGAAATTGATGGCCGAGAAGGAAATCGCTGACCAGCTGAGATTAGGGGTGATTGTCCCAGCACTAGCCCCCGGTCCAGCCCTGTTCAGATGGTGACTAAGAAGGACGGCACAATTCGCTTCTGTATTGATTATCGAAAATTGAATGGTTGGTTGCACGAAGAAAAACTCTTACCCTCTACCCCGTATAGACGAGACTATTGATTCCCTGGGTGGGAAATCAATTGTTCTGTATGTTAGAGCTACAGTCTGGGTACTGGCAGGTTGGAATGAAGGAAGAGGATCTGGAGAAGACAGCTTTTTCGAGCCATGTCGGTCTTTTTCAATACAATGTAATGCCGTTCAGGTTGTCCAACACCCCTGCAACATTCGAAGCCATGATGGAATCTCTTTTGAGTGACATGTTGTGGAAAGAATGTTTGGTGTACCTGGACGACGTGATTGTATTTGGGAAAACCTTCCAATTTTGTCTAACTAGTTTAGCTAAGATATTCAAGAGGTTGAAGATCAATGGTTGTGAAACTAAAACCAAAGAAATACAACCTATTTAGGACTTCAATAAACTATCTTGGTCGGATAATATCAAGGGGGTTAAGGCTGATCCTGAGAAGTTAGATGTTGTGTCAGAGTGGGAAAAGCCAGAGGGACTTAAAGACATACGGTCCTTCCTCGGCTTCTGTAGTTACTACAGGGACTTCCTTCCGCGGTATACCAGAATAGCTCAGCCTATGCAGGCTCTAGCTCACTGGACTCCGGGTAGAAGGAAGGAGCCTTTCCCATGGGGTGCTGAACAAGATCTGCCATTCGAAGCCGTGAAGAACCTATTTCGAACCACTCCAGTTTTGAAATATCCCAGTGCAGAGGGTCATTTCATACTGGATACTGATGCCAGTAACGATAGTATAGGTGCTGCCTTGTCTCAGATGCAAGATGGGAAAGAAGTACCCCTGGCTTTCGCAAGTAATACCCTCAATAAGGCACAGAGGAATTACTGTACTACCAAACGTGAGTTGTTGGCAGTGGTAGTATATATGAAAAAGTTTAAGCATTTCCTGTGGGGAGGTGGTTTTACTTTGCCGACAGATCATTCCTCCTTGAGGTGGTTGCTCAACTTCAAGGAAGCTGAAGGAATGATTGGTCGATGGTTAACCCATTTGTCCTAGTTCGGGTTGGAAAACAGCCAAATCCAGCACCGGGCAGGGAGTAAGCATATCACTGCTGATGCCCTGTCCAGAAGGCCCATACGGAAATGTTCTAGGATGGATTGTGATGACTGTGGAGCCCATAATGCTGTAGTGGCTGGAGATCGGATACCGTATGATGTAGGGCACTCTAAAGCTATGGAGTGGTCTACTGAGACTATCAGGCAATTCCAGAAGGGTGATACTGTCATTTCAAGACAGGTAGAACAGGTTTCTAGTGGTATCCAACCACAAAGACCATTCATTTCGATTGAAAACCGAGAGATGAGGCAATTGCTCGCTCAATGGGCTGAGTTAACAGTTGTTGACTGTATCTTATGTAGGTCGAAGATAACACCTTATAAGGCCAAACTTTGACAAATCGTGATACCCACTGCTATGCAATGGGACATCATGTATTTCGTGCATGGTCATCAGACCAGTGGACATTTTGGAAAGAAACGCTGTCTTGCGAGGCTCCCCAGAAGGTACTACTGGCCTGGTATGAGTAAAGACCTGCTTTGGTGGATCTCCACTTGTCCAGATTGCTGTTTGAATAAACCATGTGAAGGCCTGGAGAAATTGCCACTAACTCAAGAGCTGTGAGGAGTTAGATGTGCACGCATATCGGTTGATATCATTAGTGGCCTCAAAACCACTCCTGATGGTAACACATGCATGATGGTAATCTCCAATTACTATTCAAAGTACACAAGAGTGTTTCCTCTGAAGGATCATAAAGCCCACACATGTGCTTGTGCATTTGTGAAAGGCTGGGTACTACATCTGGGTGTACCTTTGATGTTGCACAGTGATCAAGGCAGAGAATTTGAATCTGAGCTATGGGCAGCAATGTGTCATAGCCTTGCTATATGCAAGACTAGAACGAACCTGTACAGACCTCAGTCTGATGTGCAGGTAGAGAGGTTCAACAGAACCTTAATACAAGTCCTGAAGCCTCTGGTCAACAGTCAGATGGATGATTGGGATGAACAATGCGAGTTTGTGGTACATGCTTATAACAGTACGGACCATGCATCCACAGCTTGTTCTCCCAATTTGTTGGCGTTCGGGGAGGATTTAGTTATGCCTGCTGACTTGGTCTTCGGCGTAGCTGGGTTAAACGCTGAAACACCTTGTCAGTTAATGTTCGTGGAAGCATGGAGGGATCATTTCAAATCTGCATACGAGATGGTTCGATGTGAGCTGAGCAAATCTGCATCATGGCAAAAAGTTGGCTATGATGTTGATTTGAAACTCAGGTGAGAATGGGACGAGGCGTTCTGAGACCTCCCAACACTACATTCCAAAAGACCAAGGTGAGTCCGAATTTGCCTCTCTAGGCTTGTCACAGGTCATGTGTCCAAAATGCTGCACTCTCATTGGCTGCTGAAAAAAGTGGTCTGCATTTCCCAGCATTCTTATTATTTTTTATCTTTTATTTCTGCATTTTCAAGAAATTATTTTATTGAAAAATGGGGGATTCCCCTTTGGGATTCCTTCTTGGACTAGAACTTACTTTAGTCCCTTTTGAATTTCTACAAAATATGGGTTTTGACATAGTCAAGTCCCATGATGCAGTTTGTTTTTGTTTTTTTATTTTTGCCAATGTTTCCAGTCATGCATATTTTGGTACTTGGAATGTTTCGGCCCTCTAGGGGCCTCATCAGGTGCAATCTAGGGGTGGTAACATTATTTTATTGAGAAATGATATTTTATTCGCCCAGTATTTATAATATTAGTTCTCTTGACCAAATATGTGGGTTTCACATACTTTGTTGGGTGACTCTGTGTTTGTGTCTGTGGACACTATACTGGATGTGCTTTCAGGTTGGTGGACTCTTATTCTTGGTATTAGGAATGGAGCTTCTGGTTAGACCGATGGGGGAATCTGTGAGTGATTTTTCCCATACCTTTGTTTATATTGTTTGGGTAAATTCAGGTTCCATTATTGTTGGGACACCATGAATTGAATTTTTCCGGCGTTGGGAAAAAAATGACGTGGCATTTAATTTATCGGTTTAACCATAGCGGCTCTCAAGGATATTCATCCCTGCTGGTACAATTGTTTTCAAATGTTGTATCCAAGAAAATTCTATAGATTTTCTCAGTTTTGTTCTTCTTTTTGAGAGTGGGTGTTCAAATATGAAGTCTAGTATGTAGACTTTGACATCATCTGTCTTGTGATGTTCATGATGGTTGAAGTGGTAAGCCACTTCACTGTTTTCATATCTCTTGTGGGTTATGTCCCCCAGGTGCTCTTTTATTCTGAACGTGATGTCCCTGTATGTTTCTCCAACATACCTTTTTCCACAGTGTTTGCAATCTATGCAGTAGATGAGGTTTGAGCTTTTGCAGCAAACATTGTGTTTTGTATCTCGCTGCAGTTGGCTCGTGATTTTTATCTTCCCAGATTTATCAATCAGGGGGCAGACAGTGCATTCAGGGTCTTTGCAGATGTTCCCTGAATTCTTTTTGTCTGTCTCTCCTTCCTTCTTAATCCAGTCTTCTGGATTGAAGTTGCATCTGGCTCTCACCAGATGGTCCCTTAGATTTTTTGGTCTCTTGTACCCTGTTACCAGTTCCATCCTTTGGATGCCCCTGGTTGAGTAGGGCTGGGACAAGTTGTCCCAGTTCCTTTTCACAATCTTTTCCAGTTTGATGTAGTTTGGTCTGAAAGTAGCTGTTAGAGTTCTTCCCTCTCAGCTAATTTTGCTGCTTCTAGGTCTTTCCTAGATTTTTTTGTGAGGAGGGTGTCTCTATCTAGTAGCGACACTTTTTCCTTTGCCTCATCCAACAATCTCTGGGGGTACCCCTTGCTCAGAAATTGTTTTTCCTTCATGATGATACATGCTTGGTAGTCTGAATCTTTTTTACAGATTCTTTTCAATCTTAGAAATTGACTGTAAGGCAAGCTCTGTTTCACATTTGGAGCATGTGCTGAGTCATATCTTAGAAAGCTGTTGGTGTCTGTGGGTTTTGTGTATAGACTAGTATACAGTGTACCTTGTGCATCTTTATTCACAGTAGTGTCAAGGAAGTGAACTTTTTCCTGTGACCATTCTGCTGTGAATTCGATGCTGTGATGTTCCTGGTTGAGGAACTCTATCTAGTTTTTCAGTTTCTCTTCTCCATGTTCCCAGACGAAGAATATGTCATCAATGTATCTATACCATACCTTTGGTTTGAGTATAGATTTGTCTAGAAGTTTGGTTTCTAGATCAGCCATGAATAGATTGGCGTATGATGGCGCCACTCTAGTTCCCATGGCTGTTCCACTGATTTGCAAATAATTTTCATTGTTGAATTGAAAATTATTATTTTTCAGAACAATTTCCAAAAGGTCCACTAGGGATTCATTTTTTGGATTTTCTTCTCCCTTTCTTTCCCTTTTCAGGGTGTCCGCAATCACCTGTATCCCTTCATCATTTGGGATGTTGGTGTATAGTGAGGTCACATCTAATGTGCCTATGATTGTTTCTGGGGTTATGCCCTCAATATTTTCTATTTTGTGGATGAAGTCTGTTGTGTCTTTTACATAGGATTTGCTGGTCTGTACCAAAGGTTTCAAGAAGAGGTCTACCATGGAAGAGATTCTTTCTGTGGGGCAGCCATTTGCTGAACAAATTGGTCTGCCCGGGGGGGGGTCCACATTTTTGTGGATTTTTGGAAGAAAATAGATCTGGGGTGTTCTTGGTTTTTGAGAGATCAGACTTTTTGCTACCTTTTTTGTGATTTCTTTATTTTCTACCATTGTTTGTACCCTCTCTTCTACTTTTGCTTGAAAAAGGGGTGTTGGATCAGTATCTAGTTTCTGATAGGTTGTTTCTTGTGACAACTGTCTATCAGCCTCCAGA
Organism: Harmothoe impar; assembly: GCA_947462335.1. NCBI lineage: Eukaryota > Metazoa > Annelida > Polychaeta > Phyllodocida > Polynoidae > Harmothoe > Harmothoe impar. The sequence continues at coordinate 66,557,391 of OX381707.1, read as the reverse complement.
CTGTAATCAATGGTGTCCATAATGACTATGGCACCCCCTTTGTCAGCTGGTCTGATTGTGATTGACTTGTCTACTGCTAGTGACCTTAATGCTTTTCTCTGGTGTGTGTTCAGATTGTGTTTCTTTACTACCTTTGGTTGGGAGGAGTTGTTCAAATCTTTTATATTTTCCTGTATCCAGTTTTCTAAAGGGATGCAGGTTTTTGGCGGTTGCCATGAGGAATTTGGGCTCTTTCCTGCTTTTATCAGGTGGGGTTTGTCAAAAGGGGGCACTATGGTAGTGTCCTTGGTGAACAGAAGGTCCGTAATTTTTGGTTGGACTAAATTCCCATCTCTTAATTTTTATTTTTATTTGAGTTTCAATTTTGCTAGCTTTTTTTGGGCTTGTTTGAACTTTTTTCCTTTCCCACTGTTCCAGTATTGTTTTGTTCTAAGTCTATTGTGAAACACATCTAGGTCCTTTCTTACTTCTGCTAAGTCTACTTTGGTTTGCGTTGGGCAGAATTTCAGGCCTTTTTCTAACACTTGGATTTCTGAGATTTTGAGTACTCTACTAGACAGATTTATGATGTTATCAGATTTTTTACTTTTACTTTTGGTGGGCTGATTTTTTCGGTCCACTTTCATTTGGTTTGTTTCTACAGTTGTATCAAGGACAAGGTCAACACAGTTTTCAACAGTAACATTGTTAGCTTTAATTGCTTCATTTTGGTTAGACATGGTAGGTACAGACACGGAATCAATTTTCTCTTTTTGAGCTATTTTTGAGGTTTCTAGGGATAGTTCATTGGTGTCGGTGGACAAGTTCATAGTTTCTGGATAGTCATTGTCAATCAGGGGGGAGGATTCTGGACTCTTTGCTAGAATCTCTTCCCCTGGCGAGCTGGGCCTCGCCCGCGGAAGTTTCCCCGGTTGCCCGAGTTGCTGAACCCATCGTAGGTGGGGGAGTTGCCTCCATTGGCTGAGGCGTGGCCTCCCCTCCAGTTGGACCCTCGGCCCCTTTGGCCTCCACGGCCCCTTCCTTGACCTCCTCTGTAGGGGCCTTGGATTTCGGCGTTGGTGACCCTGGGGCTGTCTGTTTTCGTCTGCTGGTCTGTTTCTATCTTTGCCTCTGCCATTGCCACCTGTTTGAGTTGTTCTTTTGCGGCGATATCTACTCGCCTCTTGTACTCAATGGCATCAGTCTTGAGTTTGGCGTCCTTCTTGGCAGTGTCTCTCCAAGACTAATTGTATCCTTCAGCCACAGTGTCTAGGCTGGTTGACCTAGACTTCATCACTATGGCTATCCTATTCATCATGCGTTTGGATGCGTTCATCCTTTCATCAATCATGATCTGGGCTACGTCATCACCAATCTCATCTAGGTGCAACGGCACATTCTCAAACCCGAAGGTCCAAGGGGGAAGTAGGCCTACATCTGAGCAATCTAGATACCAATCCGCCCATTTGGAGAACAAGACTGCTTCCTTCATGGTCTTGTTGGCGGTGTGCCAGATCTCGTAGGCAGCCTGTGGTAGTCGGTCATCCGTCTTGACGACGACCTGTTCAAAAGAAACGGAAACTGGTTTAGTTTCAGTTACATGTGTATTGAAGTTGCATTTGGTTCTCAAACTGGATTGAGTGGTGGTGCCAACACTAGTGACAGTTTCAGGCCCTGCTCCTATACTGGATGCATGGGGGTTGCTGTCACCGAGGGTGGCTGTGGGGTAGCGCGTAAGCCAATCTGGCTGAGAGTGACCACGACTGCCAAATTGAGGGTTTGGTCGCCACCGTGATTTTTAGATAGCTATATGTATAGGGTATCAGATAATATGAGGTGGCCTTGCCTGAGGAGTAGCTTAAGGTCAGGGCAGGGCTTCAAGGTCAGAGAAGTCTAGAAAAATATGAAAATCATTGATTCACATATGTAAGTGAAAAGTCACTTTAAATTTGAACTTCCAATCAAATAAAATAGATATGATGTACTACTCATTCAGGGCAACACAAAAAATACAAAAAAGATCATTTTGCTCAAGGTCAACATCATTCAATTCAAGGTCAATCTTAGAAAAGTGACTTTTCTATCAAAACAGTTACCTTTCAATTGTTATAGGTTCATGGATTATATCCAGAATTTCTCCATGATGCCTGAGGGAATACCTACATAGTTGGGGATCATAGAAAAATGAGGTGGACTCCCATATTACATGCCTTTTGGTAAGGCCTGGCCTCATTCAACCATGATGCTATAAAATACCAGATTCATAACAACACACTTAAGAGGCCAGAACCTTGGTTTAACTTTGTCTTTTCCTTTAATTTAAAAACCTATAATATACTATGTTGTAAGGCCAACCCAAACGACCCTTTCATAAAGGTCAAGGTCACACAAATCAAGGTCACATCAGGTAAAATCACATCACAACTGAGAATAATCAACTTTGGATGGCTATAAAGTTGACAAATATGTTTATATACATATCAATGTGTGTCTATACAGAGGGGTTCAAAGAATAAAATGGTTACTTTCCATATCATGCATCTTAGTGTAGGTGCAAGTCTCTTACCTCTGGTCTAAACAGCATTTAGACGTATGGATTCTCCCATGTGCCTTGACCTTTCCTTTTTGTTTTATATCAACTTCTAAAATATCACTGAGGCAGGGCATACCAAAGAATTCATCTGATCTGACCTTTATCCATGTCAAGGTCATTTTATTGGAGGGTACAATGATGCCAAATGACTAAAATGTCTTTACATCTCAGTTGTTGACAGAATGATGTATATAAACATATTCAAATATATCTAGATATCAGATGCATACCAAAATCATAAGTATCTTTATATTGCAGTAGTGACTCTATCTGAGGTCAAGGTCATTGTGACCAAGGGCAGGAGAAGACAGGCCTTTAGATGCGGGATATAGGGCTACTTCTCCTAGCTTCCTTAAATCCATTTCATATAATGGTCATCAAAACGATCATTTGGAACCAGGCATGTTGTGATTTTCATAACTGGTTACGGCGACAAGCACTGATAAAAGCTGACAAGACTGTGACAGGCCTGTCCCCTGTTTGTCCCCTTTTTGTACCCATAGTGGTATGTCTCATCAATGGGTTTAACCTCAACCAGCAAAATTCAAAATGGTGGACACACCGGGTATAACTCCAGATTCAGAAAGAGCTGTTTGACTGTAGACACAATAGATGACAGGACCTTAATAATTCTGATCGTTGATAAAGCTTAAGCACACAAGTATTGTTTTAACATTGATGAAGTTTGTGCATGGAATGTGTATATCTTCGAGTAGAGAGTTATACGGGAAAGCTACATTTGACATATACAAGTGGTGAATAAATGACTTATATAAAGTGTCTGATAGGAATCTGGGCATGACTCAAAGAGGCTCATTGCCCATAGGGTTATTATACATCCAGTCATTCAACACAAGGACAAATACATGCTAGCTGCAGTGCAAACAGTAGGAAAGACTGGACAATGTCCCCTGCCTTGTTCACACTTCTGCTGGAATTTATACAACAGGAAATTTAATGATAGCTCCACCAAAGAAAGTTAAGCTAACTAGCATATAGTGTAAACTTCTAAAATAATTGAAGAAATTAATACCAAATTACTAATGCTTTACCAACCCCACATTGGTTAGTGCTCATTGGCATGCACGCATTCACTGGATGCAACAGTGTAAGTGCTTTTGCTAGACGAGGGAAAATCAGCAGTCTGAAGATTCTAATGAAGCACAAAAACATGCAAACTGTCATGCAACCTGTAGGGAAACACTGGACAATTACCCCTGACTTGTTCACACTTCTGCAAGAATTTGTATGCAAAATGTATGCAGCCATATTGAAGATCCAGAAGGTGAATGAGTTGAGATAAGAGCTGTTCAGGGTCAAGCGTGGTGATGTTGAGTCTGGGTAATTGCCACCATGTGAGGACTGTTTGTTCAAGCATTGCCTCAGGGCTAACTATCAAGCAGCAATCTGGAGAGGAAGCCTTGAACCATTCCCAGTAATTCCAAACCCCCAAGATTGTGGTTAGATCATTGAAGGCACAGATCCATCAATTGACTAGATGAGAGGTTCTCCAGCCCCAGAGGTAGTCTTAGAATTGCTCAAGATCTTGCCAGCAATTTAAATGCCCAAGTTTAGTTGATAATGGGTTGAAGTGCACACCAGCCTATAAACTTGGATACTGTGCCAATATGATCCACGATGAGATTCAACAGCAAATGAGTGAGAGCTCAAGTGAGGAAAGCGACATTGACTAGTAGTCCAATACAATAAATCTGAACACACTGTACAAATTAGATGCTCCTGTCATCAGTTATATGTTTGTATCAATACAATACAATAACCATAATTTGAATGACCTTGAACCTAATGAAGGTCAGACAAGGTCAGATCTAAATGCTTAACTCTTCTTGGTAAATTTAATCCAGAGTAATCATTTAAGATATCTATGTAAAATTGTTAAAGCAATTAAGTGACCTTGACCTCAATGAAGGTCACATTCAAAGAGTATTTTGTGTTGACCCACCTTAGCCACTAGGGCTGACCAAGAAAGTATTTGTTGCTGGTGGGCCCAGATGTTTTGCAGAAAACTTTCCCAAATCCAAAAGAGTTATGATGACTATAGTCGATGCTTGGCCAGCAATGGCATAAAATATAGACGATGCTCAGCCCGCCATGGCATTTTCTATAGTCAATGCCAGGCCCTAAAGGGTTAATTAAATATGATACACTGTATATGAAATTCTATCACAATTTGAGACCAATATGTTTAAATACAGCTTCTATTTTATATTAACAGTGACAAGAGGCCTAAACCTACTCTTTACTGTATAACATGGATTTCAAACACATATTTTCTTAAACTGCATATATTTGATGCTATGTAAAGACAGACATTGATGTGGATATAAACAGTTTTGTTAACTTTATTACCATCCAAGGTTGATTTATGTCAAACATCTAATTTATACATATGACCTTGATTTAAGTGACCTTGACCTTTAAAAAAATAATAATGAAAAATTGTTTGGGTTGGCCTCACAAAATAGCATATTCTAGGTGTTTAACATGGATGGAAAGACAAAGTTATTGCCAGGATCTGGCCCTTTAAGTGTGTTGTTGCAGACCCTGCTATTTTACAGCATCAGAGTGGAATGAGGCCGTGCCTTACCAAAAGCCATGTGATATGGAAGTCCACCTCGTTTTTCCATGATCCCAAACTATGTAGGTATTCCCTCATGCATTATGGTGAATGTTTGGATATTTCCAAGGAATCTATTAGAGTTGAAAGGTTACCGTTTTAATAGAAAAGTCACTTTTCTGAGATTGACCTTGAATTGAATGATGTTGACCTTGAGCAAAATTATGTTTTTTGTTATTTTCCTGTTGCCCTGAATGAGTAGTATGCCATTGATATTTTATTTGATTGGAAATTCAAATTTAAAGTGACTTTTCAATTGCATATGTGAATCAATAAATTTCAGATTTTTCTAGACTTCTCTGACATTGAAGCCCTGCCCTGACCTTAAGCAATTCCTGAGGCAAGGCCACCTCATATTTTCTGATACCCTATACATATAGCTATCTAAAAATCATGGTGGCGACCAAACCCTCACTTTGGCAGTCGGAAATGGCTTGGCTTACGCGCTAGGGGTTTCTACAGAGTTTTGTTTACCAAGATTTTTCATGAACCTGGGATTGAATAAAATTGGGGTCTCTGTGTCTTTTTGTGACTCAGTGACATGTATGGAGGCTATTGTTGGCGAAAATGTTGTTGTCAAATCGACAACAGCGGCATTGTTGTTTACAGATGCCGCCATGTTGGATTCATGCGTGTAGCACGAGGTTGGTTGCGTATTTGACAATGTCCGTGCGACCAATTGTGAATTTTCGTCGGGCATGTCTGTCAATGGCATTGTAATATCAGTCTGAGACTGTGAATTTGTTTGAGAGTCTTCACAGAAATTATTGTCGTCACCCAAATTGGAAAAACGATTTTCGGGTCGTAATTCTGACAAAATGCGAAAATTTTCATCGTTGGCGAGGTTGGCTCTGTCTTGACTGAAGCTGGTTCTCGGTCTTTTCCGTTTTACGCTAGGCGTAATGGGGTTAGACACGGGGGTACCGGCTGTCAGTCCGTTTCCGGCACGCTCGATGACGAATGTGTTTTCTAGAGTTAACTGTTTATAAGTCTTTTTCCCGGAGGAAACATTGGAACAAAGTGAAATGGAGGTTACCATGTCGTCGGCCGTGGACGAAGCCCCTGTGGTGTTCTCCTTGGAGTCAAATACCATGTTGGTGCGTCGCCTCTTGGCGTCGGGCAGATCGGTGTCCTTGTTCTCCTTCTGGGCCATGTTCAAGATGGCGTTTTGTGAGTCGAGGAGACTTCTGCGTCCTTATTTTGGACGTGTACCGGGCACACTAGGTGTTCTAAAGAACAGGATAGGCACTAGGCTGTACTGAACTTTGTAGAGTATGTGTTTTAGTACTAGACTGAAAACTATATACTCGGGATGAATGTTGTGGGGTGCGCTATGCAAACACGTGAGAAGGGGACGAGGCGTTCTGAGACCTCACTACATTCCAAAAGACCAAGGTGAGTCCGAATTTGCCTCTCTAGGCTTGTCACAGGTCATGTGTCCAAAATGCTGCACTCTCATTGGCTGCTGAAAAAAGTGGTCTGCATCCCAACGCCGGGAAAATTCAATTCATGGTCTTTTCAAGTAGGGGATGAAGTAGTTAGGCTACATTATCTGCAGCAGTTGAAACTATCACCCAACTGGGATGGTCCATTTACTGTCATTTCTGAGTCAACAGTGGTGTTCAAATCATTGTTGGGACTCCTGTATAAATCCAATGTAGCAAGGCTACGTCGGTGGCATGGTGATGTTTCAGCTCATTCAATGTCCGGAGAGCATCCAAAGTCTGATGACACTGTGCGGAGGGCGACTACCAAGGAACGGTGTGGTCCTGGTAGACCTAGGAAAGTGGTTGGTGAGCTCCCGTGTGCAGTAGAATCTGACCCAGTGTCTCCAGGTACTGGTAAAATTAAGAGGGGTCGTGGTAGTGCCTAAAAAAAATTTACCGGTACTAAAATTCCAGCTACTGGCAAGAGGGATAAAAACATGTAAAAAAAGTCTCGGCAAATGAAGGTCTGAAGGGGAGGAAGGCTGTCCAACTGACTACTGAACATCCTATGGAATCTCTCCGGAAGACCAGGTCTAAAGAACCCAAAATAGGGTTGAGACGCATCCCCGGTTAGGCCAGGGTACTGCTGTGACCTAATTTGTATACACAACAAGAAGTGCGATCCCACAGTGGTAGTACAGACCTAATTGCCATTGAGTAATCAGAACTGAGACTGTGCTGGAGAGTGAATGAACCAGAGGGTGGCAGACAGATTAAGCCGGCAGATATTCTTATGTTACCCGTAATGACATTTGTCTACACTCCCGAAGGATTCATAACCAGCAGCAGCCACAGCCCTGTGGAATTGACCCAATAAGGACTTCAGACAGGTGAGCTACCCGTTCCATTCTTGGCGGGAAAAATGAGCGTCCCCCGCTGCGTTATTTGTTGATGAGAAGGGCTATCCGTTGAGGCGTGAATGCTGATTGGCTGACCTTTGATCCCGCAGCGGACGTGGAACCACGAGACAAGAAGGGTGATCGCCATTTTGAAATCTCGCTGGGGCGACGCATGGCTGCATCTCAGAGCAAAGGAGGAGGAATGGGGTTTCTGATACCAGTAAGTTCCTTGAAAACCACATCATAAGATGCAGGAAGACAGGAGGACAGGAGAACACATGGAACTTTTGTTCCAACGTAAACTTCGACGCACGCTGTCACATCAAGCGTGAGAACATTTCGATTTGATGGAGGAGGAAAACTTCTACACCCCCGGTGAGGGCCTCCAGTCCGATGATCTGGACCTGTTCCAGATGGTCAATGACGGACAGTTCGATAACGCTCCAGAGTTGGATTATGAATCCGCCTCTGAATTGACCGGAGGCTCAGCTGCCTCTGAATTGACTGGAGACTGGACGAGTGGCCGGGGTAGCTCCATATTCAACGCCCGAGCCGGACGCTAGGGCCATGCTGCCGCCGGCCAAGGTCAATCTTGGACCTTTGCCCTGGCGCAATACCCCTAAGTGCGTCCCGGCTAAGGATATTGACAACTGTATGGAGGTGAATCCTGTGGAGGAGCAGCCTCGGGAGGACCCCCAAGACATCGAAATGCCAGCACTGGAGGAGATAAGGCATATTACCAACCATAGTGTTTCCGAAGCTGAGCTGGAGGATGTCGTCCGCATCTCTTTGCCTCAGGAACAACTGATTGAGGTGCTCAACTGTGAGCCGCCATTTGATACTTCACTTCATCTGCACCCTACCCTTATGGCAATGGTGCTGGACAGGTTCGAAGAACATGGTTTTTTCCTTTGAGGGAACCTGGCTGGAGAGTTACAAAGGAGCCATTCGTGGAGCCTACAAAAACGAAATCTTCGGCAAGATCCTGCTTCATTGTGGTAGCGACTTTTGATCTATCAATCGCGCCCCACAGACTGTAGAACCACCCCTGTTCCGGAATCTTATTACAAGCATGAGGCCCGCCCCAAGATCCGTTGGGCCATTGCCATGTATAAGCAAGGAGTTAATGAAACCTGCCCCTTTGATTCATGTGTCCTTCATTATAAACATGAGAACCGTCCAATTCCCACCCCACTCCGGTACATGAGGCACCTTTTGGAATGCCACATGCACCACAGGGCTGTATACGTGTGCTCGGACACAGGGAAGAGTAACCAAAAGTGCTGTGGGTTACGCACACTTCGATGTGGAAGGATGATCGAACATTTGATACAGTGTCATGGCCAAGCCATGCTACTGGCTCGTAAGAATGTGATCGAAATATTGCAGTTTGGGAAAGTCCAGAGTTCTAGAGCCTCCAAGCAGTCGGCCTACTTCGGAAGCATGAACCGGAAGGGTCGTCTGGACCTCAACAACGATGTATACACGGAGTTTGCAGCATGGAGGACTGCCCACCCACTCCCAGGGGAAGTGCTTCAAACCAAATAGAAGTCCTGCTACTTCCAAGCCGGAGAGCGAGAGGGCGAAGTCAGATCCACCATGCACTGTCCCTTTCAAGCCAGTTGTGAGGGTGGTAAAGGAGCCACCAGTGACCTCAGCCAAGCCCAGTGCTTGGTATGAGCTCATGAAGAGTGGTGACCATCTTCAACCAGTCCTTATTATACCGAAGGACTACTTCGAACCAGTGACAGCCCCTGACTCTGACACCCATACCGAGTTGTTAACGCAGTGGCTACTTGAAAAACAGACAGCCATGCGGCAGTGTGCTGCGAGTGTGGGGAAGGCGTCCGCGGACTATGCGATGGTCATGCAGTGCAAGGAGGTCGAGCGCTTAAGGGCCATATTTGAAAAGCAATGTTTAGATGACCAACCCGAGCCTGGCAAGGTGGCCAAGCTTGAAGAAGAGTTAAGGATGGCTAAACGAGAACTGAAAAAAAACAAAGCTTACCAAAAAGCAGCCGAGGCCACCGTGGAGGAGTAAGCCGCCACTCTTCGACAATTGAATGTGAAGTTCATCACTGTGTTTGGGGTAGGCCTGACACAGTGGGACAGTACCCTGGATGAAATCCAGGATATTTTGAAGGACTTATAAAGCGTTCAACTGTGTATTTTTCATGTTTCGATGATGTTGTGATAGTGATTATATGTGCAAGTGTGAACATCCATGATTGATATCATGATTCAATGGTATTAACTATTTTTTTAAGTATTTTTCGATGATATTCCCATATCTCCAACTGTGGGTGTAGGTTCTCGCACTTCGAAAGGTCTGATGAAAGTTACATTTCTAACATTATATACAACAAGATGTTACCTGAATCATAAGAGGTATCCTCGTAATTCGAAGCATTGATGTTGTAAATAATATTTGATACCTATCTTCGTAAAAAAAAGGGGAAGACCTGGTATTCAGATTTCGAGGTTATATGTATCTTGTATAGAATTAAGAGTTGTATTATGTTATCCCAGGAAAAACTTCTTTTTTTTCCTTCCATTTCTTTCACACTAAATAATGATCTCATGTATTTGGTTCATAAAAAATAACATGTAACTACCTCCCCGGGGACTGTTCGCCAATAAGGACTTTATCAAAACCACTACTTCTGTATCTGCCGTCCGAAGTCACTTAAGAGTGCAATTTACCTATCTACTGTTACTAAAACCTATTATTATCAATATCTCATCAAAACCAAAGCTGTGATCTCAATTAGTCGGTAGAGTAGAAGTAGAAAACACATGTTTATTCATATCTTTATTAAGGATGGATACTCAAGTATCCTATCTCATCATTAATACTGCTGGATCATTTTGATCCCTGTTCTGTACATAAAAATTCTACACTTTTTTTTGATGTAACAGGTCTACATCAATATACCGTTGCTGCATGTTCAGATGGAACATATTCGAACCCTTCGAATCAATATGATTGATATCGCTATGTGTACACTGATATTATTCGCTTATTTTGAACTGTATATTATATCAGATGTGTCAGCCCTTGTTATAAACTGGTGGGGGTGATGTAGGGGCATGAGTAATATGTGTAAACATGGGTTCATGGAGTCAAGGCGGGAAGTGCCTCATTCGGACACTAGGTGGCAACACCTATGCCATGTCCTTGTTTGGTTATCTGGTAAGGGAGCCAGGCAGGGCACTCCAGAAGGCGCGCCGGTAAAGGGCCACGTCGACACTGCTTGGTCCGCGCCCTGGGTATATAAGAGGCCGAGGTTGGCTACCTCTAGGACTTCTTCCCAGGACGAGCTCAGACCCCCACCCTTCGATACTTTCGATATCTTTTGATCACGGGGCACCTGCACCCCTCCCTCACTCTGGTTCTTGCACCAGCTCCGCTGGTACAGGACCAGACCATCCAGCTCTGCTGACTTCGAACTAGACTAGAACGCCATCTGCACCCTTCGAGTTATTGATTGAACTGTACGATCCTGAATCCTACTGTCGAGGCCGTAATCGTGAGACTGAATGAAACCTGTTGCATTCAGACCGAATATGAACTTGTGTTTGTGTCCTACTTTTGCAACCCCTACACACATATGGGGATGATTGTTGGATAGGAAAAATGTTAACCAATGACAAATCTGTACTAACCAACCCGGTAGAGTAGCATTCTCACCCATATTTTTCCTTTTCTATTACGTTATAGATGCGCAATATAATTGCAATAATGGCCATCTCTGCAACAATGGTGGCACCTGTACAGGTACGGCTCAGAAATTCTGTGTCTGCCCCTCTCCCTTTACGGGTGGATACTGTGATGACTGTGTCGCGGGGTACACGGGTACAAACTGTGAGACCGGTAAGTACTACATTAGTCCCTGCAGACAGCACTCTAAGTGCTGTAGATATAACCCTGACAAGTGTGGATTTCAGATGTTATTTTCAGTAATATGAATAAATCTCCTTCAAATAGTCCACGATAAAACTACACAGTGCCATGAAAGTAAGTACTGTGCATATATTTTTAAAGTACTAAGTAAGATATCTTTTATTGTATTAGCAACAAAAGAAAATACGGATAGAAGTTTGTGGTTTAATCTGAGTCGGAGCTGCGGACCTACACTAAACTGTCCACCTACACATACTATCATTGATTGTTTTTTAGATATCAATGAATGCACCTATGGTGAACACAACTGTCACGCGAATGTGGCTTACATCAATACACCACCTGGTTCCTTTACACTTCTATACTACACTATCATTATACATACTATTATTGACTGTTTACAGATATCGATGAATGCAGCAATGGCGAACACAACTGTCATGCGAATGCAGATTGCACCAATACACCACCTGGTTCCTTTACCTGCACCTGTAAATCAGGCTACACAGGAAATGGAATAATGTGTGAAGGTAACTTGAAACTTTTCTCATTTCCTTGTTGGTAAAACTGCAGTTTTCCTAATTACATAATTAGAATTGGATGATGATTGAGTATTCGATGATGATTGAAAGTATCAGCAAAAACATTGCAGTTGAATATAGCACCTCAATGATGAATGATCTACAGTGTCAGTTTCAACAAGTATTTAACTTGGGGTAATCATGGGTCAGATAAGTTGTGCTATACTTAATGAAGCAATACCTATTAACAACCTTGATGAATGTACCACACCTGGGCATCACATTGACCGTCTAAAGTGGCATTTTCATCTAATCAAATGTTTAATTAGTATGGCCATTGCTGCAGAGGCCCATCCATCTTTTTAAACAATGAGTTATCAGAAAGTAACAGATTATTGTTTTCAAATCCTTTGAATCTTGCTATTTCTGAGATATCCTGATGTCCCATAAATATCCAGTAGTTGTGCACGTGAGGACTTATTGGTGTTGTATTCAGTCAGGGAGGTGAATGGAGGAGGGTAGATTGGTGGCTTGACATCAGGGGCTGTACCCCCACCCCCCCCCCTCTTTTTCTCTTTTTCTTAAAGAACAACATCTAGAAAAGGAAATGTATGAACTTTAGCTTAATAATCATCTAACAGGTCAGCAGAGGCATCCCATATGCTAGTGTAAAGGTACCAGGTGAAAAGTGTTTCACCAGATGTGGTATTCGAACCCACGCTTCCTTCGTCCAGATTCCAACGTGCAACCACTACACCAATCCAGCTCCAACTGATCAGAGCTTGTAATCTTATACATATCCGTATATTCAAATAGTTGCCTTGATAAAATAATTCCCACGTAATCTTAACACTCTGGGGAAAGTACCTACTTTTCGCAGTTTGAATAACAAAAGTATCTGTAAATGGCCATAACCATCAACCAATGTTGCTTATTTTTCGCTCGCTCGCTCCCCCCTCCCTCCCTGCCTCTCTCCTCCCACCCCTGTCTCCCTCCCTCCCTCCCTCCCTCCCTCCCTCTCTCCCTCTCTCTCTCTCTCTCTCTCTCTCTCTCTGCCTCAGCTTCATGTTATTTTAAAAACGCTTCTTTATTAAAGACTACAACTACAGTATTGATTGTTTTCAGATATAGATGAATGTGCCACGAACATGGATGACTGTGACAACAATGCAGCTTGTACGAATAATGATGGTTCCTTCACCTGCGCCTGTAATTCGGGCTACACAGGGGATGGACACACAGTGGCATCAGGGGGGTCTGGATGTACAGGTAACTACTAGGCTTTTCTCATTACCTTGCTGGTAAAACTGCAGTTTTCCTAATTCAATAGTTAGAATGGAACAAAATAATGGATGATGATTGAAAGTATCAGCAAAAATATTGCAGTTGAATTTATCACCTTAATGATAAATGATCTACACTATTAGCTTGAGAAAGTATTTAGCTAGGGGTTATCATGAGTCAGACAAGTGGTACTATATTTAATGAAGCAATACCTATAATGAATGGGCATCACATTGACCGTAAATAATGTCATTTCATCTAATCAAATTTTAAGTTAGTAGGGCCAGATCTAGATTCTTAAAGCTGCAACTTCCGACCCATTTTGTTAAAACAGGTCACATATAATCCTCAAGTAAACTGAGACCACCAATATTGATTGTGTTTATTATCACAGCTTTATGTTATTAAAACTTCTTTATCAAAAACTACAACTACAGTATTGATTGTTTTCAGATGTGAATGAATGTGCTGCCTCCTCTGGTCCCTGTGCCACGAATGAAGCTTGCACCAACACACCACCTGGTTCCTTCACCTGCACAAGTAACTATCAGGGTTTCTCATTTCCTTGCTGTTAAACATCAGTTTTCCTATTTACATAGTTAGAATGCAATTAAATAATGAATAATGCATCTGGGCCCCGAGCATCAAGGCTTTTCCACTTTTGCCCCCCCCCCCACCAAGGGCCTGTTTTCTATTATGACTCCCACTCCCCTTAATCGATCAAGCCCCCCCCCCCCACTCTTATAGTAATAAATGACCTAATTCCTCACTCTTATTGCCCACAGGTTTGTGTGTCCCAGCTTGTAATGGTAATAAGATCTGTGTACCTGTCCCAGGTAAGTTGGCATTCTTCTGTATTATATATGTTTCTGAGTCTCTCAATGTCATCGGCACTGCCATAACACTCAAAGGGAAGTTATGGAGCTTAGCACTAAGGGATGAAGTATAACTGGTGTCTGTAATGCAGTAGTCATGCTCACAGAATGTTTTCAAATAATATCTTATGAATGGACTGATATTCTGAAATAAAAATGAAATTATTAAACCACAAAATTATCACACTTGATTATCATGGAATAAGGTTACCAATGTTCATGCCTTACAGTATGATTGTAAATTTCCATCTGTTATGTATGGTTATAATTTATTTCTTTGAACTTTGTTTAAAAATGAGACTTGATTTTAAGTCCTAATAATATAGTAAATGTATGAAAGTATCAATCATAACAGAGAGGCAAAATGAGCGGGAAAAAAGAGAAAAAGGTACTGGATTTACAAACCCAAATAATCATGTTTGATCTCATTTCACCGATTCACCAGGGACACCGGATTGGGTATGCAAAAATCCTAATGCCGGCTAAAGATCAAGTTCAAGATCAATCATGGGTAGGTCAAAGTAATCAACATTAAGTATACTTTGGTTCATACTAAATTAAAGTCAGCAGTGAGCAAAGATACCTGTGTCAAATACAAAACAATTGTACAAGTTCTAATTTACCATGGTAGATAGTTCACTAGTATAAAGGCTATTGTATATCATATTTATGGCATAGGGTGTATCACTACTGCCTGTTACTACATTTTGTATAAATGCATTAACTTCTGGTATTTGGTTTTAAACCCAATTTGTAGCCAAATCTGTAATGAATTCTCCTTCGCACATGTTTGACCTGTTATTGCCTTCAACTAGAAACCAGAGATTCTGATAGAGAATTATATATGATATATATAGATTCATATGCTTTGATGCTCTAGTCATGATGTACTGAGTTTGTGTATTCGTGCTTCAGGTATGATGGAAACAGGCGACCGACCAACCACAAGATATGGACTACGGCTTCATGATTCCTGATGATAATACTACTATATTCAAAGCAGCTCAATATACAGGACCACAAATGACTAGTAAATCCCTTTTACTGAGTTCTTTCTAAAATTAGTGCTACAATCGTCCAAGGGATATTGTAGTATATTTAGTGAGTTCTAAAGTTCTAAAGATGCGACCTTGGTAGCATATGAGTTTTGTGCTTTGGCCAACCTTACACCCAAATCAGTTCAGCCTCTGGTACCGTACAGCAGAGTCAGTGTAATCAAAAATACAGGCACTGCTGGACTCTCTGTGTAAAGTACAAAGCTCAGCATAGATGTATACTTACATTCCCCTTGAGCTGAATTAGTGGCTTATTAGAACTAGAATTAATCCACTTTTCCTCTTTTGTGCATTAGATATATTGCAATCCCATTTTTCTTCTAAGAGATATTCTCAAACACAAAATTCTCCTAATATGATCAAATGCAGAGGATTGTCTGTATCTGAGGCCTGCAAATACTAGTATCTACATTTGAGCTGTACAAGTAATCCATGTATGTTCCTACCTTTGTATACATAAACTCAGAACACTTGCACGACAGATATAGCACCATCTACTACAAATGCATGATACATTAAGAGATTAGCTTTGTAAATTAGGTTTATTGAAGTTGCACCAGTTATTCAATTTCATCATGTTTTACATATTTGATTATGAAGTGTAAATTTGTCTGAAAAACATAGATTACTTTTCTTACGAGGATCTTACTTTTTACTAGTATGTAGGTATACAGTTGAAGTGTTTATGAACCCTCTCCAAACCATTTACACATGTAATAATGTAAAAATACAAATTTTCGAAAGAAGTTGTTAACATACTAAAGAAAGTGTGGGATATTGGGGCACAGGACAAACATTCTAAAAATGGGAGGGTGCCTTTTTTTAAAAGACAAAAGTAACTGTATTTTTCAACTCACAATATTTAGGGGCTGGTTTACATATAATGTTCGCTTGATGTTCGAAATAGCATGATAACGTATCACATATATGCTTTAACTACATTTAACCATTTACAATAATGATACAATAATATTTCCTTTGTGGTTTAAGAAACTAACAGATGATATTGCATTTCTTAAAGGTTTATTCAAACTGTTAACATGAACTTGCACTAACCTGCGATTTAATTACCACTATTTTGTGTAATAATTTACAAGAACTTTTGGGATTACTCTCATTAAGATGTGACATGTCACCAGTTCATGTCTCCACTGTACTACCGGTATCCAAGTGTAACATTGTAAATCACCAACGGCAGTTAACATTACATAAACGGTTTAATATATTTAAGTCAATGTTTCAACCCCCAACACTAAACTGTGTTTTCGGCAAAGATACATTCGATTATAATTATTATGCACAATAGTAAAGCCAATTTGACAGGTAGAGTTAATCCAAGTCAATACGGTGTTTTCAATTAGATTTGTTATAAATTTCAAAAAAGAAATAAAGGGCTTTGCTAATATTCAATATTTGACTTTGTTATTTCTATGAACTGACAATTTATACCATACTTGCTTACATTGATATCTTTATGTACACTTTCAAACTTAATGATGATTTAAGCTATAACTGTAGATACCTCCTTCTGTTAATTAATTATATTGGTATCATCATTACCACAGAACCCCTTATTTAATGATTAAAACTTGAAAAAAGAGTTGAAGGAATGTTTATAAATCATGTGTAGCATATCATTAATGAAATAAACACCCTTTAAGAAATTAAACACATAATATCAGCTGCACCCAGTGATATGGTTCTAAATAGGGTTTACAATAGTATAATATTCTCTCATCTACCTGACAAATGACAAACATTTATTATAAAGTTAAAGTGAACAAAAATAGTTATCTGAAATAACTAAGTATGACGAATCTTTAAATATATACATATACATATATAATATCAGATATATCTGAATGTATTGATATAGGACTATAAAGTCGGGGTAGGGGGGGCTATGTGACCTTGGGGGCAAGTGCTACATTCATGCAAAATGCCTACCCTTTGCGAATCTATCAACAACATGCATGACAACAAATGGGCATATTATATTAAGGCACTACATGGTCCCTATAGGGTTAAAGTGGTATTCACATCATGAGTGTACAGGTCTTTCCTAATACTACTCTAGCTTTCTACCAGGTGAAGCATAAAGTAAAGCTTCAGAGAAACCAATTAGTCACAGCAAGTTACACAAGACCTTCCATGTGTGAGTCTTGTCAGGAGACGCGGGGAGGGTCGGGGGAGGAGTGGGACGTCATGCCAGGTCTTCACACCCTCTCCTACTCAGACCCATCCTTAGGAGGCTGTAATACACTGGTGTTGATGCCCCGCCCCCTGTCAGTCATACATCACATGATCCCACCACACCAGAGGGTAGAGTAGGAGGGGCCAGTCATGGTGTCAAGGCCAAAGCCAATGCCAGGCCCCTGTAAATTATACAGCCTACCCCCCCGAGCCGACACCTCCACCCTTCACAACTATAACAACTATAACATAACTCCCCTTGTCGGAGGAAAGCCAGTGAGGAGAGCATCCCCTCCCACCACCCTTTTTGATGAAAAAGCCAGCACATTACTATAGATCAAAGGGGGTGTGCAAAAACTTTTAGGTGCCTTGGGCGAGGGGGAAAGAAATATTCCACGTGCTCTAGACTGGGGGGTCAGTGACCATGGCATACTTCATGCTCCCCACATGCCTCCACTCGTGTATTCTCTCTACGGCCTGATTCAGACAGTATGTAATTCTCTGTTATTAACCCTTTAAGGACAGATGTCTCTGAAAGGTGACATTTGTCATCATGACCAATGCAGCCCAGGTAAGTGACTAGCCTATGCTGCATTGTAGCATCATGCCGACCCTTCGGAAGTGTCACAACCCAGAAGCGTTGGCATGATGCTTGAAGGCATCACTGCCAAATTACTCGCAAGAGCTGCATTCAAGTGCATGACATGCTGTCCTTAAAGGATTGACAGGAATCAGGATGTAGCGGACATGGGCTGGTGGAGGCACTTGATCCATACAATGTCAATATAGTTCGCTGCCATTGCACAGGCCTTATGTAAAGCTAAACCAAAGGACATTCTTCTGGTAAATATATGATCTGAGTTTTTTTATATTTTTGTAAAAATATTGACTTTAAAAAGATAAATTTTCCAATTAATTTTCACATATTTTATCTTTATGCTTTCTTACAAGTCATGACTTTGTAAGTTATAATACTTGTAGATAGTTCATCCAAGTGACCTATGGTCACTATTCTCTTTCCCCCAATATGACCCTAAATTTCAGTTTTTTGAACACTAGCATTGAAATATTGTCTCCTAGATGCATTGATTGTTAATGCACTGATATTTTTAGACATCATTTTTCATCTTTTAATATAACAGAACTAGCATATCCTAGTAGTTCAGGTAGTCGAGGGTACACCTCCATCTCATTATCAAGTTCATTCCCTCCTCTCACACCTGGAACAAAAGGAATGTACACAGGGTGATTATGAGAAGCATATAGTAACGTTTGTCAGTTTCTGAATAAGGATGTGAACAGGGCTGCTGATAAGAAATTCCCCAATATTGCACTGCTCAGGTGTCAGGGGCCTATAACCACATTGCATTGCTCCGAGTCAAGACAGCGGCCCCCATAGCCTAAGGTGCTGGTTACAGTGTCCATCATAGTGCAGTGTCCGGCCATATGTGACCCATCCTCATAAAATGAGGCACAAGTCTCCAAATATGAAAATTATGTTAGCCACATAGTCAGATAGTATGCATCAAGAGCTTTTATTTGATGTCTTAAACTTGTATGTAGGGTTCTGGGAAGTATTTTTGAAATTATTTTTGAAAACTTCATCATGTTCCGAGATATCAGAGCTATTAAATGCTGACAAACTTAAAACCTATTTAACATGATTAGCTGATTCTGAGCACTGACCGAATGACCGTAAAAGTTTTTTCAGACACATACATCAAATTACATTTCCTGAAAGCTGCTGGAATGCCCCCTCTATTACTGTAATTACTGTTACCATGGCAACCAGAACATTTTATTCCCTGTTATCAAACAGCATTGCAATTAGAATTGATAAGCTGGGGACAATAACTTAGTGTATGCTTAATTATTTTGATAAAAATGGACTTTTAGGGCCAAACCTTAGTCTGAATACCATTTTTCAATATAAATTAAGGTTTATTTTTCGAAAAAACAGAAGTAAAATGTCATTTTCAAATATTCCACCTTTGAGAGCCCATATCTAGAGTCCAATATGTGTGACTTATGCCTCATTTTCTGAGGATGGGTCACAAAGTAGGTTGCGAGTGGCAGGTTAGAATGCCTTAATCTCCCACAGGTGGGGAGCTGTTACTATACATTCTCGCATACAAGCCTAAATTGAGTGTTTTATAGCCACATCTAGACTATAAGCCTTACAGGGGGTCTGATTATTACTTTAATATTGTAGCATGATATAAAAATGTGCCACACCCTGACTTTGTCCCGATCCTATAAGCCGCACTGCCAATCTGACTTAGGTTAGTCATGACTTCCATGTGAGAATTTGTAGCTGATAATGACCCCTGCTTAAGTAGTCAGTAGTATAGTCTATAGATCACCATACTCTCTTAGTTATAATCTATGAAGTACACTCCCTACCCGTCGTTACACATTTATACACTGGTGCCAGTGTGCTATGTAAGAAAGTCATCAAGTACTAGAGCAGTGGTGACACCATGTGAGCAGTACAGGGACTAATACAAACAGACCCCTAAATTCTACATGCAGGCATGGGCATTACTTAATTTGACAAACAACTGGTGGTTTAGTAAAGTGACATGACAAAGGGGGTTTCTTCAAAAAGGGACATGATAGTTTTTCAAGTGACAGGGGAAGGGGGATTTATAATCAAAGTTTTTACATAATATTACTCACTGAGCTAAAAAGGCAGAAGCACTACATATACTATTGGCTGTTTAGTATCATTGCATGAGTCCAGGTTTAGCAGTCAGTTAGATTTTGGGCTCAATGTTCTGAGGTTGTGGGTACAGATCATGCTAGGTACCCGGGCTCTCAAACAGAAAAAGAGCTCTTAAATATAACCACCTCCTGGGTGTGTATGATATCATAATAGTACAGCCAATCAGGTAGCTCAGCACATAACCTCAGTGAGTCTAAGTATAGTTCAGAGACCTATTCCTCAGTGTATGGACAACATGAACTTTATATTAAGGCTAAATTAATCTGGAGAGCATCTGTTTATCTCAGGTCTAAGGGAGTGGTCATTTTCTAAAAACATATTGGTAGGGGGCATTGATAGATTTGTGTAGGGGCGAAGGGGCCAAACATATTTCAAATCCTCTAGAAGGAAAGTAGGGCAACATATTTTCATGTTTTACTATAGTTCAAAGATGCCCATGCCAACGAATATTTGGGTAGTTAGGGTCAAGAAATCTGACCTCTGCAGAAGAAATGTTCTAGCCCTTTTGCCAATCTATCCACTCGCCCCCACCACCCCTGCAGTAAATTAATGATTGTATGACCTTCAACCTTCACACCAATTTATACCAATTATACTCACAGCATCCACTGGGCCAGGGACGTTGCTGCAGGTAACCCCTAGAAGGCAGGAAGGGCTTTAAAAAAATATGCAGGGGCCATTGGTTAGATCACTAAAGGCTGCCTACACAGAGTTATCAGGTACATTGCTATAGAGGGACAAGATGGCTGCCTACACAGAGTTATCAGGTAGATTGCTATAGAGGGACAAGATGGCTGCCTACATAGAGTTATCAGTAGCCTCGTTGAATGGGCCTCCACCACGGCGGTCATGGCAGACATGCACCAGTGGAGGCATGTGGGTAGCATGAAGTATTTCATGACAACATACTTCAGGTGGTCCTAAGGACTCTCTATAAGTGTTATTTACTGTCTGAACTATGACAGTGTTTAGGATGGTTAATTACCAACGATTGACAATAAATTCCTCACACGAGTACAACAACTTAAGTAACTCATGTCCTTAACAAGTGTAGGGGTGGGAAATGTAATTTTCTGGAGATGTTTACATTTACCTCTGCGGGTACCAGTGGAATGTCACACCCTGTTGCTACAGATAATGGAGAGGTCTACATAGTTCCTCATACTATGGGGTGCCGTTGGTTCCTAAAGTACCAAATTAAACATTATGTCTAAGTAATAGTACATAATTATGTGGAATTGAATTTCATATGTACAAAACACCTTGAAATGAGTTGAAATCAATGTATTTCATATATGTGGAATTACATTTACATATCAAAAATTCATTAGGACAGGTCTCAAAGTTTCAGTCACACATTACAAATACTTTGATTCATATATGTGAAATTGAATTGTGTATAAATCAATTGCCATCATGATGTCTCAAATTTTACACATGTGGAATTGAATTTTGATTGGCATTCTGCACATCCTGATCACTATATTTCTTATTTGCCATGCCCATAGGCTTATACAGTGAATATATTAGAAATTATTTTGGTTAATTTTAATTGGATATTGTTGGGGGATTTATTTCTATGTGGTGAAATGTAAAAAAAAAGAGATTTCATCACGAGGGCCTATATTCAATGCACCCAAATTAGAATACACTCCAAAAGGCAAATAAATCCTGTGACATGGCATTTTTTCTTTTGTTTGTGTACCACAAGCATCAGGCTAATATTCCTTGGAGTCATTAAGAAAAGTTGTTAATCGATTTATAATTAGCTATACTGTGTTAAATACCTGTAATCAAACAGCATATTTCAAATTATACATATGGCTATTGAATTAGACATCAGTTTAATTGGGGATTTTAGGAACCAACGGCACCCCATATCTAAGCACACTCTATCTGACTCTAATATTAGGCCAATATAAGAAACATCATCTACGAACGGGGCATGAAGATGGTGTATTTCCTCATGAATATGTTTTAGTAAAGTAGTTATTAAGGTGCTTGAGATTGGGAACATTGCTATTTCTACATAGCTTACAGGATTACTGGTAAGGTTTTTCACTCTCCTAACCCTAATGCCTAATCTCATGCGTATATTGTACCAAAGAAGCTATGCATCAAGCCTGCATTGCAGAGAGAAGTAGCATTCTAGAATATTTCTTTTTCTAAATTTGAATTATAGATTAAATTCTCTTGATGAGAAACAAGTAATAGTTGCAGTGGTCCTAATTTTTCAGTTTGATGTTCCATTGTGTATGTAAATTTATAATTACAGTGGCCTTACCCACTTCCTGTATAATGGTCCCCAGGGGAAGACCTAGCTAGTCCGACTGCAATAAGTCAGGTGGCAGCACTGTGGAGTTCTAAACCACATTGAAACTAGCCTAGTAGCCTGGCAGCACTGTCTTATAATCAGTCATAGGTTTTGATAGTTGTGTGATCATTCCTGGGGAGTGGTCATTATTCAACAATATTGGGTTGATAGATGCTGGCTAAAAGGCTGGAGCATTCCTTCTAGAAGGGTCACATTTCAGATTTGTTAGCCCATCCTTTGAACAAAAAACATCGGCTTTTTTTTAAATGGAAAATGGGTGAAATCTTTTGGCCTCATTCCCTTCTAACATTCATTAACACTTCCCATCCCACATCCTATTTTCAGAAAGTATGCCCCTAGTCATCATGATGCGTGAATGCAGCTCATGCAGCATGAATGCAGCCCATACAGCATGAATGCAGCTCATACAGCATGAATGCAGCATGAATGCAGCCCATATGTTGTACAGCATGGATGCCGCCCATACAGCATGAATGCAGCCCATACAGCATGAATGCAACCCATATGTTTTACAGCATGGATGCAGCCCATACAGCATGAATGCATCCCATACAGCATGAATGCAGCCCATACAGCATGAACGCAGCCCATACAGCATGAACGCAGCCCATACAGCATGTACGCAGCCGATACAGCATGAATGCAGCTCATACAGCATGAATGCAGCCCATACAGCATGAATGCAGCATGTATGCAGCCCATACAGCATGAATGCAGGTCATACAGCATTAATGCAGCCCATACAGCATGAATGCAGCCCATGCAGCATGAATGCAGCTCATACAGCATGAATGCAGCCCATACAGCATAAATGCAGCATAAATGCAGCATGAATGCAGCCCATACTGCATGAATGCAGCTCATACAGCATGAATGCAGCTCATACAGCATGAATGCAGCATGAATGCAGCTCATACAGCATGAATGCATCCCATACAGCATGAATGCAGCTCATTCAGCATGAATGCAGCTCATACAGCATGAATGCAGCCCATACAGCATGAATGCAGCCCATACAGCATGAATGCAGCTCATACAGCATGAATGCAGCATGAATGCAGCTCATATAGCATGAATGCAGCTCATACAGCATGAATGCAGCTCATACAGCATGAATGCAGCTCATACAGCATGAATGCAGCCCATACAGCATGAATGCAGACCATACAGCATGAATGCAGCTCATACAGCATGAATACAGCTCATACAGCATGAATGCAGCCCATACAGCATGAATGCAGCTCATACAGCATGAATACAGCTCATACAGCATGAATGCATCCCATACAGCATGAATGCAGCTCATACAGCATTAATGCAGCCCATACAGCATGAATGCAGCTCATACAGCATGAATACAGCTCATACAGCATGAATGCAGCCCATACAGCATGAATGCAGCCCATACAGCATTAATGCAGCCCATACAGCATGAATGCAGCCCCATCATGCTGTACAGGTCTGATACACTCCAGAGGGATCAGCTTGTTACCCAACTGTATCACTGGTGAGTAACTCAGTGGGGTTGCCATGGTGCATTATGACAATAAATCTTGCATATTAGTGATATGCATTCACACACAGAAAAGTGAGTCATTGTCACTAAAACTACCCTCACCTGAGGGTCAGGCTCTCTGGTGAGGGTAGTTTTAGCGACAATGACTCTCACTTTTCTGAGGGTGTTCCTTAAAGAGTTGAGATGGCAGAATAAAGTGCATGTATTAAAAAAATGTGATTGTTGATGACTAATTACAGCCACATCAAATACCCGTCCTGTCTGATACACCTGGATACCTCTTGGCCATCCATGCCGCATGAGTCAAGAAAATAGTCCCATGGATGTACGGCCATGTATATAAATATATGGCTAAGGACAGTATCATAAGTGCCTGCCAAGGCCAAGGTCACAACACAGGACTTTTAGGTTTTTACCGGGAATAAAATAATGCAAAGCTGAAAATCGCAGGAATGTTTGGTTTTGGTATGGTGATCACTGTACTAAAAGTCCTGGAGTGTCCTGTGTGTGCTTCCATTAAAAAACGGGGGTAATCCAATATGGCCGCCAAATAATCAGAATCCCATCTCCCATGACAACAATATTGATCCTAGGGGGATTCTAACCTTACCTACCCCCCCCTAAATTGGGCCCAAGGAATCCACTGGTGTCCTTGGTTTGTTGCTAGGACAAACGGTTGCTTAGCAACAATAGTTTTACATGGCAACCTGCTCTTAATATGAGCAAATATCTAAAGCTAGTCCAAGAATACCATTCAGGAAGATCCTGACATAGTTAAAAGTCACCCAGCCCCACTAAACTAATTCATTGATTACCCCTAGTTGCTTAGCAACAGCAGGTTTGCATAGCAACCTGGGATTAGATGCAAGTATCTATAGCAAAATTTCCATGTTGTCATTTAAGAAGACTATAGTATAATTCAGCCCCACTATATCAAGAGATCCATTGTTGTTCTTGCTTTGAATTCTAGTTGCTAAGGTACATTGCTTTCAATTGTATGATTGCCTGACAACGCACAGACAACTTTTTTCCTATCTGAAGTTCTATAAAATCAATAGCTATCAACCCCCTTTCTGAATCTGCCTTAAGAAACTCAGTTGTTTAGCAAAACACATGTGATTGATATAAATGTAAGAGAAATTAACATAGGGTAAAGGGACTTGGACAGATGCCTTGAGTCGGATACCATTGGCTTTGAGTTACATAGTTAATGCACATATAGTCCATCATGAACATTGATATAGCGTGTTGAATACCTAGGTCAGTTAGATAGCCGTAGCTACATGCATACATGACTAAATGTTGAATGAACACTACATCTGATTGGGGACCAATATCATATGATTGTGGATCTATGAATAGAAGAAAACTGTTTCAAAAACATAATATGAACAAGAATATTGCTTTTACTGTCAAGCATACCTATCAAGCCATAACAAGTGTCTGACTCCAGCATCATCTCTGGCATGTAGTGTCCAACTTTAGGTGTAATCTTTTGAAATCAAGTTTCAGATGTAGATTTATTCATACTTATATGAGAGAATTTATTGTGATCTCATCAGGAATATAACCATATATAATCATATAGATAATGTGCCCAATGGGGTAACCTATGTTAAAATAACATCTTACAAAGATGTTTATTTCAACAGGCAAACTGATCACCTCTTCATTGTCAAGGAGCATCCGAAAGGCGTGCCTTCACCCTATGATTGAATGAAAAGGCACCTATACCGCCTGAATCCAGTGGTCCAATTTATAATTTTTTGGGCCAAAGAGAACTTTGCCTAGTTGGTACAAGCAATAAATTAAATCCATGTATCTGATATTGTTGAATATCATAGACATGGATGCTGCTATCCAGCATCGCCCCCTCACAAAACTGCCCCTCCCTCCTGGATTTGCCTCTCCTGCTTGGTAACTGTGCAAACTGCCCTGCCTCAGAACATGCCTATGGACTCATCACTGCATATATAACTTCATTAAACTGCTTTGATTTACTGGCCACAGAACTTGGTCCTAGTGGTCTACATTTTCAGAACAATAGCATAATGAGCTAATTGCTCGGGTCTTTGCTTCCCAGTGCTGTACCACTGAAATATCATGTTGATGCAAAGCCCTGCCCTGTGAGACTAAAGAGTCTACTATGAAACAGATCTACATTCTCTTTAGAATCCAGTATCATGGAGTCTGGAATATACCAGAGGTTAACCTTGTCCTTCCTCTTCAACCAGCAGGATCATACCTGGCCATTCCCTTACAAATCCTAGACCTAACTGTATATTACAGAATGCTGGACATGATCCCACTGACCCTAGCAGCAGAAAAGACTGAGAATACGTGATCGTCTACTATTATGTATTATAATCATGTGCTAACCTACTTTAGTGGCGTCAAAAACCCAATAGCTTCTGTGTTTTTCACTAATGTACTTGACCTCATGGTGATTCCATGTAAAACGGGCAATCAATCAATAAACACAGTACTGTAAAACCTTGTGTATAGGCCAAGGTTACTACACGTGTCAGATCACCAGTATGGCTTATAGGACCCATCAATACATTGAGAAGACCAGGCACACCTCTCTCAAGGACATATGGGGTCAACTCGGCCCTAACGACCACTACTCTACAGCGACAACCTCACCATTGTGGCCACTTTTGGAAAGTCTCAATCGTTTTTTCCCTTTATTCTAATATAGTAAACTCCCCCTAATGCAATCACCCCTCTAATGTGACCACCCCACCTTCCGACCACCAAATTAGCAGTCCCAAATAGCATTTTAATCCCTCTAATTTGACCACCAGGTATCCTCTCAGAGGTGAGGAGGTTGGAGTCTCTGCCCCTCCTCTCTGACCACTAGCCAGGTGTGTGAGGGGACCTCTATCCCTTAAACTCTGACCACTAGTCAGGTGTGTGAGGGGACCTCTGTTGCCCTCCACCCTGACTACTGGACAGATGAGGGAGTGGGAGGAGGGCTCTGTCGCTCTCCACCCCGACTACTGGACAGGTTATTAAGTAGATGTCCCTGGTCATCATCATTCAGGCCTTGTGACTTAGGTAGTAAGTTGCAAGTCCTGCATGCATGTATTGTGCCGATCTTCCATAGGATCAGCATGAATTACTGACCAAAAGAGAGAAATAATAATCGTATTAAGCACTGCGTATAGAAGCAATATGGCGCAACTAGGTGGTATGCATCTTAGTATATTTTGAGGGCTAGACAGCTCTAGATCAATAGTGTATACATAATATTATGGACAGCATAGTGCAGCCCTGAGACAAAATATTAACAATGTGCAGTAACTAGCAGAGCAAGATCTCTTACCCAAGGGTGGTAAGGTATGTGTCAATATATAAGGCAGACAGTAAAGGAACCAATATCTTCTAATTTACCAGCATCTCCTGTACTTTATATGTGTAGACAATGACACGAAGCTTTTGAAATGTAAGTAAATAGCAATAGCTTTTCTTTACCCAATAATCACTTTAGAGCGTTTAGTCTAGCAACAGGTGTTTAATGCATTTATATCCTAGGGTTCTCTAATGATGTAGAGATAATTAGAATTGACATAGGGCCCCTCAGTATTGCTAGGATTGGGATCTTCCTGAGGATCTTCATAGGTTGCTATGCAAAACAAACAGCATTTTACTGTAAATACTTGCTTCATATCCCAGGCTGCTCTACAAACCTGCTGTTGCTAAGCAACCCTACTGTTGCTAAGCAACCCTACTGTTGCTAAGCAACCCTACTGTTGCCTAGCAACCCTACTGTTGCTAAGCAACTAGGGGTCCTAGCCACACCAATAAATAAATTAGTTTAGTGAGGCTGGGTGACTTTTAACTATGTCAGGATCTTACTGAATGGTATTCTGGCGACTAGCTTCCGATATTTGCTCATATTTTAAATGCAGGTTGCTATATAAAACTACTGTTGCTAAGCAACCGTTTGTCCTAGCAACAAACCAGTGGATTCCTTGGGCCCAATTTAGGGGGGGTAGGTAAGGTTAGAATCCCCCTAGGATCATTATTGTTGTCATGGGAGTTGGGGTTCTGATTATTTGGCGGCCATATTGGATTACCCCCATTTTTTAATGGAAGCACACACAGGACACTCCAGGACTTTTGAGGGGTCAAACCTTATATAAAGCCGAGCCATTCCTGAAATTTTCAGCTTTGCATTATTTTATTCCCGCTTTGGCCTAAAATTCACCTAAAAGTCCTGTACTAACAACTGAAGTAACTTGTGTCCCTAACTAGTGTAGGGGCTCGGATCACTCATACTTTAGTGATAAACCCACCAGGTGGTATCACTCTGGTAATCCTGCTGCCCTCTGTACCATATCAATCCAGTAACGTGAAACGCTGTCTATCTGATGTGACAGGGGGTGTAGGTCAGTGGTAGAGCATCCACTTCAGAGTGGGAGGCCCCAGTTTTGGGTCCCGGTGTCTCGGAGAAATGTCATTTTCTGAGTAACAGTGTCACTCACAACAACGTCATCCTAATCTTTGTAATTCCCGGTATTTGATACACATTGTAAAGGATATGAGGAAACAACAACATCATGGACAACAGGGTATAAGCCTGCTTTCAAAGAGCAAATAGTATTGAGAGGGTCTACTTAGGTGTCCCTACATAGGTTAGCATTGTCCCTCATCAATGAAAATACCCCCAAAAGGATAATAACATTGAGTTTGAGTTGAGTTTGAATTGATTTATTTCAGAATGTTACATGTACAAATAGTTTTCAACAGTGGCATTTAGATGATATCATATGTAGTCTGAGTACACTTGCCTCGTAATCTCACTTGTGATTCATGAAATAAAAGGCCGCTCTTCAGCGTATACGCTGGTATGTATTAAGCAGCCTACATCAATTGATTACCGGTACATTTTTTAATGTATCTTATCATGCATTATTATAACAGTAATATTAAATCGAACAACATGATCATATACCGTATATATCGTATGTATGTCGTGGAAACACTGAGATAGTTCTTGCTTGGAATGTAGTTCCAACATGCATCAACTCTGATTATTCTGTAAACTTTGAATATTTTTAGTAAAGCTTGATAAAAAGTGTGTTTTTTTCATCGGATTACTGAAGATTTCTGGTAATAATTCCTGTGGTGCCCCCTAGTGGATAGAGCGTTCAGTCTACTGTTGCCATCTAGATAACCCCCGGGAGCTACTATTCCTGATCACATTTCTTCAAAATTCAACATGGATATTGAGAAAAACACAAAAATATATGGAAGCAAAAAACTATAGCAACTGAAATGTGCTTTCAACTGTGTCTTAATAAATAGGATTTTAGTGGCTATGTTAGCTGTACACTGCAGCCACCAGGGGGCACCATGGGTTTCTGGAGGACAGGGAAAATATTCAAGTGGAACCTTTTAGTGTTATTTGCTCTTGGCTGCTGTGCTACCTTCTGATAGCAGGTGATTTACAAAAACGTGACAAGAGGAGAGGTGGTAGACGTGAGGGGAGGTGGTAGATGTGAGGGTAGGTGGTAGACTTGAGGAGAGGTGGTAGACGTCAAGGGGAGGTGGTAGACGTGAGGGGAGGTGGTAGACGTGAGGGGAGGTGGTAGATGTGAGGGGAGATGGTAGATGTGAGGAGAGGTGGTAGATGTGACAGGTGGTGGACGTAAGGGGAGGTGGTAGACGTGAGGGGAGGTGGTAGATGTGAGGGGA
This sequence comes from Harmothoe impar, assembly GCA_947462335.1. Lineage (NCBI taxonomy): Eukaryota > Metazoa > Annelida > Polychaeta > Phyllodocida > Polynoidae > Harmothoe > Harmothoe impar. Next base: position 66,527,744 of record OX381707.1, on the reverse strand, counting down.
GGTGGTAGACGTGAGGAGAGGTGGTAGACCTGAGGGGAGCTGGTAGAAGTGAGGGGAGGTGGTAGACGTGAGGGGAGGTGGTAGATGTGAGGGGAGGTGGTAGACGTGAGGGGACGTGGTAGATGTGAGGGGACATGGTAGATGTGAGGGGAGGTGGTAGATGTGAGGGGAGGTGGTAGATGTGAGGGGAGGTGGTAGACGTGAGGGGACGTGGTAGATGTGAGGGGACATGGTAGATGTGAGGAGAGGTGGTAGATGTGAGGGGAGGTGGTAGATGTGAGGGGAGGTGGTAGATGTGAGGGCAGGTGGTAGACGTGAGGGGAGGTGGTAGACGTGAGGTGAGGTGGTAGATGTGAGGGCAGGTGGTAGACGTGAGGGGAGGTGGTAGACGTGAGGAGAGGTGGTAGATGTGAGGGGAGATGGTAGATGTGAGGAGAGGTGGTAGATGTGACAGGTGGTGGACGTAAGGGGAGGTGGTAGAAGTGAGGGGAGGTGGTAGATGTGAGGGGAGGTGGTAGACGTGAGGAGAGGTGGTAGACCTGAGGGGAGGTGGTAGAAGTGAGGGGAGGTGGTAGACGTGAGGGGAGGTGGTAGATGTGAGGGGAGGTGGTAGACGTGAGGGGACGTGGTAGAAGTGAGGGGAGGTGGTAGACGTGAGGGGAGGTGGTAGACGTGAGGGGAGGTGGTAGACGTGAGGGGAGGTGGTAGACGTGAGGGGAGGTGGTAGACGTGAGGAGAGGTGGTAGATGTGAGGGGACGTGGTAGATGTGAGGAGAGGTGGTAGATGTGAGGGGAGGTGGTAGATGTGAGGGCAGGTGGTAGATGTGAGGGGACGTGGTAGATGTGAGGAGAGGTGGTAGATGTGAGGGGAGGTGGTAGATGTGAGGGCAGGTGGTAGACGTGAGGGGAGGTGGTAGATGTGAGGGGAGGTGGTAGATGTGAGGGGACGTGGTAGAAGTGAGGGGAGGTGGTAGATGTGAGGAGATGTGGTAGATGTGAGGGCAGGTGGTAGACGTGAGGGGAGGTGGTCGACATTGGGGGAGGTGGTAGACCTGAGGGGAGGTGGTAGATGTGAGGAGAGGTGGTAGATGTGAGGGGGAGGTGGTAGATGTGAGGGGAGATAAATTCCACCACCACCCCCTTTTGCTACTAGTTATTGACTATTTCCTTAGAAAAAGGAATAGTGACAGTTGTGATAGAGTATCAGAGGCTGAAAGTGATGTTTACATTTACCTCTGCGGGTGTCAGTAGGACGTCACGCCATGTTGCTACAGATACTGGGGAGTTCCTCTAACCACAGACTCTATCAGGCCACCATAAGAAACCTGTTTCTCATCACCTACCAAGAGGATATGAAAAAGGTGTATTTCATTTTAGATGTTCTTTTTCCTTGAGGAACATATTGGATTACTGGTATCATACATTTTAATTTGATTGTAGGCAGTTAAATCCCGATGTCTCATGTCATCTGTAAAAACCTATCATGTCCCAAACCAAATTAAAAATATCCTTTGGCATGTCAGTATGATGCATGTTGCATATCAAACCTAATGAATGCCCATGTCTGCATGTGGAATGTGTAGGGCCATATATAGGTGTAGCTTAGCATTCCACTGCTCTAATACCTGGTCACGTTCTGTTTGATCCACACACTGTGCCCCTGTGATATTATGAAGACTTAACCGCTATTAATTAATATATACATATTGAGCATGACACACATTGTACTCATTTATAATTACAGACTATCAGCGACCATTACACATGTACAGACTTGCTAGCTAATACCACCATCCACCACTGCATTGCCTTGTGCTACCTCTTGTGCTCTGGGTCATACTGTAGCAGTATCAACATCTATACTGCATGCATGTACAAATAAACCCAAACTACACAGCTAATTGCCAACTGTATTTGTCACTTATTGTCCTGCATATCCAGATCATAGATCATGCTATTTAATGGGAGATGACGGTGCTCTGATATGACACCCCGGCCTTGTTCTAACTCATAAGACCCACAGTTAATGATAGAACCAGTCCACACCAAAGCACCACCTGGGGACCAAACTGGGAACCACCATCTGCACCTCTCACTCCCCTATAGGGGGAGCCGACTCCCCGTCACTCTCAAATCTGAGCACCAAGCATCCAGTGCTGTCCCCTACCATACCACCCCCCACACCCCTCATTCCTCAGTCTTGGTCTCTGCTCCCATCAGCAGCCCAGATCCACCCGCACACTGTTTATGTTTAACCCTTTAAAGATGGCATGCCATCCTTGATGCATCATTCCTTTTGTTATAATAATGCATGAATGCAACTCTGGTGAGTAACATGTATTCGTAGTCACACTGTAAAAAGTTGTTGTTCGTGAACAGCAATATGTGCTGTAACTATACAGTACTTTAGCTGTAAAAGATAATACAGCAACTTTTGCTGTACACATACAATTCTGTTACTGTAGATGCAGGTTCGAATCCCATAACCAGCAACCAGAGGGAGAGAGAGCAGAGAGGTTGGAGGGAGTACCATACTACACAGCTCAAATATGACCTGATCTTTTCAAAAGCCTATTGATGCAGGCTATATATAAGTGATTGCCCCTCTAGCTCAGTTGGTAGAGCTGTGGGAGATGTAGTCTGAGGGTCAGCAGTTCCAGTCCCGGCAGGAAACTCTCACACAAACTACATTTCTCCTGATGCAATTCTAAAGTATAATATATTTTGGTAAGTTTTTGGATAAGACCAATGTATCTCAACAATCTGCATGAAAGATAATAAAATTTACTTTGAAAAACATCTATAGGCCATCAAGATTACACTCCAACTAATGGTAGTTCAGTCCTTATTAGTACGTTACTGCAATAGGGTAATTTTCATATTAACCCATAAGACATGAAAAGTCTAGTTCTAAAATTGTCCCCAGGGATCCTGTGTTGACCTCATTACCATTCACACATAAGTAGGAGGTGTTTCAATGCACCTGACATGGATTCACTGGTGTAGTGGTCATGGTTCAGGACTATGGATTGGAACCTGGGGGTTCAAATCTCCAAGATGTTGAATATGTGAGCCTTTTTAGAACTCAGGTCTGCGTCTACAGTAGATTCTACTGTAGGTCTACAGCAGAATTTACTGGAACCCAAGTTGCCCCCAATAGTTGCTGTACAGGAACACTACTTACTTCTAACAGTGCAGCATTATGCTCACTCTGTGTTGTGGCTGGTCTTGCCTATTTCGACCCACTATGCTGTCCTTAAAGGGGTAATACAGTGTGGAGGCCTGAGCAGCCAGAGACCTCCCCAGATGGTTTGGTTTGTTCAAAATCAGCCTATTAACCACTTAAGGGTCATTAGGTTGGGGCTGCATACATCCACCATGTCAGCCCTCTGTGATCATGAGTTTATCAACCCGGTATGGTCAGCATTGAATTTGAATGCACCCCTAGTCCATCACTCACCAGGACTGCATGCCAAGATCAAGGACGGTAGTTGTCTCAAATCCCGTCCACCCACCTACAGAACACCAGTTAGTCACAGCCTATTACACAAGAGGGTTCTACCTGGGGACTCATCTTGTCGGAGCTACACACATCCAGCATGCCAACCCTTTATGAGTGTCCCCACCATGTATCCATGGTCAGCATCGAGCTCCAGTGAATTATTCAGCAGAATTGCATTTTCTTTAACATAAATAGAAAAGGCACAGTGGATTAAAGCACTATGCCACATCTAAAATGCATGGACATGGACAGTAATTCCCTCAAATATTTGAAATTATCACAAACGTTTATAGTGATGAAATGAGTGAGAACTGCAACCACTGTGTTCACACTGACATGGAAGAGGAGGCCCTTTCTAGAGTATGAAAAGGGTCACTTTCCCATCACTTTGTGTAGAAATATGTTTTTTAAAAGGCCAGGAATGAACTGCTGGAGCGTTACATTGAGTTTCTGCTTCCCCCGGGCCTATACACACACATGTGTGCTCTCTCTGCAGGACACGTTGGGTGTACCTCCACACAGACACCACCACCCCTACCTCCCCCAACTTATCCCGCCAGGACACCAGGTATCCCTTTGAAGACTGCATCAAAGCTGTGTATCCTCGGTCATCATGATGCATGAGTGTCCCCCTGGCAAATAAATATCATCAAGCCAACATTATGGAGGCAATAGACTCCCAAAGGGTTGGCATGATGCATGAATGAAGCACCAGTGAGTACCTGCTGGGATTGGATTCATGCATCATTGCGACCAGGGACATTAAAGCAAAATGCTGCCCTCAAAGTGTCAGTCACAACCAATTACATAAGACATTACATGTGTAATCTTATCCACCTGCCCATACCACACCAATTAGTCAGTCAATTACACAAAATATGTGTACATTTTGTCAGGAGTCAAGGCATGGGGCAAACTATCTACCTTACAGCCCGCTTGTGTATTAAGATAGGGGGGGGGGGTGTTAGGGGGGGTGTAGGGTGAGTAGCGGTGTGTGGGGGTGTTTAGGGTGTTTGGGGGTGAATGGGGGTGTTTGGGGGTGTTTGGGGTGAGCAGAGGTGAGTGGGAGTGAGTGGGGTGAGTGGGGGTGTTTAGGTCAAGTTTGGGTGTTTAGGTCGAGTTTGGGTGTTTAGGGGAATCAGTGTGTGTGGGGGGTGAGTGGGGGTGAGTGGGGATGAGGGCGATGAGTGGGGTGAGTGGGGATGAGTGGGGTGAGTGGGGTGAGTGGGGATGAGTGGGGGTGAGTGGGAGAGAGGGGTGAGTGGGGGGGAGTGGGGTGATTCGGGGTGAGTTTGGGTGTTTAGGGTAAGTAGGGGTAGTAGTGTAATCGGAGTGTGTGGGAGTGTTTGGGGTGAGTTAGGTGATGCAGTGGGTGGGCTGAGTGGGAGAGAGTGTGGTTGGGGGGTCAAGTAGGATGAGTGGGACAAATGAAATATGGTGTGCGTGTCTAGTTGTGCAGAGGAGTATTAGCAATTATCACTGTCCTTTTTGCATCACCTATACTCACCTAGGGCTGCATTTATCTAGTATGTTAAGCCCCACCTGCTCTATAAATAGGGCTGAGTCTACCAAAGGGTTAAACAACAGGCTGTACTGGAGCACCTACTGATGGGAGTGCCTGAGATGCATGCAGACACCTGACAAGGGCTGAGTGAATGAGGACTTAACCCTCTATAGACAGCATAGTACAGTAACACAATACGCCCTATAGTGTGCCCCAAGTCACTTGCTGCTGCTATGGGAGTGACAAAGATTCCCAAAAGAATACCGAAATAATACCACTCTCTAGGCTAGAGCCTTGGTTTGTTTTCTTTGTGAGGGAGTACCATAAAACCCCACATATAGAACGACCCCACCTATTACATAAACCCCAAACTTGAGAAAGTAAACTGTCCTATACAAAAATAGGTTTAAATATCATTTTCTCATTATTCTAATATATTAATTCCCCATCTATAAGCCGAACCCCAATTTCTGAAAAAGATACCAGCTAATAGAAAATTAAAAACGCCAAATAAAATTTGTCTTATAGGCTGGCTTTTATGATAGTCATTATTTTTGAACAACAGGGAGGGTTGGTGGATCGTAACACAAGCCTCTCCTCCCCCCCTGAGTGGGGTCAAAACTTTTCTGGACCCCCCAGGCTTGAATTTTTAAGCCCCCCCTCCCCACCCATCTTAGCACTGTAGTAGTCTACAGGATCTTTACCGAAAAGGGATGAAATTCTTTTGGCTGCCCCCCTTTACAGTGGTCAAAATATTATGCATTTACGCACTTGGCACCATGCACATCCATTAATATTACAGACTGCACATGGTACCGCCATTTAACATTATCCAAGTCACATCCTTAATACTAATTTTATACTTATGTCAATTACCTCTCATTGTTGGCTGAGCTTTGACTGTAAGAGCCATACATTATATCTAATTGACCTCCTTGACAGAGGCATTGTGCACTTATGGTAGCCGTTTGCAATTACCTCTCATGGTGAAGCCTACCTTCCTACTCTATTATACACTGTAAACATACTTTATTCCGCGCTGTACATATTTTCATGACGTATTTGAGGTGGCCAAATGGCTGATTAATAAACTGAGTTTAATAGCCATGTTATCATCCACCTAGAGGGTTGTTATGGGTTTTATATTGACAGAAAGAAAATTGAGAATTTATTAATTTTTCTCAGCTCAGGGTCCGATAAACCTATTGTGGACAGAATAGATCTTCGGACGTTACACACACATTAGTCTTTCTCCAGCATGAATTCATGCACTTCTAAACATTAAATGTATCCTACAACCATGGCTGACCACACATTGATCAATATTGAGCAATAGTTCCCTACTAATGTTGCTCCTGTGGAATGTACAACCTATTTAGCTCCAATTTGCCCCATGTAACATCCATCAGATCTATCTATGTAACATCCATCAGATATATATGAAACTTCTCAAATAAGCATCAAAGTACATGCTTCGGTTGTAGATATTTTACCTATAGCCCCAAGCTATCAATTTTGTGTGCTAAACATATCCAGGCATTAGTCTATTTGCCTTTCAAACTGATTACAAAGTTCTTGGGAATAGATCTGACGGATGTTACACTGGAAAATTGATATCAGCCCAGAGATGTTAATATGAACTAGCTTAGAGTGATCACTGGATAATTTCTTAAAGAGGTGTCTTGTCTAATATCCTGAAGCTTCAATATGTTATTTTCACTGACTGTTCATTAATTTTGGGCACATTTTATTTATCTGACGGACGTTACATTATCAGATTATTCTTCAAAAATCTCATTTCTGCTCACTGCAACCTCTTCATATTGGAACATAGTATGCCCCTATGGTACCTTTATTACACCAAACACTCATTTAGACCATAGCAGATACTTCAATTTTTGACCAAAAAAATCACAAGTGTGAAAATAAGGATATTTCTGTTCTGAAACAACCTCTAGAGCCCCTAAATGGGTGTTTTAGATCAGTCTGGCCACCTAGAACAAACATCAAACCTGTTTTATACAAGGATAGCCAAGGTAAAAAGGTAGTGTTTGATGATATTTGGTGCTCATGGAACTAGGTTTATCCTGAGTAATATGACAAATGTAACATCCGTCAGATCTATTGCGATTCAGCTCCTTATATATGGGTTTACCATGCAAATAATGTGTATATGGTTGCAAAAGTATACATAATTTTGAAAGTATATATGATTGGGATGATACTAAGAGTGTTTAATGATAAAAAGAGTAATTTTAAGCAAAAAATATTAAAGTTGGAGTTATGTTAGGAAAAGTTCCACAATTTTAACTACTTCAAAAAGTTTGCCAACACAAAAAATGCTTCCTCTCTGGGTTCTGGAATTTTTCACGCATTTTCTTATATATCAAGCCTACTTGACAATGTAATTTGGAATGACTGTGGCATTTTTTAGATATATTTTATATGCTAGGAAAATAGATCTGACGGATGTTACACAATATTAGTAGCCTTTGGTTGATAATGAATAAAAACTGACCCCCTGGGAGTTAGTCAATCCGCCAAGGGTTTTCATATTGCCAAGATATGAGGCTTTAGATATAATGAAGTTGTATACATTAATGTTAAGTTTGTTGATTTTTTTTTGGAACCACAATTGTACATTTATAGATGGTCCCACCCATATATGTATGTATATATATACATATATATATATACATATATACAAGAGGTAGAGGACCAGTCGCCTCCCCTCCCCTTCCCTCCCCTCCCGTCCCCTCCCTTTCTCTCCACTCCCTCCCCCTGTAGCAGCCAGATTCATTTACAAATATAGACATACATTCATATATATATACATACATGCATGGATGTTTGCGACATTAGAGGCCATTCAAGTATGAAGTCATGGCTTTACAGACATTTCCCAAAAACCCTCCCTGTGTCATCATTTAATAACAACATGGCCATCCTTCTCTATATACCCCCCTACTCCTTATTGATGGCGTTATACTTGAATAGCCCATTATGCACATTGTTGGTCTAAATAAGGTTAGGAAAAAGTGTGGTGCTAAGAAGTATGTGACAAAATTGTGTTTGGAAAGTACATAAATTTGATATGCTCTGGACTTGGTAGGCTTGTATTTATGAATCATGCTACCTCAGGACAGAGCTCTTTAACTTACAAGTTAAACAAGGTTTAAGTGCCCATGGAGGAATACATGTCCGTCTACAACTGTAAGCTTCTGGTAGAGACTACACAGCACCCGCTGGCTCCAGACAGCAACCAGACAAGACCTGTGAATAAGTAAGTACTTCATCATATAAATCAAGAGGTTCAAGCGGCCTGTCTAGGAATATGGTACATTGATAGGGGAAGAAGTGTGGTGTATTGATAGGCAAGGGGTGTTAGAGAAACAGGGGCAGGGGGATAGCAATGGGAGGCCCATTCTTTGGTTCGCTGTTCCAGCACTGGCAGCCCATCCTCAATGAATTAGTGTGCAACAAAGGAGGGAAGGGTGAGGGCTGGCGGGTATGGCTACTGTAAACGTATTAATGTTAGCTTAGTACATATTTTCGTGGTTTTCGCACACATGCTTAAGTGCGCAAAATTATGATGTGCGCGAAAATTAGCTTTCCAATGATGTGTAGCACTATATGTTGTTAATTGTATTTATACTGCTAATGGGTGACTTAATAATGGGTGACTTAATAAGTAGCATGGATAAAAGTGTGTCTTTTTTTCCTACTATGTATCAGATCCCTAGAAACCTTCCCTTGTGCATTACATTTACAGTTCATATGATATATAGGGTGACACTCTTTGGGCTCTAATATCCTTAATAATTGTCCGATTTACAAACCGTAAAAAATGGCATGTAGCTAAATATGTAATGCTTACAGGTATCATTGCGCGAACATGTTTCTCTATGGTAGGCGCGCAGAAATTTAGCTGCGTAAAAATATATACATTTACAGTATCTAGGCTTAGGCCTATACCGTTCTGCCTGCTGTAGGCCCTATGCCTAGGGATCACAAATATGCTTCTTCTGGTATCAAACTCTCCCCTGTTGAACTCATTTTAAATATGGGTTAGGAGCTAATTTGGGGTCAATTTGTATTTTTCTGTTACACATTGTATTTGTATTCATAATGCCTATATCAATGTGTGTGTAAACTTCTAAATACATCTAACACTTAGAAATGCATATATTCAAGGTGAGAGGGCCTGTTTGTGTAATACAGTGGGGTGACAGGACCTATTCTGACATGGTTTCTCTCCATTCTATCTATGTTTAAGTATAGGAATGATTGTTTATGCTACACACACATTTGTATGCACATTATGAACACTAATTCATACTTTAAAAAAAAAAAGAATCGACCCCAAATTAACTCCTAACCCATCTATAACAAAGTGCACCATCCATCGTGAACCATGAAATTTGTGATAGGTATATATCTATGTGATTTATCAGTACACTTCTTAATCAAGATGTACTACAATTGTAAGCTGTGACTGGACAGATTGCTATGGAGAGGCTCAATGCTCAATTCGCAGGGTAGGGGCAGGGTGAGGAGGAAGAGAGGAGGGGTAGGCCTATACTGTAAAATGTGTTTCTTTGATGAACCTCCAAGCATATTTTCATTTTAAAGAAATAAATATTAAGCACTTTGCTACTCCTTTACCTTCATACAGGGACTATGCATTTATTGTAAAGATCGTCATTTTTTAAAGAAACCTGAAGTAGGCCTAATTTGACTTGGAATGTCTAGGAATCATATACATACTCAGTAAGACACACTAGTCATGAACCACCAGTCATGAACCACTAGTCAAGACACACTAGTCATTACACACTAGTCATTACACACTAGTCATTACACACTAGTCATTACACACTAGTCATGACACACTAGGGATGAAAGGCTGCATAGTGCTTTATTATTCATTAGTTATAACACACTAGTGATGACACACTAGTCAGGACACCCTAGTCATGACAAACTAGTCACAAAATGCCAGTTATGACACATTAGTTTATTGGGCTGAGGAAATTATAACTGCAATTAAGTAGGTTATAGAATACATTTTCTGTAGTATTTCACACTCCTAGTTAAATGATGCATTAATGCAGCCCTGGCTCACTATAGATACTCCTGGCATTAATACGGGCTGACCCTTATGTGAATTATAGCCTGTAAATACAGTAAGGTATTTACAGTTAATTGTGAAGTTTATGGGGATGCAGGGTCCTTCCTTGTGTTGATCTCCACCACCATCACCACCAACAGCCAGTTATACATGCTTGGATAAACACATCCATTAGTTGTGTAACTAAGCCTTTAAGGGCTGCATAGTGCTTTATTATGCTATGCCTGTCATAATGTATTAATGTCTCATGCCAACCCTTTGGGAGTCTATCAAACCTGTGAGCACAACTGTAGAAGGCTACGTACTGAGTATACTGATGTTGAGTGGTACTGACCTGGGGACTCCTCTCCCTATCCACCCTACCTTACTAGGACCACCTAAAACATTAATTGCTGGGCTTCATATTATAAGTGTTGGGCATGTATAAGCACTTGGGGTTGCAGGAGGTCCTGGCTCACTTGATCTCCAGCTGCATAAAAGGGAGTACTATAATCAAGTGAACGCATGTAGGGGATAGACTGGTACCATGATATCTGATCATGAATACACCCATATATATACATGTAAGATTCAAATAGTTTTTCAGGCAGAGTAGTTCAGTAGAGGAGGAGCCTCTCAATGCATCTGTAAAGAGTGAAATTTCTCCATATCGGTGTATGTTATCTTTAATTTTATCTCCCAGGATGGATACCATGTGTCCCTATATAAATCAATAGACAATATATTCTCAATGCTGTCATACAAAGTTAACAGAACGTTTCTCTACTTTATTTTGAAAACAATGTAGACAATAATGGGTGAGAAAGGACTGATGTCAATCTCAATTTCTATTATGTATAGTCATAAACAGGTATAATTTGCACAGGTCTAACATATTTTGTTTCATCCACTTAACTGATTAAACTAGGAGATGGTAATGTGAAAGCGTCCTCATGTTGATTCGCTGGGGGGAGGGGGAGGGGGGGGGCCTTAGCAGGATAAGTGCATACTCCTCTAAATCTGGAACTCCACTGAGGGTAGCACGTACTACATCAGAATAATGTATACTTTTTATAACTATTACTATATTTGTATTCGGCATCAAAGAGTGTGCAAGCTGAATTAGCTGCATATCATAATGTATAGGGGGCCTATAGTACACCTATTACAAGGTACATGTACCAGTATATGTATACATATACCGGAACACATGTATACATGCACATATAACGAGACCAAATTTGAAAACAATTAGCACACAATATGCAATATATTGTACACCCCCTACATATATATATATATATATATATATAAATATATATATATATATATAGACCTATATAGACACTGACTCGGTGAGAGTTGGCACAGGCCACAGGCCCAAAACACTGTCTGCTACAGTGACTGTAGTAATCTCTGCCCACTGTTTGCCCAACCATGATCTGTATCTCATGATATTAATTAGACCTAGATGTAACAACCGAGTAACACATATTTAGTAGCTCATATACTCTCTTTTATCACTAGTCTCCTTGTCTGCATGCACTGTTATTTTATGTCTCTTTAGTTTCATTATGCACTTATTGTAAAACCTATCATGCACATACTCAGTGCTCTGATCTCACAATTTATCACCTATATGTCAGAGCACGCTTCAAAACCGCCATACCGTTAGAAATGCCCAAAAATCTTATACATTCACCACATACTAGGTATCACTCATCATCACCCCTCATGTATCTTATGCATATCTGTAGCTCATCAAGATGTCAGAGTTGCATGAAATAACAGCGAAAAAAGGTCTTCTCTTTATCTGTTCAAATGCCAGGTCCATAGTTGCAGTTAAAAAAAGGGCCAATGCCTTTGAGCTTATTAATAATGCAGACTTTACGGGCATTGTTGAAAGTTGGCTCACACCTACAACAAATGATATAGACCTACATGTACCCGGCTATCAGTTCTTTAGGTTGGATAGATTCCCAAATAGAGATAAAAAAGCTGGTGGCCTGATGCTGTATATGAGGGACTCCTATACTGCATCCTTGGATACAAATGGTTGTTTCATACACAAGGATTATGAAATTTTATGTGTTGATGTGGAGGTTGGTATCATTAAATACAAGATATATGTGTGTTACAGGCCTCCAGATCAGGATGTTGACAAAAATGCTATCTATACTAAGCTCTCTGAACTGAAATCGACTGTCACAAAAAATAGAAAAATAATATACATGGGAGACTTCAATGTTAATCTATTCGCCCAAAAAGATATTGATGATTCAAAGGTTAACAATTTCTGTACAGACAATGATGTCTTCCAGCTGATCAACACTGTTACTCGTCCAAAATCTGGCACATTGTTAGATCACATTTATACGAATGTACACAATGTGTATGAATCAGGCACTATCAACTTCCACATCTCAGATCACATGCCAATATATATGATATTGAAATGTATTAGGACGAAAATACCAAAAAAGGTTGTAAAAGCCAGATCATACAAAAATTATGATTTTGCTACATACAAAAATATGTTAAATGACATGGAGTGGGCAGACATACTAGATGGTGATGACGTAAATATTATGTGGGATAGGATAACTGAAATAATGACAAAGTGCCTAGACACTATGTGCCCAGTCAGGAAACTAACCCTACCGGTATACACACCAGACTGGTTAACACCACCCATTATTGATGCAATGAGAGAACGTGACGATCTGTACAGGAGGGCCAGACGTACCATGAGCAGGGATGACTGGCGTGTAGCTGACTTCCATAGATGTAGGGTTGAAACCATGCAATTTGATAGCAGGAAAGTTGAAATTGGTAAATTATTGATATACCGTAAGGATGACCCCTTTAAATTCTGGCAAGGTATCAGGAAACTTTTACCGAACAAAACAGCATCAACACTGATCAAGCTTAGGAATAATACAAATAATTTAATAATACCCCCGCAGGATTGCGCTGAGTATATTAACTCCTTTTTTGCAAATGTTGGAAAAAAACTAGCTGACGCTCTACCGCTAATACCAGATCCTGCAGTGAATGAACCTGCTCCATATGGTATCCCTGTCCCTGATACAGATCTCCTACAACCATTGACTCACAATAGTTTTATGAAACTGGCTAAGAATGTTAATGTAAAAAAGCCCTCTGCTATAAAACATATGAAGTCATATATTTTGAAGGATGCCTTCATGTCAGTCCCAGATGTCTTTGTCGAACTCTATAATAAGTGTCTGTCAACTAGTACTTTCCCTGATACATGGAAATATGCCACGGTTGTACCACTACATAAAAAATGTAACTCACATGATGTTAATGATTTAAGACCAATCAGTCTACTCCCATTGCCGGGTAAAGTGCTAGAAAAAATTGTATGTGCTAGACTGCAAGAATATATGTCAGACCAGCAACTGCTAAGCCCATATCAGCATGGTTATAGAAAGGGACACTCCACCCAGTCGGCCATTGGGGAACATCTACACACCATCATCAATAATACCATAAATGATAGACCTACCTTTTCGCTATACCTAGACTACAAAAAAGCTTTTGATACTATATCTCACAAAATTATGATTACAAAACTACATGCCCTGGGTCTAAGTAAGAAGACTTGCGACTTCTTTGAAAGCTACCTCAACCAGAGGCAACAGTGTACAATTGCTAATGACATTCTATCTTCACCCCAAACTATTACATATGGTGTTCCACAAGGGTCGGTTTTGGGACCTGTGCTCTTCTCAATATATATAAATAGCCTCCCAAAAATAGATAATTTTGACATCACATTATATGCTGACGATGCTGTCATATCTGTTACCTCACCTGAGAAAATGAATGCCTTATTACCCTTACTGTCCAACTGGTGTATTAAAAACAGCCTCACTGTCAATGAAAATAAGACAAAGTGGATGGTTTTTAATAATAACAATAATGTACCTCCTGTCTTTAAACTAAACAACAGAACGTTGGAACAGGTCACAACCTTCCATTACCTGGGATTAACACTAGACCCAGAGTTAAAGTTTGTAGAACACAGGAGAAACACAGTAAATGCTATACGTACAAGACTGCACCAACACGTACGGGTCAGAGGCTATGTCGAAGAGGAGGTGGCCCTAGAAGTGTATAAGTCAATGGTACTGCCAAACTTAGACTATGTTGACTATGTGTGGGATAGAAATAACCTTGGAGAAAATAGAGAACTTCAACTTATGCAAAACAAAGCACTAAGGGTAGTATACAATGTAAAACTTGGCAAAAACCCCCGTTACAATACTGAACAATTACATATTGAAAGTGGCTGTCAGAAACTGGATGTTAGGAGGGACATGCATCTCTTGTTTTATGCTCACACCCTTGCCCAGAAGGAAACAAATATAGATAGGAGGAACCTTCCTACCAGAAGGAATGTTGGGAAGAGGTTAGTTGTGCCAAGGTCACTTAAACCCATTGTCCTTAGAAGTGCTTTCTATAGAGCTATTATAAGATGGAATCAATTGAAGGCCTCCTTTACAGAGATTGAAGACCTTAAGGCCTTTAAAATATCTATAAAAAAGAACTACCATACATGTTTCATGTAAGAAACTGACATTAATCTACCTGTAACTGACTTTGACCTCATGTAATTTGACATATCTGTATTTCTCATTATTCATCTCATCTTCATCAAATGCTAATAACTGCCCAGTGTAAGTAATAGATTTTCTCTGTAATGGTGAACATACTGTATTGTAGCGACTGCCATGCCGTGTTTTTTAACACATTGTTGTAACGAAGAACTGGTAGGGGTCCTAGCGGAAGTAATGCAATGCGCATGTGCTAGGTTAATTTCAATTTTTCATTTTATTATGTAATTGTTATTATTCAACCCAATAAAACACTTTAAAAAAAAAATATATATATATATATATGTGTGTGTCTGTGTGTGTGTTTTACATTAGCAATGTGGTATCCATTACTATCCATAGACATTGATGTATGTGTATCATCCTACATACATATTTGCCTGTAAGCATGATATACCTTAATGCATGATGCCGATGATGCATGAATATTGCCCTGCCCAAGGTACCAGGAAGGTGGTGGAGGGGCAGGTTGTGCATAAACACAGGAGGCAGCGGCACCCGGGGAGGTATCTGTATTAGCATGCAACAAACACCTCTCACTTAAAGGTATACAACACCATCTAGCTAATTCATGGTTGCAGGTAGTTCTGTGATTTTGCCACCAGGTGCTGTATGCATAATTTGTGATGCATGTCCTTTAATGCTAAATCCGGGGAAATCTAGCCATATGACATCAAATCAAAAAGCATGGCATTTTACTCATTCAAGGTCACATCCCTGACCCATTCTTTTTTTCGATTCATGTTTGGTCAATAAATTGGTTAATAAACAAAATTAAATCGTGCTGTTTAATGGAGGCAAAATAATCAAATAAAAGAAGCTGGTATGGTCTTCTTATAGACTGGATAAATGCGAATTGAATGCACAATCAAAAGTAACCAATACCCTAAATGGCAATAACAAAAGATACATCCTCTGAAAGATCTTGAATTATGAGCTGGGAATACTCTTAAGCCTAAATTTAGGGTCTATATTTAACTGTGTGTAAGCAGCAGTTTTGAGAAAAAGGGCTAATCCCCTAAAAAATAAAGATTACTTTTGATCACATTGGACGCTCAGGCAGTACTGTGAAGTCTAAGGTCAGACAAAAATACCAAATTTCTCTCCCCCACCCCCAGGTCAAAAATTATGCAAATGAGCTGGTAATACTTTTAAACCTAAATATAGGGTCTATATTTAACTATGTGTTAGTGGCAGTTTTGAGAAAAAGGGCTTACCACATCATAAAAAAGGATTACTTTTGATCACATTGGACATCATATGAAAGCCTCCTTAACATGTACATATGTAAGGATCAGGAGGTGACCACAGGGGCCTGTTGGTACATACGGCATGCCCATGTGAGGCCCGGGGGACAGGGAGAGGACCACGGGGAGCGTGTCCGTACCTGGAGCATAGCCATGTGAGGCCCGGGGAGAGGGAGACGACTACAGGGAGCGTTTTGGTACGTACATCATAGCCGTGTGAGGCCCGGGGGACAGGGAGATGACCACAGGGGCCATGTCGGTATATGCGGCTCAGGCAGTACTGTGGAGTTTACAGTGGGACAAAAACACCAAATTTCTCTCACCCCATCCCCTTAGTCTAAAATTATGCAAATGAGCTCTTAAGCCTAAATTAAGGGTCTGTATCTAACTGTGTGTAAGCAGCAGTTTTGAGAATTAGGGCTAACATAAAAATAATATGCAGATGATGCATGAATATTTGCCCTAGCAAGTAACGCGCCAGTGCTGCATTCACGTGTGCTACGTTCACGTGTCGCCTTGTCACGTATCGCCTTCATGTCTGGATAGGACAATACTTGATAACTAAACTCATTACATTTATATATGAAAGGGCATATTTATGAAATCTTTATAATAGATGACTGAGCAGAGGGGGGGGGGGGCAAAGGGTGGTGGTGGACACTTTATCACGGTATGACCCATAGCTCCACAGCTTAATACAGGTGGGCCATTCATCTACCTGACATTTCTAATAGAGCAATTCTGTACTTATGTCTTGTGGTCACAAGATTCATGTATTTGCCAAAAGTTCAACTCTAAGTGCAAGAGGTATGGCATGACCTAGTTTTGGTTTATCGTCACTAGTGAGAAGGTTGAGGTTAACCTGGAGACTTTTGGAATTATGAAAGCAAATTGATGCCAAGAGTATTACATTAAGTTATTAGTCCCTCGCCGGAGTGTTGTTAGAAAATGATTACTCCCTTAAGACCAAATTCAAAAACAATTAACACACAACCCACAATGTATTGTACTGTAAGCCCTGTGTGTACCTTACATTAGCACTGTGGTATCCATCACTATCCATCAACATTTATGTACGTGTATCGATACTACATACGCAGGATGTCGCTGCAGATGGAAGGTAATACAAAGGGACATATTTGACTGTTAACCCTTTAAAGATGGCATGACACCTTAATGCATCATGCCCTTGGTTGTCAGTGGTGCATTTAAGCATCATGCTGAACCTATGGGATTGAGACACTCCCAAAGGGTTCACATAATGCACCAATGCAGAACCGGTGAGTTACACGCCCGGCTGCATTGGTGCATCATAATGACAAATGTCATCTTTTAGCAACATCCATCTTAATAGGTCAATGGCGGGAATCAGAGGTATGGGAGCCACTTATAAACATACCTGAGGGTCGGGAGATCCTTACTGTATTTATTTTATGGAATACAGTCCCATTAGTTCAAGAACACTGTATTTCACACATTCTGTGATAAGAGGATTAGATGTAAGAGGGTTTCAGAAGAGGAAGGAAGCTCGATATGCAATGTTACACAATACCACATGTATATCAGCCCTCCTGGTGTGAGGGCCTGTAGGGCTGCCAACAACACTAGATAAGAGACTCTTAGCACCAAATTTAAAACTTAAACAACTCTCTGTATATACACAGGTGATGGTACCAGGGAGGTGGTGGAGGGGCAGGTTGTGCATAAACACAGGAGGCAGCAGCACCCAGGGAGGTATCTGTATTAGCATGCAACAAACACCTCTCACTTACCACCAGGTGCTATATGCGTAGATTGTGTTGTATACCTTTAATGCTCAATCCAGGGAAATCGAGCCATACATCATCAAATCAAAAGGCATGGCACTATTCTACATATTCAGGGTCACATCCCGAACCCACTCCTTTTTTTCTATTATGTTTGGTCAATAAATTGGTTAATAAACATAATTAAATAGTGCTGTTTAATGGAAGCAGAATGATAAAATAAAAAGGGGTATGGTCCTCTTATAGACTAGATATATGAGAATGGAATGCACAATTAAAAACTGAATAATTATTCCCATTTCTCCCTGATTCTAAGCCTAATGGAGGTCACAATAAAGTAACAAATGCCCTAAATGGCAATAACAAAAGATACATCTTGAATTATATTTTATAATGGTAAAATAATGAGGTATGTATCTCATACAGTTGCTAATCTATTAAAATGTAGACTTCATGTATCTCCCCTCACCTGGCCCTGTGGCTAGACGCAGGGTGATTACTCAGTGTGCTGCAAGCCCCAGTATACACTCAGTACATGTGCCATGGACCTGGTAGATACAACAGGCAGTGGGTGGGGTAAAGGATAAGGGACCTTTCCATCTTCCAAGCTCCCAAGCATTTACTTTTATTTCTTTGTCATTCTGTTTTTTCACTGACTTAGTATGGGTCTTCTCTAACAGGTCCACATCTTAAATTGTATAGCAGTTTTTTTTTAATTTTCAATGGAACTTCCTACTGTAGGTGCAGTAATGTAGGAAGACAGTGCACCAGGGTGTAGAGTGCACCACTACTATACTGGAGGAGGAGACAGTGGATTGTGGTAGAGAGTGGGTAATCACAGGGACAGAAGGGGAGGAGTAGAGACATGCAGTCTCTTAGGGTGGAGAGTGTGCTTGCTAGGGGGGGAGGAGTGGGTAGAGCTGGGTAGAGGTACGGCGGGTCAACAGGAGGAGGGAGCCATGGTTAGGTATATATATGTGGTATAATAAACTAGAGTATTATTATAAGATTAAAGCTATAAGTGACTTTAAGGCAAAATTGAATTAAGGCAGCATGACTAAAACTGCTCAGGAACCTCTCGCCTATTCCAGTAATAAGGCCCAATGGGCAACGCTGCTGTGGTAAGCTTTGGTTTTGCCTCTCCTATTCTCATCTCGTCTCCTATTCTCATCTCTTCTCCTATTCTCATCTCCTATTCTCATCTCGTCTCGTCACGTCTCGTCACGTCTCGTCACGTCTCGTCTCGTCACGTCACTTCTCCTGATGTCACTTCTCATCACATCACGTCACGTCTCGTCACGTCACGTCTCGTCACGTCACGTCTCGTCACGTCACGTCTCGTCACGTCATGTCACGTCATGTCACGTCATGTCAGGTCTCGTCATGTCACTTATAGTCATTTCACGTCACATCTTGCCACGTCACTTCTCGTAATGTCATGTCACGTCTAGTCACCTCACGTCTAGTCATGTCATATCTACTCTCATCACGTCTCGTCTCGTCACGTAACGTCTCCTCGCATAATGTCTCCTTGCGTAACGTCTCCTCACGTCACCCATCCTCATGTCACGTATCCTATACTCATGCATCTGCTTGATAGTAGACACTATGGGGCAAGGGGAAGGTAGAATTTTTACCTGTTATGGTGATAGCACCCCTGCCCCCTCCTCAACAGACACCTGTCGCTCCTTTTGACCTCATCCCCAACACTGTCAGACATTAAAAACATGGTACAGAAGTGGTCAATCTACTATGTCTGGAAGGCCCATATTTATGTACAATGCTTCAGAACTAAAGTCATTATATTAATATATGAATAGGGCATGTATATGACATCGTTATAATAGATGAATGGGGGAGGTTGGTAGTAGACGCTATATTACAGTAGAAACCATAGCTCCAAAGCTGAACAGAGGCGGACCATTCATTAGATCTAACTGACATTTCTATTAGAGCAATTTTGTACTTATGTCTTGTGATCACCAATTACCTCTCAAGAATAACCATACATGCTTGGTTTGACTATAAAAGTGGTGTCATTCATCATATCTAAGTGACATCCCTAATAGAGTCATATTGTATTCATGTCTACTGGTGTTTAATGACTTCTCATCATGAGCCTACCGACCCTGTTATCCAGGCACCCTATCCTCTTAATTGTCTCTTGGAAAATTCATGCATGTGGCTAAAGTTTAACTCTTAGTGGAAGCAGTACCTCTGCCCTTTCCTCACAATACACCTCTCCCTTCCTGCAGTTCCCTAAGTGAGTCAGAGAGGGAGTACAGTAGGGGGAGGTCCGACATATACGAGAGGCTTGAAAATATATAATGCCTCAGTACTATAATCATCAATTATATGGATAAGTCATATGATCCTCTTTATACTTATATTAATATTGGGGAGGGGAGTAAGGGCCTCGGCACTATGTACAGAAGCTGCATCGCATTAGTGTCTACCCATCCTTGACGACTAAGTACTGGGAGGGAGGGGGTAAGATCAGCACGATTCATGCATTATGATGATGAATGTGTATCTAGCTTTAGACAACTATGCTGCCCTTAAATGTTACCACTGGGAGTCTAAAATAGCTGATTCCATTGTCCAACAGTACCCCACTGGTCATCCAGTGATGTTTAGTTCTCTAAACTGATGCCAGACTCAAACATTAGTTATACACATAGTTAAATAGATTGCCGTCTTGCCCCTTGCCGTCTCGCCCCTTGCTGTATCGCCCCTTGCCGACCATGCACCTATTTAACGGCTAAGAATGTCCCTATATAATAGTCTGGTACGTACCTATATAATATCAAAAAATATCCCTATAAAAGATTGACCTGTTTACCAGCCAATCATATAAATCTCTCCACCTGATGTATACCCGACTAGAGCATGTGTCATGGACCAGCGATAGAACACCTCACTGGTCTTTGCCCTGCCACCCTCCCTGTCTGTAACATATGCTAATATTTTATCTTGCGAAAAAAGGCATAGGCAAATTTGTTCCCTCTTTGATTTTAAGCCACCTACAGTAAATGATATGGTAGCGAACCTGATTTTTCCCTTGATATACCCATTGGTGAAAATGGGTGTGCATTGTGTATTGGTCCAGGATAAAATAAAAATATCTCTATCTAGATGAAAATGCTAATTAAAGTAGCTTGAGCTTCAGTGTAATTAATTAACACCTACCATAAAACCTTGCCTATAAGCCTAACTCGCTTATATAAGCTGCACCCTGACACTTGGGTGTCCTATACATCGCTATAGAAAAAAAAAGAACATCACTAAAAGAGGGACAGGGTGATAGGAAATGGATATACGTCAGCAATAGGCCTATAGGCCAACAGACAGGCCTTTGACCCAGAATACCCTATATCATGTAACTTAGGTCTTAAGGCCGGGTGACATGGGACTTAGTGACAAAAGATATGAGATATTTAAAGATAGTGACAAGGGCCATGATTTTTTTGGGGGGTTGCCGGAGCGTAGCGACCTTACGTTGCGCAGCAACATCAAGGCAACCCTATTAATGTTTTCGGTTTGCAAATGGGCGCCCATGGGGCACAGTGACGTCACAGGGTAGATTGTGTAAATGAAAATAATTATAGGCTGTGCAGCCATAGCCTCTAGACGTGATCCAAATGAGTAGTATAGTTTGTATCGGAATGGGACTATGCTTAAGTACTGTTTATTACTCATTGGACTTGCAGCCCATCAGAGGCCTCCATTTGACCGGAAGTGACCGTTGCCATGGTGACGTGACCTAGTTAGGCTCTCAGCCAATCAGAGGCCAGCATTCTAGGTGACCTACTGACCTACTTAGGGACTCTCAGCCAATCAGAGGTCGGCATTCTGGTAACCATAGTAACATGACCTAATTAGCGACCACATGACTGGTGACCTACTGACCTACTTTTGTTTGTAAACAACACCACGTGCCATGTCACGTGACATGTTTGTTTGTAAACAGACGTGACCTAATTAGAGCATTAGTGAGAACATGTGACTCTATTTTTTTTGTTTTGTAAACATAACGACTTATGATGTATGAAAATAAAAACACAACAAAAAAAGGCATTTTCAATTTCTTTTATTCTCATTTTTTCACACAAAAAACAAGTTCAGCAACAGGAGCAACAACAGCAGTAGCACCAGCAGCAGCAACAGGAGGAGTCAGCGCTAGTTCTCCAGTCGTCGCGTTCAACCAGAGGCTTCTTAAGTGTGACAAATGACGGTTCTTTGTCGACACCAGTAGCAGCATCATCATCATCAGCAGCAGCAGCAGCAGTAGCAGCAGCAGTAGCGGCAGCAGTGGCCACAGAAGCATGCGCAGTAGCAACAACAGCAGCAGCAGTAGCAACAGCAACAGAGCGCACCCTAACGGCATCATCAGCGGCAGCCCTGGCAGCAGCAACAGCCTCAACAGCGGCAGCATTGGCAACAGCGGCACTAGTGATAGCATCAGCAGCAGCAGCAGTCACAGCAGCAGGGGCAACAACAATATCATCTCCATCACTAACTCGTGTAGCGAATGCAGAAGTTGCACGACGTCCAGCACTAGGATCACTAGCAGCAGCAGCAGCCACAGCAGTAGTTTGACATACGCGCGCCACATCATAAAACCCCATGTCACCGTTACCTGTGAGTTGATAGTCTGTAGTAGTAGTAGTAGTAGTAGTAGTAGCGGTGCGGCCAATGATGAAGCTGGTGGAGGCGTGTGAGTGAGCCTTGGTTTCACTCTCCCTTATATACCCCTACTCTTAAACCGATTTTCACCTGCCGACTCATCCTCACAGTAGGAGGAGGAGATTAACTCGCTCATTTTCAGATTTTGTTTAGTCTTAAGTCACTTACCATACGGCACACCTCTCCATGATCCCATAATCCTTTATACAGCTGACGCGCATTAAATCAATTACACCAATTATCACAGTCGGGGCTCTGCTTGAACCACCCCTCTCATGTCGATGGATCAGAGGTGGAGGGATCCAGGTGAAACTGGGATCTTACCACACACACACGCACACGTCTCGGGGGAGGGGAGAGGGGTTAGTTACACTCACCACCCCCTGTAGTTTATTGTATACACACTCACACACATGATCCCATAATCTTATATACAGCTGATGCGCATTACACCAATTATCACAGTTGGGACTCCCCTCTCATGTCGATCCATCAGAGGTGGAGGGATCCAGGTGAAAGTGGGATTTGGGTTTTGTACACCATCATACACCAGGTGAAAACGGGATTAAATCTCTCATATAAAAAGGCTGACATTTACTTTCTTTCTACACACACTCTCACCACTACTACAACCACCGCCATGACTACCACCACCACCACCACCACGACCGTCACCACCGCCGTCACTCAAACTCCAGGAGGAAATCTGAGCTGAGTCTACTCTTTTTTTCTTATTTTTCTTTTTTATTCTATTTTTCACTCTTTTTTTTTTGGAGAGAAAAAATATGGCACTCGAGAGGACGCGCAAACAAGTCTCTCCTCCTCCTTCTCTACTCCGCATCTCCCTAGCTATTTTTTTATCTGAGAGTAGTGAACGTCACATACTTCAGAATCACGCTTGTCTTGAAGCGTATATGATTCTCATGAAAAGCAAACGTGCAGGAGGTGTAACAAGAGCGGAAAAGGAAAACATAGAGAAATGGCCAAGAGCTGTCTTCAAAGAACAGTTTTCAGTCCGACAATGTTTGATAGCCACCCTCAACGAACCCACTCGTCCTCCATGAAAACAAAGCGCGCCCCTACTATAATACTGTGAGAATAAGTGCTATGAAACGATTCGACCACCACATTGGTTATTTGGGGGTGACCGCGTCTCCCACTCGGTGGGTGCGCGTGGTGGTGGATGTGAACACAATCGTCGTCACTTGTTATCCTGCGTTTTACAGTGTAACCGAATTGAAGAAGAAAGGAACGCATCCGTTTAAAGCATACGCTCCAATTTGTGATTGTCACCACGGCATTCGCACCGCTTATTGCTTCTTAGATGTGATTGCGTCAGAACAAAAGGAAAAAGAAAGCGGCAAAGCGACAAGCTTTGCCTAAATGATCAAAAAAAAGAAATTGATCTGCGCTTCCTCCTCTTCTCCCCCCCTCTGCTCCTCCTCCTCCTCTTTTTTTTTTAAATAAATAATTGTATCAGACTCCGGAGGAGTCTGATACAATCTTTTATGGACATTGAGTGAAAATAGAATATATCGCAAAAATAAGAAAAAAGAAAAAAAAAAAAGACTACTGCTGTTGCTGGTGGTGTTGGTGTGAATAAAACGCACCACCAGCGCTCCCCGACAACCACTCGTCACCGAACGTTCGACAGTCAGACAGGTAGACTATAACGTGTGCTGCAAAAAAAAAAAAAAAAATGTCGAGTGGTAAAAGCATACCCTTCACGGAAATACATTTCGACCCTCGACTACAAGGACCCTTCAGTTGTATCATCAGCGGTCCCTCCGGTTGTGGAAAATCACCCTTGGTGGATCGATTTCTGAGCGACATGAAGAATTTGGTCACGCCACCAGTGGAAAAGATCTTTTACCATTACGGCTAGTGGCAACCTCTGTTTGAAAAGATGCAAAATCTGTACGGCGTGGAATTCAGAAAAGGTCTTCCTAGCAAAGAGTCTATAGCGGGAGATGTGGGAGGAGCAGCAGCAGCAGAAGGTGATATACGACCGCACACTCTACTCATATTGGACGATCTGATGAGTAGTTCCAATCAGCAAGTGGTAGCTGACATCTTCACCAAATACTCTCATCACTGGAACGTGAGCGTCATATATATCACTCAGAACCTGTTCCAGAAATCGCCTGAGTTTCGAACTATGAGTCTGTACGCTCACTACATGATCGTTTTCAAGAACCCGCGCGACATGAGGCAAATAGCGAGTCTGTCTCGACAGGTGTTTCCCTCCAACGCGGCAGCTCTCTCTAGTATATTTACGCACAAACTCAAGCGTCCTCACTCATACCTCCTTCTGGACTTCAAGCAGTCAACACCCGACGATCTGAGAATACGCTCCTCTTTGACATCTATTTACGATCAGCTCGTATTCGTACCGCTAGACAAAAAAAAACTCTTAAGCACTTAGCTAAGTGCTCGCCAGAGGATTGTGAGCATTTAATAGGCTCGGGAAGCGATGATTTGATCACAGCATTGAGCGAGATCTGTCAGAATTTACTGGAAGGAAACATTCCGCTCAGCGACAAACAACTGGACACTCTTCGAGAATCGGCCGACGTGCTGAGGGAGGTTAGCAAAAAATCTACTTCCATCAAAAGAAAGAGAAGCGTCTTGGTACAACAGGGAGGATTCCTCATTCCGGCTCTCATAGGGATGGCCTTACCGCTTATAAAAAGTATTCTCCGTATATGAGACACCTCATTCCTGCACCACCACCACTACCCCCATGACGGACTCAGAGCAGCACAACACTACAAACGCTTGGCGCTCGTGGATCCTGACAAGCTCTCGAAAGTGAAAGCGTCACCACCACCACTACCACCACCACCAGCACCGCTTCGTCATGGTCTCGTCACAACTCCTGCTGCTGCTGCTGCTGCTGCTGCTGCTGCTGTTGCTGCTAGTACTACTTCTACTGCTCCAAGGGTTCCTCCTCTTCCTGATGAGCGTACTGAAACCCTCTCTAACACCACCACCACCACCACTGCTGCAGCCGCTCCTGTCGCGATAGCAGCAGCAGCAACAGGCCTACCTTCCAATATGCCCTATTACTACAGACAGGCAGAACAATCCCTTCATCCCAACGCAGCATTACACCAGGTGCTACACTTTATCTACAGGGACTTGGACTTAGTGTTGAACGATCCTACTTTGGAATCGCGAGAGAAAATGTTGAAATACAGAAAGTTGTTGAATAGGTTGCAATTTTTTCTCACGAATCCCAACAACCACAACATCCCGACATCCTACTCCCCCTCGCCACCACCTCATCAGACTGGTGAACACCACGTCTCCCTGCTAGAGGGTTTGCTCCGGCAAGTTCCGCAGAAGAAACATGTCGCTACCACTAAGCTGTATAGGAGATTGCAAAACGCCAACACGGTCAAGTGGAACGAGGATGGTAAGGTGCGCGAGATGATGGGTAAGAGAACAGATCCCGCCCTTGGAATTAACATAGTGGACTTACTGAACGACGTCAGTAGGCTCAGGAAGAGGGTGGAGAGACTTCACCCCGTTCAAACAGGTGCTACGCCCGGAAGATCCCACCGGCTCCTTGATCGGTAACTTGTTCTATAAAGCGAGCAGTCCCAAGAACATAAGAGCTGGCGACAGAGGAGAGAAACGAGTCAGCTCCGACACAGAAGAAGAAACAGCAGTAGAGTACGGTGCGGCGGCCACCCCCTTCCACTTTGGTGGCGCTTCCGACGACAATGACGACAACGATTTCCAAACTCCGACTACCAACAGATCTTCACCGTCAAATACGCCGCTGTCGCGTTACTACACGGAGCAGTATACTCCACCCTTCACCATAAGGCCGAGTGAACCAAGAAAGAAAAGGAAATCACGCAATTGCCAAGTGAACTTCAACGCTTCCTCGCCCCCATGGGTAAGTCAGTGAAGAAACTGACCAAGAAGGAAAAAGAAAGGAGGCTTGTTATAGCTAAATATACCGACGTCAAAGCACCCTCCAGTTTCACTAGCGTCACCAAACTCCAGAAACATCATTTTCGTGACCAAGACCCGGCTGTCATCCGAGATGCCTTGGTGTCGCTGGACGCCTACACTAAACATAAACCCATTCGGAGAAAATACGCAAGGAACAAGACGATAACAGGTGCAATCGATCAGCAGTGGCAGTTAGATCTGATGGACATGCAAGCTTTTCTCCAGGTATGCGTGGGCTGCTCCCACTAAATCTAAAAGTGGCGCGGCTGTCACCGAGGCGTTCCAAACCATGTCTGCTGAGAGACAACCGCGCTCCGTTCAGACAGACAAAGGGAAAGAGTTTCTCAACAAGATCTTCCAAGATCACCTGAGCAGTGAGGGCATAGAGTTTTTCACCGGTGAGAACGACGAGATCAAAGCTAGTCTAGTGGAGCGCTTGAACCGAAGTCTGAAGGAGAAGCTGTGGCGCTATTTCACACTCAAACGCACGTATCACTACTTAGACGTACTGGACGATGTAGTGTCTTCTTACAATCGCACTCACCACAAAATGTTGAAAATGGCACCCGCTGACGTTAGCTCGGAAAATAGCGAAAGGGTTTTCTACAGACACGATGTCCCCACTAAGAAACAAATCGATGAAATATGGAAAAAAAACAAAAAAACGTCCACCGCCGACGTCATCGCTCCGGGTGACAGAGTGCGGATGTTGAGAACTAAAGGTGTCTTTGACAAACGGTACGAGGGAGACTGGCACGAGGAAGTGATGAACGTTGCTAAAACGTCTGGAAGCAGAGGGTTCGAGCTAGAAGACGACAGCGGTGAGGAGAAAAAGGGCATGTTCTACCCCGAGGAGGTTCAGAAGGTCTACAAGACTCGTTACGACAAGACTTACCTGATAGACGAGGTGCTGCGTCGCAAGACCGTGGACGGCAAAGAGCTAGCTTTCGTGCGTTGGAAAGGTTACGACGACAAGTTCAACAAGTGGATCCCTGTCAAAAAAATCACGTAGAAAAAATGAACATCACCCTACCTAGCAACAGCTCTATGGAGTATTACCCTGACAACAGCTTGACGTCTTTCCGAACTCACTTCGACTCGCCGCTCCTTCTGACCGAACCGTACGAAGCGGCTCGAGTCAGATCATCCTCCCCACAGAATAGAGCAATGTGCAAGACGACGATATGATCATAGTTGTTCCTCTGCGCACGAAGGGTTCACTGGCTGAGGCGAAAAGAGTTTTCGATAACAAGAAACACAGCAAGAAAGACACCCCCCATGTAGACTGGAACAAAGTGAACCAGCTGATCGGTCTGAAGAAGTTGATCTTGAGCGCTAACCCGTTAAATGAGACGGAGGCGCTTTATGTCATGGAAAAGACGCCAGACACGGCGCAAGAGCAGCGAGTGAAATGGGGAAGAAAAAGGTTCAAAAGAGACGTCGACTTGAAACAGACGAATGCCGTATACAAACAGTTCCTGTCCGCGTCCCGCAAGCGAGAAGAGCACCCAGGCGAAAAGTATGGTTGAACGCATGGAGCAGAAAATGAATGTGCACTCCTTTCTGCCGAACATGTTCCCTGTACCTCCTATTTTCACCGGAAACAAGGTCCACTTCGTCCAGCGCTTGAATAAGATCATGACAGATAGACTAGTGGGTGATAGCTTCCTGCTCCTCAACAGATCCATCTTCTCGTACGACTAGCTGATGAGACGCGTCACCATCCACCCGCCGAGACACACTTGCGTCCTCCTCACCGACCATCTGGCGGACATTCTAGGCTTCAGGGCGAAGACTCATTTCGATGCGACGACCACCGGCGTCTACATGATGGTCCCCTTAGGAGACGTGTACTCTGTGTACGTGTACACTGACATCATCCAGGAGAGACGTGTGGGTGACATGCAAGTGCCTCTGTTACGCTGCGTCGCGGTGGACAGGACTGGAAAGAATCGATGTGGGATGACGGCTATCAGTTTTCCGCATTTGGATTATTTCCCCTTAAAATCCAAGAGGTTGGACGATGTCGGCGTCTACTTAAGAGACAGATCCGGGCGTCCCATACCATTCAGTAGAGGCGAGGTGACCGTGACACTTCATCTGAGACCTGTTGAGCGTTAAAAAAAGAAAAGATATGTCAACGCGTTCCGTACTTTCCACCAAAGCACACCACCGGTCAAGGGTACAGCGATTACTACAACGCGCAGCTGGGCAACGGCATCAATGTGTACAGCGGGCGCTCTTTCCAGAGCGGTCACGGTTTCGGTGGTGCTCTATTAGGGTTGATGCGCTAGGCTACTCCTTTGTTGAAGAAAGTAGGCAAAACTCTCTTCCGCGCGGGCGTGGCTAAAGATGTGATGGAGGGGCGGACTTTGAAGAACAGCGTGAAAGAGCGAGGAGTAGGCGCTCTCAAGAGGTTGGCGAGTACGGCCTTCTCTGGAGGAAAAACAAACACCACCACACCCACGAAGAAGAAAGCGGGCACCACCAAGCGACGTCGGCGCTCTCCTCAGACGGGTAGTGGCTCTTGCAACAGGCGCAGAGGGGACATCTTCGACCAGTAGACAGGCGGACGACCTATAAATTAAAAGACCTAGAGGACGTCGGCGTCAGTCCATCATCGGCGTGAAGAGAGAGCACAATGGCTTACGTACACGAAAGCAGTAACGAGTGCGCGCTCTCTGAGCTCGACCTACACACCATAGCGCCGACTCAGACGACTATCCTAAAGTCGTCTTTTGTCGGGATAGAAACAAAAATCTCTTTAGAGGATTGGGGTAACATCAATTTCACCATCAACAAGTCGCAAGAGTACACGGACCTCAACGAGAACTACCTTTATCTAGAATGCGAGGTGACGAAAGCGAGCGGCGAACCGCTAGTGGCTGCCGACGTAGTGGCTCTGGTGAACAACTTGGCTCACTCGCTCTTCAAAGATGTCCAAGTCTCCATCGGTGGTTTCAAAGTGTCTGGTAACACCAAGACCTACCCTTACCGGGCTTACCTGGAAGGGTTACTCAACTACAACAAAGACGTGAAGGACGGTATCATGAGCGTCCAGGGTTGGCATCAAGATACACCCGGTCACTTTCACAAGTTAACTGATGAGAATGCTGGGTACACTGAGCGCCGGAAGCTAATCGCCAACGGTCGCTTTTCGCTGATGGCGCGACTCCACTTTGACCTAGCTCATCAACCGAAGTTGATCGTTGGAGAGACGTAAATCAATCTCACTCTCAAACAGGTGGCTCCCCTCTTTCTATCTCATGTGCGCCGCTGACGCAGGCTTCAAATTCAAGATCTACAAAGCGAAGCTCTTCATGCTACGAGTGCTGGTAGCGGATTCTGTGGCGGAAACGCACGAAAGAGCTGTCATAGAACATGGACCCTTCAACTACCCGGTCAACAGAGTGGAGGTGACGACGTACGCCATCCCTGGAGGAAACAGAGATCACACCTACACGCACTCCAACACAGGCCAGCTACCCAAGTCGATGATGATTTGCTTCCTGGACCACGACGCCTTCAACGGTAATTACCTGAAGAACCCGTTCGAGATGCAGCATTACGACATCAGCTCGCTTCAAGTGATAGTGAACGATCAGAAGGTGCCGAACGACGCCTACGTCCCCGACTTTAAGAAAAAGGCGGCCGTGAGAGAGTACCTGGCACTACACACGGAAACGGGGATGTACGAGGGTGCGCGCTCCTGTGGTATTTCATACGACAATTTCCTGAACGGTTACATGGTGTTCCCCCTCGATCTAACCCCAGACAGGTCGCACGACAGGTGTCGCATCAACCTTATAAGAGCGGGTCAGCTGAGGGTGGAGGTCAGTTTCCGCACGTCCTTAGTGAAGACCACAATGGTGCTACTCTACTTGGTGTACGACAACGTCGTCGAGCTGACCCGAGATCGCCATCCCATCACCGACTACCACATGAACTGAAGACGCTGTGACAGTGGTAGCGTATGAATACGCTTGAAATAAGTAGAGTGTTGAAGGAAAACTAACTAGGTCACGTTATCATGAACGGTCACTTTCGGTCAAATGGAGGCCTCTGATTGGCTGCAAGTCCAATGAGTAATAAACAGTACTTAAGCATAGTCCCATTCCGATACAAACTATACTACTCAAATGAAAGTAGACCCCTAATTGTGGTATGTATCATCGAGTTGACCTAGGCTATGCTATTGAGCCTTTAATATAGGTCCCATGTCATTAGGCATATCTCTGATATTTGTCCCATGTTCTAACACTCCCGGAAGTTGATTTTGATCATGTGATCACAATACGGCGATGTCATTGGTCGAACATGGACGCTGCGATCTTGGATTGTCAGGGGACAATGCACTGTAGAACCGGAAATGAGTTTTGCATCTTTGTTTTCGTCTCTGTTTATATCATATTTGCAAATATTTTCGTGTTAGAACGGTAATAATGCACTCAACCTTGCTCTGTCTGTGATAATTTGGTCACCTCGGCCCTTGGGTTGAGCTTGATCGCTTCACGATCTTGCCCAACCCTTGTGCCTCGGCGGCAAAATTATCACCAGACAAAGCGCGGCCTCAGTGCATTATTTTTACGTCACTAAGGCTCAAAATGTCCATGTCGCCATGTCTATTTTAGGGGTCGACCCCCATCAGTTTGCCATTTAGGAGTTTGCCGTTTATAACTAGGAGTCTAAATCACACAAGTGACCACTGCATTGTGGCCGGCACCATAGATAAGCCTGTTCTTTCAAGGGAAAAAACTAAGTTTAATGGTAGATCCATGAAAAAGTTTAATGGTGAAAAACTGGTTGATGACTTTTTAACAATTGACTGGGGGGTTTTCTACCAATTAAATGACCCAAATGATATGTGGTCATTTTACATAGAAAATCTACTAGTTATTCTGGATGAAATGTGTCCTTTTAAGAACTTCACCATTACAAAACCAAGAGAGGAATGGGTAGATGCACAGCTTTTAGAACAAATTGCAGAAAAAGATAGACTTTTATCACGTTCATATAAAACTAAAAATATTGATGATAGAGAGATAGCGTCTAATGCTAGGCAAAAAATAAGTGAAGACGTTCATTCCACTAGGGAGAAATTTATTAATCAATTAACGGAAGAATGCAAAAACGATCCCAACAGATTCTGGAGAGAAATATCTAAATTACTACCTTCAAAAAGGTCAAAGTGTACGTCTATTAATCTGGTAGATGATGACGGTGAGGAAGTATCTGAGGAATCAACACCAGATTTCGTCAACAAATACTTTACTAATATTGGTAAAAAACTTGCTGAAAATCTTACTGGTACATGGTCTTATGACGGTGTTATTAATGAGGATACCTCTTTGACTTCAATCGTAACAAATGAAGAAGAAATAGCACAATTTATAAATGATATAGCAATTTCTAAATCATCTGCAATCAAAAATGTAAATTCAAATATCTTAAAACTAGCTTTTCAGTCAACCAAGAAACAACTTGTGCATCTATTCAATTCGTCTTTACAGCTTGGAATTGTTCCAGATGGCTGGAAGTGTGCCACCATAATCCCTATTCATAAGGGGGGGGACAGAAGAACAGTTTCAAATTATAGGCCTATCTCTTTGCTGGCTTTACCAGGAAAAATTCTGGAAAAGATAGTTCACAAAAACTTAATGGGTTTTCTTGAAGAAAATGATTTATTATCTAAATTTCAATTTGACTACCGTAAAAACATGTCAACAATAACTTCAGTGGGAAATATCACGGATGACATACTATCAAACAAAAATGTGGGAATTGATACAATAGCTACTTTTTTCGACCTCAAAAAAGCTTTTGACACAGTAGATCACTTAATACTTCTAAAAAAAATGGAAAATTTGGGAATTTCAGGACCTTTACTTTCTTGGACGCAAAATTACCTTTCAAATAGAAAACAAAAAACATGTATTAATGGTAACTGTTCTTCCAATTTGGATATTACCTGTGGTGTCCCACAAGGTTCAATATTAGGTCCTTTACTGTTTTTAATCTATATCAATGATGTCAATATTACTGAAAAGGGGCTGCAGTGAGTTTGTTCGCTGACGACACTGTCATATATGTTTCACACCAAAATCAGGAAATTGCTGTTGAGAAAATGCAAAAATGTATTGACCAATTTGTTTCATGGTGTAGTAAGAACAAGCTAACAGTTAATATAAGTAAAACAAAATTTATGGGATTTGGGGGTAAGAAAAGTTTTAAGAAAGCTAATCTTAACATTGACGGAGTACCATTAAACAGAGTCTTCACATATAAATATTTGGGAATAATTCTGGACCCATGTCTGAATTATGAGATATTTATGAAAAATCAAATGAAAACAGTGGCTTACAGAACCTACCAGCTGACAAAAATTTCCAGATTTTTGAGTACAGAGAGTTTACTTAAGATATACAGGGTTTACATAATGCCTATTTATGATTATGGGGATATACTTTATGTAAAATCTGGTAGCACCTTGCTTGCTAAAATGCAAAGGACTCAAAATAGGGTTCTTAAAGTCTGTTTGAAACTACCGATGAGGTCTAGCACTGATTATATACATAAAGAAGCTAAAGTTAATTATTTATCTGACAGGAGGTTGTCTCATGTTTATGTTGAAGGACATAAAAGGTCTTGTGTAGACAAATATGTTAAGTGTGTAACTGTCAATACAAGAAGTGCAGATGGAATATTATTGAAAAATAAGCTACCCCACTGTGAATCATATAAAAGGAGTTTAGAATATACAGTATCCACTCTTTGGAATGGATTAGATCCTGGTAAAAGGAAAGTGAGAGACAGGAATTCCTTTAAATTCCTTCTGAAGAAGGAATTGAGAGGGATGATACCAATAGTAGATGGTATAACATAGAGTCTTGGTCTGATAATATTATATATAATTATTGTAAAAGGAGGTTTGGGGTTCTATATAGCTAATTGAGCTTAAATTTCATCATTTGTTAATAGTGCCTTATTAAGATGATCCATAACAATTGACTTGTGAAACCAAAATGATATTACAATAATCTTATATGTGCTTTTACACAATTGCATATTAAGTATATATTATTCATCACATAATAACTACATGGCAACATACAGAGCTCAATTCCAAACCAACTATATTCCTATGTAACGTCCGTGTGTAGTCTTGTAAAAATATTTAAGGATTGTACAAATATAATTATGTATAGCATTTATAGATATTATATTCTAATTTGTATTATGACACCTTTTATCAGAATATAAACAATATGTAATTGAAATATTGTTAATATGAAAAAAAGGTAATTGAGGGATTATCCTGGTAATAATTGATAAGAATGTACGGAAATCTGAAAATTATTAATATGTATATATGGATTGTGATTATTAATGGTTAATTGGAGAAATTGTATATAATTATATTGAATGTTATATTATATAAAACAATAATTGTAAATAACTATTTATCAATTTTAAATAGAGTTAGCATGAATTCTGGGAATACATTACTGAGGCAACAAGGTGGCCAACAAAAACAGAGGGCAAACTTCTAGCGGCAGCCTATTCGGAGTAGACTTTACAAACAAATGGTACAATTATGTGTCAAGGGGAATGTCTGATATAATGAAATGTATTAATGTACAATGATTTATGCTATAGACATATATTACAATGGAAATGAAGTGCATGATATATACTGAATACTTTGTATTATACATGTACTAGTAATAGTCTACATTCTGAATAAATACTTACAAACTTGAACTTGAAACTTGAACTCATCCCCCCCCCCCACTTCGTCGAGCTGTCAATGAATAAAGGTATCTCAGGCTAAAAAAAAGAATCCAAGTGACTGGTAGTCTAATAGTTTCTAATGATAATCAGTCTATGAGTATCCATGAGTAGGTCTCTGATGTTTTGACTATAATGTTGACCTGGGCTTTTTTTTAGAGCTATGTTGGGTTTATAGGCCTACCGTATATTAGGTTTATAGGCCTATATCGGGGCTATAGGCCCATGTCAGGGGAAAAATTAAGGCCTGTAGGTGTCACTGTCAGAAGTGACATAGTGGAGGGCCAATTGTAATCCTGTGGGAATTTCATAATCATTTTAGTTTCTCTACTGGAATCTATGCTTTGAAGGGTGCTGAAAAAGATAGGATGACCGCTCCAATTTACAATTCACTTTTTAGGCCGTTTCTAGGCAATTCAAAAAAGTTATGCCATTGGAAACGTCTCCAGTCACTCTGCCTGTCACGCAGCTGTATTATTTAGTCAGCTTTGGAGTACTCACTTGGTTATATAAATGGATACTCACCGAATCCATTGCATATTCCCCTCATATTATGAGTCTCAAAGAATATAAAAGGAGGGAGGATGGATGTTTCATAAATCATCAAGGTTATACATGGAGAGAGGGCAGCAGGAGGGCAGAAGACATCTCTAGGAGGTTATACAGAGAGAAGGATGCAGAAGAAGGGTATGTCAAGGAGGTTGCATAGCAATGGGGGGAGTTGTCACATGTCTCTGAGAGGCTGTACGGGAAGAATGAGTCCATCAGGTGAGTGTAGGACATGCGTGTGGGATGTTGGTTCATAAAGGGGGAGGCAGTAGAGATTAGTATATATTATATAACTGCCTTATGTTTTATTACTGCAATATTTATCTTGGTTGCTATGCAAAGATAATTGAATGTGCCTATTATTATGAGCACTGAGCATACACACACCAGAGTTGGTGCCACTAGATCTTGAGATTTAGTCAATACCCAGATTTTGACATTTAGTTAATACCCAGTCAGCTTAAACCCTTATGGCAGAACATCAACTATAGTTGATGCCATGGCTACTCAAGCATTGACTATAGTCAGCATAAATCTATGGGGTTAAGCATAGGCTAGGCCTCCAGAGAAAGCTATTACAAAACATCTTGCACCCATCACCAGCAAATGTTCTGTTAGGTCTGCCTTAAATATTGAAGTGCCCAGATCCAACCCACTTTGACAAAACACCCTCTCTATACTTTTTGAAAATAATAAGAGATAAGAATGATTGAAGTATTTGCAATGTATCATAAGAAAAGGAGGGCCAAAATCATCTGGGTTCTCACCAGCAGGCCTGGACAAGAGTTGTCTAAACCCAGGTCTTGGTAATGAATTATGCAGCCCATCAAGCAATCTCTACTGGACAAATTATACCTATAGTATGTGTGTTGCTACACACATGAATGCAATTAATTACAGTCAACTCCCTCTAATGTGATTACTATCTAAAAGGTGGTCAAATTAGAGAGAGACAGTGTAAATGATGTAAAGTTCTAGAAATATTATTCTAGTATTTCCTTCATGCCCCTCCCTCTGATATATGAAAACTAGTCAGGTGTGTGAGTGCAAGATGTGTGGATATCTGTCCCTCTAATGTGTGACTACTAGTGAGGTAAATGAGTGGCTTCTGCCCTTCAGATGAATGAGTGAGGGCAACAGGGCTTCTGGTGGTCTGATCCCCTGAATGGGTAAGGGTAGCTGGAGCTTCTGCCCCCATCATCCTCTACCCTTGGTTTGCATGATAATCACTTTTTTTTAAAGAGTTGGATTGACTCATCTGGCACAGTGGTCATATAAGAGGGAGTAAAACATACTTTGCAACTGAGAACTTATTGGTCAGAGGGTGGGTTGTTTGCATAAGAGGGGTGGTCTTATTAGGGGGAGTTTTGTATATTCAAACAAAAGGGAAAACGCTTGACACTTCCCCAAACTGGTCACAATGGAGAGGTGGTTGTATCAGGAGGTGGTTGTATCAGAGGGAGTTAACTGTACCTAACTTGTTGTATGTGCACTGCTGTAACTATCTCGATCTATCATGGTTGCTATTGCAAAAATATCTAGGCATACTATTGGGCAAAGCATCAGTTTATACAGGCATGACATATCAGTACTAGTTTAGAATAGTCACTCCATGTTAGACATTTCATCATAAATATTGCCCACTGGATGCCAAGGACCTGGTCAGTCTGATTTGCCTGTCTGATAGGCAGAGTGACTGGAGACGTCTCCATTGGCAGTGCAATGCAAAAATAACCAAATGCAATGATTTGTTTGTTTGATTGTGTAGTTTAACGTCCCACTGACTATGCAGGTGAGACTTACTCAAGTTTCAGTTTTTCACCAGTAAGAAGGTAGGCCAGGATGATCGAATCTATGAGATGAGCCAAAAGATAGAAATCCCGCTCCTACACATTTACCGAAGCAAGGGTTCTTTAAAGTGACATGGTCCGATTTTTTCAAAATTTTTAATCCTACCTAAATGTGTTCCAAACGTTAGTACAGTATCATATTTGGAGGATAGGGAACAATACAATGTCATCTATAGCCAATAGGAGCCCATTTAGAGGGTCCAACATGGCCGAGGTTCAGTATTTTACAGTGTATTTTCAATGGGGGAATTATAGCGTGCACTCCAAAAGTCTTAAATTGAGCATAAAACTGACAATTGACTGAATTCTAAGCTAAATTAATGGGGAATAATGTTAATAAAATAGGTAGGACATATAGTAGGACCATACTGAACATTTCTGTTCATTTTTAACAAAATTAATTTTTTAGCCCTAATCATCGGACCATGTCACTTTAACCTCCGACACCACATAGACATGGTATGAGAGGGACAGGCCTTTGTTATGCTGTAAGTCTACCACAGCATAGAAAGAGTTAAATGAATGTACCATAGCATTAATTAGTTGATACCACTGGATTTCTTATGCATCTCTACTGATCTGATTTCTGGGTCAAATTATGCATGGATTTTGCATTGCTAACAGATCTTTCTAACAGAAAATAGCTCAGTACAGTGCAATTTAATAGATATTGCCTGAATCTCTTAATATAATATTAACTACTACCATATTTCTTATGGGTTCTATGCAAAAACTATCAAAATATGTCTGTTGCTAGTCAATTGTATGGCAAAATAATCTGTTCCTTTCTGTGAATACATCAAAAATAGTTTTGGATAGCCACACCAAGTTAGGCATTTCAGTATCTAATCATATTTATTGACCATTCTAGGCCGGATACCTGGATATCGTCCAATATGGCAGAGGTTGCTAGGGAAAGAAATACATGGGATGTGTGTTGCTGGGCAACTAGTGCTGCTATATTAGAGTGTTATCATCTTAAAGTATCCTGGGATAGTGCAGCTTGTTGCATTTGATGTACATGACCCATCTATTTTTATATTTTCTGTCATACTATCATATTTGCCATGGTTGCTATGGAAAAATAGCAATAAGAGCCCATTGCTAGGCAACCAATGAGTACAGATAAAAACTGTTGATACCAGTGGATTCCTTGGACTCAATTTAGGGGGGGTAGGTATTTTTAGAATTAAGATAGCTCAATTTCCTGTAGAGCTATAGCCCCGATTAGCTGGTTGCTATGGTAACTTTTTTGAATTGCCTAGAAACGGCCTAAAAAGTGAATTGTAAATTGGAGCGGTCATCCTATCTTTTTCAGCACCCTTCAAAGCATAGATTCCAGTAGAGAAACTAAAATGATCATGAAATTCCTACGGGGTTTGGTTTTCCTACGATTGGCCCTCCACTCATACATCTATATAGGCCTATATCTACATTAGCCTGATTTAGTGTTATGAGTATGTTAATGGCCAAAAAAGAGTCAAAATCCATCGATTAGGCCTATATAGATTGGATTATATTCGATTTTCATCTGCACAAATCGTTCCGTGATGGAACATTTTTCGGTGCACACATAGAGC
The DNA here is from genome assembly GCA_947462335.1 of Harmothoe impar. Classification (NCBI taxonomy): domain Eukaryota; kingdom Metazoa; phylum Annelida; class Polychaeta; order Phyllodocida; family Polynoidae; genus Harmothoe; species Harmothoe impar. The sequence goes on along the minus strand of OX381707.1, from coordinate 66,489,553 downwards.
CTTCAAATTAATCATGGATCTACATAGCAAAATGATGTATATTTGTCTCAAACAAAGCTGGTTCAAAACCCGTTCATCACCAATCTATATTGCTATTCATTTAACTCAAGAAAATGTAGGCGTTCATCTTTGGATATTAGTTACTTATGCATTAATTTATGATGCAAGATAAATTACGTCAGGACGTTTTGTTGCGACATGGCGGATGCAAGAAAAATGTGGCTTTGACCACGGTCGGGGTGGCAACCCCGACCGTGGTCAAAGCCACATTTTTCTTGTTAATTGACAGGGAACATATATCTATACCCCCTAACTTCGGAATGGTGCATGCCTCTGCTGGGAGAGTACCCAGCAAATTATGGTCGCACTTGGCCATGATTGGCAAACTTTGGTCATAACCAATTTGGTTCAGATCAAACCTATCCAAAGTTGACCAATTTGGTCATGACCAAACCCCACCAAAGCTGCCGAATTTATCATGACCAAACCTATAAACCAAACTTGTTGAATTTGGTAATGACAAAAAATCACCAAAGGCTGCATCTAAACATCAAACCCACCATACAGGTTTACAGGGTCCGCAAAGTTATTCACTCCCTCGTCATTAGTTTCACTCACTCATGCACTCACTTCTTTAAATTAGTTACTCACTCACACACTGTACCCATTCACTCATTCCCTCAACCACTCACACACATGGCAAGTAACCCTTAACACCGAGCTGATTATTTAATGGCTTCTTCTAGGGGTGGTTTTAATGCAACAGAAACAAAATTAAAGTATTTTTCAGACATGCCAATTTTCATCTCAAAGTAGGGGCTTGTTTTAAAGGAGTGGGTTTAGGGAAGATAATACGTCCAGTGCTAGGTCATGAAATAGGACTATTATATTTCAGTTATATAATATAAATATGCTAAAATGACAATAGTATTTGTGGAGGAGTTGTCTTGAACAGGGATGTTTTTGGTCAAAGGGGGGGAGGGAGGTCTTTTGGGTTCAACTTATTAGCCCTATTGTCATCCTGACCAGTGTATATTTTTCAGATGTTTAGACTTTTGGTGGGTTTTTTTCCTACACTGCGTGGGATATGTATGGCATTTGAGTTGCCTTCTTTCTCCCCTACTTTTGGTGAGTTTACAAGCAGACGCTGTTTGAGCTGAGGGTGATGCACATCACCCGCATCCCGGTAGGGACAGTGATATATGATGCACCAATGAACTGGACTCTGACTACTCTCTGTTTGCCTATACTGTTCTATAGTTGACCTAGGCCGACTGCTGATAGTTCCACATTTTTACACATAGGTGGCGTTTGGTCCTCAAGTGGGTGCAGTGGGTGCAGGGAGGGGCGGGGTCCCCATAGGTGGCGTGGTACAACCAGCGTGTTTGTTGCCGGGGGTCTGGGATGAAACGGTCAAAGGTTGCTGGGCATCTGTAAAATTTCTACAGTTAGGGTAAGTCAGTTTAGATGGGAACTAACACAAAATCGGAACACACTTTTTTATGACATGTGACACAGGTATCAACCCCCCCCCTCCTCTCCAGGGCCCACCTCCTTCAACCATCCATAAGACACCAGTTAGTCAGAGTCAGTCTCACAATACCTTACATTCATAAATCTTGTGAGGGGACCTAAAACGGAGCCATTTACCAAAAGATCAAAAGGTAATGCCTTATATCAAGTTGTGAATCCAAAAGGAATGGTGTGATGGTGGGGGGCAATGCATGTAAGGCCTATGGTCTGGCATTAGTGTCTACCCATCCGTGATAGGTATGAAATAGTCAAGTGACAGTAACGGCATTTTCACCCTCCCAGTGTTAACCCTTTGAGGGCCTGTTCATGCTTTAATGTACCATAAACAATAAAGCATTGTGTAGACGCTACAGCTATTGCACAAGTCCGATCGCCAGTGCTGCTTATCAGGTCTAAGCAACGACCGGGAAGATAGTACATCCTGGATTGAAAAGTCCGCCCTCATTCCCGGGGTCGGTTACCCCCCCCCCCTCCTCCTCCCCTCTCCTCCCCTCTCCCCCAACCTGCCTCTCCCAGCGCAGTATACTTGCAAGTGCACCCTCTGGTCACCGGCAGGCAGGCCAATGGCAGCCGGCAGCCGGCAGATCTTAGTGCATGCAACGTTCCTATATACATGTACATGTATGTTATTCACTGACTCTAATGTCCACCAGGTCGCGGGGTTCATAGACTATGTGCATGTGACACTTGCTTCTCATTACTAAGTGTAGGCTATTGTACCTTCAGACGCTCAACCCCCCCCCCCCCCGGTCGTGACACATGCACAGTACTTTTCATCAAAAGTATATAGCACTGGCCTGGTAGCCCCCCACTTCCTTGGAATGGCCTGCTATAAGTGATGGGCTAGCTGTAGCTTATCACGGCTTATATCTGTGTCTTATATACCCGGTTACATGTGTATTCATGTCATAATGCTCACATGTGGACACATGTGGTGAAGGAGTAGCAGTAGCTGAGGGGAAGGTGTCAGAAGCCAACCATGAGGTGGGGGGGGCAGCTCTAGCACCTCTTTGACGCCCACCCCCCCCCCCCCACCATACACACAGCCCAGTGAGCAAATAAACATTTCTGAGTGTTAAAAAACATATTCTGAAAGTTCTTGAACGTTCATACGTCAAAGTTAAAAAACGTAAAACGTTGACGATTTCTGCCGTTTTGAAACGTTAATTTTAAGGTTTTTTAAAACGTTTTTCGATGTTGAAAGACGTTAGAAGTATGTCTGAACGTTTTCTAATGTTAGTTTCTACTCTTTATTAACATTAATAAATAATTATTCTCATTTTCCGATGCATTATCTGGCACTATAATCTATTGACAAATAATATAGAAACCGGTATTGGTTAGCTTTATAAATCGGTCCTGCTTTTTAATATTTTTCCAATTGACATAGCCAACTGGTTCCATGTCCAAATGGTTTTCATGTCCAAGTGGATTATGTGTCCATTAGAACATTTGAGTACCAGGACTTTATATTCCTACTACACAAATGTTATAAGACACTTTATTCACAACCAATGAGTAAAGTTCTACTCTAGGATTGTCAGGATTGTTACATGGAAACATTTACAGCCCTGTGGATATAAGTAAATCCTACTACCATAGAATGGGTGTTTGTATCTTTCCAACTGCTTGCATTAATATATTGTCAGTTTTTAAATGTTTTTTTGATCAACCTTATTTAGATAATGTATTCAATGTTGGAAATTATTTAGTAACTGAAACTTATTGACATTTAAACACTTGCAGGAAACCTAAATGGTTGAAGTGCCCGTGGAAAAATGTTCCCACCACCTGAACTGCCACCTAGTGGAAAAACATTGTATATGTCATGATGTAAAAAAAACGTTATTGTAACGTTCAAAATGAACAATCATATTCTTTCCTTCTGAAACATTGACAAATATTCTTTGAATGTTTCTTCACGTTAGTAAACATTGGAAACAAATGTTTGTTTTTTATCCTTCTATGAACGTCCTTTGAATGTTATTTAATGTCAACAAACATTACAAATGAACATTCCTATTTTCAACTTATCTGAACGTTCATGAATGTTCTCTGAACGTTCTTTGTTCACTCGTCTTCCTCGGGCAGTAAAGGCAGGGCCGGGCCTGGAAGGTGCGGGGTCGGCGAGGCTTGGGGCTAGACACCTCTGACACCTCTGCATGTACCTTTAATAGCATGGCACTTGCAGCTACCCCCTCCCCCCCCCCCGGGGCTATCTTCCCCCCCCCCCCCCCGTTAGCACCTGCAGTAAAAATATAGCTGTCTTTGGTTTTAGGTGCATGTAATATGTCCTGTTACCATGATTAGAGATAGAGTGTGGTTTCCGCATCCACCCCCCATGCGCGACTTATGTGACAGCTTTCACTCACTCCCTCCGGGAGGAAGGGGGGGGGGCTGGTGTTGGTAACCTGTACACCTTGAGTGCAGGCTGGCCATGGACGGATACTGATACACCTCGGCATCCAAAGAGTGGGAGTGTGGGGTGGGGAGGACTAAGTGACAAACCGGGCAGGAGGTGTATGGCTAGACACCATCAACCAAGGCACAGTTGAGGGCTGCTAGATGTCGCATTTATCAAACTCAATATTTCTCAATTGCTCCTGTAAGGATACCTTAGTGCTTCTGGATTCACCTAGAGGAGATATGTACCTATAAGATCATACAATTCATTTTTTTCCAAAATTTGGCAAAAAAATAACAATTGAGTTATAGTTTCACTTTTCATGAATTTTCTTTTTATCTAGTAAAATAAAGACATTTTGCTCATTTTTGATGCCATTTGAACGCAAAAAACACCCATGAGTATATAAAGTATATATTTTGCTTTCCATTGTACATGTCTTTAGCCATCAGGAAGGACCATAACTTGGTTAAATTCTAGGTTTTCTAGAAAAACTGATGTAGCCTTGTACTAAGATACGGAAGTTGCCGGGACCTGCTTACAGGATCAGGACAAAGTCAGGGAGTGGCTTATATGCGAGATTTTATAAGAATATTATGGTACTGAATTAAAATATTCAATATTTCAATATTTCAATATTTACTACAACCATCACGGTAATGAGCATCCTTGTATCATGTACCTCGTACCCCCATGCACCCCTGACTTCATATGTTACTGGTTTCAGGAATGTCACGGTGCTTGAACAACTCATCAACAAGGCACCAACCCAAACCTACCCCCCCCCCCCCCGCCCCAGCTGTACATTATATAAGGGGCACCACTGACGTCATGTGCCATCGGCTCTGTAAAATATGGTAATTCAGTGTCCCTGTTAATGCTTTAGAGTACCTTTAAACATTGCGTAGAAGCCGCAGCTAGAATGCAAGTCATATTGCCAGTGCAGCTTATAGGATCAGGACAAAGTCAGGCTTGTTTTGATCAAATTCACCACATATTATTGCTCATTATTACTCATGTATCATGTTAAAATTGCACCCTGCCTCAGTCCAGATTTTTATGGAGCTTGAGGTAAAGTTCAGTCTTTTCAGATACTTCTAAACTACCGAACAGTAATTTGCTTCTCAACGGTTGAACGTAGTGACACCTGGATCCAGCAACCTATTACTAAAGCGAATACAAAATTGGCGTTCAAATTTAATTTCAACTAAGTGGGTCACTTAGAAAGTGATTTACTGATATCATACACATTCATTAACATTATCCTAAATGCTAATTTTTAACTACCTGTCAATTTTTAATTACCTGTCATTTTCTGGTCATCAATTACCTGTCATGGTTAGCCACACATCATACCTAAGTGACATTCTTAATAGAGTCATTAAATACTTATGTGTCCTGGTTTTCAATTTGAAATGTCATGGTGCTTGAAGAACACAACCCCCCACCCCCCAGTAGACGCCAATTCTCTCTGTACACGATTGATGTCATACCTTTTCTGAATCACTTTCTCTGAATGACACAGTGGTTGATCACACAACCCCCCCCACCCCCCAGTAGACGCCAATTCTCTCTGTACACGATTGACGTCATACCTTTTCTGAATCACTTTCTCTGAATGATACAGTGGTTGATCGCATGGGGTATAAAGTATATTGGTACGTCACAGTAAACTCAAGTTGGCCGTTGGACGTCACATCAGGAAGACCTTCCAGTAACTGCTGAGACCCCATCAACCATCAACCACCTTCAGCTCCCACCACAGAAGCACCAAGCAGTCTTAGACACCAAGCACTGTCTGCACACAGCTGTCTCCAACCAGTCCACGAAGTGACACCAAAGGTAGGCAGCAACTATGAAGACTTGATTGAAGTGTTTATAGGGTAAAAACACCTTGTTACCAGTAAGACTAATTTGTTATAAAAAAAGAATTTTAGTAACCAAATTCACAATTTATGACCTGACTGTAGGCACCAGGTGGGTGCTACAAGGTAGTAAGGCGCAGTAATAACGATTTGTAGCAAAAGCATGGATGTCACCCAATGCATTTAGCATGTACTGTGTATTATGGCAACTCTCCTGCCACCTTGAGGTGGTAGGAGGGGGTAGTATTGGAGGTGTGAGAGTTGGGAGGCGGCAGAAGAGGTAGGGATAGGTAGGAGGGGGTAGTGTTGGAGGTGTGAGAGTTGGGAGGTGGCAGGAGAGGTAGGGATAGGTAGGAGGGGGTAGTGTTAGAGGTGTGAGAGTTGGGAGGCGGCAGGAGAGGTAGGAATAGGTAGGAGGGGGTAGTGTTAGAGGTATGAGTACTCCTGGACAACCAATTAAGCACCACTCAATGGCCAATCATACTGTACTCTTAATGTTATACTTCGTAGACTATTATGGCATAATTAGTAAATTCCTATATTGATTGTAAGTGGAAGACATATGCATAATTAGTTTATAAAGATAATGGGTGATTTAACAATCACATCATGGCATCCTGATGGGCCACGAGGCAGGGTTAAATTATGCTTTTTAGTATAGGATCAGTGTGCTAGGACAGGTTGTGAATCACTTGTGACGTCACTCACTGCTGGAGAGTTTTTCCTCTCACTACCATGTGCCAGATAATTCAATATCATGCAATTTAGAAGATGTTTTTTGGAACATGTATAATAGATAGAAGACAACATCAAAAAGGGGTGGGCTTTTCTTTTAAAGGGTTAAAAGAGAATTCCAATTTCACCCATTTCCATTTGGTTTTCTTTGTTACACAGATAATGGAGTAATCAGATTTATGACTTTAAAACAATACATATCAGAAATTACTTAATTTATCCAGCATTCTACCATAAAAATATGTAAATGTGCCAATTCATTATTTAAGAAAATTTAAATATACACTTCTGGCATAATCCTTCTCTAAGTCTGCCTTTTAATTGGAGTACACACCATTTCTGCTGGTGACGCAGTGCTGCATTCCTGCCGACCATTGAGGAGTGTATCAAAGTGTTGGCACCCCTCCCTCCAAAGGTGTGAGGGCAGTGGTACACCCTCCCCGGCCATCTCCTCAAGTCTCTACCTATACTCCTCCACAGTCCCATCACCTGACATGTCCAGACTGCCTCCCCGGACATCTCCTCAAGTCTCTACCTATACTCCTCCACAGTCCCATCACCTGACATGTCCAGACTGCCTCCCCGGCCATCTCCTCAAGTCTCTACCTATACTCCTCCACAGTCCCATCACCCGTCCCCAAGGTACCCCCCCCCCCTCCACACCTCTAAGTCTTCACATCGTCGCGCTATTTAGCTACATTATGCGTGGAGACTGTGTCTGCCCTAACTGGCTTTGTATACAACAAAATGCTCCGTTTTAGTTTCACATATATTGACCAAACCTGGTAAAACTACAATGAAATAAAACCATGACAATTTAGATATTACATATGGGTACTTTCCCTATTCAGCTTGGTAGCGGGTGCCTTGGTGACACTGAAGGTGCAGATATTTATGGTGCGTGGACACTTTGGGTGCAGACCAATAGACATGTAGGGTGCAAATATAAAACACATAAGGGGCAATATTTAAGTAGTTTATTCAATTGAAATTTTGTAATATTGGTGTTATTTCATACAGGATTAAATTAGTGGAATTTAAAACAAAAATTTGTGCAGAATGAAGTATTTTTTAATTTTGATCCAAAGAGAGGGATATCATCCTGGTTTATGTGCCAAGGGAATATGTGTTGTTATCATTTATGGATCTACAACTAAGGACAGCACAACCAGGATTGTCATTTATTTCAAGTTCTATCAGAAAAGACGGACATTATCCCGGTTTCTACCCTGAGGTATATAGCTCCCAGCTGCTACCAGGTCATTTACAACATATAATCAATGCCCAAACTGAATAGGGAAGTGTTGACCTAGCCATATTGATAATATAGCTTTCTACAGAATGGGCATCTTACATTAAAAATGACAGAGTTTTGTCCTAATGACATGTCATTTGTTAGGAATGGTGTGTGGACTCCTTATCAGACCTCGTCATAAGTTGGGGACATGTACATCCTGTAAAATATATCAAAGTGAGTTATCATTGTATTTTTATGATAGCTTAAGGATATTCTCTACTCTCCATTTCTAGACAGAAGCCACACATTTAGTTATCTGTAATTTGAGTAGTTTTTGACTCAGAATTGCATATTATGCATAATTATGGCCGTATATAATGCCCCTTTCAAATTCCTTGGATTTAAAAGGCGGTTGCTAGGGATGGAATGTGAATGGAACAAAAACATCATCTTAGGACATGTTTCTTTGAACAGCCCAATAGGATGGAATATCCTCAGAATGTGCAGTCTGATGATCTAAATGTAATCCAGATATGATTTATTAGGGAACCCAACATAACTCAATGGCTAATCCAATTATTAAGGTCTACAGAGCTTTTTAAAGTGAGAAATATGGGGAAAATTTCTAAAATTGAAAAATCACCATTATTTTCCAATGATTTATCTCCGCCAGCAAGCTCGTGCTTTTATTTCACTAATAACCTCAGTGTGTCATGCACTCCTCTGGTCGACCAGGGCGTCTACATGACTCTTTACTATATGCATTTTCATATTACCACTAGCTGACAGTTTATTGAACAATTAGTTGTTTTTTTTTTGCATACATAAACCATAACCTTTACTAGAAAATTATACCTGTTACCAATTGTAACATATCAATATGAAATGTTATTATAAAAACCAGTACCTTCGGCACTGGATCATTGAGCAATTACAGGGGGAATGTGGTGGATTTCGTGGGAGGGGGGACATAACCACACAAACAATTGTGACCCTTTCTATGGATGGAGTGCGGGGTGGAGTGTAAATAATCCTGACCCCTGTTGAGGTGTGGGGTGGGGAGGCTATGGCTATAGAGAATCATCCTTAGCGTAAAATAAGCCCTGCCCTCTTAAACTTTAGTTTAATGGGGCAGGGGAGAGAATTCAATTGTAGGCCTAGAGCCTATATGATTGTACTTTGTTGATGTAAAGGATGTAGCATATGAACAATTTTTGCTTTAAATCACTCCTCCCTTTCTGAACCCAAACAAATCACATAGGCCTATACTATTATACACCCGGTAGTGGTGGTACGTATTAAGTTAATTAATGGAAAATAGCCCTACAACCTATTTTCTTTTAGTTTTACGGGGTTGGGGGTAGATCTACACAGGGAGATACGCACAACCAATTGAGACCTATTCAATTATGTAACATTGCCATTAGCCCAACACCAAGGGCCTAGGTATAGTTGGGGTTCAGACGCCATACCCCCCCCCCCCCACTGCCGAGGTCGGAAAGTCGTCGAAATTAAAAGCCCAGCACCCCTATCAGGCTGTAACACGTTATGGGGTGCTGCCATCTGGTGGCACACATCTGATCTAAATGGTAGGACACAATGTCACTGTGCCTCTTTGTACAGTGTACTTTGGCCACTTCTCACAGTGTACTTTGGCCACTTCTCACAGTGTATCTTTTATTAATAAATGTATGGTTTTTGCATGCATGGCATCTGAATATCATATTGTATGCATCTACCAATTCAGATTTTAAATTTCCTATCCTAAAACTGAAATAAATGAGAATTAAAGAATTAAATTCTGCTTGGAGAGTGGCCAAACATCTGTGTGGAGAGTGAAGGGAGAGTCACTGAACCTTGACTGAGTGGAGCCTGTCTGGTAGCTACTTCACACCTATGCAGCCCTTATCTCTCACAGTTCGGTCCTTATCTCCACTGTCTACCCTGAGATAGCACTGAGAAGCAGCCCATAGACAATGGGAATCTCGTGGAATCTCACTCATGGGATGGGAATTGCCACGAGATTTGGTGTCCTACAAGATGGCTGCCCCAACAGAAGGCTCCACTGGGCCATCGTGTTAGAGCTGAGCACCTGTCCCGACTGCACTCTGACTGTTACTGGACGTGCAGTAAGAACTGGGGGTTTAAGCTCCCCAGGTCACAAGGTCACTTTTTTAGATCTTTTAACCTATACTCAACTTTGAGCAAAAGTCGCCAGGACGTTCATACTAATTGCATAAGGTCGAAAGTCGAAAGTTGCCTTCAAAACGGCCCAGGTCGTCAGGTCATGTTTGACCCATCTGCAGTCACATAGCTTCCTATGTTCTGGTGTAGCCATTTTTGTTGATGTGCATTCTGTAGGTAGGCCTATGTCTACGCTAAATGCTAGATGTAGGCTAGATGTGAATTATGCTAGGCCTAATAGGAGAGATGAATGAATAGCTCCAATGCCACTGGCCCTATACTTTTGTGACAATACGTGACTGTTGCGGAATTCCTTGTCCAATAGCCTAGGCCTACCAAGTGCCCCCCCCTCTTCACTCCAACCACACAACGGGTTCCAACAATCTAGATTCAAAAATAGGCTTACCAGGTAGGCCTACATCTAGACTGAGTTGTATCTGTAACTGTAGGTTGTAGCCTAACCCTCGAGCTTAACGGAGGGCGTTTAATGGTCTCAGCCTATGGATACGGTTTAGGGCCTACCGACGGGAGAAGATTGGGAGGCCAACTAAAAGTACCCTAAAACCTCTCTGATAAGCCAACCTCCCTTATAACCTGACCCCCCAGTATGAGAGAATATTATAAGTCGAGTTTGAACCCATTTAAACTTGGTTAAACTATGATTTGCTTGATAAAAAAAACTCCCTTATAAGCCGACCCCTTTATTTGAAACAATGCTGTATATAGCTAACAGATTTACAAAAATGTGACCAACTTTTAGTTACCGATTTAAGGTTGATCGCTACTCATTGAATATGGACCACAGCGCAGGTCTCTGCGCATATAGCTTAAATGGGCTAATATTGGGCTAATATTAGAAAACTAGATACATATACATCCCTACAAAGCCATATTAAAAGATGAGCTAATTTTGAGCAAAATTGAGCATTTTATTCTTTGAATATTTGATACATTTAGGCCTATAGCCAATAATATTTGCTATTTTTAATATAAGTTAGAATATTGGACTTATTAATCAATAAATCATTATCTAGATAGATGTAGATCTCATCTGGTTCTTTGAAATAACCAAGGGTACAATAAACAACCATTTTATACCCCAATTTTTGCTATTTTACCCATTATTTTAGGCTTTAAATATGAATATTAGTCAAGTTTTGCATTTATTTTTTTACTTCAAAGGCCCAAAACCATAAAAATATGCCCGGGACTACCTATCAAAGTTCCTTTAAAATGTTAGCTATTGATCTAAACAATTTTTTGAAAAAATATTTTTAAAAAAGTTCATGGATTTTTTTCAGTGATATTTAGATATGGCTGAAAAATTATGCATTAAATTTGAATAATCACCATAAAACCATCACGGTCGAAAATCACAGAAAGTGTGCATATGGGGCTTGGGAGTGAATGGTGGGGTCTGAAAATAGATTTTGGAATATACCAAAGTTATTTCTTGTGGGTAATACATAAGTGTTTGGCTACCTGCACATGAAATGTTATTACTTAAATATGAAAACCGTTGCTATGGCAACACCTGTAACCTAGATACTGTGGTAATGATGTCTGGGCGAGTGACATTTATGGTATTTTTATCAAGGGGTAGCCATATAACTTCTTATCTGTGTTTGGTTTCCATTGTTATTATTGTTTCTAATTGAATAGGTCCCAGGGGTCAGTTTTTAAGTGTTTTTTTCTATGTGTGTCTGGTGTATTTCATTGAACTTGATCATTTTGTACGATGGTGTGAGATGACTTTTGCCTCAATTCCAGCTCCCTGAATATACAATTCTTGTCATTTTGGCTAACAGGAGTACAGAGTTGGGTAGATAATACAAATTGTATGGAATAGAACCCCTATGGCATGTACCTTTAGGTGGTATGCAGCTTTAGTGGGGGAAAAATCTGTGTATACCTTTAAATTTCTATTGAAAATGCCCTGTAATAAGGCAAAATGTCACTCGGGAGGACATTTTACACTTAGAATACCATACATGTGTTTCTCTAGGGTTAATACTATTTCTTTATTTAAACAAGTATCTGTTTCATATGTAAAAAGTCAACCTTAGCCCTTTAAGTGTACTCATACACTCCTATTTATCAATGCTAACCCACAACCAGCAAATAGTAATCACGACCATAAGGATACATAGCATTCCACACAGGAGAAAAACTTGACATGTACAGTCTATTCCATGACCTCTCCTATCCATTTCCTGACATCCCCTGCCCATCACATGACCTCTCATTGCCCAACTGTCCATTTCACGTCCTCCTGTCCATTCCCTGGCATACTTACTCCATTCCATAAACCCCCTCACTATTAACTACAATTCTACTGAATTTCTCTATACATGGTAATGTAGCGGGGACGTATCGCTTTGGGCAGCTCAAGCAGGCGTGGAGAGCACACTACCCACCTATGGTAGCTCAAGTACCGTAGCAAAGTGGTGGAGAAGCAGCTAGCCCTGTGGTATAGCGGTATCATTCTCAACTCGAGAGTGGAGGCACCAGGGTTCGATTCCCCGTGGGGCTTGTCAGTTTTTCGCTGCCGGTTACACTGTTGCTGGTGACCAGGATTGACCAACCTGCTTTGTCGTACTTGAGCGGTTTCAGCTTCTGCTGGGTCAGTACCAACCTAGCAATAGTCTGAAGGGGAGTAATGTAGTGGGGACGTATCGCTCGAGGCAGTCCGAGCGTGCATGGAGAGCGACTACCCGCCTGTGGTAGCTCAAGTAGTGTAGCAGAGCGGTGGAGAAGCAGCTAGCCCTGTGGTGTAGCGGTAGCATTCTCAACTCTAGAGCGGAGGCACCGGGGTTCTATTCCCCGTGGGGCTTGTCAGTTTTCCGCTGCCTGTTACAGTAACAATGGCCACTCTTCTTAGGAAAGCTCTCTTGACTCTGGCTCACATATTGCTTAATGTCAATTGATCTAGAGCATATGTCAAAATACAGACTTTTGCAAAACATTACAGACATATTTTTCTTTCTGTGGATAGGTCTGCCATCTCTGTGGACCTTTGACTACAGTGTTAAATATCATGTTGATATTGAGCCGTCACTCGCCAAGACTTTTCTCAGGAAAACTCTCTAACTCTGGATCACATATTGCTAAATATCAATTCATCTAGAGCAAATATCATATTGCGGATTTCTGCATAGCATTACAGACATATTCTTCTTTCAGGGGATAGGTCTGCCATTTTTGTAGACCTGATATTACTGTATGAAATGTCCTATAGATTTTTAGGTGTCACTCGCCCGGACATATCTCGCCCGGACATATCGCCCGGACATATTAGACATGACCCCTTGTTGTTCCAGACCATGGCATGGAAACAAGTGTTCTTTACACTGGGCAGTATGGTATATGTAGGGGGCAAATAACTAGCATTGTTAACATAGTTAAACATATTCATGGTAGACAGGCACAGGAATAATGTAATTTGCGTGTCTGACCGACAAAATTGTCTATATTGAAGGGAAAACACTTATTGCCCCCTCAGAAAGAAGATTACAGAGGAATTCTAATTTTTTTTTCGCTATTTATACACTACGCCTTAAATCTTATTTTCTATGAACAAAATGAACCCATATCCATCATGGGTAAAACTGTAGTGGGGGGAATGTTGCTAAAAATTCGCCCGGACATTCCATTTTACAAAATCCAATACTCTTGAAAAATACAGAAGAAATGCTCCCATTTTTACTATTTTTGGTCTAGATTAACTGTAAGAACATATAGTTCATGTAAAACATATGGAACCACACACATCTAGTGCCATTTTCTGAAAATTTTATAAAATAAGTTAATCTTATTGATTTTTTGGCCATTTTTGGGTCATTTTCGGCATATTTTCGGCCCCTAGAACCGAAAATATGGATATTTAATCATCAAAACCCATATGTAACATCAAGAACTCATTCGTCCCGATAATGTAAGAGAAAAAAAATCATAAAAAAATGAATATCCTAAGAATGCTGGCCTGGGGAAGTGTGAAAATCCCATATGCACAGTTTCTATGATTTATGACCTCACGTTTTTTCATACAAAAGTACATTTTTGGACCATGATTTCATTTTTCCCATTAAAAAACATTTCTAACTGATATAAGCTACCTTTGGGGGAAAACAGGACATTTCATGGATGCGATCAACCTTAATCACAAATGGCGCACAGGAGCTAGCTGTTGTAGCTGTTGTAGCTGGTTTGGGGGGGGCGTAAAAATTTCCAACCCCTCCTGAGGGGGGACGTAAAAAATTCTGACCCTCTTGAGGGGGGGCGTAAAAATTTAAGCCCCTTAAAAAGCCTGTGCGTTACCAGAATTTAAAGGGGGGGGCGAAACTTTTTCGCCGCCTGCGGCGAGGGGGGCCCGAAACGTTCCGCGCGCTCTCAAGGGGGGGGGCATAAAACTATTTTGCCCCTCCGCGCGAAATCTCACCACCCCCCCTGTAATTAATAAATGAACACTCCCTTACCTCATTGTACTTTTGTTATTATGGTGATACTTCTCATTTTTGTCAAAAAACAATTATGTGCTTAGTCTGGGACTCGAACCTGCTACAGTGAGTTTACATATGCATACATCGAAATAGCATAATAATCTATTTTCAAGGCGGACTGTTGTATTGGACTCTATAGCTGAATGGATAGGGCGATGCCATTCAAAACTAATTGAAGTGAGTTCAATCCCAAGAGAGGGCATAACTTTTTCAAGTTGCATATATATATACAAGGAGTTTGGTACATGTATGTATACTTTCACATAAATTATCAAGATTGATTTTTATCAATGCAATAGGGCCTACATCAAAAGGAATCACATCATTTAAAAAATATACAAACTAAACACCATAGATTCAAACTCATCAGGTGAGACTTGAAGGCGAGACGTCTAACCACTTCACTACATAACCACTCAGTGCAATATATTCCCAACAAGCCTATGAGTATCACTAATAAGTCTCGATTTCAAGACTGTATTGTATAATCCAGTAAGGGATTGAAACGTCAGCCTTCCTCTGTGGCCTCATAGGTAGGACGATGGCATTGAAGCTGAATACTGTATTCATGCTTGGGTTCGAATCCCATATGCAGCAAGGTTTTAATGAGAAAATAATTCACAAAACCTCCTCCGGAGGTTATTTAAAAAAACCTTTGCTCAGGACCTGCAAAACCTCCGCTCAGGTGCTCCAAAACCTCCGCTCAGGGGCTACAAAATCTCCTGGCAGCAGAATATGAGAATAACCTCCAGGAAGAACAATGGAGAAAAGTCCAGGCGGAGTAAAAGTGAGGGAAACCACCTTGGACCTGTAGTAATTGCAGGTCCAAGGAGGTTTTCTAGCTTTTATACTCCGCCTGAGTGTTCAGTCTATTGTTCCTACTGTAGGTTTATTTCCATATTTATCTTCTGCTACCCTGAACAGAGATTTTGGAAGTGCTGTCCGGAGGTTTTGTGGCTGCTGTCCGGAGGTTTTGTAGCTGCTGTCCAGAGGTTTTGTAGCTGCTGTCCGGAGATTTTGAAATATATTTCGTTTTGAAAAACAAGGGATTGTCAGGTGATTTGGACCCACATGGATAGGACTTATGTACCGGTGCCTAGACCTCTTAGCCACAGCGCCTGTACATAGTTCTCGAGGTATAGAATATCTATACATGTATATTATGTATATCATAATATATAAAGTATATATTACATATATAATATATGGGTCAACCCACTGACTTATGTAGGTATTGAGCTGGGGAACGACAAATCAGAAACCTCAGAATATGTTTATATAAGTTTATTTTATTGAAAGGTATATATCTTGGCTCAATTAAACCACCGCCAGTACGCTTCTAACCCTAGCAGTTTCTATTTTGAGAAATGGCAATGGTTCAGTTTTTATGACAATGCAAAGATGAGTGGGTATTTTTTGTGTTACTCCGTGTTTTTAAGTACAGGGACACCTTATTTTCCTCTTAAATACAACACAGCAACTAATAATTCCATTTACAGCATGGCACAATATACATTTTAAACCCAAAAAAAAGATTGAAATCATAAAATAAAAGAATTCTGAGATATGGGCCTTTCAAATTTGGATTTTTTTGAAAAATTGAAAAGTTTTATCACACTTCCCCACCTTTACTCCTACTTCTTCAAAAGGGGTCAAATACTCTTGTTACTCACTCTGTATTATCTTCAACATATCTACTTTTGTGTAAAGCTAGTACTTTAACACATTCCATCACCCACCTTTCACAGTACGGGCCTGAATATTGCTAATATCAGCACTTTAAAGCGTGCTTTTAATAGAATATCACAATAAATAATAAAGACTTTGTTCTTTTACTTGATACTATAACAATATCATAGAGGACCAAAGTATCGTTTATTACACTGGTGCCGTGACCAGTTCTGAGTGATAAGCAGGTTAGCCTGTGCAAAGCATAGACCTCGTGCTCTGGCCGGAGCAGCGAGGTCTCCCGATGAGGCATTAGCCTTGTCCTCGGAGGGGTTATGTGCCGTCGATGAGGCAGATACCCCCACACGGAGCGCGGATGTTCTACCAGGAACAGGCGTGCTAATGGGACCAAGAGGTCCGGAAATAATGAGTCGCTCATTAGAAGAGATGAATCTGTCGATGTTTAACGTCGGGGGATCACGGGCAGCCGCTCCGACACCCCGGAGGTATGGCAATTCGGAGGAGCGTCGCTTCAACGACATGCGAGAAGCCAGTGTGCAGGAACGTCTGCAGATAGCCCAAAGAGAATTGCTGACCATTCAGGCACAGTCCAATGAATGGAAAAACAATTTGATTGCGTTGGAGGACGCAGTCACACACCGAACTTCCAAAATCAAGGAGAAGGATGCGAGGCTGTCCACCTTGTTGGAAGAAAATGAGAGGCTTGCACAGTCCCTAAGTATGGTCCGGTCGGAGTTTAACCACAAGACGGCAGACCTGGAGGCGGTCCGATCCGAGTTTGTCTCTGCAAACACGGAGCTGAACCAAATTTGTGTAGCCAGGGATGCCCTGGTAGCGGAAACGGAGGGATTGCGTTCCGAACTCGTTCGAGATACGGAGGACCTAAGAGAGACACGTCAGACTTTGAGCACGGAGTGTGACATATTGAGAACCAAGAAAACTGCTATACAGCAATTTTTGTTGGAAGCCAGACAGAGTATGCAGGACAGTAGCACCTCGTATGCTTCAGCTGATAATGGGAGCCTGACGGCTGGTCATTACATGAGTTTTACAGACACTCCGAACCTACCAGGTGGGCGTGGAGTGACTATAGAACCGGCTTTGTCTGCCTCAACGCCAGGTCGACCACTTAGGTTCGGCCGAGCAAGGGGTAGAGGAGTGGCTAGTGAATACTCACCAAGGGTGGGTATCATGGGCATCCGTCCCATACCGAAAGAGGTATTCTCGGTGGCACCGGGGATTGCTCCTTCGGAGAGACGGAGACCATTGTCGGAGCGGGTACTTACCCAACAGGAACAGTTGCACCAGGAAGAGCAACGACTCGACGCGGAACGCCAGAAAAAGGCGTTCGTTCAGGAAGAGGCAGCCAAGAGCTACCTGACCCCTGGAAGCTTGTCCGAGTGGCAAACTTGTCAAACCGACAAGATGTTTCAGGAGCAGAGAGCCCTAGAAGCTGAGAGACGGGAAGTGTTCCGCCAGCAAGAAGCTGTCCTAGAACAGCAAAAGAAATGTATGCGAGAAAACGCTGCGATGGCAGAGGAGCTAGCAGAGCAAGAGGCGGCAGTGTTGAGAGCCCGAAAAGAGGGACTGAGGACTGCCGGCGAGGCTGCTAGGGCCAAACTGGAGCAAGCCCAGCAAGAGCAGGAGGCCGAAAGACAAGCCAAGCAATTGGAAAAGGAGAAGGCCGAGCATCAACGGTTGTTTGCACTGGCCCAGCAATGCCAGTACATGACAGATCTGGAAAAGAATTGGTGGTTCAGTCAAGGTATTGACCCCACGAAGGATCTGGTTGCGTATGGTACTTACCAGGCATATCTGGAAAGACAAAATGACGTACCGAAACCGGGGGCGACTCCGGGGACGACACCAGGGACAAAGAGTCCGAAGAAGGCTCCGAGACGATCAATTCGGAGTTCGGAGTTGCAAGAATTGTACGATAACTAACTGTTATAGCAGGGATAGGGTTGCACAACGTAGGCGCGGAACAAGACGCCTCGACTGCCATTTCCAAATGCCTGTCGATCACCTCTAAAATTAGGGGATCGTCCAACACAGCCCGGCGGATTGCTAGTGAACCTAGTCCGTACTGGCAGAAAAACTCTTGGGAAGAGTGGCTAGGAGCCACCATTGAGGATATCAACCTCAGTGGTTGGGATCAACATGATGCTATTCCTTATGTCTGTAAGGGATTGCGCCTAGGAGACGGCCTGATGGCGGTTGAATAGTGGAAAGAAGAATGCGGACCGCAGGGTTCTTTCAAACAGCTGGTGGAGATCGGGACTATATTGTTCGGAGGCTCCGCTCGGACGGATCCGATGGTCGCTTTTAAAAAGCGGGTGCAAGGCAAGAACGAGGCCCCGAGGGTTTTCGGACTTGCATTGATGAGACTCCTGAAGAAGGTACATCCTGCTTCAGGGATCCATGATGCCTTATTTTCTAAGGAATTGTTCTCTCAATTCGTCGCGGGATTGAGAGACCCTGACGTACAACAGACAGTGTATGATACGTGGAGGGCAGATACGTCATTGGATGACCTTTTTAAGGCCATCGATATACACGCCCTCGAAAAGTCGCTGCTGGGAGACCGGGTGCCAACCCGGGCCTCCGCCATCATAGAATGTTCTCAGGAACAGTCTGAGGATAAAAGCAGTGAGGAGGAGGCGACGGCTTCTGCGGCTCAGTTCAAGAGGAATGGAAATTCCTCTAAACCGCCGTGGAAGAATAAGAAGCCGGAAGGAGGTGGAAACCCTCCTCCGAAGAAGGAATCATCGGATAAGAAGGCTCCGATGATGGACGCCGCGTTCTTCACGGCACTGTTTGAGAACATGACGACTTCCATTCAGGTGGCTACCGAGCGTAACAGGAGGAAGATTAACCGGAGGACCGCCAAGTGCTATAGGTGCTTGGAGATCGGTCATTTTGCTGCAGAGTGTACGGCTCCGTGTCCGAAAGTTCCCGGAAAGGAGGGAAACTAGAGGGGGTGGTCCGAGCTGGCGAGCGGACGGCCCCTGGTGATGAAGTACGCCAACATACCAGAGAGGTAGAGCTAGTAGTGGAGTTCAAAAGACAGAAAGGGAACCAGGGGTGGCTTCGAACTTAGGGAGTTCGGATGCTGGCCTGGTTAACATTCCAGTCCAACGGTTGCCCGGCAATGAGGCAGGGAGGCCCATTACGGATAGGAACGAGAAAGTTGCGGCTGTCACAGACACCGTGTGGGTAGGGAGTACCCAGCTTTCCCCGGATCACCCATGTTTCGACCATTTGAAGAAACATGGCCTAGATTTGGCTGCTCCGAAGGACTTTAAACGCTTCACTGTAAACCCGTCTCCGCTGGGGGGGAGACGGTGGTATGTGTCTGTTACTGTGGCCGGTAGGGCGGGCGAGTTTTTAGTAGATACGGGAGCGAGCCACTCCTTTATCTCCTCAAACTTCTATGCTCTTATGCCGGACAGTCGTGATAAGTCAATCGCGGCGGCAGTCGGCAGCGGAGAAACCTGTTTTGGGGCAGTTTGAAGAGAAGAAAAGCAGTTGAAAGAGTTGTGAGCAGTGAGTACTCTTTCTAGTGGTCTGTGAGACAAAAGAGGGCGGCGGGAAACTTTGTGTTTCCCGTCAAACTCCTCGTCGAAAGACACCCTGAAACATGTGAGGATGACAGAGCAGCAGCTCCGTCACTCCGAACTGAACGTGGACTCCGAGACGGCTTCGGCTGTCAAGGGGCTAGTGGACGCTCATTACCACGACGGTGATGAGCTTAGTGAAAGTCTAGCGGATATGTCTGTGGACCCCGCTGTCTCCCCGATCCGGAAGTCTCCCTCGCCCGTGGGCAGTGAAGATTCCGCTCTGCTGGAAGGAATCGTGCTCTCCGAAAAGGAGCCTGAATCCACCGAGAGTACTGTCCGACCATCGCGGTTGTGCAGTTTGAGCATTTCTCCCACCGTTATCAAGACAGTGAGTCATAAGCTGTCTATGGATAGCGCCGAGGAGAGCGACACCATTGGTCCGAAGACTCGTGGTGGACAGAAACCGACTCGGAGTCGGTCAAAGTCGTCCGACTCTCGGACTAGTACAAAAGTTATGAAACACGCAGGTGCCGGCAAGAAGCCTCAACCGAAGGTTGAGCCTAAGAAGCCGGACCCCAAGAAGAGTGGTACCCAAGGTACCAAAAAGACTGATCAGTACTACGGGGCCGAAGGATCCGAAAAAGACTCCCACGTCTGTAGTTAAAGACGTGAAGAAGGTGGATCCGAAGCCAACCGGTAGCACGGCAGCTAAGGATCCGAAGAAAAAGGGTCTGACGCCTGCCAGCAGTACCGCTGCAAAGGCTCCGGTCTCCAAGAAAGGAAAGACGGATCTCCGAACCGTCTTCTCTACCATTCCTGGGAAGCCTGAACCCCCTCAAAAGGGTAAGGGCAATACCAAGACTGCTACCACTCCAGCCCCTCCGGCCCCGGTTCCGAAGTTAGACTTGTTGTCTTTCTCGAAGGGGTTGGACACCAGTGCAGCCGTGGCGGCCACAGCCGCGGCTATTGCCGGCCAAACAGCTTCGGCTGGGGGGTCGGGACACGGTGGAGCACGTCCTAAGACGACTTCTGCCACTCTGGAGCCTTACGAAGATGAGGATATGGATACTGCCGAACAACATGTTGAGCGGATAAAGGAGGCTCTGTCTCAGATAGGTCCGAGTTTCAGGGTACCGGCCCCACCGGGACCTGTTAAGGAAGTGCCAACTCCCACGGAGTCGAGTCCGGAGACTCCAGAAATGGATACTTCGGAGGAGGTCGGTAAACTGGGCGAGGCTGCTGGTGGTAGTTCGTCAGGGGAAGGAGTGCACATTCTAACCCCACACCAGCATGACGATTGGGATAAGGAAGACTCCGAAGTCCCAATTATCCTCCGAGGGAGTATCATCGATCAGCTGAGCTCCGAGGAAATAAAGCTATTCAACTTAGCTCAACTGAAAACTTTCAGGGAGTCTGGACACTCTTTCTGCCAGTTTCCCTGTGTGGTTTCCAGACCATTTGACAGCGGCTATGGAGAATGTCGGGGAGGCGTACCGTAGGGCACGTCTACTCGCCATCTCGGAGGGTCGTCCCGAGATTATTGCGGACTTGGACTTGGATATGCAGACATATTCCAAGTTCAAGACCGTCTATATCAAACGGGAAAAGAAGCGGCTCCTGACTCCGGCCATGAAGCTGGCTCGGAGTGTTGCCCAAAAGACGAAGGAGTCCATTTTGGATGCCACACGGGAGGACGAGATCGTCCAGCAGAATACTGTAGCGGTTAGGAGTGCCGACACTAACCGAATGGAAAGGGCCAACAATCGGGTCAAGATCCTGACTGAGACCATCCGGCTGACGTCTCTGGAGGCGGGTCAATCCCCCGATGAGGTAGCAGTCGTAATGAAGGGTTTGGCGGAGGATACCATTCCGCAAGCCGAACTCCTGGAGTTGGTGGGGACTGCTCTCCGAGCCAACGCTGCTAGCAAGTTTCGGTTCTTTAAACCTATGTCTGTAGGGGACTGCGTCAAGGACAACCGTTGTTCGCAGCACCCTGATCCGATTGGCCTGGATGGTCTATGGGAGGATGAGGAGTGGATCAAGAAAGATCCACTCGATAAGTCGGTACAACTGTACCATTTTGAACTTTTGGAAAAGGTCAGGACTACTCACAAGAAGTACCATACCTACCATCAGAAAACAAAATTGTCGTGGGCAATGTCGAGATGGTCTCCGGATCGTCCCTGTCCCTTCACCCGGTGTCAGAATATTGACGAGACTCGTGACGCGCCCCGGACTTGGCCTACCAAGGTCAGATTCGCCCGCCACGTTACTGGAGCTCATGTGCGTCATTACATGCGGTATGACTGCCTGAGCGTAGGAGCAAGGGGGAGCAAGGCTTGCCCTGATGGAGGGATGTTCTACTGTAGGGCAGACATCATCCGACATATGGCCAGCAACCACAAGCTGTCCCTGGAAGCTGCGGCGGATCGAATCCAGCTCGCACATCAGGATGTCTACTCCAAGTTCGGGGAGCTAGACAAAATGGATAACGTTGACGTGGACTTCGGTTCCAACGAGAAAGGTAAAGTCCGGGTATTCTATAAAGTGAATCCGGATTGCAGCTTCCTCCACATCCCGGACGGCCCGCTGTTTGATGAGTTCGAGTCCTACCGTTTGGGGACAAGCAGTAAGAAGGCTTTGAAGGCTCCGAAGAGGCAACACCAGTCTTCGGAGACAGCTGCTGCAAAGCGACCGAGAACGGACAGCTAGGAGAGGCCGTCCGTAATGGAGAGGGTGAAACCTGGATACAAGGGGCCCGCCTTTACCTCCAGTAAGACGTACTGGAAGTCGGGTCCTCAGCACGGACCGACTCACACTCAGTCCGGTTTGGAGGATCCGAACACCACGACCGGAGAAAGCTTCGAGGAAGCTTACCCGGATGGGAACCTGGTTGCGGGTGATGAGACGCAAGTCTACACCCAGACTGGGAGAACGAAGGCTCCGGTGAAACAAAAGCCCAAGCCCACTCAGACACAGAGCCCCCCTCCGGAGGCTCCTTCCGAGGATGCTCTGTTCCTGCAGCGCCAAGCTCCACCATCGTTCCCTCGGACCGACTTCGCCTCCTATGAAGTCGGCCAAGAGACCTTGAATCTGTGGCAGGACAACTTCCACAGGCTGCTCACTGACCTGAGTCAGGAGGTGGCGATGATGTCACTTAACACTGTACATCACCTCCACCAGAAAGAGGTCGCTATCCAGAAGGCAGCGGCTGTGGACACCGTTCGGGACGAGATGGAAAAAGCTCGGACCGAACAGGACAACGCTAGGCTTGATAAGAAAAAGCAAAGGAGGGCTGCTAAGAACGCTCAGGATAAACTTGACGCCGAGCGCGCCAGGTTCCGGGATTGCATCGCGCATGAGATGCACGAATGGGATGGGTCCAGGGCTATGATCGAGTCCTGGCTCCAAGCGTTGACTCTGGCGGAGGCCGAGTCAGACTCCAAAGAGGAGGATCCACCGGTGACTAAAGCCGATGAAAACGAAAACCGCGTAGGATTATCCTATAGCGGGTTCGTAGGAAAGTGGGGGGAGTATTGAAAAATACTGTCCCCATTAGTAAAACACCCTTCAGTAGGGTGTCTTGAGATCCGGACAGCAGAACGGGACAGGCTGGCTACGCAAGGTCTGTCATGGAACACTGACGGAGGCGTACGAGGAGATCCGGAGGAGGAAACAGGACTCGGGACCGGAGCACCATAACATCTAGGACCTGATACATCCGTTTTTTTTATGTTGACATTTAAAATCAGGACCGAGTGCTCCTTATAATCAGTCTGAAGATCGCCTGCAGGCAGGACTGAATTTTTTTTCTTTATATTACGCTCCCAAGTAAGAGCGATGAACTTTCTTGTTCCGGTGAGTAGGAGCTGAATGAAGTAGGTTCCGAAAGCCGGGCAGAATGCAACATCTCATCCCAGGAGGATCCGGATCTCCACCGAAGAACACGTATGATGTCTTTTTAATATTGTAATATTATTATCGTTTCTTAAATAATGAGAAAAGTGATAGTGTTTATCACTTATAATAATATTAATAACGAGTTTAACTAAGCTCGGGGTCCTGGAGGGACGAAATTTTTTTGTGATACCATATTTTTCAAGTGTTCATGTTCTCAGGTTTTACCTAGAGTCGATATATATAGGTTAACTCTATTTATCCAAGGGAGTAGAGTGTAATTTTCATTACAGTCGCTATATATATTAATGTGTGTAAATAATAACTTATTGTGTTCATCAGAACACGTCATATTGTTAAAAGTGTAGCTTTAATAGAGCCCCTAAGGTGGTATTTATAAGATAATGCCAGTCCGAAGTGTTTTCAGACTTTAACCTTAATTATTTACCTCCAGGTTATTATCTGGTAGGGGGTAGTGTAGGGGCTAGGGTTATACAGGGTTTATATGACGGGTTCTGTTGGATGCTGTGTTGCGAACTCCGTCCGAATCCTTCAGCCCGACGGCAGGTGGCAGCATCTGCTTCGGGCTTGGGGTATGGACAGAGGTCGCTATAGGCTTCCGGTCTGCATGTGCGCGCGCAGGCTGGCTGCCTATATATACCCAGGATCCGATGGGACTCGTCGGTTACTCTTGAGCCACGCTTGGTGAGAGGCCCCGAGATCACAGCGGCTATATCAGCCTACTGACCCGTTCCGAACTCTATAGGGAGTTCGCACCATTAGAGCTTTGCCTGTCTAGGTTACTGAATAAACCTATTGATTCGCAACCTGTAACACTAGATCCGAACTGTGTTGACTTTGTTCTTTTACTTGATACTATAACAATATCATAGAGGACCAAAGTATTGTTTATTACAAAGGAGTAACACCGCAACTTAAAAGCACGGAGTAACACCATCCAGGATTCAAATTAGTCATAGTGAAGCATTTGGGTGTGCATGAGTGAATGGATGATCAACCATAGCTATCAAGCACTAACCCCCTGTCACCCTTTTGGAACATAATAAGTCCTTTTGGAACATAATAACTCAATATATAGCCAGAAATAACCACAGGAGAGAAAGAAATGGCAATTGTTACTCCGTGCTTATATGTTGTATCAAATATGCATCTGCCCCTGGAGCCTGGAGGATTGTTTTTTTTTTGATAATTTTCTTTTTCCAGTATAAGGCCCACATGTAACCTCAACATTAGGGGTAAAATAGTCATGCTGTGGTATCTCTTTAATTACTATGTGAGGTCACTAATATAATAACATAGATTGACAATAAGTGACAAATTCACAGTAAAAAATAAAAGATACATTTCATGGTAAAACCTCTTGAATCTACAATAACATAGGCCTAATGGAAAAAATTAATTGGGATGGGCTATTGATTCCTCAGATTAAATGAGGGGCATGTAAAACATGTCATTTTTGTCATTTTTGATCTGATTATGGCGACTTTTATACTGTACTATAGTAGCAAAAACTCACATATAAGCCGCATCCTGACTCTGTGGCGTTCCTATAAGCCGCACTAGCGATCTGATTCGTGTACAAGCCACGGCTTATGTGCGGGTTTTACGGTACCTTAAAACCTCGCGTATAAGCCACGGCTCCTATGCGAGTCAGATCGGCGGTGCGGCTTATAGCATCGGCCCAGGGTCAGGATGCGGCTTATACGCGAGTTTTTGTTACTATGGTACAGTACTAAATGTCACCATACTCAGATCTCTGGTGCGGCTTATAGCATCGGCACAAACTCGGGGTGCGGCTTATACGCGAGTTAGGCTTATACGCACTACCACCACACCATAAAGGAAGTGTCAATGCTAAACTCGACATAGCCTATAAGGACCCTAACATGTACAGAGTTCAATGGCTTGTTACATTCATAGTAAAAATGTTTTATATATGGGGCGATCCATTTAGTATGTCACGCCCAAAGGGGTCGGGGGGTCTTTTGTTTCTGTGACAAAGTGTGACAAGGGGGTAGGGGGGTGTATAGGATTGTGTGACGTCACACTTTCAGATTTTTTTAAAACCATATATTAAATAAATGCTGCACTGCTGTATATGCGTTGCCACTAAGCAGCATCATAATCTCATGTGTGCTACTTGAAACAGTATGTGGGTACCACAGGTCTTCCAACATCAGAGGAAAGGATAGCAGTGCTCGGGGGTTGTATATTTTATATAGATGGGTGTGTGGCTGGCAAGGTTACATTTTGAGCAAGATCACCCTTTAAGGGCCTACGAAGGATCCGCCTTTTCACCAGAATCCCCTCACCAAGTATCCCTTTTCACCAGTATCCCCATCACCAAGGGTCTGCTTTTCACCAGAACCCCCCTCACCAAGGGTCAATTTGCGCCAAAACCTCCCTCACCAAGGGTCATTTTTCAGAGATTTCAACAAAACCTGTCAAAACAAAGGTCACCAAAATAACTTGCAATCAAGGTCACTTTTGACTAAAATGCCTTTTACCAAGGCTCACTCCTCAGAGAATCTGCTTAAACCTAGACACAGCACTAGGAGTCACTTTTATCCCTCACCAAGGAAAAGGGTAGCTGGAGGGCCAGCTGCACACCCATGTTGAAATAAAATGAAGGCCCCTTCCTCAAGTAGCAGTTCCAGCACACCCTTTATTGCTGTTAAAACAGACAAGAATCCATGGATAGAGGCCACAAAAATCTAGGGTGCCACCGATACTCGTGTGATTTTGTTAATGCCTCTGTGAACAGTTGTAATCTGAAAGGGTTCTAGTCGATGAAATTCATTATTTTCCTGTGTAGGAGGACTTGAAGGATTAGACTGATATCTGATGCCATACTTTCAACACTTTAGTACCAATCTAATTGTATTAAACCTGGGTTACAATTTATATTCAATATAATGATAGGCCTTATTGCACTGCTTATCACAATATGTGTATGGTCTTTTATATGATACGGTACTAGGGGGGGGGGGGTGTTGGCAGATTTGTGACATACTTTTCTAGGGGGTGTTTGGGAAAGTGTGACAAAGTGTGACATGGGGGTGGGGGGGTCTTCAAAATGGCCAAAAAAAGCGTGACATACTTAATGGATCACCCCTATATAGATATACATGATATTCATATATATCTATAGATATTCTACACCTCAAAAGCTATGTACAGGCGCTGTGCCCGAGAGGGCTAGGCGCTGGCGCTCAAGTCCTATCCATGTGGGTTCGAATCACCTTACAGTCCCTGGTTTTCCAAAACGAAACAAATTACAAAAGCTACAAAACTTCCGAACAGCACCCACAAAACCTCCGGCCAGCACCCACAAAACTTCCGCTCAGGCTGGCAGAAAAGGAATATGATAATAAAACCACAGGGAGAACGATAGGGCCAACACCTGAGCGGAGTATAAATTACTGTAAACATAGTTTATTTCGCGCTGTAGATATTTTAAAATCTGCAAAAAATATTTACAAAGTGAAAATTCATCCAGTATAGGCATATTACTACCATATTCAAAAATCCGGGAATTTAATTTCACGTGAAATTGCGTTTTGTGGGCAATCTGCAAAAATATGTACATGCGCGAAAATATGTACTTTTACATTAAAATGTATGTCTGAATAAACTATCAAACTCGTAACAGAGATCAAAGTCCGTTTTGATGTTTCCGGGGCCAACTTCCAAACATAAGTAATAGTATTTTATCAGTGTAATGGTCATTACACACCAAATATCCAGAGCATCTAGGGTCCTCATATGCTTGTGACCATCAGTTCCGGGGCAATCTCAGAAAGCGGTCAACTTCTGTATATAATAACCCCATTTTATTTCAGTTGTTGCAAGACATGCTGCAATTTCATACCCACTTACATGGCCTAATACAATGATTACCTTCTGAGTGCCACAGTACCAATACATCCTCCTGCATGACCCACTTTGCACAATCTTCCTGTCATGATTTATACATTATACAGTAATTTAAATACCAGTTATTCCAAATATTAACTTGTTTAATAACTAATAAAACTAATAACATTTCGTTAGAAATCCGAAATTAAAATTGGTATATCCGATTTTCTTCAAATTCTAAATATTGCTTGAATGTATTCCTAACACTCCTAAAGTATATTAGGCCTATTTAGAGAATACAGGTCAATTAAATGTCATCATTGGGTGTTAATAGGTCACAATGGGATCCAATATCCCTAAAACATGGGCGTATTTGGTGTATTTTCGATGGGGGGGGAAATAAAAGCGTGCACAGCTTTATTTCAAAATGACGATATTTTGGGCAATTCTTTGCCAAAAATATATGATTTTAATATTACACTGTATGCGGATGATGCTGTGATATCTGTTTGCAATCCAATGAAAATGCAAGAGGCATTAACATGTATTTCAGAATGGTGCTTACATAACCACTTAACAGTAAATGAAAAAAAGTGTTGTGGGGCAACAAAAAAAAAAGTGTTGTGGGGCCGCATTTTGTTACCGGTTTGTTGACCACCCACACACCACAACCAACCGCTCGGCTCCAGTCCTGATGAGGCTATGGCTGCTGCCACCTCCACCACCCCCCTGGTGTCCAGATTACTCACCAGGTGGGGCCACTGTCAACTCCCACCGGATAACATGCGTTCCATGTATTTATCGCCGTATAAGCAATGGCTTATACCATCAGCTTACATTACCACTTAACAGTAAATGAAAAAAAGACAAAATGGATGCTTTTTAATAATGTTTATAATGTAGACCCTGTTTTTAGCCTCGATAATGTTATATTAGAGAGTTTACAACTTCCCTTATCTAGGCATTACCCTTGATCCTGAATTAAAATGTGTACATCATAGGCTTAACACTGTTAGAAGCAAAAGAACTAAGGTGATTCAAGCAGCACGCACAAACATATTTATAGATGAGGACCCAGCCCTAACAATGTATAAGAGCATGATACTCTCATCATTTGACTATGTGGATTCTATTTGGGATTGTAATAATATTGGAGAAAGCAAGGAATTAGAGTACTTACAAAACAAAACCCTAGATATGGTCTATGGTGTTAAATTAGAGGCTAACCCTAAGTGCAACACTGAGCTACATGAGATAAGCGGCTGTTGATATCTCAAGGAATGTAGAGATATTCATTTATTATTTTATGCTTTTACTTTAAAACAACAAGACAAGCTGGTTGACAAAAGAAATCTGCCCACCAGGGGTAACCAAGGGTGTAGGCTTATTCTTCCTAGATCTCAAAAACCGATTGTGCTTAGGAGTGCTTTTTATAGGGCAATTGCTCGATGGAACATGCTCAAGGCACCTTACACAGAAATAGAGGATTTAAAGTCAGGGGATTAGGGGAAATAGAATAGATAGAAGGTCAAATATATTATTTGTGAACATTCTGACTCATTTTTAGGGAAAATATTTTTTTTGTCCCACCCATAGGATGTACTAACTTTAATTATCAAGTGCAGGGATTGATCAAACCAGAACACAAGCGTTTGGTTCTGGCTTGAGCTCTAAATATATCTTCCATATTCTAGTGAGCATCTGAGACTAGAGGCATCCATGGTAGTGGGGGTTGACAGATAAGTTAGGGCAGTGGGTCAGATATTGTGTCAGTTGCTATGATGCTAGGCATGGGATGTTTTGAATTGATGTCGCTAGGTAATAGGGTCCTAGGAAATTAAATGGTAACAGTTCTAATAGAATCTCCAGGGTCTGTTCACTGGGGCTAAGAATGGTCAAATACCTGGTATTCCGACCTATTGTGCCAGTTGCTAGGCATGGATTGTTTAGAATTGATGTTGCTAGGTAACAGAGTGGTCCTAGCAACATGACAAAAGTCACAATAGAATCCCCAGGGGCTGTGTACTGGGGGTACGTATGGTCAAATACCTTCTATTGCCACCTTTGTGCCTTTTGCTAGGCATAGAATATTTCGAGTTGCTGTTGCTAGGTAACAGAATGGTCGTAGCAACATGACAATAGTCAGAGTAGAATCCCCAGGGCCTGCATACTGGTGTTAGGTATGGTCAAATACGATCTGTTCCCAATGATTTTGCCTCTGACAGTTGTACTCTCGGGTGATTGTCAGGCATGACCCCAGGTCATCTGCTGATCTTATTGGTATAAATATAGCAGTGAGTTCTCAGTGGTATGAATATTTATTTTTTGGAGATACAAGATCTCCTATGCTTAAGCACTGGAGGGCCGTATTCAATGCCCCCCATTGAATACAATGTGGCCGTATTCAATGGGCTAAGAAAAAGTTGTCTTTCCTTAAATGGCTTCAGATTAAGAAAATAAACACAAATGGCAACTAGATTGATACTGCTCTAATGTATTTCACTCGTGGGAGCTGGGCCGCATCCCTGCGGCTTCATGGGATACTGCCCCAGCCCCCACTCTTGAAATACAACAGAGACGGTATCAATGGGCGTTGGCATTTGTCTATTTCCTTTTTTGGAAATACAAGATCTCCTATGCTTAAGCACTGGAGGGCCGTATTCAATGCCCCCCATTGAATACAATGTGGCTGTATTCAATGGGCTGAGAAAAAGTCGTTTTTCCTTCATT
Organism: Harmothoe impar; assembly: GCA_947462335.1. Taxonomy (NCBI): domain Eukaryota; kingdom Metazoa; phylum Annelida; class Polychaeta; order Phyllodocida; family Polynoidae; genus Harmothoe; species Harmothoe impar. Next base: position 66,459,341 of record OX381707.1, on the reverse strand, counting down.
AAATGGCTTCAAATAAAATATTTTCTAGCTCTGTACTAAAGGGGAATGCACTTTTAAACACAAGAGGGGAGTAAAATCACTAAAACCAAACTTTCATGATATCTATGAACACTTGTTTTTAAAGAGATTACCATAATAATTCACAAACAACCTGAACAACTCTCTCAAACTTAGGGCAGAATTCTCCGGAGCTCCTGAGGTTGATTACAATCATACCTACCCCCCCCCCCTAAATTGGACCCAAGAAATTCAATAGTTCTATTGGTTTGTTGCTAATACAGCTGGTTGCCTAGCAACAGCTATGCTAATTGTTTTTCTGCCTAGCAACACACATTTCCTTGGTCTCAAGGTTGATTGTAATCATACCTACCCCCCTAAATTGGACCCAAGGAACTCAATGGTTCTATTGGTTTGTTAATACAGCTGGTTACCTCTCAGATATATCTAGAGATTCCACTACACATCTAGAAAGCCTTGGGCATCTTCAATATGCAAATCTTTATTCAATTCAATTCATTGCTGCCCTGTTGATCATTAATCACAATCAGTTTGCATTTATAACAAGGAATTGCTGAGTTGTCATTGATAATCCCAAACACCTCCAAATACTTAATGCGTTCCGAAATACAGACCTGCAAAAATATTAAATCCACTATCTTCTCAAAAAATTGAGGGCTAGCAAAGAGATCATTTGTGATCTCTTTGCACTGTCATTTGTAAATAATAATGATAATAATAATGATAATAATGAGGCAACGACAGGCAGTTAAATAGGTGCCCCTTGAGTATGTCTCCAATTTGCTAACCACTACACTATCCTGGACAGAGTGCTATAAGCATTGCTCAGCTACAAAATATGTGTCTATGGGACCAATTGAAATAGTAAAGCTACCAGCCCAGAAGAGCCCTCTTTTGGCACGAAGCTGAACTAAATCAAGTTACTTCATTCACGATGGTCCAGATTTAAGCCAGAAGGCATGCAGTGGTGTAGGAAAAAGGGGGGCCAGGAGGGGGCCAGCCCCCCCCCCAAATCACAAAGGAGGGGGAAGGCCTGAATATGCTTAGCTCTCTCCAAAATGTGTCCCTGACCCTGCATCATACTCTTAAATACTACTTGTCTTCCTCAATATCCCCCCCTCCTCATTTGGGCTTCTTGGAAGGACCTTTGTTGATATAGTGTATATTATGTGCCCTAATTATTTCAATATCCAAAAGGGCTACTGTTGGTGGTAAAAAGACTCAGATAGCTGCGTTTTGTATAATGCAACTATGTTGAGAAAATTCCTACAGATTAAAATGTACCGGTAATCAATGTAACTACTGTAAACAGTATGTATTGCTGGAAGAGGTCGATATTCAGGTTGAATTCACTTTAAACCAACCGCAAGTAGTATATAAGTACATATTCTGTTGAAGTTCAAAGCGTTTTGAAGAATGCAAACCACACAAATAGCCTTATAAAGGATTGATGTTGTAAAGGTATAGATTAAATTCTGCTGTTAAAAACCACCGAGAGTGTGTAATATATATATTAATCTACCTCAAATGTCATTAATACATTATATTGTATATGGTTCATTTCTAGTTCGCCAAAAAGAAATAATAATGTGTTAAATAAAATAGTAATGGTCGCTGACTTAAATATTAGCCCTAACAGGCTAAGAAGCGACCTGTCTTTGTGGATAAGTCAAAAGAAAAAAATGCAAAGTAATGTAAACTGTGATACTGAAATGAAATAAAGACAAATTCAAACTCAAACTCAAACTCAACCACTAAATGATATGGCAGATTGAGATGTTCAATCTGTTTTCATTATTGTTTTGTTTTTTGCATTGAATTTGTACACACTCACACGGAGAGCCTACAAACCCACCCACTCTATGTACATCAGTCGTGAGGGCCCCTTATAATCCTGAGAATAAATAACTATAAGAACGGTTATAACCAAGATAACATCCTTCAAGATCTAATATAACTACAAAAACAACAACCCTAAGGATACTGCCCCTACGCCGTATAACTACTAAAGCCGAAAAAGTTCGAAAATTAATTTTTTTAAATCATTTATTTTTAATGATAGAAGCGGCCTTCTCAAAAAGTATGTAGACCGGGAAGGTTTCTACACTCACACAGCTACTCTCTCTCTCCCTCAATGTGTGTCTCTCTCTGTGTCTCTCTGACTCTGTCTCTCTCTGTGTCTCTCTCTCTTAACATAAATGACTACTGTGCATACTGTACTTCTCATAATAATTCATTCTGACTTTTCCTTGTACCAGGAGAAAATGAGGGCTTACCTTCTGTGGGTTGTCATGGCAATGTCCGGCATTGCAATTGCTGGTAAGTCGATGGCTTTTTCTATTCTTCTTGAGACAATCAAATGTAGTTAGAGCAATGAACCATATAGCCTATTGTATTCTTCTGTCACGTGGGTATCGATGTCCGGGCCAACTAGGCCTATAACGTTTTATAACTTGCCAGTGATGCTTTCAAGTATCATGCCAACTACGTGGTTGAGACACTCCTGTAGGGTCGGCATGACTCACCAATGCAGCACCAGTGAGTTAATTGTCTGGGCTGCATTGGTGCATCATTATGACAAATGTCATCTTTTAGCGACATCCGTCCTTAAAGCGTTATTAGAGAAATATGTGGCTTCACGTAAACCTACCCATTTTACATTCTTTTTGGGAGTGGTCATTTCTTTAGCAACATGGGAGTGGATTCCTAGAGTGACAAAATATATTTAGAACTCTTCTGTAAACAAAAATAATTGATCTAAATTTATACACATATCGGGAGGATTGTTGCATAGGAAAAATGTTAACCAATGACCAATCTGTATTAACTAACCTAGCTAGAGTAGCATTTTCAGCCGTATTTTCCCTTTTCTGTTATGTTATAGATGCGCAATATACTTGCAATAATGGCCATCCCTGCATCAATGGTGGCACCTGTACCGGTACAGCTCAGAAATTCTGCGTCTGCATCTCTCCGTTTGCGGGTCCATACTGTGAAGACTGTATTGCGGGGTACATGGGTGCAAACTGTGACACTGGTAAGTACTACCTTAGTCCCTGCAGACAGCACTCTAAGTGCTGCATACCACTTTAATACATTGCTGTAGATCTAGCCCTGCCTAGTTTGGGTCTAATTTTTACTAATTTGATTAAATCTCTTTCAAATAGTCCATGATGAATATGCACAGAGCCATGAAAGTAGGCACTGTGTATATATTCTTAAGTGAATAAGAAGTCAGAACATCAATTTCCAGGTATGAAGTAAGATAACCTTTATTTTATTAGCAACAAAAGAAACTATGAATAGAAGTTTGTGGTTCTATCTGAGTCAGCCGGACCTGCAACAAACAGGGTTTATATACCATGCTTAACATGTAAGTTTCACATGATTATTTAATTGTCAAGTTCACCCTGGTGTGCAGGACCCAAGAGATGACAGTCGCCTACTCTGGAGTACTTTGGGCCCTAACTGCAGGCGGGTTCTATTAGGAATTAGTGTTACATGGTGCAAGATGCGCATGGGGCATAATGCACCAATGCAGCCCCAGCAAGAAACTTGCTGGTGCTGCATTGGTGCATCATTGGGGTCAAAGGAGACAACCGCAGGGGGTGTGTTGGTACATGCAGCATTGCAGTGTGCGGCATAACCATGCCAGGCCCGGTGTTCAAGAAGGCGACCACTGGGGGCGTGTGGCGTTGCCGTGTGATACCTGGGGGTCATGTGAGGCGCGGGGTCAAAGGAGACAACCGCGGGGGCATGCTGGTACATGCGGCATGGCCGTGTGATGCCTGGGGGTCAAAGGAGATGACCAGGGGCGTCAGTACATGCGGCATGGCCGTGTGATGCCTGGGGATCAAGGAGAAGACCACAGGGGGCATGTCGGTACATGCGGCATGGCCGTGTGAGGCGCGGGGTTAAAGGAGACAACCACGGGGGCATGTTGGTACATGCGGCATGGCCGTGTGATGCCTGGGGGTCAAAGGAGACGACCAGGTGGGGGGGCGTCAGTACATGCTGCATGGCCATCTGATGCCTTGGGATTAAGGGGAAGACCACAGGGGCGTGTAGGTTTATGCGGCATGGCCATGTGAGCCCTGGCGGTTAATATTTAGACTTGTATAAATATGTTAAAACTCCAAAAAGATAATGGATGGGCCACAATATACTGTAGCATAAAGAATATTGATTGGTTGGAACCCTTTTTATCTTTGATTTTCTCATATGTTGACCAAAAATGTATTAACTCGACCAAAAAGGTATAATTCTTTATGAAAATAGACTCAAACAATGCATGGAATGATGGGACACCACACTATATTGTATTAACCCCTTCACCCCTGGATTTCCTGAAACTAAATGCAATTTTGTGCAATATATTGACTTACCGCGTGAGAGGGGTTAAGAGTATTTGTTTGTTGAAACTCCTTTTTTCGTTGAGTTTTATATTTGGACTTGTGTAAATTTGCTAAAAATTCATAATTCGGTCAAAAACCACTATTTTCTAATGGGAATTTTTTTTTCTGGGAATAAAAGCCCCCCCCCCACTTCAAAAAGAGTTCAACACATATTTTCTAACATTCATATAGCTCCGGAACTAAACATGATAAAGAGATAAATTCATCATTTCTAACCTCGTCTCGCCGAGATGCAAATGGCATGTAGGACGATGCGTTCTACAGGCGGTAAACAACATTTATAGTACAAATTCAACCCCAGCACCCCCAATTTTCTGAATTTAACCACAATCTCTCGTCCTGGTATACTTCAGTTGTTTATATAATGCGTAGGGAATGTTAATCTGATGTAAAACATGATTAAATAAGTCTACATTGAGCCAAACTTAGCTTGGGGTAAACCGGCTGTAATTTCTCAACTTCTATTTGAATTTTTAGGGATTTTTTTTTAATTTTCCCATTTGATTCAAGCAAAAGGGGGGGGGCAAAAGGTTACTAATATTCACATAGCTCTGGAACTAAACATGATAGCATATAGTTCTGATACGTTCTGGCATGACCTGCCGCATGGGAAATCGCAGAGCTGCCAAAACTTTCTGATGCTTTTCATCTCAATAATTTGCATAAATCATGTTATCATAAAAGAATCTGAGTCAACTTACAATACTTGTGGTGTTTTGCTATGCAATGAGTCCCTTCTCAATAAACTAAATTGAATATAACTTTATAATATGATAGAATTCAGATAACACCAGTGTGTTTCCTGGTTAATTCTGCATTAGATAGATCATTTAAAAATGACTTCTTTATTAAAAACTACAATGACAGTATTAATTGTTTTCAGATATAGATGAATGTGCTGCCACCCCTGGCCCCTGTGACACAAATGCAGCTTGTGCCAATACGGACGGTTCCTTTACCTGCACCTGTAATGACGGCTGGACAGGAAATGGAATCTCATGTACAGGTAACTTGAGACTTTTCTTATTTCCTTGTTGGTAAAACTGCAGTTTTCCTAATTACATAGTTAGAATGCATGAAAGTATGAACAAAAGGATTGGAGTTGAATATAGCACCTTAATGATAAATGACCTACACTATCGGGTTCATAACCCCACATTATACTTGTTCCCAAAAACCTTCTTTATCAAAAACTATAACTACAGTATTCATTGTTCTCAGATGTGGATGAATGTGACATGGGCACAGATAACTGTGACACAAATGCAGCTTGTACGAATACTGATGGTTCCTTTACCTGCATGTGTATTTCGGGCTGGACAGGAAATGGAATGATGTGTTCAGGTAACTTGAGACTTTTCTCATTTCCTTGTTGGTAAAACTGCAAGTTCCTAATAACATAGTTAGAATGCATGAAAGTATAAACAAAAGGATTGGAGTTGAATATAGCACCTTAATGATAAATGACCTACACTATCGGGTTCATAACCCCAAATCATACTTGTTCCCAAAGAACTTCTTTATCAAAAACTATAACTACAGTATTCATTGTTCTCAGATGTGGATGAATGCGACATGGGCACAGATAACTGTGACACAAATGCAGCTTGTACGAATACTGATGGTTCCTTTACCTGCATGTGTAATTCGGGCTGGACAGGAGATGGAATGATGTGTACAGGTAACTTGAGACTTTTCTCATTTCCTTGATGGTAAAACTGCAGGTTTCCTAATTCCATAGTTCGAATGCAATTAAATAATGGATGATAATTGAAGGTTTCAACAAAAACATTGCAGTTGAATATAGCACCTGAATGATGAATGATCTACACTATCAGGTTCTTAAAGTATTTAACTAGGGGTATTATGGGTCAAACGAGTGGTACTATATTTAATGAAGCAATAGCTATTAACAAACTTATTGAATATACCACATCTGGGCATCACATTGACCGTCCAAAATGTCATTGTTAGTATATCCACTGCTGCAGAGGCCCATTCATCTTTCTATATAGCTCTAGACTTTTCAGAGAGTTATCAGAAAGCAGCTGGTTATTGTTTTCAAGTTATTTGGCCAGCTGTTTCTGCGATATCCTGATGTCCTATAGATATTCAGTAGTTATGCAAGTGAGGACATATTTAAATAGTTGCCTGGACCAAATATTTCCCGCAAAATCTTAACACTATGCGGAAAGTGATAAAGATGGGGACTCACGCCTCGTCCTGACATCCTTGCTGCAAGACTTTCTGTAACTATTGCATACAATAGTGCATACCTCCTTTCTACATTGTTTGAATATCAAGAGAATCTGCAAATGGTCATAACCTATCAACGAAGCTTGCTTATTTTTCCTCCATTTTAGTTTTGTTTTTTCTTACCTTTAAGAATCAGTGTCAAATACAACAGGAGGCATTTTGTGTGCTTGTAATATCTCATACCATAGCAAATAGTAATATTTAATGCTATCGTTTTTCTCTCTCTGCATCAGATAGATCATTTAAAAAGAACTTTTGAAAAAAAAAAGAAAATTTCACAAATCAAGCGAACCCTTTAAGGACAGCTGATTCCTGAAGAGTGAATGATTGAGCAAAAGAATTTGGTATTAATTTTCTCAAATCTTTATTTGGAAAAATACACACAGAACAATCAACAGTCCTATTAAGTATAGGGCTTTCAAATAATGTAACTGGAATTTTTGGATAAATGATTATTTTTGGAACCTTTTTAAATTGAGCCCCCCACAGCTGCCAGAATCCATTGGTCAACATGAGCCATTTTAATCATGATGAGTTGTAAAGAAAACGATGTTGATTATAACTAATTACACCTGATGAGGCAACTGGAAGGCCAAAACATACCTAGATACTAAACTGGGCATAGACTGAATTATGGGCATGACAGCATACCACCCAGTAACAATCACAGATTCAGTGTTGAAGTTCTTCAAAATGTTTTGAAAATAAATAGACTAAGTTTATTTATCAACGAGTTTCATTGTAAACTCAACCCTTCTCTTGATCCAAATGAAAATAACAGGTGATATGTAATATATACGTTATTAATTGGCTTGATAATTGGTGCATTGTATTCTATGTAATATGGATGTTAACTATGATCAATTGACTATCCGGATATTAATAACATTGCTACTGAGAGTCCTAGAGGTGGTGATGACCTTCTTGATATCCTTTATCCTCATTGTAAATGTCATCTTTATACTTTAGTTTAGATTTCATATATAGTCCCAAAGTGAACTAAGACCACCAATGTTAATTCTGTTTATTATCCCAGTTTTATGTTATTAAAAAAAGAACTTCTTTATCAAAAACTATAACTACAGTATTCATTGTTCTCAGATGTGGATGAATGCGACATGGGCACAGATAACTGTGACACAAATGCAGCTTGTACGAATACTGATGGTTCCTTTACCTGCATGTGTAATTCGGGCTGGGCAGGAGATGGAATGATGTGTACAGGTAACTTGAGACTTTTCTCATTTCCTTGATGGTAAAACTGCAGTTTTCCTAACTACGTAGTTAGAATACAATTAAATAATGGATGTTGATTGAAGGTATCAACAAAAACATTGCAGTTGAATATAGCACCTGAATGATGAATGATCTACACTATCAGGTTCATAAATTATTTAACTAGGAGTAATCATTGGTCAGACGAGTTGTACTATATTTAATGAAGCAATACCTATTAACAAACTCAATGAATGTACCACATAGGGGCATCACATTGACCGTCCAAAGGCCAATCGAAACAATTCGGTATTGCTTCACAGATTCAGTGTTGAAGTTCTTCAAAATGTTTTGAAAATAAATAGACTAAGTTTATTTATCAACGAGTTTCATTGTAAACTCAACCCTTCTCTTGATCCAAATGAAAATAACAGGTGATATGTAATATATACGTTATTAATTGGCTTGATAATTGGTGCATTGTATTCTATGTAATATGGATGTTAACTATGATCAATTGACTATCCAGATATTGATATTATTGCCACTGAGAGTCCTAGAGGTGGTGATAGCCTCCTTGATTTCCTTTATACTCATTGTCTATATCATCTTTATACTTTAGTTTGGATTTCATATATATAGTTCCAAAGCAAACTAAGACCACCCATGTTAATTCTGTTTATTATCCCAGTTTTATGTTATTAAAAAAAGAACTTCTTTATCAAAAACTATAACTACAGTATTCATTGTTCTCAGATGTGGATGAATGCGACATGGGCACAGATAACTGTGACACAAATGCAGCTTGTACGAATACTGATGGTTCCTTTACCTGCATGTGTAATTCGGGCTGGGCAGGAGATGGAATGATGTGTACAGGTAACTTGAGACTTTTCTCATTTCCTTGATGGTAAAACTGCAGTTTTCCTAACTACGTAGTTAGAATACAATTAAATAATGGATGTTGATTGAAGGTATCAACAAAAACATTGCAGTTGAATATAGCACCTGAATGATGAATGATCTACACTATCAGGTTCATAAATTATTTAACTAGGAGTAATCATTGGTCAAACGAGTTGTACTATATTTAATGAAGCAATACCTATTAACAAACTCAATGAATGTACCACATAGGGGCATCACATTGACCGTCCAAAGGCCAATCGAAACAATTCGGTATTGCTTTTCTCACATCTTTATTTGGACAGATACACACATAAAATCAACGGACATGCCTTTTAAGTATAGGGCTTTCAAATAATGTAATTGGTACTTTTGAAAAAAATGATCATTTTTGGAACCTTTTTAATTTCCCCCTGCCCCCACTGCCAGAAGCCATTGGTCAGCATAAGCCATTTGAATCAATAATAACATGTTAGAAAAGGATGTTGACTATAACTAATTACAACTGATGAGGCAACTGGAAGGCTTTAAATGCTATGGTACCTGTCTTTACATTGAATGATATTATCATTGAGCGTGTGTATGATTTTACCAACTTGGGACTTATTCTAGTCCCTGATTTGAAATTTGTCAAGCATAGAAGAACCACTGTCAGAACTATTAGACATAAGGTGATACAGGAGGCTAGAACAAGACCTTTTATTGATGTTCCTACAGCGGTGGATATCTATAAGTCAATGGTTTTACCCTCTTTGGATTATGTTGACTATGTGTGGGATAGATGAAATATAGGGGAGAACAGGGAGTTACAATTACTACAAAATAAGGCTCTACGCCAATCATACTGTGTTAAACTTGAAGAGGACCCTGTCCATTATACAGACCAATTGCATGTATTAGCTAACTGAAGAGATATGCACCTTTTCTTTAATGCTTTTAGTCTTAAGAAACAAGGAAAATATATTGACGAGAGAACTCTACTTACCAGAAGGCACCATGGTGTCAGGTTAATTGTACCAAGGTCGTTAAAACCAATTGTGGCTAGAAGCTGTCTTTACAGAGCCATCATCAGATGGAATATGCTCAAAACAAAAAACACTGTTATAGAAGACCTTGATAAATTTAAACTAACTATTAAGAAAGGATATAATAACTGCTTTATGTAGTTACCAGTATTTAGTTTACCTATAAGAAATAATCATCATATTTTGTATGTAACTGGCATGTTAAAGATCCCTTACGATTGTTCAAACAATCTACCCCCCATCACTCATCTCATCTCATCAAAAAATCCTAGATCTTAATGTAATTTAGTTGAGATGGGTCGCACCATTATTTGTAATATGTATGTTAATTTTGTAACAACGCCGTGATAGCAATACCATTGAATTGTATACGTAGCTGAAATGTAAGTAATTATAGGGGTCCTAGCAGAAGGTATGCAACGCGCACATGCTAGGTTCAATGCGTTTACGATCTTTTGACGTAATAATATTATTTTCCCGAAATAAAACACTTAAAAAAAAAAGGCCAAAACATACCTAGATACTAAACTGGGCACAGACTGAATCATGGGCATGACAACCGATTATTACTGCTTTGCTTGCCACCTGGGGAGGTTGGCATTTGTATACTTCTGCTTGTGTTCCTTTGAAAAAAAATCTTTGCTTACATGTGATTTTGAATAAATAGGCCGTCCCATGAAACATATGGCCCAAATCCACTTAGTGCCTTAGTCCATCTTTACACGCCAGAACCTGTCAGTATCAATATCGGAGTTTCATTGTAAACTTAACCCTTCTCTTGATCCAAATAAAAATATCAGGTGATATGTAATTAATACGTTATTAATTGGCTTGATTTTTGGTGTATTGTTTTCTATATGATATGGATGTTAACTATGATCAATTGACTATCCGGATATTGATAACATTGCCACTGAGAGTCCTAGAGGTGGTGATGACCTTCTTGATATCCTTTATACTCATAGTAAATATTGTCTTTTTACTATAGTTTTATACCATATATAGTCCCAAAGTAAACTGAGACCACCAATGTTGATTGCGTTTATCATCACAGCTTCATGTTATTTTAAAAACGCTTCTTTATTAAAGTCTACAACTACAGTATTGATTGTTTTCAGATATAGATGAATGTGCCACGAACATGGATGACTGTGACAACAATGCAGCTTGTACGAATAATGATGGTTCCTTCACCTGCGCCTGTAATTCGGGCTACACAGGGGATGGACACACAGTGGCATCAGGGGGGACTGGATGTACAGGTAACTACTAGGCTTTTCTCATTACCTTGCTGGTAAAACTGCAGTTTTCCTAATTCAATAGTTAGAATGCAACAAAATAATGGATGATGATTGAAAGTATCAGCAAAAATATTGCAGTTGAATTTATCACCTTAATGATAAATGATCTACACTATTAGCTTGAGAAAGTATTTAGCTAGGGGTTATCATGAGTCAGACAAGTGGTACTATATTTAATGAAGCAATACCTATAATGAATGGGCATCACATTGACCGTAAATAATGTCATTTCATCTAATCAAATTTTAAGTTAGTAGGGCCAGATCTAGATTCTTAAAGCTGCAACTTCCGACCCATTTTGTTAAAACAGGTCACATATAATCCTCAAGTAAACTGAGACCACCAATATTGATTGTGTTTATTATCACAGCTTTATGTTATTAAAACTTCTTTATCAAAAACTACAACTACAGTATTGATTGTTTTCAGATGTGAATGAATGTGCTGCCTCCCCTGGTCCCTGTGCCACGTATGAAGCTTGCACCAACACACCACCTGGTTCCTTCACCTGCACAAGTAACTATCAGGGTTTCTCATTTCCTTGCTGTTAAACATCAGTTTTCCTATTTACATAGTTAGAATGCAATTAAATAATGAATAATGCATTTGGGCCCCGAGCATCAAGGCTTTTCCACTTTTGCCCCCCCCCCACCAAGGGCCTGTTTTCTATTATGACTCCCACTCCCCTTAATCGATCAAGCCCCCCCCCCCCCCACTCTCCAGCTATAGTCCATGCCACTAAGACATGACCTGGAAAACATAGTTTGCACCTATTGGTTTTGAGGAATCACTGATTATTTCACCACCACTGTACTCACAATTATGATCTACATATGACAATGAAGCTAAGATGAAGGGCTATCATACTTTGTAATTATTATTTTGCATATTTAAGAAAATGAATACTGGTTGCCAACCGTGATCAAATTTATCTGAAATGTTCAATTTTTTGCTACCTTTCATCACTCCAACTGCTATTAGAGGTAGCCACTTTATATTTTTCATATGGAAAGTCAATAGAAATTATAAAACAAAATTCCGCTTCCCCTGAGCCTTCATTGATGACTGTAACCCTTTTAGTTCCTGAGATGTGAACCTCTAAAGACTCAGCCGAAATGTTGAAAATCACCACTTTTTAGTAGACCATCCAGAAAGTCAGTTAAAAGTCAGGTAAAAGTCACTATATGTACCTCTTCAACAGTTTGAACTGGAAATCAATGGAACAAGTGGTTGCCAAGCCATCACACTTTTAATCTGTGCTGAGGAGCCAAATGTTGTACCTGTATGTCAATAGTTGGACAGAATAATATGGTATATCACTGTTTCGGCCATCCCACTACGCTCAACTGCAGGGAATTTCACTATTTGGTCTGCCAAACAGGCTTTAGCTATTTAGATAATCACTTCAAAGAGTGCCAAAAGAGTCTCCCTCATGCTCACATTTTGGCCCATATAGCGGCAGATAATCACTCTTTTTCCAACTTTAATATGGTTTTGGAAAGAACAGGCAGACTGTCTTGGGAATAAATCAAAATCCCAAACTCTATGTTTAACGCAAAGGGTCTGAAGACTCCACTTGGGACATATATGGTGCTTTAAAAGCTTGAAAATGTGCCTGAAAATGGCCAACATAGGTCTAATTATCCCCTATTTTAAGCTCCTTCTGATATAATTAGAGCTGTACTTATGAAAATGTATCTCTATATGCCATTAATTTTGCCTAAAAATGATTTGCATACATTAAACTGTGTGATCAAAAAAGAAATGACTAGGTTTAACGCATTCAAATAAGTAATTTACAGCTGTGAACACATCTTTGGGTGACCAGGTTATGTCTTGATGCAGAGGACTATAGTAATAAATGACCTAATTCCTCACTCTTATTGCCCACAGGTTTGTGTGTCCCAGCTTGTAATGGTAATAAGATCTGTGTACCTGTCCCAGGTAAGTTGGCATTCTTCTGTATTATATATGTTTCTGAGTCTCTCAATGTCATCGGCACTGCCATAACACTCAAAGGGAAGTTATGGAGCTTAGCACTAAGGGATGAAGTATAACTGGTGTCTGTAATGCAGTAGTCATGCTCACAGAATGTTTTCAAATAATATCTTATGAATGGACTGATATTCTGAAATAACAATGAAATTATTAAACCACAAAATTATCACACTTGATTATCATGGAATAAGGTTACCAATGTTCATGCCTTACAGTATGATTGTAAATTTCCATCTGTTATGTATAGTTATAATTTCTTTCTTTGAACTTTGTTTAAAAATGAGACTTGATTTTAAGTCCTAATAATATAGTAAATGTATGAAAGTATCAATCATAACAGAGAGGCAAAATGAGCGGGAAAAAAGAGAAAAAGGTACTGGATTTACAAACCCAAATAATCATGTTTGATCTCATTTCACCGATTCACCAGGGACACCGGATTGGGTATGCAAAAATCCTAATGCCGGCTAAAGATCAAGTTCAAGATCAATCATGGGTAGGTCAAAGTAATCAACATTAAGTATACTTTGGTTCATACTAAATTAAAGTCAGCAGTGAGCAAAGATACCTGTGTCAAATACAAAACAATTGTACAAGTTCTAATTTACCATGGTAGATAGTTCACTAGTATAAAGGCTATTGTATATCATATTTATGGCATAGGGTGTATCACTACTGCCTGTTACTACATTTTGTATAAATGCATTAACTTCTGGTATTTGGTTTTAAACCCAATTTGTAGCCAAATCTGTAATGAATTCTCCTTCGCACATGTTTGACCTGTTATTGCCTTCAACTAGAAACCAGAGATTCTGATAGAGAATTATATATGATTCATAGGATCATATGCTTTGATGCTCTAGTCATGATGTACTGAGTTTGTGTATTTGTGCTTCAGGTATGATGGAAACAGGCGACCGACCAACCACAAGATATGGACCACGGCTTCATGATTCCTGATGATAATACTACTATATTCAAAGCAGCTCAATATACAGAACCACAAACGACTAGTAAATCCCTTTTACTGAGTTCTTTCTGAACTGAGTGCTACAACCGCCCAAGGGATATTGTAGTATATTTAGTGAGTTCTAAAGTTCTAAAGATGTGACCTTGGTAGCATATGTGTTTTGTGCTTTGGCCGACCTAACACCCAAATCAGTTCAGCCTCTGTTACGGTACAGCAAATTAAGATATTAAGGCCATGCACAACTTACATATGATCCAAACTAAAGTTGCCCTCACAGGATTTTGTAATAATGATGAAAGCATTGATACTATAAGATTGTAGCATGCCAGTGTATGTACCATTGCTTATAAATGGGTGCATTTGTAGGTATGATATATTAACGATACTTACATTACTAACGATAAGGTAATACATGTCATGATCGAGGCCTTAAAAGAACATGCAACATGACTTATGTTAATTAGACAACAACTGATCCACAACTGATAACAGGACCCTTTCTCTGGTGCTCTAGTCCAGTACCAGAGTATGAAGTAACACATCTCAAATAAAAACATCCCTTATTAAGTGAAATACTCCACACACAGAGAGTCAGTGTAATCAAAACTACAGGCACTGCTGGACTCTCTGTGTAAAGTACAAAGCTCAGCATAGATGTATACCTACATTCCCCTTGAGCTGAATTAGTGGCTTATTAGAACTAGAATTAATCCACTTTTCCTCCTTTGTGCATTAGATATATTGCAATCCCATTTTTCTTCTAAGAGATATGCTCAAATCTTTTTTGATTTGGACACAAAATTCTCCTAATATGATCAAATGCAGAGGATTGTCTGTATCTGAGGCCTGCAAATACTAGTAATCCATGTATGTTCCTACCTTTGTATACATTAACTCAGAACACTTGCACGACATATATAGCACCATCTACCACAAATGCATGATACATAAAGAGATTACCTTTGTAAATTAGGTTTATTCAAGTTGCACCAGTTATTCAATTTTATCATGTTTCACATATTTGATTATGAAGTGTAAACTTGTCTGAAAAACATAGATTACTTTTCTTACGGGGATCTTACTTTTTACTAGCATGTAGGTATACAGTTGAGGTGTTTATGAACCCTCTCCAAACCATTTACACATGTAATAATGTAAAAATACAAATTTTCGAAAGAAGTTGTTAGCATGATACTAAAAAAAGTGTGGGATATTGGGGCACAGGACAAACATTCTAAAAAAGGGAGGGTGCCTGTTTCAAAAAGACAAAAATAACTGTATTTTTCAACTCACAAGATTTAGGGGTTGGCTTATATATAATGTTTACTTGATGTTTAAAATAGCTTGATAATGTATCACATATATGCTTTTACTACATTTAACCATTTACAATAATGATACAATAATATTTCCTTTGTGGTTTAAGAAACTAACAGATGATATTGCATTTCTTAAAGGTTTATTCGAACTGTTAACATGAACTTGCACTAACCTGCGATTTAATTACCTCTATTTTGTGTAATAATTTACAAGAAGTTTTGGGACTACTCTTATTAAGTTGTGACATGTCACCAGTTCATGTCTCCACTGTACTAGCGGCATCCAAGTGTAACATTGTAAGTCACCAACGGCAGTCAACATTACATAAACGGTTTAATATATTTAAGTCAATGTTTCCACCCCCAACACTAAACTGTGTTTTCGGCAAAGATACATTTGATGATAATTATTATGCACAAAACCAATTTAACAGGCAGAGTCAATCCAAGTCAATAAGGTGTTTTCTATTACATTTGTTCTATATTTCAAAAAAGAAATAAAGGGCTTTGCTAATTTTCAATATTTGACTTTGTTATTTCTATGAACTGACAATTTATACCATACTTGCATACAATAATATCTTTGCGTACACTTTCAAACTTAATGATGATTTAAGCTATAACTGTAGATACCTCCTTCTGTTAACTAATTATATTGGTATCATCATTACCACAGAACCCCTTATCTAATGATTAAAGGAAATCGCTGGTTCCTACACAGAAGCCACCTGGCGGCAAAAATCGAAGCTCATGAAAAGTATTCTTTAAGCTGTATTCATATTCCTACATAGACGACTTTCCCTAACACAACTATTTGTATTTGCTACTTTGAGAGTATACCTCCATTGTTCACATATATTCACTGCTAGGACACCCATAGGATCCTATAATTGAGACAAAAGAAATATTTTTCCAAAATTCATGCCTTTCTCATTTCATCCGTGACCCCCTGTTTTATTGTTCCTAAAATGTTTGTATAGATGTCCATTATACATTCCAAAGGTTTGGTTACAATATCAATAGAAGAAGGGGATTATCGATGACAGATAATGGGAAAATGTTGTTTTCCTATTCATTTCTTTAGTTAAGGTACTCCTTTGCTCAAATGGCCGTATCATGAAAGTTAGTACCGTGACATGGCAATTTCTTTTGATTTTCTATTAGATAATAAATCAAACTAACATAATCCTGAGCTATATGCAAAAGTCAATAGAACATCAGTAATCCTGTGACAAGTAGCGAGTCCCTTTAAAACTTGAAAAAAGAGTTGAAGGAATGTTAAGCCCTTTTTTAAACCATGTGTAGCATATCATTAATGAAATAAACGCGTTTTAAGAAATTAAACACATAATACCAGCTGCACCCAGTGATATGGTTCTAAATAGGGTTTACAATAGTATAATATTCTCTCATCTACCTGACATATGACAAACATTTATTATAAAGTTAAAGTGAACAAAAATAGTTATCTGAAATAATTAGGTATGACGAACATTTTACATATATATATGTGTGTGTCTATAAATGATAGACATGGGGCATGGAGTCAGCCAGTTCCACCGTTTATAAACGGCTGCGACTGCGGGATTCCGCCGAAGCAGCAAACTTTCGAAAGGGGAGCATTGGCGGACATATGAAATGCCACCAGTCGCCTCAATGAAACATTTCAGGTGTCGGCAAAGCCAAGGTTATAGCTATATATACGGGTCGGAACAGAGGGTTTCGACAGTCTTACCTGACGATTAAACAAAAGAGGATCTCCGGTGGACTAAGCAGGTGTGGACAAGACAGCCAGGGCAATAAATAATTTTTGTTTACTAGACTTTATGAGTTCAGTCTCCTTTTACATTATGGCGGACGCTACAATATAAAAATATATATATATTTAGATATATGTATACATATACATATATTATATCAGATATATCTGAATGTATTGATATAGGACTATATAGTTGGGGTAGGGGGGGCTATGTGACCTTGGGGGCAAGTGCTATATTCATGCAAAATGCCTACCTTTTGCAAATCTATGAACAACATGCATGACAACAAATGGGCATACTATATTAAGGCACTACGTGGTCCCTAAAGGGTTAAAGTGGTATTCGCATCATGAGTGTACAGGTTTTTCCTAGTACTACTCTAGTTTTCTACCCGGTGAAGCGTGAAGTGAAGATTCAGAGAAACCAATTAGTCACAGCAAGTTACACAAGACCTTACATGTGTGACTGTTGTCAGGAGACGCGGGGAGGGCCGGGGGAGGAGTGGGACGTCATGCCAGGTCTTCACACCCTCTCCTACTCAGACCCATCCTTACCTATAGGAGGCTGTAATACATGGTGTCAAGGCCAAAGCCAATGTCAGGCCCCTGTCAATTATACAGCCTACCACCCCGAGCCGACACCTCCACCCCTCACAACTATACCTTAGTCTGAATACCATTTTTCAAAATAGATTAAGATTTATTTTTCCAAAAACAAAAGTGAAATGTCATTTTTAAATATTCCACCTTTGAGAGCCCATATCTAGAGTCCAATATGGGTGACTTATGCCTCATTTTCTAAGGATGGGTCACAAAGTAGGTTGCGAGTGGCAGGTTAGAATGCCTTAATCTCCTACAGGTGGGGAGCTGTTACTATAAATTCTCGCATACAAGCCTAAGTTGAGTATTTTATAGCCACATCTAGACTATAAGCCTTACAGGGGGTCTGGTTATCTCAACTTTAATATTGTAGCATGATCTAAAAATGTGCCTATAGGCCACACCCTGACTTTGTCCCAATCCTATAAGCCGCACTGTCGATCTGATTTCGGTTAGTCATTGCTTTGTAGCTAATAATGACCCCTGCTGAAGTAGTCAGTAGTATAGTCTATAGATCACCATACTCTCTTACCGTAAAACCTCACGTAGAAGCCGCGGCTAGTACGCGAGTCAGATCGCTAGTGCGGCTTATAGGATCGGCGCAGAGTCGGGGTGCGGCTTATATTATGCGAGTTTTTCCAAATTTTGATTCCAAAAATGACCCAATTGATATGCAGAAAGGCATGTGTATTCGTGTCTCCAACACTAGCCTAGTACAGGGTTAAAGGTGTGTGTGTGACATGCGCTAACCCCCCCCCCCTCTACTCCCAAGTAGCCCTAAATGTAAAAACTGCAGACCATAAAATTAATAACATATATAGGGCCAAACCGTTGCCGTATGCAGTTGTGAGGTATGCATTGTCAAGTGTATACTTCAAAACTCAAACTCATATCGGAGTAGTGCTTTAACACCCCCTGCCACAAAACAACACCAAAAGACCCCCCCCCCACACACACACACACACACGCACCCTCCTTGTTACTACATGGCAGCTCTTCAAATGGGAGAGCTGTCAATACCCATGGACACCTCACGGGCCAAGGGAAGGCCGTACGGGCCGCCAGAAGGCCCTACAAGGCAATCAGTAGGATTCTGACCCCATGTGTTATTCAAAGACTTAGGCTAAAGTAAGGGGTGCGGCTTATATGAGTAGTATAGTATGTATCGGAACGGGACTATGCTTAACTACTGTTTATTACTCAATCGACCTGCAACCAATCAGAGGCCTCCATTTGGTCACGTGACCCCCTCATTTGCATAATTACGTAATAGGCCACGCCCCCTCATTTGCATAATTACGTAATAGGCCACGCCCCCTTGATCACCAGCCAATCAGAGGCCGCCATTTGGTCACGTGACCCCTCATTTGCATAATAGGCCACGCCCCCTTGATCACGTGACCCTCTCATTTGCATAATAAGCCACGCCCTCTTGATCACCAGCCAATCAGAGGTCGCCATTTGGTCACGTGACCCCCTCATTTGCATAATAGACCGCGCCCCCTTGATCACGTGACCCCTTCATTGGCATAATAGGCCACAACAACATCACGTGGCTATCTTTGTTTGTAAACAACACCACGTGGCTCTCTTTGTTTGTAAACAACACCACGAGGCTCTCTTGTTTGTAAATAACACCTACTAAGTTTAGTCATAGGTAGCAGCAGTAGCAGCTCTCTTTTGTTTGTAAAGCGCCTGCGTGTGGTAGACAGCTTAAATCAAACACAAGTTAAGCTCCTTATAGCTTCCTACTGACTGCGGATTCGAGTGCTTGAAAGATGGTCTTTTGTTTTTTTCATCTATTTCCTCGGGGAGTCGAACAGGATTAAAGATGTAACGAACCCGCACCTACACAGGTAGACAGCTGGTCGCCTTCCTAGTGAGAGTTTTTCTCTTGAGTTAAGAAGCTTATCTCGGAGCCTAATGAAAGAAAAGAAAAAGATTTACCTAATTTCTATGATCAGGACTAGAAGACCGTGAAGATGCGTCCATTATAGTGATAGAAGAAGCCGTCCTACTCAATTCAAGGAGTTGACAGGAATGGTACAGAACTGAAAAAGAAAGGAAATAATTAAGTTATAATGCCATTGATTCAATTGAAGACTTAAATAATTCATTCTGGCATGTATTTAGTCATACTCGCCTGGTAATAGAAGTATGGCCAAAAACTCACAATGCGACCTGCGGGGTCGGTGGCCGACGGCCTATCGCTACTCTGTTAAATTCCTATCAAACTAGAAACGCTCTCATTTCCTCAATTCTCAAGATATCACAGATCTAATGACATATTCTATATCCCTAGGACTAGTATGACATGTATTAATTGAGAATAGAAGAGTCAGAAGTTGATTTGGTACCATTTGATAGGGTAAAGTTGAGAAATTCCGATCCTCTTTTTATCAATAAAATGTCAAAATAGGCAATTTCTATGCCTTCAGAAAAAATTGAAGACTTAAATCATTCATTCTGGCATGTATTTAGTCATACTCGCCTGTTTTGGTACTTTCTATGACTATAAACGGTTTTATGATGACAACAATAGAAGTATGGCCAAAAACTCACAATGCGACCTGCGGGGTCGGTGGCCGACGGCCTATCGCTACTCTGTTAAATTCCTATCAAAAGATTGAGCGTGTGAGTGAACTCACAGATGACTCAGGGTCAGAGAGAGGTGTGAAGGGAAATGTATCATTTATCATCGTAAGAAAGAGAAAGGGTGCACTCTTGTATTAATAGGATCCTTAAAGATGTGACCTTTGACCTTGATTTTGACCCTAGGACTAGTATGACATGTATTAATTGAGAATAGAAGAGTCAGAAGTTGATTTGGTACCATTTGATAGGGTAAAGTTGAGAAATTCCGATCCTCTTTTTATCAATAAAATGTCAAAATAGGCAATTTCTATGCCTTCAGAAAAAATTGAAGACTTAAATCATTCATTCTGGCATGTATTTAGTCATACTCGCCTGTTTTGGTACTTTCTATGACTATAAATGGTTTTATGATGACAACAATAGAAGTGTGGCCTTTGACCTTGATTTTGACCTTGTTCCGACCTAGATATCATTCTACACATAACAGAAATGGATTCAGCATCTTTGGTTTACCCTAGTCCACTATCCATATCATCCATTGGTCACCATAGCAGGTTCTCTCCAGGATTCCTGACTGGCTCCCCCTATTATATCCTGGCTGCACCGTTTCGGATAGCATACCCAAATTGTGCGTCACAATTATAGCATATCAGGAACTGACAACTACCTGCACTACACAACCTATAGGTTGCATGACTCAGGTGCCCTAAGAAAGTCACACCGAGTGAGGCAAGTCGCGCAAAAAAAGGGTATACTCAGAAAAGATTTGAACACTGACTTTTTTTGGGGGGGTACTTGAGCCCAAATTCAAATTTTTATGTCCCCCCATCTTGGCTATCTATGTCGTTTGTAAAAAATATTTGTTCGTGATGTAGGTGATGCTCTAGACTGGCATGCCTGATACCGCGTACATTGGATGTGATGTGTGTCGTGTTCAGCATGGCTGTGTATAGGGAATACACATTCCAAGAATACACATCTTCAAAATACACATCCCCTCCTTCCCTTGCCGGTGACACACCACTGCCCCCATGTCTGCAGTTGGGGGAGGTGAGGGTGGCTTAACTGTATGTGTATTGGAGTTCTATTCCTGGCCTACAGTGAGAACGCAAGTGGGTGTGTCCAGGGCAGGTAGTCCAGGCTAGCGATGCTCTGTGTTGCAAACTTTTATTTAAATTTAATTTAAGCGTTTTAGATGGTTTTTATTGTGTGTTTGAGGGTATTTCCAGTGTAGAAGATGGCATTTCTGCATGTGAAGAGAGAAATATGGGACAGTTTGGCAAAAGTAGTGATTTCTATCTTTGCATTAACACTGAAGCCTATGTACCTTTCATTTAGAGGGTAGCAATTTAAGAGTACTTAACAGTTTAAGGAAAAGAGAGAAATCACTACCTGGAGATCGCAGGCCAATTACAGCAAGAAGGAAAGATATTTCAGATTTTCTTTTGAAGGAAACATTTGTCCCCGATCTTGTCCATCAATCCCTTTGGTCATCTGATGTCTATCTATAACACAGGCTGAATGATAGACATTCTCGTATGTAACAAAAATGTCTTAAACCTTGGTTGAGTCGTTTAGTATTACTCAGTTACCCTGAGTCAACTAGAAACGCTCTCATTTCTTCAATTCTCAAGATATCACAGATCTAATGACATATTCAATATCCCTAGGACTAGTATGACATGGATTAGTTGAGAATAGAAGAGTCAGAAGTTGATTTGGTACCATTTGATAGGGTAAAGTTGAGAAATTCCGATCCTCTTTTTATCAATAAAATGTCAAAATAGGCAACTTCTATGCCCTTAGAAAAAATTGAAGACTTAAATAATTCATTCTGGCATGTATTTAGTCATACTCGCCTGTTCTGGTCGTTTCTATGACTATAAACGGTTTTATGATGAGACTAATAGAAGTATGGCCAAAAACTCACAATGTGAATACTACCTGCGGGGTCGGTGGCCGACGCCCTATCGCTATTCTGTTAAATTCCTATCAAACTAGAAACGCTCCCATTTCTTCAATTCTCAAGATATCACAGATCTAATGACATATATTCTAAATCCCTAGGACTAGTATGACATGGATTAGTTGAGAATAGAAGAGTCAGAAGTTGATTTGGTACCATTTGGTAGAGTCAAGTTGAGAAATTCCGATCCTCTTTTTATCAATAAAATGTCAAAATAGGCAATTTCTATGCCCTTAGAAAAGATTGAAGACTTAAATAATTCATTCTGGCATGTATTTAGTCATACTCGCCTGTTCTGGTCGTTTCTATGACTACTAGGGGGCAATTGTTAAGGGTGAGAGTGAGGGTGAGGGGTTAAGCTTTAGGGTTAGGAAGGGTACAGCATAGCTGTAGTGACGTTGAATATTGCTAGGATGATGATAATTCTATGATACGATTAGAATTGCATAGGCACCTAAAGAATTGCATAGGCACCTATAGAAATGCATAGGCACCATTAGAATTGCATAGGCACCTATATGATTGCATAGGCACCATTAGAATTGCATAGACACCTATATAATTCCATAGGCACCAATATAATTGCATAGGCACCATTAGAATTGCATAGACACCTATATAATTGCATAGGCACCTATATGATTGCATAGGCACCTATATAATTGCAAAGGCACCTGAAATTGCATAGGCACTAATGGAATTGCATGGGAACCAATGGATAAACAGAGAATGGAGAACGGGATAAACGGAGAACGGGATAAATGGAGAACGGGATAAACGGAGAACGGGATAAACAGAGAATGGGATCGGGGGTGGGGGCTGGGGGATCGGGGGTGGGGAGATCCGGAGAACGGAGAACGGGAAAACGGAGAACGGGAAAACAAATAATGGATAAACGGAGAGGGGGATAAACAGAAAAGGGGATAAATAGAGAGGGGGATAAGCGGAGAACAGGATAAACGGAAAAGAGGATAACGGGATAATGGGATAAGGGGAATCGCATGGGCACCAATGGAATTGCATAGGCACCTATATAATTGCATAGGCACCTATATAATTGCATAGGCACCTATATAATTGCATAGGCACCATTAGAATTGCATAGGCACTTATATAATTGCATAGGCACCTATATAATTGCATAGGCACCTATATAATTGCATAGGCACCTATGAAATTGCATAGGCACCTATGAAATTGCATAGGCAGCAATGGATAAACGGAGAACAGAGAATGGGATAAACAGAGAACAGCATGAACGGAGAATGGGATAAATGGGATAAACAGAGAACGGGATCAGGGGCAGGGGCTGGGGTATCTGGGGTGCGGAAATCTGGGTAACGGAGAACGGGAAAACGGAGAACGGGTAAACAGATAATGGATAAACGGAGAGGGGGATAAACGGAGAACGGGATAAATGGAGAAGAGGATAACGGGATAATGGGATAAGGAGAATTGCATAGACACCAATGGAATTGCATAGGCACCTATAGAGTTGCATAGGCACCTAAATAATTGCATAGGCACCTAGATAATTGCATAGGCACCATTAGAATTGCATAGGCACCTATATAATTGCATAGGCAACATAAGAATTGCATAGACACCTATATAATTGCATAGGCACCTGTATAATTGCATAGGCACCTATATAATTGCATAGGCACCTATATAATTGCATAGGCACCTATATAATTGCATAGGCAGCTATGAAATTGCATAGGCACTAATGGAATTGCATAGGCACCAATGGATAAATGGAGAACAGAGAACAGGATAAACGGAGAGCGGGATAAACAGAGAACGGGATAAATGGGATGAACAGAGAACGGGATCGAGGGCGGGGGCTGGGGGCTGGGGGCTGGGGGCTGGGGAGATCTGGAGAAAGGAGAACGGGAAAATGGAGAACTGGAAAACAGATAATGGATAAACGGAGAGGGAGATAAATGAGAAGGGGATAAATAGAGAGGGGGATAAGCGGAGAACAGGATAAATGGACAAGAGGATAATGGGATAACGGGATAAGGGGAATTACATAGGCACCAATGGAATTGCATAGGCACCTATAGATTTGCATAGGCACCTATATAATTGCATAGGCACCTACATAATTGCATAGGCACCAATTGAATTGCATAGGCACCTATATAATTGCATAGGCACCTACATAATTGCATAGGCACCATCAGAATTGCATAGGCACCTATATAATTGCATAGGCACCATAAGAATTGCATAGACACCTATATAATTGCATAGGCACCTATATAATTGCATAGGCACCTATATAATTGCATAGGCACCTATATAATTGCATAGGCACCTATATAATTGCATAGGCAGCTATGAAATTGCATAGGCACTAATGGAATTGCATAGGCACCAATGGATAAATGGAGAACAGAGAACAGGATAAACGGAGAGCGGGATAAACGGAGAACAGGATAAATGGGATGAACAGAGAACGGGATCGAGGGCGGGGGCTGGGGGCTGGGGGCTGGGGGCTGGTGGCTGGGGGCTGGGGAGATCCGGAGAAGGGAGAACGGGAAAATGGAGAACTGGAAAACAGATAATGGATAAATAGAGAGGGGGATAAGCGGAGAACAGGATAAATGGACAAGAGGATAATGGGATAACGGGATAAGGGACATTGCATAGGCACCAATGGAATTGCATAGGCACCTATAGATTTGCATAGGCACCTATATAATTGCATAGGCACCTACATAATTGCATAGGCACCAATTGAATTGCATAGGCACCTATATAATTGCATGGGCACCATTAGAATTGCATAGACACCTATATAATTGCATAGGCATCTACATAATCGCATAGACACCTATATAAATCCGGAGAAAGGAGAACGGGAAAAACGGAGATCAGGAAAACAGATAATGGATAAACGGAGAGGGGGATAAATGGAGAAGGGGATAAATAGAGAGGGAGATAAGCGGAGAACCGGATAAACGGAGAAGAGGATAACGGGATAACGGGATAACGGGAATTGTATAGGCACCTATATAATTGCATAGGCACCAATGGCATTGCATAGGCACCTATAGAATTGCATAAGCACCATTAGAATTGCATAGGCACCTATATAATTGAATAGACACCTATATAATTGCATAGGCACCTATATAATTGCATAGGCACCTATATAATTGCATAGGCACCTATATAATTGCATAGGCAGCTATGAAATTGCATAGGCACTAATGGAATTGCATAGGCACCAATGGATAAATGGAGAACAGAGAACAGGATAAACGGAGAGCGGGATAAACGGAGAACGGGATAAATGGGATGAACAGAGAACGGGATCGAGGGCGGGGGCTGGGGGCTGGGGGCTGGGGGCTGGTGGCTGGGGGCTGGGGAGATCCGGAGAAGGGAGAACAGGAAAATGGAGAACTGGAAAACAGATAATGGATAAATAGAGAGGGGGATAAGCGGAGAACAGGATAAATGGACAAGAGTATAATGGGATAACGGGATAAGGGGAATTGCATAGGCACCAATGGAATTGCATAGGCACCTATAGATTTGCATAGGCACCTATATAATTGCATAGGCACCTACATAATTGCATAGGCACCATTAGAATTGCATAGACACCTATATAATCGCATAGGCATCTATATAATCGCATAGACACCTATATAAATCCGGAGAAAGGAGAACGGGAAAAACGGAGATCAGGAAAACAGATAATGGATAAACGGAGAGGGGGATAAATGGAGAAGGGGATAAATAGAGAGGGAGATAAGCGGAGAACCGGATAAACGGAGAAGAGGATAACGGGATAACGGGATAACGGGATAACGGGAATTGTATAGGCACCTATATAATTGCATAGGCACCAATGGCATTGCATAGGCACCTATAGAATTGCATAAGCACCATTAGAATTGCATAGGCACCTATAGAATTGAATAGACACCTATATAATTGCATAGGCACCTATATAATTGCATAGGCACCATTAGAATTGCATAGACACCTATATAATTGCAGAGGCACCTATATAATTGCAAAGACACCTGAAATTGCATAGGCACAAATGGAATTGCATAGGCACCAATGGATAAACAGAGAATGGAGAACAGGATAAACGGAGAACGGGATAAATGGAGAACGGGATAAATGGAGAACGGGATAAACGGAGAACGGGATCGGGGGCGGGGGCTGGGTGATCGGGGGTGGGGAGATCCGGAGAACGGGGAACGGGAAAACGGAGAACGGGATAAAGGGAGGACGGGATAAACGGAGAGCAGGAAAACAGATAATGGATAAACGGAGAGGGGGATAAATGGAGAAGGGGATAAATAGAGAGGGGGATAAGTGGAGAACGGGATAAACGGAGAAGAGGATAACGGGATAACGGGATGAGGGGAATTGCATAGGCACCAATGGAATTGCATAGGCACCTATAGATTTGCAGAGGCACCTATATCCCCTTCCACGCGGTAAGCCAATATATTGCACAAAATTGCATTGAGTTGCAGGAAATCCAGTGTTGAAGGGGATATAATTGCATAGGCACCTATATAATTGCATAGGCACCAATTGAATTGCATAGGCACCAATGGCATTACATAGGCACCTATAGAATTGCATAGACACCATTAGAATTGCATAGGCACCTATATAATTGCATAGGCACCTATGTAATTGCATTGGCACCTATAGAATTGCATAGGCACCTATATATTTGCATAGGCACCTATGAAATTGCATAGGCACCAATGGAATTGCATAGGCACCAATGGATAAACGGAGAACAGAGAACGGGATAAACGGAGAGCAGGATAAACGGAGAACGGGATAAATGGGAAAAACAGAGAACGGGATCGGGGGCGGGGGCTGGGGGCTGGTGGCTGGGGAGATCCAGAGAAAGGAGAACGGGATAAACGGAGAACGGGATAAACGGAGAACTGGATAAACGGAGAACTGGATAAACGGAGAACTGGATAAAAAGAGAACTGGATCGGGGCCGGGGGAACAGGGGGTGGGGAGTGCGACAGGGGATCGACGGCAAAGGCATGGACGCGTAGCACATGCCGCCCTGCAGCCGACCGACACGGCGAAATGGAAACGGCGATGATGTCGCTGCTGACGCTCGGATCAACTCGATTTTCGGCCGAGACGTAAAATAGCGGTTACACGCTGCCGGGCGCTGACGCCCACAGCCACCTGCTCGCCCCTAGCCACCTGCTTTCCCACAGGCACCTGCTCACCTTCAGCCAAAATCATCTGCAACGCCCACAGCCACCTGCTTGCCCCCAACCACCTGCTTGCCCACACCCACCTGCTCGCCTGGAATTTGATCAAATAAGGCATGTGACCTATTAAAGTGGGTCAGTTCTTCCTGGGGATTACGATTCTGCTGTCAGAAATGAGAAATAACGTATTGTACTAAAATTAGATCACTCATTCGACTTTCTAATGACAAAAGGGGTATGTGTGAGGCTTGTGCTTGCCTGGTATGTCGCAGAGAGCGGCATCGGAAATAGCAGACGACATTCACCATATAGTTAACCCTTTGAGGCCAACATAACCTATTTCAATGTGCGTATAAGAAGGTCTAAAGTGTGTTGGGGTGTGTGTGTAAATAGCAGGCCTTAAAGGGTTATTAGCTAGGTGTGACAAACTTAGGCGGGCTCCAGTGAGTTTTCAGATGCCACTAGACTTGCCTTGTCCATCATTCCAATGATACATAAATATGCAAGGGGTTAAATTAGTATAGGGCTATGTGTTTATTGGAAATTATTATTAAATGTGTTTTGTTAAATACGGGATCCCATAGGGTTACAGCAGCAGTACTGTATCAGTCTACTTCCTGTCAATTTGGCCCGTATCAGGTGGCTTGTATCAGGCTACTTCCGGCCTTAGCACTGGCGCATGAATTTGTATGTTGTTGATGACTGTTTTGATTGACTTTCCTCACACTGTCGGGGGAGGGGGGGGGTAATAACTATGGCTTGCACTGTATACACGCAGACGAGGTGGTCATGGTGAACTCTGGGGGGAGGGGGGCACTCCCTATCTTTTCTATAGTAGCTATGTGTGAACATCACCTCAAATTTTGTACTCTTATCACGGGAGGCACATCAACAATATATCACCCTTTTTATGGGAAGTTGAGCGCAAATTATACCCTAATTAAGGGAAACGAATGAAAATATACTCTTATCAAGGATGCCAATAACAATTTGAGAATAATCCTACAAAAGATAGGCCCAAAAATGGAATAAAAATTTAATCTCAAAGGTTTAAAACATACCCGTTTTCCTACAAAATCAGCTAAAAAGCACCCCTATTTAAGGGCCCTCGCGGGGCAATGCCTAGGGTCTAAACACAGGCCCTTTCCTTTGAAACCGTGTTCACACATAGCAATCAAAGCTGAGGGAGTGCCCCCCAAAGTCAGTTTACTCAATCCTGTCTACTTATTCAACAAATTTTCAAACTTAGGCCTTGGAGTAAGGCCATCACGGTCTAGGTTGCGCACCATTGCTTCAGGTACAGGGCCTTTAACAAGGAGGGAGACCAGGGTTTTTGGTATAAGGATCCGTAGGGAAGTCCCCAGTATGGCCCTTAGGGTCCCATATGGACCCTAAGCGAAGCCAACGCGCTATTTTTCGTACTGGAATTCAAAAGGAAAAAAGCTAGGCTGTAGACTCTTATGCTAAGGGTATTTTTGGCCACAAATGCACTGGGAGCAACTTAACGTACAAAGACGTTGCAAGCCAAAGGCTTCAACGTCAATAAACGGTTTTATGATGAGACTAATAGAAGTATGGCCAAAGACTCACAATGTGTACGCTCCATGGCCAAGGTGTCTAGAATACCAACGCAAATGACTTTTTGGCCATTTTAATCAATCTGGCATGACCAATTACCGTCCCCCCTCCTTTTTGGGCCATTTTTAGACTAGAACAAAGCCTCAAAGGCTAAAATTTCACGATTATGGAGACACTTGAACTCTTAAGTACTAAAACTCCATAAAAATAATTTTATAAGCGCCCAGGGCGCTTATTACGTCGAATACGGTAGCCCAATTAAGATGTATTACATATTAAAATGGCAAATGGAGTTGATATGATATCAACAATTTTTGTCAGCGATCTTTGCCGCTTGAATTTCTCAAAACCATGGCCCATTTTGAGGCTAAGTGACATAGGACAGGAGGAAAAATTAGATAGTGACATGGGACATTGGGAATTTCTTAAAATCGATATGGCGACATGGGCATATCTTAAAATCGATATGGCGACATGGCCATTTATTAAAATCGACACGGGACATGGGGACCCCCCTATTAAGGGCCCCAAAACCCTCAACAGTGCCAACTAGGCATCATTACAGGACTTTCTGTACTCGAATCGGTAATAATCTACTCGGGGAGTTTTCCTGAAAAGTTTAAAGGATAATCCCCCTTGACAACTGGACTACAACGACAATTGTAATTGAGAAATAATGAGGAAACAGAGATTATTTTCAAACATTTTATTTAACTTCTGATTGTTGCAAAGTCATGAGCTGTATCTCATATTATGGTGAATATTCATCATTGCTTTTCATAGAACAATTTAATATATTTAAGAAGTACATTTTAGTAGGCAAGATGTAATACCAATTTACGTTTTCACCAATCTTCTTAAGTACTTAAAGTAACTAAGTTTGTTCAATTTTTGCTCTGCTTTTGTGAACGCCCTCTGAAAGACCTTTGTCTCCAGGCGTGTTGTCCACCTATGGAGTTGATCACTCTCGCATGAAATCGCCTGTGAACATATATCCAGGCACTTTGTGTAAGAATCAGTCCATGGTGTCTTGGGATCTGCATATATATGATAAGGCAAGCAGGATGCATGAGGTAAATCAAGCAACACCCTCATAGTTTCAGAACTGACAACAATGCTGCCTCTTGGGTTGGGTGCCTGTGCTCCTGGTATAACTTCACTGTCATCCTCCTCTATAGCTTCAACTTGACAGTGCTTTTGAAGAACTTTGACAAACACTTGTTCTTCTGTGAGGAATTTCAATGTAGATTGGCGAAATAGTCCTGCTTCTAAACTATTTGTTTGGCCTTCAGAATCGGATTCATCGCCAGAGTCAACGATGGGCATGTCGAGAGTTGCATTGAGAAATGGTGTGTTGCTTCGCGGGTCACCTGGTCGTGGCACATCCGCAAGATTTGTTTTTGGTCTGAGCACCTCAGTCAGGGTTTTTATTGGACGGTGGAGAGCACCTCGGACTTCTGGACGAAGAAATCGATCTGAAATGTTCAAAATATGTTATAATTAGAGGTCCATTATCTCATAGTTTATCTAAGTTTTATTCCAAAAATTCAGATTTGCACAATACCTATACAAAGCTTGACTATATATCCATTAGCTATCTACTGTAGGGTCTATTCTTGAATCCTTACCATAGCGTCCTCTCTTCTCGCTGTGTCGCATGTTTGGACAGTTGGTTTGGTGGCTAGCGATGCATTTAGTTACGTCTTTGACCTGCAGCACCTCACTGAAACAAAAAAGTTTATTACCTTTTCAAATATGGCATAATGTATAACTGTACTTATCACAATGATTTCTTTTTTCTTTTTCTTTGAAAAAGAAAAGAGTGGTACAAAAATATACAGCAGTCCAACATTATAGCACTCCAATGCACTATATGGGTATATATCTAAAACTGGACATCGACATCCATGTATCAGAGTCCTTCTAACAGAAAGCTATATTCAGTCTCATCAAAGTAGAAATCCATAGGTTGCTATATGAAGGAGAAGGCCATGTTCATGCCTATGTGTATGTCTGTGTGGGTGTACATGAGTCTGTGTCATGAGTGTCTGCATTCATACTACAGTCATAAGGTGTTTTTAGGCAAATTTCACTTTTTAGCGATTTTGAACTTTTTTCTCGCCAAATCAGGTGTTTTTAAGGCAAACTTCACTTTTTTGCGATTTTGAACTCTTTTCTCGCCAAATAGGGTTTTTTTAAGGCAAATTTCACTTTTTTGAGATTTTGAACTTCTTTCTCGCCAAATCAGGTGTTTTCAGGCAAATTTCACTTTTTTGAGATTTTGAACTTTTTTCTGGCCAAATAGGGGGTTTTTAGGCAAATTTCACTTTTTTGTGATTTTGAACTTTTTTCTCGCCAAAAGCTGCGGAATCTGCCTCCATGCGTGATCCCATTGATGGACTCTGGATTGACCCATGCATAGTGAAGACCTACATAGTGGACATGACGTCAAGTTAAAAAGTGCAAGTCACTTGTTTTGCAACTTGCACTGAGCTGAACCCAATAGCCCTTAACTGGGTTGTCAACAATCAATTAAACTATGACAAAACTCCCTCTATTTCGGAGACCAAATGCACTATCAAATGATATATATTTTTTCAAGATAACACCCTGTGTAGAATGGCCTGATACTCAGGAATCCTACTGTGAATAAAAAAAAGTCAAATTCGGATTATAAATACCTGAAAATTGAGAAATGCTGACGTTCACGGTTTATGTAGGAAATGTACTAAAAACAGGAAAAAAAGGCAACAAAACCCTAATTTTCTCAAAAACTGTTCAGTAGGATTTTTTCTAACTGAGGTTCCAGTGTTTTCTATCCTCATATTACACATTGGCATAGAGAATATAATGACGCCTAGTCAGGATTTTGCGCTAGGAGCAATCTGTGAGGCAAAAAACAGCCAAAATGAGCCACTGGTCTGAAGTATAAAACTGGGCATCGATCACTATAGAGCTACAGAGAGACAGAGAATCGATGTCCAGTAATAAACCACAATGTGTACACTCCAGGCAGGATTGATTGCATGACGTCAGGGCCTATTCTTTAGGATTGGACATGACTAATGTTGATGAGAAATCGTATACAGTGGAAGCTATGGACATGGAGATGACACTTTCATTTAATAGACAACTTATACTCACCTAACATTTCTAGGCAATTTGCCGAGTCCTCCATGTGGCTGTGAATGAAAAGCCACCCAATCCTCCCAGACAAACGCCTGAAGACTGGGACATGCCCGGTTCACGGCAGATGCGTATTGCGAGATCTTCCTGAATAAGCAGCAATGGATAGAGGGGGAAATGCAGAGCCACATGACTGTCATTCTTAGCACCTTAAACCATGGTTTTAGGTCTAAGTTCTGGAAGTCTAATGTGACTTATATCTAAGGTGGATTTATAACTAAGGTCTTACATTTAAAAACTTACATTAAGTACATAAAACATTCAAACCGATATAATTTCATGAAATTACATTTTTTCATTATAACCTAATTTAATGAAGATACAAGGACAATCCATCCCTTCTGATAAGGTTGCATTGAATGGGACTTATAGAAGATAATAAATCTTACCCTTCGTGTTCGTCATCAAGAACAAAGAGCATTTTGATCACAATGACGATGTGAGCCATGGCGACTTGCTCCGGTGAGACGAGGGTGAAGTCTGAGCCGGTGCGGGAGACATTCAGCTTAGGGCCTGTACTGATCAGTAACCGAGTCAGCAAAGGATGCAGTTCAACTGGGGGAAGAAAGTTCATAACTTATACTGACTATAAAAGCACAATTCATCTTTTGTATAGACATATAGTCACATCTCTATAAAGCTGAAGGAAGCAATTCTTCTATCTAGGTGTCACGGTACAAATAGCCGACAACATTTCTGGTTCTGACCCTATTTTTCTCCTTCAGACGGGCAAAAGGTTGGGTTCTTTTGAGTGTGCAGTAATGAATGACCCCTTAAATTAAAGCTTAACACATATCTGATTTTTTTATTTGCATCCCGCATAAAAAAGTGTGTTCCGATTTTGCGCTAGTTGCCATGGAAACTGACTTACCCAAACTGGAGAAATTTTACAGGTGCCCAGTGACCTTTGACCTTGACCTTTGACCCCTCCAATCACCACCCAGGGTTACCATGGCAACAACCAACTTTTTTCCTTTTTTTTGCCAAGGCCTTTGGGAACAATTTGGGCCGCAGATTATGTTTCTGTGACAAATTTAAGGCCTCC
Organism: Harmothoe impar; assembly: GCA_947462335.1. Taxonomy (NCBI): domain Eukaryota; kingdom Metazoa; phylum Annelida; class Polychaeta; order Phyllodocida; family Polynoidae; genus Harmothoe; species Harmothoe impar. Next base: position 66,425,961 of record OX381707.1, on the reverse strand, counting down.
TACCACTGATTATATGCACAGTAGTACCGTTTTTCATTGGCACTATTTACGACTACAACATTCTGGGGGCGAATTTGTACTGTGACACCTTAAAGGCCCAGGTTAATTTTTTCTGACAAAGTTTCTTTTGCTACAGAATAAAGATATTTCCTCCACTAACATGGATTTGAAGTCATTTTTGGAAAATTTCAAGACATTGTGACCAAAAAGCCATTTAAAGTATGCCTACCGGGAGCCTCGGGAGCTATTTTTTTGCAGATTTTGCCAGAAATAGAGGTACCTCTATTCCGCGACCTCTAGTGAAAAATCGGAACACACTATCCTATGTCGGGCCACCCTTATAAGATGCCCTAACACACTGGGAATAATATCCTATAACTGGTTAAGGCCTACACTCAAAACAGAAATCACCAAGGCAGTCAATTAGGGCCCAATGTCCCAGGATTTAGGCCCAAATTTGCAGTTTTAGGGCCAAAATAAGGGTTTTTTGGGACGGTGTCCGGAACTGGAGCCCTGTGGAGGATAGGCCCTCAGATGATAAGCCCCCTGATGTTTTGCCACCAGAGGATCTGCCCCCCAGATTTTCAGCCCCCAGATGATAAGCCCTGCTGAATAAAAGCCCCCAGGATAACAGGCCATGTTCCTAACATCCAATCACCTAACCTCCAATCAACTAACATCCGATCATCTAACATCCAATCACCTAACATCCGATCATCTAACATCCAATCATCTAACATCCGATCATCTAACATCCAATCACCTAACATCCGATCACCTAACATCCGATCACCTAACCTCCGATCACCTAACCTCCGATAACCTAACCTCCAATGACTTCAGACAGATATCATAACTGAACATAAAGCTTCCCCAGCAGCCAAGAAAAATTTCCCCATGTTTTTAATGAAACATTTTAGACTAACTGTTTTAATCCTGAAAAGTTATAAGATGTTTTCAAAAGGTTTGATAAAAAAAATTGAGGATGTGAATAAAAGGAATTTTATGCTTTATACATTGTTTGTAATTATAGTACTAGATACTATACTTTCCTTAGGAATATTTTGGTTTTACCTATTTATATTGATATTGATATTATATAAAGCCCAGTCTAGCCCTTCATTGAAACAGTTTTTTGGTTATAATAATTATAGTTGGAGAGAAACGTTAGAAAAAAACATTAAATTGATGTGATATTGCGCATTCGAAATAAAAAGACAAAGACGTGTATTTCACATGTTGACTGGAGGTCAGGTTGACTGGAGGTCAGGTTGACTGGAGGTCAGGTTGACTGGAGGTTAGGTTGACTGGAGGTTAGGTTGATTGGCGGTTAGGTTGACTGGAGGTTAGGTTGAATGGAGGTTAGGTTGACTGGACGTTAGGTTGATTGGACGTTTGATGATTGGAGGTAAGGTTAGGTTGATTGGAGGTTAGGTTGACTGGAGGTTAGGTTGACTGGAGGTTAGGTTGATTGGAGGTTAGGTTGACTGGAGGTTAGGTTGATTGGAGGTTAGGTTGATTGGAGGTTAGGTTGACTGGAGGTTAGGTTAGGTTGACTGGAGGTTAGGTTGACTGGAGGTTAGGTTGATTGGCGGTTAGGTTGACTCCAGCTCCTAGTACCTTTTGGGACATAGCGTGTATATTTACCATGGCAACGCTTAACGACACAATCAAAAATTCTGAGATGGGACTTTGATCTTGTTTTCAAAGGAATGTTCCATATGTTTGCCATAAAATAAGTATAATTTATGGTATTTTTCACAATTTTTAGGCCTTTTGAACTTGAAGATGAAAAAAATTTTTGGGAGCAGTTTCTGTGGCGATTAGCCTCAACCTCCCTCCGGGCTCAAATTTCCAGGTTTAGAGGCAAATTTTCCATTAAAGACAAAAGACCCAAGGTAAAATTGGCTTCTGCTGCACCCATTCTATTTATATTGGTGCGAAAGATCCATGAAAAAGCCATAAAATCCCTACCAGAGACCAAAATATAGACTTAACCACCCTCTCTTTTAAGGTGTCACGGTACAAATAGCCGACAACATTTCTGGTTCTGACCCTATTTTTCTCCTTCAGACGGGCAAAAGGTTGGGTTCTTTTGAGTGTGCAGTAATGAATGACCCCTTAAATTAAAGCTTAACACATATCTGATTTTTTTATTTGCATCCCGCATAAAAAAGTGTGTTCCGATTTTGCGCTAGTTGCCATGGAAACTGACTTACCCAAACTGGAGAAATTTTACAGGTGCCCAGTGACCTTTGACCTTGACCTTTGACCCCTCCAATCACCACCCAGGGTTACCATGGCAACAACCAACTTTTTTCCTTTTTTTTGCCAAGGCCTTTGGGAACAATTTGGGCCGCAGATTATGTTTCTGTGACAAATTTAAGGCCTCCTACCACTGATTATATGCACAGTAGTACCGTTTTTCATTGGCACTATTTACGACTACAACATTCTGGGGGCGAATTTGTACTGTGACACCTCTATCATTCCACTGAACTGGGCCTATACATTGTACATGGGCATGGGAACGGGGAAATAATGATTATTGTGAGTGGGGATTGGGGAATTAATATTTCATAAATACATCATTTATATATTGCAATCAAGGTGGCTAATATAGCCTTTTTATTCTATCATTATAGGATGTTAAGAAACTGAGTCAAAACTAGAAACCAATGGAAGCTAATCTATATCTATTTTGAAAACCAATGGAAGCTAATCTATATCTATTTTGAGAACTTAAATTGAACAGCTGACCTGGGAGGGACAGCTGGATCAGGTATCGACTGGCAAGTAGCCGTAAATCGATATGTGGAAATTCACTCATGTCCAAGAATTTGATGAGCTGTCCAGTTCGCACCCTAATAGAAAGAGGCTTCGGTATAACCTGAAATAAATTGATTATGACATTATCATTTTTCCTTTTGGTGAGTAGATAAAATGCTAAGTGATTACATTAGTTAGTAGATTGTTAAACAAAGCTATGCAAAACTATTTAATGCTATTTAATCGAAAAAGACTTCCCATCTCAATTCGGCTGAAAATTTTCAAAATGTTCTCTCTTGACAGTGGTAAAAAGCGGGGGATCGGCTTATAAGGGATGTCAGCTTATCAGAGAGCTTTTATTGTAATCTTACAGAGAACCCACTCAACAAGGCTGACAAGAACTGCTTCCACCCATAAATAACAATACATAACACTAACTGCTGCTGTAAACATGTTGGAATCGAAGACGTTGAACTTCATATTTTCTGGCAGGAGAGCGTTACTGTTCCTGTATGGGAGAATATCCTTCTCTATCCACCTAGAAAGAATAAATGAATGGTATATGTGATTGATATCACATGTGAACCAGGGCAGTCCCCCTGATGTGTGAGTGTAAGATCGATTCCCAATGATCAGGTCCCTAATTTTAGTACAATACATTATTTCTCATTTCTGATAGCAGAATCATAATCTCCAGGAAACGCTGACCCACTTTGATAGGTCACATGCCTTATCTAAATAATTTAAAAAAAAATTAAATAAAAGAAATTTAAAAAAAAAAAGAGAAAAAGATGATTCAAAAGAAAAATGATAATTAAAAAAAAAAATTTAAAAAAAAATCAAAAAAAAAATCAAAAAAAAAAAAAAATCAATTTCATGAAGGTTACCGAAGGTAGAGGCCTTAGAGCGTCTTAAAAAGCGTCTCACCCTGATTTTATATAAAAACAAAGAGGATTCCATGTAAAGGGACACTTCACGAAGGTCTGTGCTTTACTTGAAGCCCCACCCTTTAGCATTGACCTGAAAAAGTTGGTTTTGTGCTATTTTAGTGACCCTTTTTCAATATCAATATTTTGTATGAAATATTGCTTTTTTGGTTTCAATCTTTGATGGCATAGATTGGCATTGATCAAAACTTGTTTGTGCCAGCATTTAAATATTTTATTTCTCAATGTTAGACAGGAAAAAAGGGGAGAGAATGCTGGAAGTCTAATGACAAAAAGTGCAAAAATACCTGTCTCTAAAGAACCTGGCACTACTGTGCCCTGGTTCAAAAATCGAACGTGTGACTGCATCACAAATGACTCAGGTTCGGGGGGAAATGTAGTATCATCATATAGGAGTATACATATAATAATATTGTTCATCCCCAAATCCCAAGCTAATGTCCCAACCCCATGTCCCAACCCCCGAGTCTCACCCCCGAGTCCCACCCCCGAGTCTCACCCCCGAGTCCCAACCCCGAGTCCCAACCCCGAGTCCCTCCCCCGAGTCCCAACCCCGAGTCCCAACCCCGAGTCCCAACCCCGAGTCCCAACCCCGAGTCCCAACCCCGAGTCCCAACCCCGAGTCCCAACCCCGAGTCCCAACCCCGAGTCCCAACCCCGAGTCCCAACCCCGAGTCCCAACCCCTAGTCCCACCCCCGAGTTCCACCCCTGAGTCCCAACCCCGAGTCCCACCCCCGAGTCTCACCCCCGAGTCCCAACCCCGAGTCCCTTCCCCTTCCCCTTCCCCCGTTAACTAGACTCAGGGTCAGGTGGAGGTGTGAAGGGAAATGTATCATTTATCATAGTAAGAAAGAGAAAGGGTGCACTCTTGTATTAATGGGATTCTTAAAGATGTGACCTTTGACCTTGATTTTGACCTTTTTCCGACCTAGATATCATCCTACACATAACAGAAATGAATTCAGCACCTTTGGTTTACCCTAGTCCACTATCCATATCCATCCATTGCTCCCCCTATTATATCCTGGCTTGACTGTTTCGGATAGCATACCCAAATTGTGCGTCACAAGTCAGGAACTCACAACTACCTATAGGCCTGCACCACACAACCTATAGGTCGCATGACGCAGGTGCCCTAAGAAAGCCACACCGAGTGAGGCAAGCCGCGCAAAAGAAGGGTATACTCAAAAAAAATGTGGACATTGACTTTCTTTTGGGGGGGTACTTAGGCCCAAATTCAAATTTTCATGTTCCCCGATCTTGGCTATCTATGTCTTTTGTCCTCTCACGTCTATGTCAGACACACACTGAATAAAAAGCTCCCATGTCCATATTGTAAGTAACAGCGAATAGTGCTTAGTAGGGTCTGAGCTATATCCTACTACAGGGTTGTCTGTTTTTGTTCTCAAAATATTTGTCATGTATTGAATAACACTGGACAGCAACATATATATTAAATTACCATACCGGTATCTAACATACTGCAGCGTATGTTGGGCCTAGTATATGATATAGGATGGCATCTCCTTTGGGAAGTAGTGTAGTACTTCCCTGTGTTAAATTACCATTGGATCCAGTCAAAGCTTGCTGAAAAAAAGTGTCTCACCCCGGTTTGGTCGGCTGCCGAGATCTGTCCCATTGACTTAGCACTGAGCCCGTTCAATATGTAACTGTTAAATGTCAAGGGTTATCTACAGGCTCCCATAGGGCTCTATGCTGAAGCAAATTACCACCATTTTAGACACAAAATTAAAATCATGCTTTTCAGGGGGAAGCGTTTGAAAATGGATTAAAGCGCGATTACATAGGAAGGACAACATTGTACCGCATCTAATGACACAAAATTGAGAGAAAAAGCTCCAATTTTGAAGGAATGACAGCTGTTTTAAATTTTAGGCTGAGAGACCCCCTGCTACCCGTCGCACAAGACTCAGAGTAAACCTGAGTCAATAATCTCATAACAGTTGTCCAGCTACAGTTTCTCTTTTGATCAAGTGACGCCTGACCTCTAATTCAATTGGTTCACATCGGATAATATCATACGGATACCCTCATACAGCAGTGGGAGGAATAGCACAACCAGCTGGTTTGATAGTGAATCTTTGGAATAATATTATCTTAAGAAATGTCTCACAATTCACACAATACATGTACCAATTAAAAGAGAAGTTAACACATTTCTCTGAAATGTCTTTCCCATGGCCTTCATGATGTACACTAAGTTTTTTAAACTACATCAACTATATCATGTTTCCTCACTTTTTTTAATTATAAAATAGTCATGCTGAAACTGGATTATCACTGTGAAGTAATAATCAAATATAAAAGAACACCGATTAACAAACTAAAAAGTGTTTTCTTTCAAATATTCAAATTCCTAATTCTATGACGCTGGATTGGTCTACCTACTTGTAGAGATCGGCAGCAGTGACCACATTGTGACAGTACAGGACGCCCAGGTGGAGAAAGCTGACCAACACCTTAGCACTCAGCCGCGACACTTGGTTGTAGACGGAGCTTTGTGACAATCCATACTACATGTATATAGGATAGAATGAAGATCTCATGTCAAGAGCCTTTATACAATTTATTAAGTGATAGAAATTTAATGAAAATGTTTAGCACACAAAACCCAAAGTGAGTGATGATAGAAAGTGTACCTCAATTCATTTAATACGAGTATATTCAAGTACATCTGTAGTTAGACCAATATACCGCATTCGACGTAATAAGCGCCCTCCCCTTTTAGGGGCAATTTCAGACTAGAACAAAGGCCCACATTTTCTAATTAAGTACTTAAAACACCATACAAATAATTCTATAAGCGCCCAGGGCGCTTATTACGTCGAATACGGTACTTTCATTTTCATTTAGAACATTTTTGAAGTAAATGTGTATTTAGCCTGCTATCAAAGATTGGACGTGGCACTGACATAAGGCCAAAAAAAAAAAGTGTTTCAGGTCACATGGCAAGAAAATGTAGGGTCGGTAGGTCCGATTTTTAAAAAAAGATTTAACATGAAAGTACTAGTCAGCCGCTCCTAAAATTGACCATAAAAGGGTAAAAATACAAAATTTTCTTCAAAATTGCACAAAATTTAAATAAACGTAGGGTCGGCCCTGTTTTGACAGGGTCGGTCGGGTTACCTGAAACAAACCTTTTTCTTTTTTTGGCCTAACATGACATCAGAACACTATTGATACAAAATGTACCAGTACTCACATGTTTACCCCTAGTGCTCCCGTCATCGAAAGTCGCATCTTCTACACGCTCCTCTTCTCTCCTGTTCTCCATTTCCTCTTCGTTCAGAGCTAGCGGATTGTCTCCTTCATAAAAGTCCTCATCAGCAAGAGTCTCTTCCAGCTGAAATCAAATCCACTAGAAAAGTTAAACCTCAACCTAAGAATTCAGTTATATTCTGTATTGCATTTTATATGTATAAGATACATTACGTTTATTTTGTAGTATATTGCATGAATCACTTAACATGTGTCCAATAGGTTGCGCTGGCTACTAGTTATAGAAATTCCTACCTGTCGTCGAACTATGTCAGCGTGGGTACCAATATGCTTCTTGTTCTTATGTCTTGTACGGTTAACTCGCATAGCACGAACTTGAGGGTTTTCAATCGTTCCTGGCTTCATATCCCTTTAAGACAATATTAAATGCAAGCATTTTTTAAGTTACTCAGCATTCTTGTACAAAGTGATGAGATATAAATCTATCCCCATTTCGGACCACCCAATAACTAAACTTGCCTCGTTTAACAACCCCCGCCCCTACTATAGGATCACCCGTGTTCTATGAGAGGATCTATTCTGTAGTCATTAAGCACCCCAGCTCTTACAGTAAGTTATACGTTTAGAGCACCATATACCCCGGCACTCACTTATTCGAGATACAATTTAAGTGCTTAATTTCAAAACCCCCCTTCCCTTCTACCCCAGGCACTTATATAAACCTGGCGCTTAAATAAGATGGTATGGTAGCTATGTATACAGCCCACTTCGGATAACACCACTAGCAGTAAAAGCATTACCTCCCCCATCCCCCATCACAAACCCTACCCTTGCACCGTTTTTCTCCCACACTTTTAGAACATACTCTGATCCACCTCAAAAATCATCATGTAGTTCTAAAATGTCACTGTAAAGCATGATAGTGATCCAATTGATTGAGATTTCATTTAAAATCAAATTTCCCCAAGTCAGAAACTACCTGTCACGTGGCCGCATATCGGCCAGTTTGTTGAGCACCACGGCGTCCTCCATCTTGTTGTTGAAGGCGTTCCCAGTCAGGGACAGGTACAGCATCCACAGTTTAAAGACAACATCCTGAGGGAAATGAATCGTATATCGGTACTCAAAATGTTTTCTATATTTAATCAGGGATGTAGCCTTCTAGCCCCTGATTTAATGAAGCTCTATAACATACATGTGTTTTTTTTTAATTCTTAATTTCCTCTTTTAATAACACTTCTTTAATCAAATGGGTTCATCATCATTATGCAAGCTAAAACTTTAAACGTGAGCTATCATTCATTACCATTAAAGCGACTTTTATCAAATAGACAACATATCTGTAAGTTTTTACCTCCACTTTGGGGTTGACTCCTTGTTGTATGAGTGCATCCACTTGTTTCTTCAGGATAATCTGGAAGGCCTCCACAGTTTCCCATGGTCGACCTGTGGCAGCCTCTTTAAAACAGATTTGGAGGATTAGGAACTACAGGCCATGGAAAATTAGATCACTATTCATTTTCATTTCTTGCTGTTGCACTTTCCAATGTGTCATCTTTTAAAAAGAAGTATGAATTGGGGGACTTACGTTTACGATGGGATGTGGGTGTAACTGCAGCCAATCTTCGCATTGCCAGGCCCCGTATGGGTACAAAGTCTGCACTCTCCTCCAATCGGATGCTCTGCAGAAAAAAGTATAAAAAGTGACTTTGGAAGAAGTTTTTTTTTAAGTTAAAAGATGGCTTACAAGGACAGTGAAAACAAATGCAGAAAAAGTAGCTGCACTTTCCCATCAGTCAATTTAGCCATATATATCTAATTGAACCACAATGTGAATGAATAAGTGAACAAAGTGCTCAGCTATCTCCTGCTACCAACTCACCTGACTCTGAGTCTGACATGTTGAGCAGTAGAAGAACCCGTCCACCTGGTCATAGTTGTTGTCGCCACACACCGCACACTCATTCACCA